>JANHMN010000002.1:172181276-172200559 GCA_030674055.1 Rhabdomys pumilio
TATGTATGTATGTATGTATGTATGTATGTATGTATGTATGTATGTATTGGTCTATCTGTCTATCTATCTATCTATCTATCTATCTATCTATCTATCTATCTATCTATCTGTTTTGTAAGTTGCTTTGGTCATGGTGTTTTATCACAGCAACAGAGAAGTAAGTGATAGACCATGGTATTTCTTTTTTTTTTCTGTATTTCTTCTTATTGTCATGAGAAAAATAATCAGAATGAGTTGGAGTTCACTCATAAATGAGTTTCAGAATAGTTATTTCTTTAAAGGGCTTATCTCCAAATAAAGTCATATTCTGAGGCATGAGTGTCTAGGGCTTAAATGTGAATTTTGGAGGACACAACATAACTCATATGCATGGTCTGATATTTTCTCAGTAGCTGGGATAACAGGTCTGCACCACCAGTTCTGGATTAACTCTAGCATCTTCTTCTCAAAACTGTTATTTTGGGGTGGGCCTGAAGGCCTATCACTCAGGAGACAGACAGGACTGAAAGCTTAGGCTACCAAGGGGACTTAGCAAGACTGTCTCCATCATCGTCGTTATCATCATTATTGTCATCATCATCATCATCATCAACAACAACAACAACAACAATAACAACAATAAAATAAGAAGGGAAAACTAAAATAGTTGATTAAAAACAAGGTAAAGATTTTTCTATGAAAAATATAAATATATCACCCCTTGACACTCCCATGAACTGCTCACTGTTCTAGCAGTTTCTGTAGTAAACTATAAATGCTTGTCTGCTTGGATGACTGGCAGATTTTTAAAAGATTCTGTCTTTCTCCTGGCATGACACATATCAAATGGGACTAGAAGGCCATTTGCTTAAACTATTCTGGGATAGGTTTAGCTTTTAACTCTTCTATTCTATAGATTGAATTTGGAATTTTAACACGTGCTATGGAAATCTTTCTGAATCCTAGCACATTCGGTGAAAAAAAAACCAATTGATTTCTTAGAAGAACATGTGCTATTTACTTGTGAAAACTCCATTTTAACTCCACAAATATTTATGAGTTGTAGGAAGGCTCATTTTCACAGACCCACAAGACTGCCTTGCTGTGGATCCATAAATCTTGGGAGTCCTGTCTGATTTTGATTCATTTTGCAGAAATGTTAAAGGGATGAAGCTTGTGCCTCTCATTTCTCAGATTGTATGGCTTGTTGACATTTGAATTTTCAAAATATCAAGAATTCTTTCAAAGTGATTCATCTGAGTCAAGGGCCTGCACTGTTGTTCTTCAGTGATGGCTGCTGATTCAGAACTGAATGATAAAATTAGAAATGTCAGTAGTTTTCATTCGGCCTACTTTAAAAAAATTTGTCCTTTCATTTTTGGCTTTTTAATCTACAAACTAATGTGATAATTAAATTTGGTACAAATGATTTATTTGTGTTTTAATTTTGTTCTTCTGAAGAAAACAGGCTGAAGCACACTAATAATGTGTGCATCAGGGAATGGCTGCAATCTGGACTCCTTCTATCCGGGTCATGATGTCTTTGTCATTAACTTCCTAAGCAGAGTGGGTTGCAGCCTGGGGCTGGTGGACTTGTTGGTCTTTGCATGCGGCCTCAGTTATAGTACAACCATGCAGAGCTCCTGCCTTTCACAGTTTGAAGTAATCCAAATTTATACTGCATTTATCACATACAGCCATTATCTAGAGAGTTGAGGCCTCTGTTTATCTTCTTCAGAATTGAAGAATCTCCATTCTGGAACTCAAGCTGACTGAAAAGTCCCTATTTGACAGCCAGTCCCATAAACATTGATGATTGTGGTGGTGAGTTGGGGCTGGAAATATGAGTCATGGTTTAAAGCTTCTCCCTAGAAGTGATACATATCACTCCCTAATAATGTCTATTGACCAAAGCTCATCTTATGGCTGAGTTTAAGCTCAGAGCTGGGAAACTCAATTATTGGAAATGTTAATATGGTCAATAAGTGATGTAAAAAGTGCTTCAACTTTAGACGTAGATGCTTTTCAAGCACACTGACAGTGGTAATGAGAAGCATTTGCCTCAGTGAAAAACACATATTTTGTAGCAAGAATTGATGGTTTCTCTATGTATGTGTTTTTTAATGTCTTCCAATGGTGTATATTTATTAATGGTATTTTGAAGAAATTTATATTAAGATAATTGCAGATGTAGATGCAGGACCCTTGTTCACACAGAAACACATCATTATTCAATATAACCTTTCTTTCCTTGTTTACCATCAGCATCTTATAATATTATCAACATCTCAATATGAAACACATTCCAAATTTTAAAAGCCACACAGTCTTTAAGAATTCAAACATTTTCAGTTCAATGGTTGGGTGTAAGTATCTGCTTCTGTCTCAGTTAGCTGCTGGTCGGAACTCTCAGGGGACAGCCATGCGAGGCTCCTGTCCATAAGCATGTCATAGCATAATAGTGCCAGGCCTTGGTGCCCCCTTCCTTCTATGATAAGGATTTCAAGTTGGGTCAGTCACTGGACCTCCTTTCCTTCAGTCTCTTCTTCATTTTTGTCCCTGTAGTAACAATGGTTGAATTAGGGGAAGGACTGAAGAAGCTGAAAAAGAGAGTGACCTCATAGGAAGACCAGCAGTGTCAACTAACTCAACTAATACCAGGGAGCTACCAGAGACTGAGCCTCTAGCCAGGAATATACACGGGCTGGTCTGAATCCCCTGGCACATATGTAGCAGAGGTCTACCTGGTCTGGCTTTAGTGGGAGAAGACATGGTTTATCTTCAAGAGACTTGAGGCCTCAGGGAAGGAGGAGGCCTGGTGGTGGGGGCGCACCCTCTCAGAGGCAAGGAGAAGGAATGGGATGAGGGAGGCAGGGACTGAGGGGGCAACGACTGAAATGTAAATAAATCAAATAATTTAAACTAAAATATTAAAATATTTTATGAGGTCTCTTTAAAACATCTAGAGTCTCTTTCAAAGTTCTAAGCTGCTCTAAAATATCCGAAGTCTCTCAAAAATATCCCGAGTCTCTTAAACATGGGCCCCTGTAAAATTAAAAAAAAAAAAACAAGTTAAATATGATCTTTCTTCAAGAGGGAAGAACAAGGGTGTATTCAGTCCAAACCAAAACCAAAGTCCAATAATAGAATGCTCAGTGCAGACTTCTGAGACTCTAAACGGTTCACCTGAGCACATATGCACATCAGAAAGGCTTCACCTGACAGTTGCTGCTATCCTGGACAGTGATTTTACCACACTGGCATTTCCAAAATGCTGGAGGTTTTCACTGCAACTGTATTGCACTTTTACCAGTACTCTTTCCTTGGCTCTCTTTAAGGAGTCTGACCCTGCTACACGGTGCCAATCTTCAGCTTCTTTCCATGACCCCTTCAATCCAGGGACTTCTACTGCAGCTGAGACTGTTTCTTCCTCAATATCCTCTTCTGGCCCTTCACAGTGTCAAGCCTTAGCTGCTCTCCATGACCCCTTCATGCCTTCAAAACCAGTACCATCTGAGAAACGCTTACTCCTCCCTCTGGTCCACAAATTCTCTGATGATCGTAAGGAATTACTTCCCAGAGGATTTCACTTCAGTGATGATGGTCTCTCTTTAGCCACCACTAATTTCTCAACATCACCTGTAGCAACAAAACAAGTTTCACTCGAGTGGATCTGCTCTCTAATTAATCCCAGCTGATTCTTCAGCCCCAGCTGACCAGAACCATAGATTTATTAATTCAAAATATTAAACATCTTCTGTAGAGTCTTCAAGAGACTCTCAGACTTCCTCTTGTAACTTTACAAGATAGGCCTCCATCATCAAAACTCTTAGCCTCCAACAAAACAACCCACTTGAACCCAAAGTACTAAATAGCTTTTCCAGCTCAAGTTCAAATGCTATGACAGTCTTCCTCAAAACAGTCATACCTGCCATAAAAATATTCCAGGAACCTCAGACCAATATCTGCCTTAGTGTTTCTGCTGCCATGATAAAACAGCATGACTAAAAAGCAAACTTTATTTTAGTTTATAGTTCCCAATTACAGTCCCTCATGGAGGGAAGTCAGGGTAATAACTGAAGCAGGAATCTGTAGGTAGGAACTGAGGCAGAGATCATGGAGGAGGGCTGTGTCCTTGCTTGCTCTTCAAGATGACTTGCTCAGCATCTTACGCCATCCAGAATCACCTTC
Source organism: Rhabdomys pumilio (assembly GCA_030674055.1). NCBI lineage: Eukaryota > Metazoa > Chordata > Mammalia > Rodentia > Muridae > Rhabdomys > Rhabdomys pumilio. The sequence goes on from JANHMN010000002.1 coordinate 172,185,447, forward strand.
CAGAAGTGGCACCACCCACAGTGAACTGGGCATAAATTATCAATCAAGAAACTGTCCTACAGACTTCTCTATAGGTAAACTGATGCAGGAATGTTTTGGGAATTGTTTAATTCTTTCCAGACGACCTTAGTTTATGTCAGGTTGGCATAAAACTAGACAACTTACCTCCTATTCCTAAAAACCACCATTCTGGAAGACTGTCGAATACTGTCATAACCAGGACACTGAAACTGATGTCCATCTGCCTTCTTTGGAGTTTTCATTTTCCTCATGTTCACTATTTCGATGCAATCTAATCACTTGTGTACATTCCCCTACCATTAAGGCATTGGCTACTTCTAATACTACAAAGAATGTTCCTATTGGCTTTTACCACATCTAAGTCCCTTCTGCCACCATTATCCTTGCAGCTAACATGCTATTTCAAAAAAAAAATTGTCATCTTGAAATGCTATTTACATGCATTTGCATAGTATCTGACCTTTGAAAGTTAATATTTTCATTCAGAATAAATCTCTGGCAATTCATTTAAGTTGTTGAATTTATGAATGTTTTTTCTTTAAAAATGTTTTTTTCCTTTTTTTCTTTTGTTTTTTACATTTTTTCAGTAACTTACTTATTATTTACTTTACATTCAGATCACAACCTTCCCTCCTCCTCTCTTCCCACTCCAGTTCTTACCAATCCCTCCTGCTATTGCCCTTCCCTTCGCCTCAGAGAAGGGGAAGCCTCCCTGGGGTACCACTTTATCTTGGGACATCTAGTCCCAGCAGGACTGAGCACATCCTATCCCACTAAGGCCCAACCACGTAGTCCAGGTAGGGGAAGGGATCCAATGACAGGCAACAGAGTCAGATACAATCCCTGTATCCACACGATCCAGGCTGCATATCTGATACAAATGTGTAGGGATCTAGGTACAGCCCCTGCATGCTCTTGGGTTGGTGGTAATTTTTTGTTTTTTGAAATTAAAATATAATTATATCATTTCCCCTTTTTCTTTCCTCCTTCCTATCATTCTCATGTCACTCCCCTGCTTTCTAATTCATGGCCTTTCCCCTTTAATTAACACACACACACACACACACACACACACACACACACACACACACACACGCATGCACACATACACACATACACCCCCTGCTCAGTCTGCAGAGGAGGAGATTGTAGTATGCCTACCCTCCATGTTCTCAGTATTTTCATGAAGGCCTCTGGCTCATGTGAAACGCTGCTTTGAACATTTATGTTTAGGGTTTTATATAAAAATAATTTTTATTTCCCTGGCATAGAGGCCCACCATTGGAACTGCTGCATAATGTGCTAATTGCATGTTTACTATTGTAAGAACTGCCAAACAGTTTGTCAGAGGATCTATACCATTTTACACTCCCACTAACAATGTGTGAATGATTCACCACATGCTTGCCAGCACTTAGCTTTGTCATCATTTTATTTTAGCCATTCTGGTAAATGCATACCTACAAACATGATGACAACTCATTCTAGTCTCAGTTTGTATCTTCTCACTACCTAATGAATTTAAACATCCCTGAAGTGCCCACTCTTTATACTGTGTTCTTTTTGTTGAGGCTTAAGAGTCCTTTACATATTTTAGATAGAAGGCTTTTGTCAGATATTTGATTTATAAATACTTTCTAGTGCTATATATCAGTGATGGTTTGAATAAGAATGCCCCCACCACATTGACTCAGGTGTTTGAATGCTTGGCCTATAGGGAGCGGCACTGCTAGGTGTGGCCTTGTTGGAGTAGATGTGGTATTGTGGGAGGAAGTGTGTCACTGTGGAGATGGGCTTTGAGGTCTCATATGCTTGAGCTATACCCAGTATGGCTCACAGTTTCCTCCTGCTGCCTAAGAATCAAGATGTAGAACTCGCAGCTCCTTTCCAGCATCATATCTTCCTACACACAGCCATGTTTCCTGCCATAATGGATTAGGCCTCTGTAATTGTAAGCAAATCCCAATTAAATGTTGTCCTTTATAAGAGTTGCATTGGTCATGATGTCTCTTCACTGCAATAGAAACCCTAAGACAATATCTATACTCCCCTTTTAACCTTTTCTTTCAAGGGAATAACTTTAATGTTAATAACAACTGATATACAAATTTGACTATAAATTTTTCTTTTCTTTTTTACTTTTTATTATTAATTTGGCTGGTTTTGTTTTTCCCTTTTATTAAGAATAGATTCTTTTACCATACAATGTGTATGGTTTCCCTTCTGTTCCTCCCAGTTCCTCCTCACCTTCTTTCCCATCCAGATCCACCCCCTTTCTGTATCTTGTTCGTAAAGAGCAGGCTTCTGAGAGGTAAACATTAGAACACAACAAAATAAAATATAATAAGCGAAAACAAATCTATCACAAACACGTTGGACAAGTACATTTTTTTTTATACTAGTAGTATTTGGTTTTACCCTATATCTCTAGGCTATCTAGTCTCTGGTTCTTGGTTACCCAAGCATTATTGAGTATACATTTTATCTCATGGAGTAGGCCTTAAGTCAAAGCTGATATTGCTTGTTTACCTCTACAAGCCTTGTGCCAACATTGCCCTAGCATCTTTTGCAGACAGGACAGATTGTAGATAGAAGGTTTTGCCATTGGGTTGTTTTCTATGTTTTTTTTTTTTATGGTAGCCTGCAGAGTACCTTCCTGTACCAACGATACTAGAACATAGGGGTGAAGGTTCTATGTAGGTACCACTTGAACTCTCCATGTTCAATGAGTTGTCTTCAGCAGTGGTGTTTTGCTGTCAGTTTTTGGAGAACAACCTATTCTATTGGCAACAGCCTGACTTGTTTGGGGATTTCAATTGGACTCTTTTTGCCAACAACTCAATTGGATGTAACCCAGTCTCAATACTGAAAGCTTTGGTGACAAGAGATATTCAGTTGGGACTCAGTTTCCCTCATTGTTTGGAAACTTCATTAAGATTGCCTTCATATGTTTTAGGAAAGTTTCACTACACTAGATTTTCACACTAATCACTCAAACACTCCTCAATCCTAGCTGTTTCTCTCTGCATTCCCTCTCTCTACCCTATCTCCCTTCCCCCTCCCCACATGATTCTCTGGTTCTTCTCCCCCTCTCCCCTAGTCTACCAGTAAAATAGTCTCTCTATATCTAACATCTCTGGGTCTTCAAATTGTAACTTGGTTATTATTGTTTTAATGGCTAATATCCATATATAAGTGAATACATATTTATCTTTTTGGGTCTGTGTTTTGTCACTCAGGATGATTTTTTAAGGTTTCATCTATTTGCCTGAAGCTATTTCATTCTTTTAAATAGCTGAGCAATGTTTCATTGTGTAAATGCACCACATTTTCTTTATCTATTCTTCTGTTGAGGAACATCTAGATTGTTTCCAATTTCTGGGTATTGTGACTAGACTACAGGAACAATGAACATGGTTGAGCAACTGTCTTTTTGGTAGGATGAAGTGTTCTTTGGGGTCTGGGGATCAAATTCAGGTTGTCAACCTTGGTGGCAATCCCCTTTACTTGCTGAGTCATCTAGATAACCAATAGATTAGTCAGTTTTGAGACTTAGGTATATGAGTTGTGCTGTAGCTGTATTAGTTGGAACTGGGATCCTCAACTCTGCATTGATTGTGGTTTTTGTTAAGGTGTCTATCTGTAGCAAAGAGAAGTTTCCCAGATGAGGGAGAAGATTATGTTTATCTGTGGGTGTAAGGACATGGACTTAGGATATAGCTATAGATTATGATGGTTTAGCGAAGTTGTGATTGTGGGCTCTGCTCTGAGATCCATGACTTTGCTCTTGTTGATCAGAAAAGAAGTGACTCAGATCAACGTGGTGATGGTATTGGGCTTTTTAGCTGTCAGAAGAAGATTCATGGATCATGGAGAAGAATGAGTCCACTAGTTCTTGAGGTGCATAACCACAGGCTTGGGCTCTAAAAACTCAGTACACATACCATTCTTCTAGTCCCAGGAACCCTGATTTGATCTTCTTTTTACCATCTTTCAGAAGTTTCCCCTTTGGCTGCCTTGTATGTTATTTCCTGGTTTTGTACTTGTGTTTAGCAAGAAAGAGCAGGAAGACACAAATCTATATCACTCAGTCCAGATCAGAAATCATTCTATTTAATCCATTATATCATTTGATGATAAATTCCCCAAATTTAAGGTCTTTCTTATACATCTCAGTGTCTCTTACAGTCCATAATATAGTTTCTAGTATCTTGTAGTTTTCCAGTATCTATTTGCAATTTGTGGGAATATTTATAACTGTGAACTTTCCATTGTCCCTAACTCTTATAACCACAGAATTAAATGTCCCTTTGCCATTGATTTCATATGAGATTGAAATCTTTAATGATTATTTTGAATATTTCTGTGTCAAACATCAAAATAGATTTTTCCTATCATAGCACAACTCTTTATACCACTTTTATTTTAGTATGCCTATATGTTGGTTCTATACCTTCAACCCTAGGATTTTCCAGAGTGCTTGTAGATTCCATAGGTAGAGATCACAAAAATTAGTATGAATTAGAAGATAATGTTAAAACTAAATTTGACATTTAGAAACTGATGAAACATTCATTTAGAAATCCTTAGAAGACAGAAGAAAATATATAGAGATTTTTGAAAGCATAACACAAAGAATATAATTTAAACACTTGTTTTCACAAGTGGATTAGTCATGTGGGTTGGTTTAACACCATTGAGTTCACTTGACTTGGTCTTGGCAGGAGCTAAGGCATCCTGGCTTGCTCTTCTGGCCTTACCTCACAAAATGGCATCTTGTCACATTTAATTATCTTTCCCATAACAATTTCAATGGTTCATTTGTCTGTCATTTCTCAGAACATTCTAAAACTTTCTTGATGTAACTTTTAAACAAGATCACTATTACTCTACCCTGTCCCCCATATCCCGCCAATGATTATATAATGAAATCACTGCTTACTAGGATCAGTGCTGAGATTTCTCCAGTCATCGAGATGTAGCTCACCAATGCATTTTCTTTTTCCCCTTGGATCTACTGAACACTTATGCTCCCCCTGTTGATATCTCTGTTCCAAGTGAATAGAAAGGTCCACCCTTAGGGGTTAAGTTCAGACATTGCAGTTTAATATCATGTCTCAAGCTGGTCCACATTCTCAAATAAATGATTTTGAAACAAATCACCAAGAACTTAAATAGAAATGGACATGAAGCACTTGAAGGGGCAAGTTGGTTCTTTATTGTGAAGTTGTATCTTCTACCCTACATACATAGCATTTGATTTTATCTTGATTTTATTGTTATTTCCTCAATGTATTTCTTCAGCCATTCACTGTAATCTTCTCGAAAATCAGGACAAATTCTCATACCTCATCTTCATTTTCATCAATCTCTATAAATCTTTCTTTGATAACTGTTATTATCTTTCTGGCTAGTTGTAAGTTTTCTCACATGTTACTCTACAAGTCACACGCAGGTACTTGAATTCCATCATAATGCTGTTTAAGCTGGATGCATCAGCCTGGATGGATCTCATGTTTGAGGTACTACTATAGCTCTCAGGCAAAACAGAGTCTTATCATTTGCAAGGAGTGTGACTTCTGCTCTAACTCCTGAGCAGGGAAGAGATTTTTGTACTGAAATTAAAGGAATGACTAAAGTCATGTATTTTGGTTCAGAAAGATACACTGATTATATTATATTAAATGCTTAGTAAATTACCTAGTTATATGATGTTAGAGACTAGTAGTACATTTGCATTGTATTTACAGGTTTTCCATTGTTATTAAAGCCTAGAGGCCTGGTAGAAAGGGACATAATTGTATTCACTCAAGATTTAAACTTATGTCATAACGACTTATCTTAAGTGACTTTATTTTTTGACTTTAAGTCCGGGGAGTGAATATCTTCAAGAGCAGATCTGACTGATCCTACTCTGTAGGTGTGTCTTTGGAGAGATCTTTTAGGCATGTGGGTGGAAGCACATTTTAATGTTGTTTTCCCTGGGAGAGTGAGTGATGCTGTATTAGGAAACAGAAAGCAACCAGAATGCTAAAGAGTTATTATGATTATTTAGTTTTTAATTATAGTTGTGAAATGATTTTTTAAACAAGGAGGAAAGATCCTGAGGATTCAGAGTGAGAATCTGAGGGAAAACGTGACACTGACACCATGCTGATTCTCCTTGATTATGTATAGATTTCTCTTATTTGTTTTATAGTTTTTATGCTTCTGTCCAAGAGAAGAATAAAGATTCCCTGATGAATACCATTGCACAACTTATAATAAAACAAAGTCAAGAGTGAAAAAGATAGTGTCTTATGGCTTGTCAAATTTCTATTATGTCCAGTGACAATTTCTTTATCAAATCTCCAAAAGTCATTTCTAGGACACTTAGTGGATCAAAAACAAAACAAATAACTGAAGTTCTAAATTCTGAAGATGAAATCACAAGCAAAAACTAGTTCCTGTCCTCTTGGGAACTTAGTTTAAGGAACTAAACATCAGAAACAAACTTCAAATTATCTCTTGGAGAGTAGGAATTTAGTTCAGGGTGGGGAGTGCTGGTCTAGGCATAATGAAGGCCCCAAATTTAGTTCCTAGTGCTGAAAGGGGTTCAGCAAGAGAGAGAGTGAGGACGGATGAGAGGAATGGAGACCAGACAGTGTGTGATTCAATCCCATTTATTCTTCAGTCTCTCTTCCTAGTCCAAGTCCCAAGTCTTGAGTTCCTAGTCCCTAGTGCCTCCAAATTCCAAGTTACTTCTTCCAAGTGCTAAGTGCCTAATGTCTAATGATCTTCCAAGTGCCTAATAACTAACTCCAAGTTGTACTGAACTCTTTTGTCTGCCTCTAGCCTTTTATATGTCTCACTTCTAAGTTACACCTCTAAGTCAGGCCCTTAAGTCACACCCTTAGGTCTTATCTCTAAATCTGATCTCTAAGTCATGCTCTTAAGTCTCAGCTCTAAATCACACCTTTAAGTCTCACACACCCAAGGGAAGATCCTGGGTATCTAAAGCAAGATGTTATCAGAGTTTGCTCAGCTGTTGTAGGCTGTTGTAATCAAATCTCTTGTCAGGGTATATGGCTCAAGATGGCTGCAAGGATGATAGCCACCTTCTGTCGGCTCCCCACATATACATGGTTTTGTGTGTGTGTGTGTGTGTGTGTGTGTGTGTGTGTGTGTGTGTGAGAGAGAGAGAGAGAGAGAGAGAGAGAGAGAGAGAGAGGTAGAGACCCAGACAGAGGTAGATATTAGATAAGTAGATAAGTAGATAGATGATATAGATCCATATGGATGGATGGATGGATGGTTAGATAGATAGTCCACAGACAGAGAGCTGCATGTGACTGTGGTGCATATGTGCATGTGCATGTTTGTGGGGATGAAGGTGCACATGTCTGTGGGCATGCAGAGGTTAGAGGAAGAAGTTGGTTGTCTTCCTCTGTCACTCTTACATTATTTGTTTGATATAAAATTTTTTCATTGAAACTGCAACTACTCAGGTGGCCAGAAAGCCTTAGCAATCCTTCTGACTTCACCCCTCTCCCCAGCACTAGGTTTATAGGTTGATGTGAGGGCCAGGATTGTACATGAATGCTGGATATACAAGTTCAAGTTGCTGTGCTTGCAGGCCAAGTATTTTTACTCATTGGGGCATCTCTCTACCCCTGATTTTTCTATCTGTAAATCTTTTCGATGTACCAGATTTATCACACTGTAAATCTTCAGTGTCAAGCTCAGCATAGTTTCATCACAAGGTTCTTAACATTAATCCCAAGAAGAAAGTCTGTTTGGATAAGACATGTAATATACTCATAGACTCCAGAGCCAGGGCACACTGAGTGATCCATATTCTACCTGTACCATCAGGTTCCATAAATGTTTTGAAGACTTAGCCTTTGATTAACTTAAGAATGTCTAGCGCAGCCTCTATTTTTAGGCATTATAACTATACAGACTACAGTTCTGAACATATCATTGGGAAAAACAATATTTAATTGACCAGTGGGATGATAATTCTGTGATGGGCTAAATGTATCTGAAAGGCACAATTCTCAACAGCTGCCCTTTGACCTGTCCCTTCCATGTGTGGACATGATGAGAAGGCGGTAAGTCAGGAAAGCTGTGTTTATCAGAAACTAACTCAGCTGACACCTTCACTTTGAACTTGTAGGTTCCAGAGCTTCCAGAAAACAAATGCCTGTTGTTAAAGCCTGGCAGTTGGCAGCCTGAGCCAAGACAATTCACAAAATCATTTTTTTTGTCCTCTTCCTTTTCCACCCAGTGGTCCCTGTGCTTCCTTGCAGCTTCTGTTCATTTGTCTTTGTCTCAGCTTTTATTTAAGAAAATAAAAAGGGGCACAGAGCATTCTCAAGGCTGAATGAGAATGTAACATTTTGTCCAGAGGAAAATTAAATTCTGAGACAACATGCTGAAGGTGATGCTGTGGGCACTGATGGGGGAAACTGTAATTCAGGAGATGGTGAAATTGCACTCGGGTGGAGACGCCCTCAGTTTCCAGAACCCGTGTTTATCTATAGCTCATTTCCATTTCAGTTTTTTGTAGGTGTGAGGGGCTGTCATTCCCCACTGTCTACATTTTTTTTTCCCAGAATCATCAAGGTCACACAAGTCACAGAAGAGCTTTGTTCTAAGTTTGTGGCATCTATAAAAATATGAATAAATAAAAATAAATAATAATCACAATGTTACATTTTCTTTCTCATTTGATCAATTGAACTTGTAGGATATTAAACACAGAGACTTCAAGCTATAAAACACTAACCAATTTCAGATATAAAAGAAACCGTGAGCTGGATATCTCTTGGAAATTCCAGGGTAGCTGATCAGAAAATGTGGAACACAGACCACCCCCACAACACCAAGGCTATAACATGTGTAGGTGTTTAGGAGAGGAAGATTCTGTGAGGAGGAATACTTTGGATAAGCTTGTGTGAAGTCTCACCCTAAGCCCTGATGCTAAGGAAACAAGCAGAAGGTGTGTTCCTCATTGAAAATGCAGGTACAGTCGGCCCTTTCAGAGCATCTTCTAGTTCCGAGAATTGTTGCATGCAGTGCCCGAGGTTGGCTCACATTCAGGGAAGCAAGAGGGAAGTCAAAAGGTTAACTAAAGCCCCCTGATTTAAAGCCGAGAAATAGACCTGCAAAGCCATTGCCCTTCTCTCTGATATCCACTCACTCTTTCAAGAATTCTGGGGTCTTAGTGGTAAACTCACCTGAGAGACAGCTACTTTATAAAGAATTCAGTGCAAGAAGGTTCTTAACAGAGGCTCGAGGTATGGTGATGGATAAAGGAAGTTGAAGAGGAGATTACGAGATACTTGTCTGCCGATGTGCAATCCCCATGTGGTTGGAGAGTCCCAGCAGAGGCACTAGAGGAATAAAAAAAAGGGGATGGTCAGCTTCTGTGACTAGACGTGAGGAGCATCAGTCTTATTTTGTAGTTGTCTTCTTTCCTCATTCTATGCCCATTCCAGAGAGGCCAGTGAAAGAAGAGGCAAGGGCAAGAAGGCTCAGATGAGGGGAGAGAGTTAGAACTGCATGTCTCTAGTCCTCCAGGCTGGCGATCATTTAACATCAGTGCTGTAATGATGTTCTTATTATTTGCTAGGGCATCATGAAAACTTTATTGCTAAAAGAGAAGAGCAATGGCAAAATTCAAATGGACAATGCAAGAATAAAATAAAGGTGCTTTTAGTATCACACTCTAAGGCTCCTGCTTGTTCAGTGTGCCAATGACAATGCCAGTGGACTAAAAATTGAACTCAAATCAGTGTACCTGTGTTCAAAAGGATGGGTCACCCCTCCCCACATTACTGTTTTTAAAAGTAAGACAAGTTCTTAGAGCTTTCTGATGATGTTAAAATAGTTATATATGGGCTAAGAAGACATCTATCTCTTCATAAGTTAGATGCATAAGCATGAAAACCAGAGTTTAGATCCCCAGAATTCATGTAAAAATGAGTGGCCTGCAACTGTAGCCCCAACTTTTCTGTATGTGCATGTGTAGGAGACAGGTAGATCTCTAGAGTTCATTGGCCAGCAGCCAGCTTAGCTGAATGGATAAGGTGAAGATCAAGCAAGGAAGACAGCCAACACTGACCTCTCCCCTACACGTATGCACTGTACAGGAACACACACACACATGAATATGCAACACAATTATGTATATTTTTAGCTTTGATAGATACTTGTTTTAAATATGATAATTATGATGCTTTCTCTATTCAACTTCCCTTTCTGGATTAAAATGATTTCCCATTGCACCTTTATCCTCTTTTCTGCCACACATTAAACAACACAACAAAATAAGACAGAACTGATCTGTTCTTGACTTATGTAATGTCATGGAAGGGATGAGTTTGTGTCCTGGTTCCAAATGCAATCTGTGCATGCAGCCCTTTGCTTTTACTGCTACCAAAGTAGACATGATAACATTTCAGTCTATCGACTCTTTTCTATTACAGAATGAAAGTACAAGACTCAGAAAATAAAAAATACAAAAGATCTTATAATTCATGTTGGGTGCTTCAGGCACCGAAAGCATTCCATCACTGACAGCCACAGCTGTTCTGAAGAAATAGGTGCTGGTGTATACAGAAAGACAAGAATGATGCTTGCAGTCCTTAAGCAAAAAGGCCTTTCTTTATCTTCTTTAGTACTCTGATTTTAATTTCAGTCTCATGATAAGGAATCATGATGTTCTTTGTCATCAAAACAATTCTGACTGAAAGAGTGTTGTAAATTTGACCCAGACATGTGAAAAATTTATTGTTTTAGGGCAACTAACTTCCTACCTGAAGCATCTATTATTTCAGTTGATGCTGTGAGGTACATTTATTACTTCATTTAATCTGAGCTGATGGTTTAAACTAGTTCACATGAACTGAGAGTTAGCAGGAACTTGAGTGCAAGAACCTACTATAGATAACATATCCCTGTGGCATGGAGCCCTTTCTCTCACTTAGAAACTTTTAAGAAAGAACAAACGCATACATGTGTATTGTTTTTATATTATTCTCTTGTATATGGGACTTCCATTGTGGAAGGGTGTGTGTGTGTGTGTGTGTGTGTGTGTGTGTGTGTATGTGTGTGAATTCTTTTGCTTTAGACCCCTGTCATGCACTATCCATGGTGCGAATGAATCTCTTACCTGATTTATCTTGGTCCTTCCTTTTGAGCTCACCCCTTCCTTCTCCTTCCCCTTAAACATAACAACTGGTTTATTATTGTTATCATATGAACATTTCTTTTTCAGCTGAAATATGGAATTGAGAACAAATGCTGATAGACTAGAGGCATTCTGCTTTAGATTTTGAAAAATAGCATTAAGATGGAAGTGTATCTATCTGTGTAAAAGAGTCATTGAAACTTACTACTTAATAATTTGCATTATTTCTTTGTGCTTCTAGTTTTACTACCATCTAAGGGCCTAATATCTGGTACTTTGTCTATCCACTGATTACACGCCATCTTCTTTTTCCACACAGGGGTTGAGGTTTGCCCTACTCTCATTTAAAACACTAATATTTCATCTTAGTGTAATGTGGGCTCCTAACTCCATTAGTCTCCTGAGCCTGTTTCCTGTGGGAAGGCTGGAAAGTTGAAGCCATAGAGTAGATTGAGACATCTACTCAGTGTTTCTCTATATTCTTGTCACTGTCAAAAAAAAAATAGGTCAGAGACAAAACAAAGTACTAAATTGGAAGGAAGTGTTACGGAGTAAAAGTTATGGATTGTAGCAGTGAGTGTGGGCTTCTCAGGATCTCAAATAGCATCTCACGGGCAGGTTTTGAGGCAAAACAGGATTTTATATGAGGTAAGGTAGGTGGGGAATTCCAGGATGGGTGAAAATTTCCTAAGATTAGGTTTTTCTTATCTTTCCCTTCTTTTGAACTACATGCATGATAACATTAGCTGCACGCTGGGAACAGGTAATCATGTGAGGCAAATGACATGCAGATGCTATTGTAACTAGTAGAGGACAGTTGTGGTGTCCTTTGGCCTGCCCCACTAGTCCCAGTCCAGCCAGTCTTGATTCTTAATAGTGTGACATGTTGTCTGGCTGTAGTACAGTTCCATGGTTGCAATAGACTGTACTCACGTTGCACTTTGGCTATTTCTTTCATTTCCCCAACCTACTTCAAGTTGAAAGTAAAAGGTTAAATCCCAACAAATGTCACAGTTTTTTTTTGTATATCTCTTCTCCTTATTCTCTCAAGATAAAACGTAGAAAGAGACACTGGTGCACAGAATTGGCAGATAGCTTCTGAAATCTCAAGGATAGTCGGTCTCTCTCCTCTCATTTTTTTCACTTCTTTTTCTTTCTTAATTTCCCCCTCCCCCTCATAGACTTCACTACATTTAAAATTATGGTGCTAATTAATAAATGTATTTTTTAAACAGAAGCAGAAGTTTGTTGTTTAGAGCATATCTTTGAACAACATTAGGTAACTAATTATATACTTGGCTCATGTAGGTTGACATGAAACATTATATTTGTGCTCTTTGAACACTGTGAGCTGCTGCCTTTGCTAAGATGAAAATTATTAGTAATAACAGATAAACCTCCAGTGACTCAGTGGCTTAGGAAAGGCAGGTTTATTTCTGGCTCACATAAAGTCCCCTTAGAGGGAACAGATATGTGGGTGACTGAGGGTCCATTGGCCCATTTTTTTAGGCTAAGTAGAGGCTCTGCCATCTTGTATATGAGACTTCTCAGTTTGCTTTAAACACTAATTCTTAACTGGCTGAGGAGTAAGTGATCCCTATGGCATGCATTTTATGCACAAGACCTAGAAGAATCCCATGCAATTTTGGATAACTATTCACCAGTAGAATTCTGATATACTCTAACCTTCCTAGCAGTGAGGGTAGGGGAATGTGAGTTAGCTGTGCTCTAGGAACAGACATAAAGCAGTTGGGTGAGTATTCACCATTTTCCATCCAAGTCCAAATGTCTGCAAACAAATATTGGGTTCATTTTTTCCTTCATTAGAACTCCCTCTTCCCTTCCCTTCCCTAACTAAGTCCACTTCCAGGCCCTCGATCTTCAGTTTGCTCCATAATATCTGGATGTGGTTCTTTATGGTGCAGAGCCTATGAACTAAAAAGACAAGCTACGTTTCTTGCCCTTCTGTATCTAGTGTTCAGTAATGAAGAAGGGAGGCTTTCTTACCATAATCAATGCTGTCACAATACCTCCTCTCTTCATTAAAAATATGAATGAGAGGCATCTACTCCATGGGTACAGGATAAGGCAATGAAGACAACCTATGGGGCAAGCTTTATGGGTTACATTATGTTCTGGTTAAAGTAGGTAGAAAGTTCCATTCTTTTAACCAGTCTTTGGGTTCAGCTGCCTCATGGGGTTGGGAGAAGAGAGAGATAAAGAGCTAGAGAGGTAATTGGAATTAATATCATAGATTCTGCATGTGTTAGATCAGGGTTAGCTTTTTATCCTGAAAACAGTATAGAATCTGATCTGTTGCTAGATTTTCTCTAAGTTGTGACTGTATCTCTGAGGCTGGCCAGAGCTGGAAGAGACCCCAGTGAAAACAGATGTTATGGACTTCAACTGAATGGAATTCCATGGGGACAGGACATTTCTTGTCATGAACCTCAGGTTTCATAGGCTTTATTTTTGCAACATTAGAAGGAAGAGAGTTTTATTTTTACACGGAGATGAAGCAAACAAAGTTTTGGTTCTTCCTACCATTTTATTTTGACCTTAAAAAAAATTCTATGCTGTAAAATACTGTCTCTCTAGTAGAACTATACTCATAGTGTACTCCTTAGCATTTTGTTCATATCATACTTCTAAATGTTAGTAATAGCGCTGTGGAGTAGCCAAAATTTATTCAGTTTTTAAAAGTGATAAAAACAAGTCCTAATATAGTTGGTTAAATTGTCTTAGATTATTAGAAAGAATTAAAGTGAGTTATTTTTCTTTTTGCCTTATTGTTTCTTTCTAGAAACAGCTGCATAGATGTATTGAGAATTTGGTATGTGATGCTGTTAGCATAAAAAAAAAACCCTCATGATACAAATGAATGTTAAAAGAGGTTCCCAAAACAAGTTTGGAAGTTCATGAAGGAAAGAAAGTTTACTCATATTTTGAGCTATTTTTTCAGAGTGAAGTTTGGTCAATTCTACCCTCTGTCTATAAATGCCTAGGATAACCAGCAGTCACATTGTGCCTAAGACTTCAAGGTGTACCCTAAAAGACTGTGAGACTCTTTAATCAATATTTTTGTTTGGTTTTTAGATTCATTTCTTTGTTTTCTTTTTAGCCGTGTATCTCTGCCAAATAGTCTTCACATTCCTGTCTGACTCAATATAATTTTAATTACTTTGTAATCATATAAGAACATTTTTTCCATATAAACTTCTAGTTTCCCAACCTTATTTGGACCACTGATTTTTACCAATCTGATTGAAGTACAGTTCTTCAATAGTTTCTGAGTTTGAAATGACAGATTTCTTCCATTGACTCATTGACACAACATCTCTGAAGTAGGTAATGTTATGATATTTATTCTACTGTTGCAGAAATCAAAGCCAAAGAATGGAAGTAATTGTTCAAATTACATTTGCTAAAGATGATCCAGGAAATAGTTCTGGAGCCATTGACCACACTCCTTCTAGTGGAAAGACTTGCGATTTTGATCTCTAAAACTATAGGCAGAAAATAAATGGCTTTTTAAAAATCACTTATAGCACTCATTGCACTTTGCTAGTATTATCCTACTTTGATAAGTCAATACTCTGTGCATAATATAGCTGCAAGACATATGCAATACTGGACTGGAATGGTCATGAAAAATGATCAACACCTATTGTTTTAGTCACTTTCTATTGTGTTGAGACACCATGACCAAGGAAACTATTAAAAGACAAAACACTTAATAGGGAGCTTGCTTACAGTTTCAGAGGTACAGTCCATTATAATCATGGTGGGGAGCATGTTGTTATACAGGCATAGTGGAACAGTTGCTGACAGCTAAATTCTCTTCATAAGAAAAGGAAGAAGAAGAAAAGGAAGAAGAAGAAGAAGAAGAAGAAGAAGAAGAAGAAGAAGAAGAAGA
>JANHMN010000002.1:172215739-172235010 GCA_030674055.1 Rhabdomys pumilio
CTCTCTCTCTCTCTCTCTCTCTCTCTCTCTCTCTCTCTCTCTCTCACTTCACCTCATCTCATCTGTTTCAGCTCCAACATTCTTGGTAAGGCTTTTGACAATTACATGGCTCACTTCATCTGCTCTGGGGAATACATTGAAGTAGGGAGCCAGAGTAGCAGATGCCACGGGTAAACTGCAAATCTGTGTCACTAGTAGCAGCCTTGTGTAGACCTCCCTGGGAGCTGAGGACCTAAAGAGAGGGCATTAGGGTTCTTACTAAGGTGGTATGAAAAAGAGCTTGTTAAAAACATCCGAGTTGGGGCATGTAGTAGGAGTAGAAGAATGAAGATCCATTAAGACAGTGCACTTCCAGGCAGCATAGACTGAGAGTACAAGGTCAGTCCAGCCACAATCTCAGCACAATAGCTCATGAAATCCCACCCTTGTCTGAGGAGCTGTTGACAAGCAGATCTCCTTCTGAGGGAGGGAGAGTCAGAGAAGAGCAGTTGAGGGATAGGAAAGGAACTAGAAGGGAGGGAACAAGGGTGGTTTTGATCCAAATGCATCATATGCACATTTGAATATTAAATAAAACATTAATTAAAATACAGAAAGAGTGAGAAGGACCATAGAAAACCAAGAGCACACTGCCTTCCAGATTTTAGTGCATAAGGGTCATGAGAGAGACACAGTTGACAACTGAGGAGGTTGGACTGTGGCTTTATGAAGAGAAGGCTATAGATGCCAGCTAATTAGCCTGAGGAATTAAGTGTCAGCATCCTTCAAGGAATTAGGACTCTGGGAACACTGACATGATTAACATTTTCAAATACAGAAGAATCCAGTTTCAGTCAATGGCATTCTTCTTACTTAGATTTCAGAATATAGGGTAGAAGTTTTAGAGCCCTAATCCCTTACTAAATCACCCCTTAGGCATCGTAGTGACTTCATTATTGTCATCTATCCTCAGACCAGAATATGTCCTCTAATATGTTAATAAAATCAGTTTCAGTTAAGTTTAAACTTCTTCCTTTGAGCAATTGCTTTTGATGTGACATCTCTCTGGTCCCTACTATTTTAAAAGACACGAGCCTGAAAAAAGTAGTCAAATAAAAAACACAGTTCTTTTGTGTATGCTGGCACATTTAAGGATCAAAAGTAGGTCACAGGGCTTTTGAAGTAGGTGTCAGAAGTAGGTATATTATAGTCATGTGGACCATTTTGGAAGATGACAAGAAGTTTAATTTTAATGAACTAGGTTGACCCTAGAATGATCAAAGGTATAATATCCCATTTGGACCTGTAAATCAAACAGGTAGATTGGATGGCAATACAGGGTGTGTGGTATCAAAAATTGCCTGGTTTCTGCTTCTGTGATGCATCTGTGGCCTTACCATCTTACCATTTTTCCATACATATGAAATACCCCACACTTACACCCAAGTAATCCTTTGAAGATATTTTCTGTCTCCTGAGAATCTTTTCAGTTTTGTATGCAGGAAACATTACAATCAATAACACACACATCATAACAGTAATCAGCCTGTTGAAAAGATATCTGCACTCCTGCGCTTGCTGTAGCACTAGTCCCAAGAAACAAGATATGAAAGCACCATAAAATGTCCAGATATCTGTTTCCAACTGAATAAGGAAAATGGGATATCAATACTCTCTCTCTCTCTCTCTCTCTCTCTCTCTCTCTCTCTCTCTCTCTCTTTCTCCAGTCTTAAAAAAGAGGGAAATGCAGCCATTTGTGACTACATGAAATAGAGGAGCCTATAAGACATCATGTTGAGTCAAATCAGTTAAACACAGAAAAGCAAATTCTCTTTATAAGTAGTACTGAGAAAGCCAGACCCACAGGAACACTGAGGGGGTTAGCAATGATTAAGGGGTAATATTAGTCAAAGGTCATGGACTTTTTGCATTCTGGGGACCAGGAGTAAGAATGCATATAGTCTTGGAATTAGCAATGACAAACATGTTCGCTCTTTTTTTCTCTGTTTTTTAGGGCTGTGGCATACTTTTTAGAAGAATCAGTGTATATTGTGAAACAAATCAGTATTGTGTGGGAAAATGAAGCTAGAGAGCTTGAAAGGCCTAATTTCCTGATCAAAATTTTGCCCAAGGCCAACTCCGTGTTTCTCTGAAAAGTACTTAGGAACTATGAATGCTCTCTGGAAACTGGACTATACAAAGAGCTCCATGAAGTGAATTAGGGGAGTCAGACACCACCGGCTGAGCCTGGGCATCCTTGAGCTGGCTGCTCCAGACACAGGGTCATTGAGCGTTCCCTGGTACTTTGGATGTGTATGTGAAAGGAGTCCTTGACCATGGCTGTGGCATTTGGGAGAAATCCATTTAGCAGCTCAGTTAGAATTGTCCCAAGCCTTACCTCCAGGTCACTTACATTCTTGACCTTTAAAATGTGTTGAGGTCTAAATTGTCAAGGTGAGAGTGGATGGAAAGCCTGATGGGCATCTCTGTTTTGATGGAGTCAGGCTGTTATTACAGACTGTTGAAAAGGAGGACCAGAGGCGATTGTCCTCTGGGATTAAATGCTGAAGGGAAGTCAGTGATATATATAGAGGAAGTGATGATGAGGAAGAGAGAGATGAGAGCAAGTAGTAACATGGATCCCATTCTTCAAGGAGACATTATTAAGGAAATCATGGTACCTTATGCTGATCTAAAACTTGATAGAAAGACGTTCAAAGATGCAAGACAGCTTTGCCTTCCTATATCCTGAATCACTAATAAGCATTTATGAAAATCACAAACCAGTTTCACTCTCCACATAACTCATCACCAAAGGAGTACACTTTATGAATACATGCTCTTAAAATACAAACTGATGTTTGAGTCAAAAATTGAGGAGTTGGACAATGATTCATTTCCTCTGTGCTTTAGGAGTTTTAAAGTTTAGGGTTTTCCAACTGCCACTGAGGCTTTTATTTTGTTCCTAGGATATTTACCTCCTGACAGGCGGCTGCTGCCAGGTGAGAGATGGCACTAGACATTGTCAGCTGCTCACCTTCCTTCTCACTCGCAGGTGCAGCTAAGCACAGAGCCACTGTAGCCTGGATTCTCACTGTGCTTATCCATAAATGAAATACAACGGGCAGCCGAAATGAGCCCTATTACTAAATCACAGGTTCCTACCGCTGAGAGCATGGTTGCAAAACAAGAAAATACCCGAGTGCTAAATGATGCATTACCCATTGGAGATGATAACTCTCCTTTTGTTCTGCAATGACATTTTACTTGTATCTAAGGCTGTTTTGCTGCAGAAATGTTCTTCATAGCTGTACTCTCCATTATTAGTTTTCCTCACTGGCATTCCTGTGGTTTAGATAACATATATTATTAGATATACTAGCCTTTTTACACTGCCGTTGCAGAAATCCATTTTTGTAAAAAGGATTTACAAAGGCAAGTTCAATAGTATGGACAGTATCTGGTTTAGTTGCTAGGTCCTTCAGGGTCTCCTTAGGTTTGAGCTGAGGCTGTCCTCTGCTCTGTATGACACTTTTCAATGTCAGAGCAGGGCTATGGTAGAGGGCTAGCATAATTATCTTACTCAGCTCTTGGCACTATTATATAAACAAAGAGATCTTCCCAAATGGCAGACTGTTAGTACATGCATGTAAGAAGCTGAGTTTCTTTCTTTCTTTTTTCTTTTGTGCTAATATTTCTGAGCTATTGTGTGCTGCCAGACACAAAATAAAGGCAGGATAAAATTTTGTGGAAGATCCTTCATCCTATCATTCCACCTGAGGCAACGGGACATGATGGTTTATCATGGTTTCTTCTCCACAGCTTGATCTGTGAAGGGTTATGTGACGTGGGAAGAGAAAGTCTGCAGATTTGGAAAGCTAGCTGGGTTGTTAGAGTTTTGAGCTTGCTCTAGTTTGACTCTGACTCCCATCTTCAATTCTCTGCTTCATGGGCTGATGTGCAAAAGCAAAGGAAGCAACGAGTTCTAACCTGCCTGCCCTAAGACCATGTGCCTCCATGTTCTCCTTCAAGCATGATAGAATAGTGTCCTGTAAAACTCTTGTGAGATGGTGAGAGTCTGTGGTTTTAAGAAGGAAGCCAACCTAATGTTTCAAAGTGCAGACTGTAACCATCTGTTCCCCCTTGTTCCCATCTTCCTTTTCAGATCCATACTGCCTTGCCCACTCTGGAAATAGCAGCTAATATTTACAAGCATCCTTAGGGATCAGCCATGCTGTCTTCCTAGAGAAAGATCCTCAGAGGTCCTGCTGGTGAAATTACACTTCAAAGGGCTCTCTGTTTCAGACTTATAAATCAATGTAGTGTCGGAGATGTAGCTTTGAAAATGAAACCCATTTTGAAAGCTGGAATGAGAACTCAAGTCTGCATTAGTGGCTCCTCTCAGCAGTTTTGCTTGTCTGTCTTTAGGACTGTCAGTGCTCAGAGGGAAGGAACTACAGTCCACTCACTACTGTTTCTCTAGCTGATTTTCAATCAATGTAAGAAAATGCAGGCCTGCAAGCACTGTTGAATAAATGAATGTGACAGCCTGAGGTAGCTTAAATCTAGGTGGCCACAGACATCTCCCTTTGAAGTCTGGAATTAGCTTAGATTGATAAAGAATATACTCTTTAAATAAAGCTTTGTAAATGTTGGTCACACAAACACACACACACACACACACACACACACACACACACACACACATCCATATATTCATACATACATTATTTGGCTCAGAATAGTGACTTAATACTCATGCCTTAAATCTTTCACAAACATATTCTTGTAAAGTTGTATTTAATAGTATTCCTAATAACGAGAGAATGGAACTCTTGTTTTAATCACATCCAAAAATACCACTGACGTCTTTGGCTGCCTTATATTCCTTTCTGACAGTTTGCTGATGTTCACACCAAGAGTAGAATTTTCTGGGCTACAACTCTTGTCTCCGTGGCTAGCAGGAAACACTGCAATGAAGTCAGTCCAAAGGGAGCTAAATTTAGGGAGGCGCGCTAACCTGAGAGTTGGCAACCGTTTCAGCTTCATGGAAGGGTGGTGAATGCTTGTGTCGTCTACACATCTTGAAGGGATTTTTGTACTTGATCAGGAAAGAGCGACTCTCAAGCTTCTCAAGTTCACATTCTATGTGTTTCCTACTAAGAGTGTGGCAGAATCCTCCGAATCCTCTTCTCCTACCAGAAAGTTGTAACATAACTGCGGTGAATATTTGCTGTTGCTAATTTGTCCTCATTACAGTAAGGAGAGCAAATAGTTTAATTCTGTTCAAACACAGTTTCAGAGCATCAAAGTGCTCTATGTATGGGAACATGAATGATCAATTAAGTAAGAGTATTTTGTGACCCTCGTTTACACAAAGTTCATGTAGGAAAGACATCTAGCCAGTATATTTTAATATTCTTCAAATATTGTTCTAAATATAGAATCGGGCTCTGGAAGGTGATAAGGATGATGACCGTAACAGCAAAATCAATTTTAGTGTTTCCTAGCCATCGAGTGCTTAGTAGTTTTTAGGCTCTTTGTTAAAGATTTTCTTCTCAGATTAAAGGTAGAGAAGCAGATATTCAGAAAAGAGACAGCTTGTTTATAACCATGCATTTACTGGCTTAAGTCGAATATTATGACACTTATTCCATTTAGATCAGAAGCTCTTAACTATGACAGCTAATAAAAAATGGAACTGGTGTATAAGAATATATCTGAGAAATATATTTTACTATAGATTCATAGACCATGAGAATCGGAAGTGGTCTTGAGCCTAAGAGTTAATGGAACTCATAACAGACTGTGAGAATGGACCTGGATCCTAAAGGACACCATTGCCCATAGGTTGCTGCTCACTGACAACAATCTGTTGACCACAGCTAAAGATCTGGGTCCCTGAAAAATAACAGAGTCAGAAAGCCAAGGGTGCACTAATTGGCAGCAGCCCATGGCTGCTTTCTTTAGAGCAGAGGCTATCAACGTTTCTAATGTTGCAAACCTTTAACACAGTTCTTCAAGTTGTGGTGACCTCCAACCATTATTTAAATTGATGCTTCATAATTGTCATTTTGTACTGTTGTATCTGAATTGCACTGTAAATATCTGATATGTAGGATATCTGTTATGTGACCCCCAAGGGGTCCTGACTCACAGGTTGAGAACCACTGCTACAATCTCCTATCTGTCCCCTGTCAAACTTATTTTAAGAATACCAAATGATGAGCAGGGCAATAACAACTGTCCTAGGAACCCTTGAGATGCTTTTGCACTTCTTCTAAGAGTTCTTTTTCCCCTGATGTTCAATAAACTGCTCTGGCTTTCACACTAACCTACTGTCAATGGGTCCCATTCATGGGACTTGAGAGACAGGATACTCTGGTGACTGGTATTTATCAGGAGCCTTTGCACCAACAGCAGACTTACCAAGTCTGTTCACCAGACCCCACTGAACTCACAGAGATTCCTTGAGTCCATAGCTAAAGCCATCATTAATTATTTGTGGAGTGAAGCTTATTTAGATAAATGCTTTTGGTAAGCACCAGGAGTTGAAGCAAAGAAACCTTGTTTAATATCTGATAACTTATGATCTCCCTTTAACGACTCTCTTCAAGTCTTAGTTTCCATAAGCAAGAGATAACTCTGTTTACTAAACTGTCTTCCCATATTGTCTAAGCTGATAGGTATGGGAAGTTTTACAGTGTTTCCTATAAAAGGCACCGCTACAATAAATAACACACAGTACTTTATCTCACAGTAAAACTTCAGTTTGAGTTGGCTAAAGATCTTATTTGTATACACAAATACAAAAAAACCCATAACTTAGCAAATATGGCCTATATTATTTATAGAATCAGATGATACGCATTATCACCAGAAACATAGAAAGACTACCATGCTAATTTCAATGTCAACATGTTGACAAGATTAAAATATCAAGTGATAATTGTTTAATATTATATTGGAAAATGCATAAGTGTTAAAGTCAGGATATTTATTAAACATCAAAAACCAGCACAGCGAATTTAATCCCCATCCAAAATAGTTAGATTGGACATAGACAGGCAGGGGGTAGTTTCTACTAACCTTGAAATAAATATCCCAGGACAGAGCAATATTAAATTCCAGACATAATAATCCGCTGTACAAAAATACCTGAGTCCTGAGTAACCGTCTCTTTTGCAGTGAGCACACACACATATCATCATGGATAAGGTGTATCTGACAGATGGAAAAGCCACCAAGCTATCAGAGAACACTTGCCTGTCTGTCCTCCAACAGGTGAGTCAGCATCAAAGACATTTTCAAATGTCAGCTACAGGATTCTTCTTTAATTAGTTGCCACAAAATAGCATTTGTTCACTTATTCAAAAGACCATTTCTTTGAGTCCCTGCTAGATACCAGGTACCAGGGTAGGCTTCAAGGAGTGTCAAAGATAAATGTTAAATCAGATTTTCCTTAAAGAGTCCACATGCCCTTTATGACAGATGTTAACTTCATCACTGAAGGATGCAGATACAGGTACACAGGATAAGTGAGGAGACAGTCCTCTTTGAGAGGGAAATGGGCACAAATTTAAGATCTCCCTCAGCTTTGAGACATATGGGTTCATTGTGTCACAAAGGGTAAGGTTTTGAAAGGCTTAAGAGGGCTTCTCTGAGGAAAGAAGAAATGTAAATTAACAAAACTTAGGCTCAGGAATCTCTGAAAAGGTACAGGACTCAAAAGGGCTCTCCCCAAGGATATAAACAAGATTTTTTTTTTTGATTATTTGTTGTCACGTTCCTCTGTTTTACTATATAAGAGCATTTAACATTCACAAATGACCTTCGGAGTGACTCTGGGCTCAATCACATCTTCAGAGCTAACACTTGTATATATGTAGTGAATAGGGATAACCCATTCCTCATTGAGAGTTAAGATTCCTTGTCATTTTGAAATATTTCATATTAGAAAAATATTTTAATAATAGATAGAAAAGAGTGCATAACAATGTATTAATACAAGAAATACAAGTAGCTTGTATTTTTCCATAACATGAAATTCTTGTATTTTGATTCAGATCTTTGATTTATCTAAAATATGTAAACATTTCACATGTAAACATTAAAATAATAAGTGTGTGTGTGGCAGTTTAAAGGCACGATAGATATCTCTACAGTTAAGAGCACTGGGTATTCTTTCAGAGGACCTGGATTCAATTTCCAGCATCAGCTGGCAGCTCAAAATCATCTGTTAACTACAGCCCCGGGGGAATCTGATGCTACCTTCTGGCCACTGCAGGTACTACATGCTCATGGTGCACAGAGAAGCAAAACGCCCATGTACATAAAAATAAACAAAAGCAGAAAAATTTAAAAAGATAATTAAAAACAACTAGACTATTAATAAATAAAAATCACAGGGCCTATTATGAAAGCTGGCTCACAAGATTGTGAAAGCTGAGAAGTCTGATAATATGTCTGATGATATGGGTAGGAGAATCAGATGCTGATGCTGTGGTTCAACCCAAGCTTGAAGGCCTGAGAACTAGTGAAACTGTAATTAGAAATATCCCTATCTGAAGCCAAGGAATCAGGAGCTCCAATTTACAAAGACAAAGGGTAGATGTTTCAGCTGAGGATAAGAGAGTGAGCAAGTTCGCTGATCTTTCTTTATCTTTTGTTTTACAAAGGTCCTCAGTGAATTGGGTGGTGCCAACCTGCATTGGTCAGGGTAGGTAGCATACTTACTTACATGTTGATCTTTTCTGAAACCAGCCTCCCAGTTAACCTAATCTCATAAAAATGCTTTTACCATTCAATCTGTGCATCTTTTAACCACATTAAGTTAACACAGAAAATTAACCATCACATTAGAGAAAGACAATGATTTTTTTTTTAAAGAGAATATATTTAGACTTCTGGAAATTTACAATCACCTGAGCTAAATTTCTTGAAAGAAAAACAAGCATACCTTAATTTAAGAGTTCTAAAAGCAATAATTCAAAAAAAACCTATGCTCTTTCCTCATTGCTACATCCGGTTTGATTTGGTGGCCATGGCAATGCCATCCTGGCTGCCCTCTTCAGATTCCATCCCTTTAGAGAGCTGAGAAATTATTGCCTTGAGCATCTGGTGAGCACCAATCAGCCCACTTACTCTGCAATAAGGGAAGACGGAAGTGAAGGTCCACATTTCTATCTTTGCTCACTATGGAGGGCTTGGAATCATATACCCTCTTTCTCTGTGGGTGATAATTTTCTTATTTGTTGCACAATAATGATGGCTTTTACATTTTCTATTTAAAGTGTTAATATTTTTACTTTTAAGTTTTAAATCATATTAAAAATTCAACAAATATATAAACCATACAGATCATACATTAGTAAAATGTCGTGTTATATTTTAAAGTATTTAGTCATTATGATGCTTGAATCTTATTAAACACATCTATCATTTATTATCTATCTATCTATCTATCTATCTATCTATCTATCTATCATCTATCTCTCCTCTATCTATCCTATCTGTCTATCTATCTATCTATCTATCTATCTATCTATCTATCTATCTATCACCTGTCTACCTATTTTTCTATTATTTATCTACCTTCCTACTTACCTCCTCAACTATCTATCATTTCCTCATGAAGAAAGCATTCTAACATGTGCATTATTAATATATTTTAGTCTCCCTTCTTTATATGCTGCACGCCTCTAACTGTATGTGACTGGTTGTAAGTATCCTATTAGGACTCGTAGAACTTTTAGAAACAAGTAATTGTACCACACCTTTATAGTCTATTTAGTGTAAGGCAGATGATAAGCTATGCCTTTCTTACAGATTATTTACTTCACCCAAACTCATCTGCTTGCATTCTTACTAATTTATTTTAAGTTAGCAATGCATGTAACCCAAGTAACAAATCATGGTTGACTCTTCTTGACAGCGTTGTTACTCTTCAGTGGATATTTGATTTCTCAACTTTTCTTAATTATTTTCTTCTTATATTTTAATAATTGATAAATCATACTAATTTTTACATAATTGTTGGAATCAATAAGGCATAAAAGGTACATGCTGTAATGGTTGGGAGATTTGAGAAGGGGAACTTGATCAACTGCTATCCACTGCTAACCACTGCAAACCACTGCTAACCACTGCCAACCAAACCACTGCTAACCACTACTAACCACTGCTAACCACTGCCAACCAAACCACTGCTAACCACTGCTATCTCCAAAATTCTTGTGTTGAAAACTTTAAGCCCATATTTATTATATAACACAATTTTCTTTCTATTAAAGGCATGAACTCGAGAGTATCCCTCAGAGTCTTTATATCAGCCTCCTAGTGTCTTAAACATCACAGTCTTATAGTTCTAGAGGTTGGGTGTCCAAATTAAGTTTTACTAAATAAAATCATAGTTCTGGCAGAGCTGTGTTCCTTTCTGGGGGCTCCAGGGAAGATTTTTTCCTGCATTTTTCACTTTCAGAGGCTGTCATTCTTGGGACACATGCCCCTGTTCCATCTTCAAAGAGAGCACCAGGACAATTTCCTGTGACCCTCAGCTCTTTTAACTGAATCAGGACTCCCCTGTCTGTTGTTAAGAATCCTATGATTACATTTGATCCCCACAGACAGGTTAGTACAGCTTCTCATCTCAGGATCAGCTCAACTGTAATTTTCTCTTTTGCCCTTCCACTTAACACATTCCCAAACTGCAGAGATTAAGATGAGGACATAATTGTAGAGGTGATGTTATCAGGCCTATTGCAGTAAAGCAGAATGACAGCTGATCTGGTGTCCTCATCAGTCATTAAATTTATTTTCTACATCTATAGTTCATTTCCATTAGCTGTTAAAGGAAAAGCAAGCCTATTTCAATAATTTCCTTTAAAAATTTAGTAGCATATTCCTTGTATGTGAAATAGAAAATTATCAAGACCTCATGACCAAAGTGTCGATGCAATTCATGTACACGGATACAATTCTTCATTCTTCTCTGTGTCTGTTTCTCTTGCTCTTTAACTCATGAGTTGAATACCATCTCCTCAAAATCCATGTCTATTTGGAACCTTCAGATGAGAGCTGATTTGGAAATATGGTCTCTGCAAATGCAGATCATTGAGAGACTATCAGTGTGGGCTCTAATATAACAACTGGTATCTTAGGAAGAAGAGAAACCAAATATCATCAGCATGATAAGTATATAGGCAAGCAGCACCCACTATGTTCTGGGAGGGAGGCCAAGAGAGACTCTTAAATTCTCAGGAGCTAAATCACAAAGAACTTGATTTTGGATTTTTAGCCTGCATACGTTTAGAAAACATTTCCTTTTAGCCACCTAGTTTGTGGTTTTTTTTCATAGCAACCTAAGAAAATGAATAGAGCCATGAAATATTATTGTGTCTACTCAACTATGGCTCTGGAGTCCCCCCACGCCACTGTCTTTAGCCAACTAATATTCTCAAATATGCTAGGAACAGGCAAAGGAGAAACTGGGTTGACTGAACTCATCCTAGTTTTTGTTGCTCTTGGGAAAGATGTGCCTTGGTTGGCCTACTGAAGGAAAAGAGAGCTAGGAGCACAGCCATATGTTACCAGTTTACCCTCAGTGGAATCTCCTAACAAGTGAATAAATATCACCCTCTCAAATACATGAGCTGGTCCCACTTGGTCAGTAGATCTGTTTGATGAAAAGCCAGCTGATGTCATCAAAGCAACACATGTTTCATTTCCCTGGCTGCTGGGGCCTTTGGGAATGTGTTACTCAGTGCTGCTAAGATGTAAGACCCCTGAAGGAGAGTGGGGGCTGGAGGGAGGGAACAATCTCCCCACCTCCATGGGACCCTGTCTGCAAATCTCTGGATTAAAGATGTCTTCAGCTCCTGCCTGTTTTGGCTTTTCATCCTAAGGAAAATCAATTTAGCTTAAGCCATACTCTTTTTAGAACATTGTTCTTTCAGAGTCTACTTTTTAGACTCACACCAATTAGATTGGGATCATGAATCAGTTGTATCCAAATGATCTGACAAACTGAGCCTCAATTTACTCACTTCTAAAATGGGGAAACAATATCCCAGGCACAGGTGTATTGAGGAACTAAATAAGACAGCCAATCTCTACTTAGTTTCTATCCTCTTTATTCATATTTCAACCCAGAGGCAGGAAAATACAGGGTGCTCTGAGTACAGGCATGTGGGGAAGATTGAATACCCTTTCTCCATTTTTTATTCCATTTTATTTTTATTTTATATGTATGCTGTTTTGCCTGCTTATGTGTTTGTGTACCACATGAATGCTTGATGACCAGGGTGGCCAGAAGAGATACTTGAATTCTCTGAGACTGAAGTTATAGGCAGTTGTGAGCCATTGAAAGGGTTAAAAGTTTTCAAAAACTCCTAACAGGCTGAGCAGAACCAAGAGTGCAGGTCAGCTTGGTTGTGAACTCTGTGTTTCAGGAACTTGGCTGACCACAAGGTAGATGGTTGATTATGAATAGGCTCTTAGAGAATAGCCTATACAAAATGTTCCCCATGACTGTTCCTTGGACCCTGTCACAAACTGAATAATGGGTTGGAACTTTCCACAGGTACTCTCCAATAACCCCTCTTCACCCCACCTCCCCGGTTGTGTTTTTTTCCTTGTGGTTTTTGCCTTTAAATTTTCTCTGCCTCCAAAGTCCTGGGGTTCAGACCCCACTGCCCCTGCATGGGTCATGGGTGTTGACCTCAACATGTTGATCGAAATATACCTCTTGCTGATTGCATCAAGTTCGGTGTCTTGTGAGTTATTGGGTGATTGTGAATTCTTGAGGCTTGAGTGAGGTCCTCCCTTCGTGGGGGCCTTACACCATCAAGAGGGTACTGGGAATTGAACCCAGGTCCTTTGGAAAAGCAAACTGTGCTCTTATCCCCTGAGCCATCTCTTTAGCCCTCCTTTCTCTGTTTTTAAGCACACTATAGACATGATTCAAATTTATTTACTCTCATAATAAAATATTTTATGACACATACATATGTAAGTTTGTGTACATACAAGTACAGATGCATACACATGCATACACATGCATCTGTACTTGTGTGTTCATGCCTGTATTCTACCATTTTATAGTCAACTCTGTTTCAACAACAGTTTTCTTCCACATAGATTTTTAATGAAAAATACCTCAAGGTAATGGCTGGAGAATGTCTAGTTAACAAAGATGAATATATTTTTCTTTGTCTTTCTTGTTCCTAAGAATTATAATTTTTATTGGATATTTTCTTTATTTACATTTCAAATGTTATCCCTTTTCCCGATCCCCCCCCCCTGAAATCCAGTATCCCTTCCCTCTCCCCCTTCTTCTATGAGGGTGTTCCCCCACTCACCCACCCACCCTTGCCTACTCTCCCTGGCATTCCTCTACACTGGGGCATCGAGCTGTCTCAGGACCAAGGGCCTCTCCTCCCATTGATGCCCGACAAGGCCATCCTCTGCTACATATCCGGCTGGAGTCATGGGTCCCTTCATGTGTACTCTTTCTTAATGTCCATGCTCAGAACTGCGATTAAAAATAGTTTTGAGGAAGGAGAGTGAGCTTCCCGCAGGTGGCCACAAGGTGGCAGTGATGCAACCTACGACTGAGGAACTCAATGAGCCAGTCCTCTGGGCTGACAATAGTGGATTAGCCTTGTGTATTAGCCTGACTCCCATCAGCATTAAATAGCACTGGAAGAGCAAAGATCTGGTGTTTTGGTGCAGAATACTAATAAGTGGATAGAAAACCGGAGAACTGGCTACTCTGGGTCATACCAGCATCATTTTGCTGCATAGCCATGTGCAGGAAATTAACCATACAGAAGAACAAAGGTTTTCACTGTATGGAAATGTAGTTTCTGTGCAGGCGTTTTTCTGTTTTTCGATTTCAGCCTTACTACTCCTTGCCAATGCCTTGTTAGCGGAGCTGAGAGTAGGGTCTGCACACTTTGTGCAGGGATATGGATGTGCTGGATCCTGTCAAATGCACATTATTCCTCTCCTCATCAAAAGGGGCAGTTGTTCTGTGATAAGCACTGCAGGCAGGCAGCTCTTTCTCATCACAACCTGGCTGCTTTCTGCTTCTCTTCTAAGGCTGCCCTGCTGAGTGCAAGGCTTCGGCAACAAAATAATTGGCCAACAGTTTAGCTTGACTGTTTAGCTTGGTGAGTTTAAATTATTGAAGCCCAGGGCACCCGACTGTTACAGAAACTTGTGTTTCTTTGGGGGATGTTTTGTGTGGAAGGCCAAGAGGAATTCGTTATCAAATTCATATGGGGAATGCTGGCAATAGTAGCTGGTAGTTGCTGCTTTTGATGTCTGTCTCAAAATCATTAGCTCATTCTTTTATACAGATATATTCTTTAAGAAAGAGTTATAGTGTGAACAACCATCCAACAAACAGCCATGTTATCTTCCCTGTTCGGAGAAAACGTAGTGACAGTTCTTAGGACACCAGGATCCTTCTGGGATTAGTGGAAGGAATGGCTGCCACACTGGCCACTTGTTACATTTGTCTTTGTGTTGCTGGGGAATGGACTACCCCCAACTGCGATCATAAGAGACAAGTCATTGTATTTCTATCAAGCTGCTTCAGCCAGGAATTTGCAAAGGGCAGCGCAGGGGCAGGGGCAGGGGCAGGGGCAGGGGCAGGGGCAGGGGCAGGGGCAACACTGGAGCACTCTTGGTGACTTGCTAGCTGAAATCCCCAGGTTCTTCGCTGTTCTTTTCTGGTAGGGCTGACACCTGAACTGGGGCTATTATCAGGATACTAGTACATGGTGCCTCCATGAACCTATCAGGTACTGTGATGGTTAGGGTTAATTGTCGACTTGACAGGGTCTAGAGAAACCTGGCAGGTGGAATGTCTTTAAGGATGCCTTTGGGAGATTATCTTGATCGCATCAATTGATATGTGAAGATCCATCTTAATTGTGGGTGGTACCATTCCTGGGCAGGAGTGTTGGACTGTATAAAATAGGGATAGTGGACTGAGCACTAGTGTGCATTCATCATTCTCTGCTTTTGATAGTGAAAGTGATTTCCCTCTGGTGTAAGCTCCAGCATCTTTGTCTTACCCACTGTGATGGCTGTTCCTCAGATCATTCCTTCTTCCTTGACTTGCTTTTGCTGAGGTATTGTATCACAATGACAAGACAAGAAATGAAGATGGGCACTGCACAACACACTGGCTGGGTTTTATGAGTGAGCATCTTGAGAGACCCAGGCAGAAAATCTTATCTTGGACGACACCTAAAAGCCTTTTATAGTTACAAGTCCATCTGGACTTACAGGAATCCATGTACAAATTGCCAATGTCCCTCTGTTAAAAGATGGGGGTGGGGTGGGTTGGTTTAGAAAATGCATTCTGTTCCATGAACCCACACTTTGTTTTAAGAAAGCTTTTGGTGAGCAACTGAAGGGGTGGCTGAGATTCACACCTCTAGAATATCAGAAATTACTTACATGTAGTTACATCCCTGAGGTTTATTATTCCGTGAAATGTCAGAACTAGAAGGCAAGTTATGTATTTCTTCTAGCCATAAGGTACCACTTTCATTTCTGAAAGGAGGAGGTACAGACAAACCATGAGGATGCTGGGACATATACAATTCTTAAGTTCTTTTTGAGAAGTTCATGGTTTACTAGGGGAAGGCAAAGTTGTCAAGGACATAAGCACAAACACAGAGGGAGCACTTTGAAGTTAGGCAGAAGAGGTTTCAGAGACATGGTGAAGTGTGGGCTGGGATTCGAAAGGTGCAAAGGGTTTTAGGAGCTAGAATGGAGCTGGAAGGGCATCCATTCTATAGGGAAGATGAGTATGGAGTGAATAGGTGTGCTGTGGTTTAGGGAACTCAAGGAACAGATACCTGTATCAGTTAGCAGGTAAGTATCCAACAGCAAAATGGGGCCTGATCACAGTTGGCCTGACATCGTATTAAGGAACTTGAATTCAATCCTGTAGCCCTAAGAAATCCCTGTATACATGTTGAGCAACAAATTGGCAAGATTGGCTGTGGTTTTAGACAGGTCCTCTGACATTGCACAGAGGTGATACCATTTGGCTACAGAGGTAGAGAGAAAAAGTCTTTTAGAGGTGATTGTCACAACTCAAAGGAGAAAGAACAAACTCTTAAGTCAAGACATTGGCAGTAGAAATGGGGTTAAAGGAACGGATTGGATTAAGGGTTGAGATGTCACAAGAATTCCTGGAACTTAGTGGCACTCAGAGCGTGAGCTACAGCTATCACTGTTCTGCGTTGTGTTGTAGGGACTGGATTTTTGATTCACTGTTGTGAAGATGTGGAGCAGTGCATCTGAGAGGAAAACATAATTTGGATTTGGGGACTAGCAACAATCAGGCTATTTTTTATCACAAGCAATAAATGCTAGCCATTGGAGATTCATAATGAGTTCAGTTTGAGGGTATGTGGACTTTTAAGCATCTCTGTAATTTCCCAGTAAATGACTTCTGTTATTTATTGGTTTGTGTATCTGGAGCACAGAGGTCTGATTTGATAAGGCTAATCTCATGGAACAAATACGTAAGGACAGTTGTCTCATAAAACATTTAAGAAATGCTTCTGTCTTTCTTCAAAGGCTGCAAAGAGAATCTCTCCTCTATTAGTTAATCCACCCACTATCCAACAGTCCACCATCCATCCACTCAATATCCATCCACCCACCGTCATTTATATTCTCATCTTCTATTTGTCTGTCTATCTATCTATCTATCTATCTATCTATCTATCTATCTATCATCTATCTCCTTTTTTCTAATACCACTGTCTGTCTGCCTTATTTAATTTACCTCTTGCTGTGATAAAATACTCAGTGGCAATTTAAGGGAGAAAGTTTATTTTACAGTTCAAAAGTAAAGTTAGTTCGCCATGGAAGGGAACTCCTGGTGTCAGGATGTTGAGTCTGTCAAATTGAATCTACAGTTAGGAAGCAGAGAACTTGAGCAGGCAGGCTCAAATTCTGTTTTATGCAGCTGAGAACTCAAACCCCTTGGATCATCTTGCTCACATTTCCAGTAGATATCCCATGTCAATTAACCCAATCTAGAAAATACCTCACAGACTTATCCCCTAGATAATTCTAGATCCTGTTGAAGTGAAAGTCAATATTAACCATTTCTTTGACAAACCTCTTCTCTAGTGCTGGGTATCATACACTGTCCTCGTGTCAAGGGACACTTTACCGTTGAGCCATGAATCTTGTTCATCAGTCTTTTAAAAACTTCTTCTATTCATGGGAAAAAGACCTTGAACTTATCTTCCTGCCCACACCTCTAATGCTGGGAGTAAGAGTATATTTCATCATGCCTTGATTTTGGGCATGTGCATGCTAGGTAAGCCCTCTACAAACTGAGCTATATTCATGCTAATATTCTGCTATCTTATTTTCATAAACAACTATATTTTGAATTTTGATTACTTTGATTATATTTCTTTAGATTTAAGGCAATTTTATTAAGCTATGGAATTTGCATTGCTAAGGGGTCCTAACTAAACCAGTGAACACCCATGGACTGTTGCGGTGGTTAGGGCTAGGTGGGTGTTTATGGGTTCATAGATTCTTGTTCAAAGAATTGAAATAAAGGTTCCTATCATTCTGCAGAAGTAGCAAGGAAATTTATTTTGACACAAATTGATAGAACACAGTAGAAACCACTACACTGTCAAGCCAGGTAGATGGAAAGGAGTTAATTCTTGATTCAGGATAGGGCAATTCAACATAATTGGAACTGTGTGAGAAGAATCCATTCTTTCATATCTATGAGGGGTTCCTCAAGTTCCACATCTGTCCCCCAAACCTGTGGCTATGTTATAGACCTGCTCTCATAAAGTTCATGTGTTAAAAATGTGATCTCCATGTGTCCCTTTCATACTTTATTGCCCTTCCATCAGCTACCATAGGATAGCACAAGCACCAGAACTGTGCCTTTAGACACATGATCTAGACGAACCTCTGTTCTTTATCAATTCCCTAGTCTCAGGTATTTTGTTATAGTAGAATGCAGACTGAGAGGTTCTATTAAAACAAACCCTCATCAGCCACCTCAGCATATCACTAGGTACTTACAATCAAACCAACATCCCAGCTCACCAAAGCCATTCAAAGGTAATGTCTTTGATAGCTTTGCATCAAAGAACTTGGGATATTATTTCATTTAATATTCACCTTGCTGACATGAGTGACATTTATTGTCAGGATTGTAACATGACAATAACATAACATATGTATCCATAGCAGCATGTGTTCTATGCTTGATCCAATTTCCTTTGGTATCTTCTCTAAATGCTTGTGAGGGAAGACACAATAAAATAAGGAAATCAGTTTTCTTGGAGGCGATATTGAAATGCATTTGCTGCCAAATCTTGTAAGTTAGAATAAAACTAACAATTTTAAGATACGATTAAAATGATGAGGCCAAAGGATGCATTATGCAAAGATTTTCAATAAATCAATAGAAAAAGTAAAACTTGAGTTTACTGGAGGGAGACATGACAGGTGTTACTGTTAGCTTCACAAACTGATATATTTAGAGACACAGATAGCTAGCTAGGGATAAGTGCGTGCCTGGCATGTCTGAAGCACTAGGATTTATGCTTAGCATAATAATGGTAACAATAATATAGCATCAATAACAATAACAATATGCATATTATAAAATTCAAGTCATTCTTGACAACATAGTACATTTGGAGTCAGACTAAAAAATACAATACTTCATCTCAAAAACACTAAAAACACACACACACATACAAAAACAAAACCAAAAACCCACATGGCAGGCAGCAGTGGTGCCTGAATTAAGAATGTCCCTTAAGTCCCAATTTTGGGAAGCATCTGAATAATATTAGACATATTTATTTACTAGAGAACCCTGAATAAACCAATAGATGGACAGCATAAGAAGTGGAAGAGCATTTTCCTAACCTAGTTGTAACCAATTCTTCCTGCAGAGAAAATGGAACCACTTTCATTTGCCCATCATTTGGTGAATGGATTAAGAAAATTTGGTTCTTATATACACTGTACTTTTGTTCAGTGGTTAAAAAATAGAAACCATAAACTAGCAGTGAAGTAGATGGAACTGGAGAGCTTCTATCAAGTGTGATAACTCAGGTTCAGGAAGGGCCTCTTATGTTTACTCTCGTATGTGGATTACAGCTTGGATCTTTAGATTTGTGTCTTTAGCATGGGCAACGTTTGGAAGCCAGCAAATGAGAAAGAGCAAGACAGTTTTGAAGATGCTTTGAGGGAGAGGGGATCCTATA
>JANHMN010000002.1:172243800-172258716 GCA_030674055.1 Rhabdomys pumilio
TCTCTCTCTCTCTCTCTCTCTCTCTCTCTCTCTCTCTCTCTCTCTCTCTCTCTCTTTCTCACACACACACACACACACACACACACACACACAAAGAGAGAGACAGACACACACAGTGTTATGTAATAAGTTATTTGTCAACAAACTTCAAGCAAGTCAACATGGTCTCTCAGGTGATTTTTTCTCCATTATGTCACACTGTCGGCTATTATGCTATAAGTTTATATGTTCAATGCATTCTTTTGTCTGCCATGCTAGACTGTAAGTGTCATAGGAGCTGAATTCCTGTCAAGTTTCCATACCATTCAATCCTGTCTTAGTTAGGGTTTTACTGCTGTGAACAGACACCATGACCAAGGTAACTCTTATGAAAAACAACATGTAATTGGGGCTGGCTTACAGGTTCAGTCCATTATCATCAAGGTGAGAGCATGACAGCATCCAGATAGACATGGTGCAGGAGGAGCTCCGAGTTCAACATCTTTTTCTTAAGGCAAACAGAAGGTTGACTTCCAGGCACCTTGGATGTGGGTCTTAAAGCCCAAGCCCACAATGACACACTTCCTACAACAAGGTTACACCTACTCCAACAGGACCACACCTCCTAATAGTGCCACTCCCTGGGCCAAGTATATTCAAATCATCACATACCCTTAGTACATAAATTATTGCTGACCTGCCTTCAGCAAAGGGTAAGTAGTACTCATTCAGCTTGCCTTTTCAGATAGGGGCATTTATCTCTTTAGGAAAACACCTTGTTTCTTTCTACTTCATACTTACTTTTTGTGATGAAAGTGAAATGATTTTTTTCTGATCTGTGTTCTGCTAAAACAATCTGATCATGTTTATCGAAGGCATTCTCCTCTCAGAGTTTGCAAGCCTTCTTCTTTCTGCGGTGTGGCAAAGTAATGGAGCTGACTGCAAGGAACAGAGAGACCAAGTTACTGTGGGTTTACTTGAGGGAAGCATCAGTCTTTGGTCAGAGATATAAACTCACATTTTCCTCAAAAGCTTTATTAATAATAAAAGGATGCTTAGATTTCTTTCTCTTTATTTCACTTAAAGTTCCAACTTTGGAAACAGAAGAGCATTTGTATTGATTGCATAAGTGAATAAGATCATATCAATGGATTCACCCATTCTTCTTCTTATGCCTAAAACTATATATCCATTTCTTGGTACTCCTAGCCATTCACAATCTCAGTAATGACCAAGAATGATTTGTTTAGAATGAGATTCCACCCATCTTCATACAATAGTGTTTGAATTCTGGTGTCACAATCAGTCAACACTGTTTCAAAGCACTTGCTATTACTCACTTTAGCTTCATGGACTCACCTACCCAGATCATATCATTCTAAGACATATCTTCCATCATGGAAGCAAAATTGGCTTATAAGTTCTACCAAAGTAGGTGTCTTCCTATAAATTACCCTGAAAACACTCAGTGATCATTTGTGCTAGTATCATATTTCATGGAATTACACTCAAAATCTAACTGGTCAAAAAGAGACTAAGTTGAATAGTATATATATTTCTGAGCCTAATTCTTACAGTACTATAAAAATGAGAAAGATGTACAATAGACTGATACAGGGTTCTGTGTGTTCAGGGCGTGAGTAGCTAGCTTGGCTTATTAACATTTGTTAACAATATTACCTTCAAAGTCATACAAAGATCATAATATATTTCTTGCATGACCTATGGGATATTAATGTGGTTCTTATTAACATTGGTGTTCTAATTTCCATGTTGTTGCTGTAATAAAAGACACTGACGAAAAGAGCTATAGGGAAGGAAAGGGTTTATTTGACTTTTATGTTCCAGCCCATCACTGAGCGGTCAGAGTAGGAACTACAGCTTGCTGGTTCTCTTGCAGGTTTATGGTTAGCTAGCTTTTATATATTGCTCAGAGCCATCAGTTAGGGAATGGTCCCACTCACACTAGCCTAGGCCCTTCTAAATTAGGTAACAATCAAGACAAACACCTAGAGACATGACAACAGTCAATTTGATCTAGGAAGTTGTTCAATTAAGGTTCTTTTCTCAGATAACTCTAGGCTATGTCAAGTTGACAATTAAAGTTAACTAGGACAACCAGTTACTTTTATTTTGACAGGATGTGCTGAATGTGGCTTCTCTCATTAATAGCTATCCTAATTAACTAGTCTTTGTATAGACTTTTACACATAAAAGGAAAATGAAAACTATTAGTTGGTTGAACTCTGGGTAAACAGGAGTTTAGTAGATTTTAATCCTTTTATTGCTACTTTACATTGTATTTCTTTTACCACTCAATGAATTCATCACCTTAGGCACAGTGACTGAAGTCCTTAATTCATGCTTGAGTTGTTCCTTTGCTAAATGTCAGTCCCTGGCCATCTGGATAATGAACACACCTCTTTGCTTTACCTGACAGTAGAGTGATTAGTGACAGAAGGTAAATTTTCATCTGGGCATTAAAATTCAAGTTTGAGCAGTTTTCCCCCATTGAAAAAGAAATCTCTGGTTAGCTTAATCTCCTTTGAGTTATTCCGAACTTCTTTGATTTTCTTTAGGAATGAGGTTGACCAGATGGTAAATATCTTAGTTCTTTATGCTCAAGGACATCTTGCTTGTTATTATTGTGTTTTGTCATTTTTTTTCCGTATGAAGATGCCTGTAAACCATGTAAATAAATTTGCATGATTGTATTCTACTCAGACATTGTTTACAGAAACAGGAAGTAGGTCCTGTTTGGCTTTTGGAATGTAGTTAATTGACTCACGGTTTAGGGTATTAGAGATGAGAGTTGAATATACTGATTGGGTGTAAAATATCAGAGAATCAAATGACTTGTCATTCAGTACTGAATTGACCACTTTGGTTTAATTCAATGGTCATTTACTATTCAGATGGAAACACTGTGGCCTATAGTGACTGTCTTTTTTCTTACCTTTCCAGGTTCACATCTGGTCTTAGAACTCTCAAGATAGTATTACAAGCATCTGCCATTTGTTGTTTTTCCTACATGAGAGGAGATGAACTTGCCAGACAGAGTCAGTTCCTGCAGATCTTGAGGTTGCACAGGGGTGGCTCTAATTTCTGGTGGACTCAGAATCCAGTGCCACATTCCCAGGTCAAGTTCTCTAAAATCTTTAAGTGGGACTAAAGGGTCTTGTGCAATGTTTGCCTGTGGATGACAATCACTGTGTGGGAAGTCATTCCACATTCTGTCAAACACAGAAATCCTCTTTTTAATATATTTGCTTAATAAATGGGATCATCAGCGAAGACTTTATCAAATCTCCTTTCTTTCTTTTTTCTAAAAAAATTAATTATTTATTTTTATTCATTTTACATTCTGATCACAGGCCCCCTCTCTATCCTCCAATCCCACCTTATAAATCCTTCTCTTATTTCCCTTTTCCTTTCTCCTTAGAGAAGGAGAGTCTCTTTTGGTTACCATCTCACCCTGGGACATGTAGTCCAAGCAGGACCAGGACTAGGCACATCCTCTCCCACTGAGGCCCAACAACAAGAAGGAAATTTTCAAAGGTTTACATGAAACCATTCAGCAATTGGGACACAAGGAAAGTATCCACCCATAAAAATGAATGTATTTTGAGAAATTAGGCCAAACATTTCACTTCTACAAAACTGATGTGTGAATTGTGTTGCCTAAGGTGTCCTTTGTTCTCAAGTCTTACAGATGCCAGGTGACAAGTTCTGAAATAGTTTCTAAGGACAAGAATTCAAACACCAGATAGTAGAATACTTTTTTTTTTTTTTTTGTGGAGACAGCAGTGGATGGGATCCTTAAAAAGAGGCTCTTTGAGAGATCTCCAGGGATTACAATGCCTTTTGATTTCAAGCAATAGAAGCCAGTGTGGTTTAACCTGGGGTAAAATAAGGACTCTATTTTGAAGCAGAATTGGACCCCATAACACAAGAGTCCTAATTATAGTCAAACCTCAGGCAGAAACTTGAAGTAGATACTTACAATCCAATGAGACCTCTGGGTACCACTACACTCTCTTCATAGGATTGTTTTGTGTCTTATGTGCTGTATGTATTTTATTGGTCTGGTCTTCTGACTACATTCTTATGACGAGGGAAAAGCCAAGCTTCATCACTCAAACTCTTTCACTATTAAAAATCTAAATGCCAGACATAGAACTAGAAGCCAGATGCTTACTCCGTTTCAATCAAATGTGGTCAGCATGACAGAGATGCCAAAAATGCTTTCCTGTGTTAAAAGGAAATATATTTCACTGAACAAGTTGTAAATTGACTCACAGATGGGACAGGTACTCATTTCTTGCTTAATGTTTGATGGGTGTTGTGTTTGGGTATAAGCCTTTGTTGGTTGAGGGAAATAAGTTGTTCTTGGCCTAGGTTGATGATTAAAGTTTCACCTCAATTGCCTTTTCTTATGCATCATCCTAGGCTTGTTTTCATAATTTATCTTTTCTCCACTGTGGACTGTTGAGGTGACATGGGTCATGGGTAAGTGGTGATTAATGGCTGTTCTATTACATATCACTAAATGTATAATAAGACCTGTACATGTGACTATTCTTCTGCGAGTGAAGGTCTAGATTCCAGTTCCAACTTCATGTCTAATGAAAATCTATCTGGTGTAGTGAGACATCAGACTTTATCTGGATCCTCTCTAATTTCTTGTTCTTTCACAAGTATACCAGAAATTATTGCAATGAGAGAATATTTGCTTTTCTATGATCTGTCTACCTTATACTAGCACACTGCTAGGCATTTAGTTTCTGTCTCAAAAATACCAAATGCCACATTGATTATCTAATAGGTAATGGGTAGAATCATAGGAAACACTGGTATGGCTGGGAATAAGCAGGGAGAAGTCATTTATGTTTAAAAAAAAAACTTAGACCAGTTATGGTAAGTTAAGGAATGAATTCTTACTCTCTTCCACAGCATATATTTACGGCCTAATTTCCTGGTGACTGGGAATTCTAAAATATATATATATATATATATATATATATATATATATATATATATATAAATATAAAACAAAACAAAACTGGCTCTTTAGTTGTGATTAAATTAGTGAGCCTCAGGTATAGTGGTTACCCTATATTCTTCCAATAGGAGTAATCACAGTACTATAGGAGGAAGAGCATCAGAGAAGGTTCTGAGGTGATAGAGGAAGAGACTGGTGTGCTATGAAGGTAGAATGTGGGGCCACAGGCCAAAGAGTATATGTGAATACTAGAAATAGAGAAGAGCCTGCTCCTGCAACAGATTCTCCTGAGAATTGCTAGAAGGAGCCATTTCTGATTAACCTCTGACTTTAGCCAAATGGAAGGAGTAGGGCTGACGCTCACAGATGGGAAGGGAGGGTCACATTCAGCTTGCAGAAGTGTTTTGTTTGGAGAGGATGCTATTTTCAGAAAGGGAAACAAAAATGAGTCAACCTTTAAAAATGAGTATATTTTGCATAAAATCTGGATGTCTGATGGGAATCTGGATTCCTGGGTGATAATCGTGAGCCAAATCTGGGTTGCCAACCCTTCTTGTGAGTTGAGCTTTGAGCCTGTTAACTGCAGCTTCCTCCATTCACTATGGGCTCCCTAAGTCTGGATTATGGAGGTCGCAATCTATAGACAGGCAGAGAGCACTGCACATTTTAAGGAAGAAAAGCGTTTTAATAAGCGTAGGATCCTAACACAGACGTGAACAAAGGAGGAATGAAAATGTGGGTGTGTCAAGGATTTGACTGTTTTTGCAACTTTTCCAGAAATCTTTAAATGTTCTAAATTTAAAAATGATTTTTTTTTCATTAAAGGGGAAATTGAGATGTATATGTTCCTTTGTGAAAGGGGCTGGTACTATGTAATATGTTAAGTATGTGAACATAGTGTTTTCTGTTGTAAGAAGTCTCTGGGTTCTGTTTCATTCATTGTATTATTCTCTGGACCACTCTGAAGAGTGTATTCACTACTTACCAGCTCCATCACCTATAGATGGGGGTTCTGAGGCCCAGAGAGGCAAAAAAAAAAATGTGTCTTGAACCAGAGCGTTGCTCAGAGAGCAGACTCAAGCAAAACCCAGGACTTCATTCTGGCTACTCTTCCTTTTGGCTGGCACACAGCTCCTGGGATTGATAGGCTTCACATCCTGGACTGCATTAACAACCCCCCTCACCTGCCTCAGGCCCCCTATGTGAAAAGAGAAGCATCACATTCAGAGCTGCTTGATATATATTACTTTAAATACATAAAACTTTTAAGATATGTAATATATACATACATATTACTTACTTACTTCATTTATATTTTATATCTGGTGCATTGGGAAAACATTTGACATTTGTCCAAACACCAAATGTACATTTGGTTTCATTACTTACATACTAGCCAACTTCAGCTATGCACAGAATACTTCCAGGAAGGCCAGAAAGACTGAGAAGGTCAGAAGCTGAGGCAGGCATTCTGTGTGGGCTCAGGCCATGCCGGGGAGGAGGGAGAGGGATTAAAAGACTGAGTGGATTTGAGAGGTTATGGCTGTTTCCAGAACACTGTGCATCCATAGCCTTGGGTCTAAAAGGCCTTGATGTGTCTGGCTCAGAGCTGGCTAGAAGGCCAAGGCTATATGCTGCTTCAGGACTAAACAGGCTTAGAAATGTGCTGTTGCTGGCTTGCCTCTTCCCTTATCTCTGAAAGGCTATTTCCATCCTAACAGCTTTCACTGGAACCCAGTGTACTGTATAGGTATTAAAAGAATAGCTCTTTCTCATTTTTCCCTGCAGCAGTCTGAGTGAGAGAAGGGAGCGATAAAGGTAACGATGAGGCTAGTACACAGAGTTGAGTGCCACCACCCTCTGCTCACGGTTTATGTGAGCTGTCATGTGAATATGCCATCTACTCATCACATTGCTCTATGGTCTCTCTAAGCACATGACATCAGAAAACAGTAAACTACGGATGAGGGTT
The DNA here is from genome assembly GCA_030674055.1 of Rhabdomys pumilio. Taxonomy (NCBI): domain Eukaryota; kingdom Metazoa; phylum Chordata; class Mammalia; order Rodentia; family Muridae; genus Rhabdomys; species Rhabdomys pumilio. The sequence goes on from JANHMN010000002.1 coordinate 172,250,754, forward strand.
CAGAGATCGAGAGATTAGACAAGGTGGTTGGTGTTGCAGAGGTCACCATGAATGAATAAAGATAGCCGATCTCCTTTCCCATACCAGTGCTATTTTTTTCCTGAGGCTAAGTAGAGGGATGATAAGGAAGAAGAGATGCATTTAATATTCTACAACTTATGTCTGCGTGAGTGTGGGCCCCTAGGCTGTGCGGTCAACTGACTGTACACAGGTGCTAGACCTGATTGTCAGGCTTGAAATATCAGTTCTACCACTTAATAGTTGGGCGACATGGGCCCGTCACTTAACTTATCTCAACCTCTGTTTTGTCTTCCTAAACTGAAACTTGTAATAAGACTCACTTCAAAAGGTGACACAGAAAGCGAACTAAAGAAATGGGTAAGTTCAAAATCTTTGTGTCTGCTATTTAACTGCGAACTTTTGTTGAGAAACAGTAATTTTAACTCTGCTTTGAAAAGGACAGCACAATCTCAGAAAGGCCACATAATTTGCCCAGGAGCACATGCAGGGAGTAAGCTGAGATTTGTGTCATATCTCTGCTCTAAGTCACTGACTGTTTCATCTGTAGCTCTCAGGTTTTCTTGGAGCAGTATGTCTCTGCTGACAGGCTCTGCTGTGTAAACAAAGTTCCTGGGCTTATGCTGGCAAAGTGTCACTGTTTTCACTATTCTTCAATCTTTCACCACCTTTAAAGTCTTTCCTTGAATGTTTATTGTTTCCATTTTCCAAGAAATTAAAGGGATCAGTGCTATGACATCTGAATCCAAGACACTGAATAGGAGGCTGAGGTACTGGTATGAGCTTGAGGCTATACTGGGCTACTGAGTGAGACTGTGTCCTGACACCGGTGTAAGCCACCACACTCCCTGGAAAAGTCCAAATAAAGTCTCCCTAGAGATGACTGAGGACATTAGCAGTTGCTAATTCTTAGTGAAAAAATGAATGCTTTCTTTGAAGTTGGCAACATGTTTTCCTTAGTGTCTTCAAACTGCATAAAAGTGATTAAACCCATGTGAAAATAAATGACATTTGACCACAGGCTTGATATACAGACTAATAGTTCCAAAAAGCAATTAAGTTATCAGTTAATTCCAAAAAGCAATTAATTATCAGTTCTAATAATTTAGATGTAGTTATCAGAGCCTCAGAAGTGTCAGGACCCAGACCAGATGTTTGAGGCAAAACTGCAAGGACATTCTGTGCTTGTGTTTGTGTTTATTTAGAGTCCATGCTGTCTTCTATGGATTGAGACTTTGTATAAGTTTTTAAGATGTATCAAAATTTGACAGAGATTATGGAAGAAATTGTCTGAATGTTGAGTTACTCAAAGAAGAGGTCAATAATTAGCAGGTGTCCATGTTGGAGGTGAGAACACACTTTCCTTCTTTCCTGGAGCAGAGAAAAGATTGATCTTGCTTTGGGTAGTTTCAGAAGACATGCCTAAATGGAGTTTCAGGGAAAGAGTTTCAGTTTAGTTAACATCATTCTAATTCAATGAGTTCACTACTGTTTTGTGCTTTGTGCCAAGTGGTGATGTGGGATAAAACCAGGCATATAAAAATCCTTTATCTACAGAGTCTCAGTCTTATTATTATTTCTATGAAGCCAATTTTATCATATAAAATAGTTGGTATATGTAATATCTGCACTTTGTAGATAGTCATATTCAGATGAAATTTGATTAGTAAGATGTCTTCATGTTATAATGTGGGCCATTCACAGGAAGTGTCACAATAAGGGGCAGGATTTCAATTCTGATCAGGCAAGAAGGATTCCATGCCATCTACTGTTAACATGATGTACAGAGAACACTGGCCTCATCAGTTCAGGTTTCTCTCCATTCTTTGACTTCAGTCATCTTTTGTTTTGTCCTTATATGTTTGATCAGTCAGAAAACATAGTCCTCACTGTTGTAAAAGGACATAGAAGATGATTCTTATGAGAAGCTACTGTTCCAATATGCGTGTAATGTGAGGATGTCAAGTAAGATGGAAAAGGAAGATCGGTAGCAAAGAATACTCCTTGATATTCATGCACTGGGAGTACATTGGATGAAGTGCTATACCAGATTTCAGAGCTTATAGGAAAATTCACAATTGAGCCTGAGTTGCAGGCAGAAACTTGCTATAAGGTTCCTGAAAAACGAGTCACCCTTCATGAAGCCTGAAGAGGCATGGGGAACATTATACAAGTGAATCAAAAACCAAACCAAACTAAGCCAAATTAAATCAAACCGAACAACCCAGGACGTTTCATAGAAGCAATTTTGTCAGTTACACACACAGAGTAAAGTAAGACTACTAACATCTGGTAAAATTCTTGCTGAGACTTTGAAATGAACAAAGGGTGTAGGAAATGTTTACAGAATTTAAAACAGACGCCTAATAATGTGTGCACCAAAATTGTAAACAGACCTCTAATAATGTATCCACTGGAATTATAAAAATACCTTTGGCTAATAACATTTTCATATCTTTCAGAATGTTTGAGATACAGAGATAAAAAAGAGTTAACATCTTTAGAGGCAGTTTAATCCTGGAAGTGACTGCAGTGTTTATTGAAGGAAATTCTGTTTGGGAGACTATGCAATCAAGCAATAAAGCAAATGCAGAGAGAGTCCAGAAGATAGAGCTATTTTCTCTTGGCTTCAAATGTCTTTTAAGAGAAATATTTCATTGAGACTCTAATGGAAAGTAAATTACTGTCTGAGGACAGAGCTTGGTCTGTAAAGCACTTGCTTCTCAAGAGTGAGGATCTGAGTCTGCATCTCTATAACCCATCTGAACTGGACTGGGTAGTGTACTAGTAATCTCAGCACTATGGTGGACTAGGAGGTAGAGATGAGAGACTTGGGTTAGCTAACCTGGAATGTGAAATGGTACAAATGCAAGAGACCTTGTCTCAAACAAGGTAAAAGATGCCAGACACCTGCAGTTGTCATCTGTCTTCCACACGTGTGCTATGACAGAGATGCACTTGCACTCACATGAACATATACATACAGATTTAAAAGATGACTCTCGCTTTACAGTACCATGGACTTAAAGATTCCCACTTCGCCTATAGAGGACAAGCCATTTCCAGATGATAGAGCAACAGAGACAATCGGAACTTAGCAGGAAGCTTGGAGTTCTTAATAAAACGTGTTGCAGTCATTGAATAGATAGGAGGTAATATGTTAGGAAAAGTATTCCTTTGATTTCACAAGTGGGCATGCACAGACTCAAACTGAAATATTTTTCTTGAGATCTTAATTAAAATCTGAAATAGAAATTGTTAGGAAATGCTATTTGAAGTTGTAGATCCTGAATGGCTACACTGTTTTCCAACTTAAGCTTCTATTTATTCTCAGAGGTCAACAGCATCCTTTCTGCCAGGAAAACAGGATAAGGAAAAGCTGCTTCCACCCATGAGCATCGGCAATAAAATGGGTGAAACACATCCTATCTGTTCTTCATCTATTTTTATTTTTTAAATTGATTTACTTTATTGTATCTTTCACTGCATAAACTTGAACACAAAAACCACACCCTCTCTCCCTTTAGAAACAAATGCCTGTCCTTAAACAATGATGTCATAAGCAGAAGGTCCTTAGAATGCTGTGCCAGTGGAGTTTTTTTTCTCCTGAGAAGAGAATAGAAAAATAAAAGATTTTGAAAATCAGGGTGAGATTTTAGCAATCAAAAAAGATCACTGGTCAATTTAAATCACTTTAGACATTAACTTTATTCCAAGCTGCTGTGAATTTCAAGATAAACACATTGCTCTGGGTCCACCTCAAGTGCAGCAGTTCCAGTCCTCAGACAGAAAACACTATTCTATTTTTTTCTAATTGGTGTCCATTCATTTACTTGGTTGTTTGTGGCTCCTTCTAGAAGTGATGGGTGGTATTGAACAGTCAAAGAGAGGCATACAGATTCCATCTAGGTAATATAGAGACTCATAACAAGGTAATATAGTTTAAAGATGACATAATATTATTTGGATATATAAAAACATGGCTTTTCCAAAACCAAAGACACATTCTATGAATAGTTTCAGTAGTTATGCAAGGACTGACAAGACTCAAGTCACAAATTTGCCTGCACAAGTTTCTCTGTCCTTGTCTCCTTCCCAGTGCCCGCATTTTCTTTTCTTTCTTTCTTTTTGCTTATTTACTTATTTTTTATTGTAATTATTATTTTTTTCTTTATTGGATATTTTATTTACATTTCAGATGTCATCCTGTTTCCCCATTTCCACTCCCTAGAAAACCCTTATCCCATCCTTGCTTCTCCTTTTTGCTTTTATACTATGTTTTTAATGTTAATCAAAGGCTTTATAAGTTTGTTAATGCTCAATAACAAGATGCCCATACAATTAGAAATGTAAGTCAATACCCAACCTAGATATATCAAATATCTTTGACTGGCAGAGACACGCAAACATCTGCCTTCATGTCCCCCCCCTTTGTCACCTAGCTCCTCCTCTCCTCCTCCTCTTCCTCTCCTTACTCCTCCCACCTTAGCTCCTCCTACATATCACTCTTCCTGTTAAAATAAAACTTTTCACTTAAAATACAATTAGAGAAAAACTATACTAATTTGTGTCAGGTACAAGATACACCTAATACCCAGTCCATCATTTTGTTGACTAAACAGAACCTCAGCCATCCCTCCTAACTAAAAGACTTAGTTCTGAACTGGCTTTTTTCTTGGCTTTAGAATGAATGTCAGCTGAAAACCATCCTCTCAAATCTTTTCTCTCAAAGTAAATAGCCAGGATTGGCTATGAGACTATAAGTCTTCAACCCTGTCAGAAATCCAGAATGACTGAGTTAACTGAAATTATGGGAAGCACAAAGCATAGCTTCTAAAACTTAGTCAAATTACAGAGACCGCTGAACACCTGGACAGTCCTTATACTACAAAACGTTGGAGCATCAGATCTTCAGTCTTCTGGTCCAGGATCCTCTGACAGTCCAAATGATGCAGAATTATTAAGGGCTAATTACTCTGTTATGGCAGATATAATCAGTGGACTATTCTGCAAATGTGTCCTTTTCTGGACAGCGATTTGTCTGTAGATGACAAGAGGCAATTCTTGCCTAGTGGCTGTCTCACTACAACTGGAATAACTCCAAAGATGCTCAATTTCTTCTTAGAATCTAAGACAGGAAGCTGTCAGAAGCAAACAGGTCTCTAATCAAAATGAACATTAATACAGAAATGTTTGTAATGTCAATTCTGTGGACTTCTGAAAACTGTGACTTTTGAAAACCAGCTATCCATGTAAGGCAATCTGGACTGATGTCTGTTAACTCCTCCTAGCTATTTCTAAATAAAATATAGAAAACACCCTAACAATAAACTCAGAGCCATGAATTTGCTATAGGCCCTTAACTCACAGGCTAACCATCTCAAATCAGTTAAAAAAGTTAAAGAAGGACTGGGTCTAGCCTTGTATTCCTAAATCTGTTATATAGGTATAATGCCTATGAGAGTAACAATATTAATCTCACTTTTATATCAATAAGAAGCTCATACCAATGAAAACCTTAAATTTAAAATGAAAGTAAATTTTCTACCCTTTAAGAAACTATAACTTCACCTTAATAACAATTATACAGATTTCTAAGAATAGGTTATAGCTATGCAATAAATTCTAGCTAATCCTCCCTGTTTCAACAAAACCACTACTTTCCCCTAGAAAGACAGCCCAATATTAACCACCTCAGTCCCCAAGCCCAGGGAATAGGGGTGCCGACTCTTCATTAACTTCGTCAAGCTGATTATGTGCCTTGAGATATTAGAAGAGGGGCAGGGGGAAGAGTAATTGATAATCCTCTGACATCTGTGACTTCACTGCATCCAGCTGAAATTCCAGGAAATCAGAGGTTCGAGCAGGTCTGCTCAGCTTGCTTGATGAGTAGATACATGTATATTCTGCAGAGACGTGTATTCTGCAATATACAATTCTTAAAACAAATTTTAGTATCAAGATAATTTTTTGTTTGAATTCTGGAATCTAGTCTTCTGGCAGCCTGCCTCTGTCATGTCTAATCCATATATTCTGGCAGTTTCTATGATAGTGTGCTTCCAACATCCTCTCATTCCCACCTCCCTGCTCTTGAAATTCCCCAACACTAGGGAATCCAAACTTTTAGGTACCAAGGGTGTCTACTTCCACTGATGCTGTTTGGGGTGGGCATTGCTGTTTGCTTACCTGAGATATTGCCTGGTTTAGAGCTCCTAGAATCCCTGCTTCTTCTAGGTTCTGTGAACCTGTTCTTCATTTATTTAGCAGTAGGAACAAAATAGATCTGAAAATTTAGCAGCAAGACAAAAAACAAAACAAAACAAAAAACAACAAACAAACAAACAAACAAACAAAAAAAAAAACTGAAATAAAAAATAAAGCACAGCCTCACAGGACTTGGAGCCCAGGGCATTGCTTTGCATGTCGTCCTCTCACCTAATTATCTTGAGGTCTTCTTATCCTAGGATTTTGCATCTGCATAATCAAGAGTAACTTTGAGGCCACTCAGATATTTTACATAAGGGAAAATGCTCATGGAATGGAACGAAATGAAATGAAACATCGAGCCTAGAACTGTGGATATGGGAGTCAGTGGTGATGCATCTTTACCCTGGTCCTTCCTGTCTTGAGCTCCTTTTCCTTATTGTCTACCAGGACAGCAGACATCAGTGGGTCTGATGGATACCTAGTCCATGGCTTTCAGGGTCAACCCTGAGCAGACACAGATATTTTGGATGTCTTGGTTCTTTTAGACAAGGGTGGGTAAACTGAAATGTCCATTATTTTTATTTTTTCATTCTGCTTTTGAAGGGGCCCCTTATGATTCAATCAGTACTGTCAGTGTCACACTTGCCACAATGATATTCAGTGACAATTGGGTATATGTAGAGGGAGTCTGCGTGGCGGGTCTAGCCAAGGAGTCTCATGGTCTCCTTTACCAACTTCTTAAAGTGCATGTTTTCCAGGTGTTGGTCCTGGCTGTGAACTTATATCCCAGGTCCTGTGTAGTTCAGGAGAAAGAGGGTTTGGTTACATTACTGTGGAAACTTACATTTGGCTTAGTCAAAACAAAATAGGCATTTAATACAGCTTTCTCTAATATTTGGTCTTTGAAAATCAGCTTGCAGGATGCTTAAAAACAGAGCATTTGGCTTCAGTAAGGGGCTATGTGCTGTACCTATCTTTGGAAGTGTTCGATAAATGATTCTGGGATAGGACAGATGGCTCAGTGTTTCCAAGCACTTGATAGATACTTTTTCAGAGGATCAGGGTTTAGATTCCACATCCAATCTGTAAGGCTCACTATACTACCTGTAAGTGCATTCCAAAGAATTTGCTATTCTTTTCTGCCCTCCATGGGTACCTGCAGATATATGTACATACTCATTCTCATACATATGTAAGTAGAGGTAAAAATAGGTTATCAAAACAATCTGTCCTTCTATCTTGCCATGATAATATCTCCTGTCATATATCTAGAAGCTTTGCAAATGTATATGGTTTTTAAAATTTATATAAAAAGAAAATGCCAAATATTCCAGACCTATCTATCTATCTATCTATCTATCTATCTATCTATCTATCTATCTATCAAACAACAAATCAATCTTATGTATCCATTGTGCTCACTAACTTGTAGTTTTATTGATATCAGGAAGATACACATAGAACTCAGGTTTAATTATTCAGTTTCTTTGAGAATGAGTCTGGAGCATGGTGAGATGCCTCAGCAGGTAAGAGTAAGAATGCTTGCCACTCAAAGCCTGGTGACTTGGGTTTCATTCCTAGGACCCATATGGTGGAAATTAAAAAAAAAAACAAAAAACAAAAAACAGGTTCCTGCAAATTGATCTCTAATTTCCACATGTTGTTTTTGTTGCATGTGCTCATTTAAACACACACACACACACACACACACACACACACACACACACACACACACACA
>JANHMN010000002.1:172258726-172320169 GCA_030674055.1 Rhabdomys pumilio
ACACACACACACACACACACACACACACACACACACACACACACACAAAGATAGACAGACAGACAGACACACACACAGAAAGAGAGAGGGGGCGAGGAGAGACAAACACACATAGAGAAAGAGAAAAAGATACAGAGAGGCACTAATAAATAAATAAATAAATAAATTTAATACTTTTTGAAATGTATATAGGATGTCTTGCAGTGGGAAAACAGGTGCCTTGCACATATAAAGCACCAAATATAAGCTCTAGCATGATAAAAATTACAGGTTGATTAGCACAGAGATAATGTCCATTAATGTAGAATAAAATGGTAATTTGAGACTATTTGGTCATTTCAGGATAATTAGAATTCTAACTGCTTTAAATATTTACCACTTTTTTTTTTTTGGTCTGGAGCCTTAAATTTCTTCCCCTCTAGTTCTTTATAAACATATAATATATTGTTTCAAGCTATAGTTACCCTACTTTGCTAAAGAGCTACAGCAATAATATTCAGAAGATATTTCTAAATAATCTTTTTCATTTCTTTTGAATATATGAGTCATCAATGCAATAACTAGTATATTGTTTAAAATCTTTGGCAGATTTTAGATTCTGGGCATTCTATTACCATTTTATGGCATCTGTCTTAACCCTGTGTATTTGTAGGACACGACACATATACCAGAGCATTATCATGCTTTCCTCATTCTTCTTGTCTTGTGAGAAAAACAATTGGCTTTAAGAAAGAAAGGAGGGGGGCACTTGTTGACTCAATTCTGTAACCTTCCATAGGTCTATTTCTACCCAGCGTACAGGGAACTGTGCGGGATGCATTTGTTGGTTAAACTCCTTTGATATCAATGAATTGTAATTGAAATGAAGCTACTTTCATTTTCAATTTTTAGAACTCCTGCTCAGACAGCAAGACGCTACAGAAAAGTGGTTCTGTATGAAGAAGCTGTGGGGAAACAGACAAGGAGTGTTCTGTGTGAATGTGGTGCTCTCAACTCCCACAAGAAAGAAGTGCGCTTGCTGATTAATTTTGTTTGATTAACCCATTTTGATTGACCCAAGAGAATTCAGGGTTAGCATATGTCTCCAGGTAGACCAATAAGAATTAATACAACAACTGGCAGCTTCTGTTTTTAGTTTCAGAAGTACATTTGATGCCATCCCTTCAGCAGAGGGATGCCCTTTGTTATTAAAACTGGCCTTTTTGAGACTATTGACTGTATGTGATGAATAAATATAGATACATATCCTTGTTCATGTTTATCTTTCAAGAAATAAAGGTAGTGTAGAAATAGAAATACTATTTGAATCATTTTATTACATCTGTCTGGAATTCCCTAAATTTATTTACCCAAGGTTAATACTAACCCAAACATCTTGGTGACATCATGGTAATTAATCTCACACAGCATAGACAGTATTGGCTAAGGGATTCAAGGCTGCCATTATAGAGAGACAAAATATGGATAAAGTGGGACTTAGTGGGGGTACTTTGCGCAGTGCCTCAGTCAGCTCATTTCCAGAAAAGCAGAGTTCTCATCTGCTTATAGCCATACTTGGATCGGAAGATGTTTCAGTGCTCAGCGAGAAGCCCTGTCCTCTTCACTGTGGAGATGCTGTTGGTCAGCTCAAATTGCTACAGATTGCTTTTCAGACAACAGCTAAGGAAACGAAACTTGGCTGACCTCAGCTTCAGCCTGAAAGGAACCAGCTAGAAACCTACAGTAGAGTTAACTGGTGTGAACCTTAACCTGGTCAGATTCAACTGAAATTACCTGTTTTCCAAATGCCACAATCACATTTAGTTTCAACTAAAATCACATCTTGGCAAAGGAGTCAGAAACTCTGATACAATTCTCTAAGTGCAGTTACAGTTTCCAGATGGAAAATGAATATCCCAGGGGATTATTTCAAAATTAAAGTGGTTAGTATACAATGAGACAAACATCTTTATGATGGCCCTTTGATTCTCAGGTTCAATTGTGTTTGGCTTTTTAAAATCCCATTAATTAATTTATGTATTCACTTTACATCCCCATTGCAGCACCCCTCCTCCTAGTCCCCCTCATGTAGCCCTTCCCTGTCCTCCCTCACCTTCTCCTCTAGGAAGGGGGAGGCAGCCCCTGTGTACCAACCTACCATGACACATAACGGTGCCACAGGACTAGGCTCATCTTCTCACACTGAGGCCCAACAAGACAGCTCAGTTAGGGGAAGAGGATACATAGGCAGCCAACAGAATCAAGAACAGCCCCTGCACCAGTTGTTGGGAGACATACACGAATACCAAGAAGTACATTTGCTACATACATGCTAGAGGTGTGTGTCTCAGTCCAGCCCGTATATGTTCTTTGGTTGATGATTCAGATCTGGGAGCTCCCAAGATTCCAGGTTAGTTGACTCTGTTGGTCTTCCTATAGAGTCCCTGTCCTTTTCAGGTCCCTCAATTCTTCCCTCAACTCTCTAACAAGACTTTCTGAGCTCCATCTAATGTTTGGCTGTGGCTCTCTGCATTTGTTTCTGTCAGTTCCTGGGTGGAACCTCTCAGAGGATAGCTAAACGAGGCTTTGCAAACATAACAGAATATCATTAATAGTGTCATGGATTAGTTCTTGACTATAGAATGGGTCTCAGGTTGGGCCAGTCATTAGTTGGCCATTCTCTCAGTCTCTGCTCCATCTTTGTCCCTACACTTCTTGTAGGCTGGATATATTTTGGGTTGAAGGTTTCATGGGTGGGTTATTGTCCTTATCCTTCCATTGAGAGTCCTCCTGGCTACAGGAGGTAGTCACTCTAGGTTCAATATCCCCCACTGTTAGGAGTCTCAGCTAGAGTCACTCTAATAGACTCTCTGGAGCCTCCCTAACCCAGGTCTCTGGCACTGCCTAGAGATTAACCCACCCCACCCCCACACAATTTCCGCTTATTCTCCTGGCTCTCTTTCCCTGGCTTTCCCTACATCTGATCCACATACATCTCCTCCCCATCCCCTTTCTCACCCAGTTCTATCACTCCATTCACCTCTGATCACTGTTAAATTTCCCCTTCTGAGTGAGATTCAAGAAACCTTTAATGATGTTGACTATTTCCTTGCTGTATATTGCCTTTATTGTCTTTAGGTATGTGCCCTGTATCCTTGATGTCTTCAAGACTTTTACTTTTACTTAGGGCAGTTGAATTTTGTCACAGGATTTTTCAGCATCTAATGAGGTGATCATGTGTTATTTTTCTCTTTTCAGTTTGTTTATGTGGCGGATTACATTGATGGATTTTCATGTATTAAACCACTCTTGTAACCCTGGGCTGAAGCCTACTTGATCATGTGTGGTGGATAATATTTTCTTGGATTCAGTTTTTGACTGCGTACCATGTATGTTCTTTTGTGATTGGGTTACCTCATTCAGGATGATATTTACTAGTTCCATCCATATGCCTAAGAATTTCATGAATTTGTTGTTTTTAATAGCTGAGTGATACTTCATTGTGTAAATGTACCACATTTTCTATATCCATTCTTCTGTTGAAGGACATTCTTCCCACCTTCTGGCTATTATAAATAAGGCTGCTATGAACATAGTGGAGCATGTGTCCTTGTTATATGTTGGAACATCTTTTGGGTATATGCCCAGGAGTGGTATAGCTGGGTCCTCAGCTATGTCCAATTTTCTGAGGTACTGCCAAACTGATTTCTGGAGTGGTTGCATTAGCTTGCAATCTCATCAACAATGGAAGAGTGTTCCTCTTTCTCCATATCCTCGCCAGCATCTGCTATCCCCTGAGTTTTTGATCTTAGCCATTCTGCCTGGTGTGAGGTGGAATCTCAGGGTTGTTTTGATTTGCATTTCCCTGATGACTAAGGATGTTGAGCATTTTTTAAGGTGCTTCTCAGCCATTCGAGTTTCCTCAATTGAGAATTCTTTCTTTTAGCTCTGTACCCCATTTTTTAATAGGGTTATTTGGTTGTCTGGAGTCTAATTTCTTGAGTTCTTTTTAAATATTGGATATTAGCCCTCTAGTGGATGTAGAATTGGTAAAGATCTTTTCCCAATTTGTTGATTACTGTTGTTGAGTATTTTATTGAATAATTTTGCATCAATGTTCAAAACGGAAATTTATTGAGTCTTTGTGTGGTTTAGGTACCAGGGTCACTGTAGCATCATAGAATGAGTTTAGCAGTGTCCCTTCTTTTATATTTTGTGGATAGTTTGAGGAGTATTGGTATAAGCTCTTCTTTCAAAGTCTGGTAGAAATCTGTGCTAAAACCATCTGGCTTTGGGCTTTTTTGTTCATTTGTTTTGGAGACTTTTAATGACTGCTTTTATTTTCTTCAGGGCTATAAGACTATTTAGATTGTTTACTAGATCTTGATTTAACTTTGGTAAGTGGAATCTATCCATAAAATCATCTATTTCATTTAGGCATACAGGCTTTTGACGTAAGACCTAATGACTCTTTGGATTTCCTCAGTGTCTGTTGTGATGCCCCCTTTCACTTCTGATTTTGTTAATTTGGATATTGTACATTGTGGTTTTGCCTTTTAGCTAAAGATTTGCATTTATTATAATTTCTTATATTTCTGGGTATATGCACATTATATTAATACTTATATTAATTACATTATATTAATCTATACCTTAAATTTTTTCTTTATTCTTTCTTTTGTTGTTTCTCTTTCCATTATTTCTAATATTCACTTTATTGTGGTTAGAACTCTTTGCTTGTTTACCTATTATTTGTGTGTTTCATTCTTAGTTGGAAATGCATATGTTTATTTCCAGTTAAGTTACTGTACTCCACATAGCTAATGTACCTTACAGTAGCATACTTCTGTTTGTTTTAACCCTGCTTTGTTTTAATGTTGTCTTTTATTTTACTTTCACATCATTCTAATTCACAGTGTAGTTATTGTTGTTTAAAAATTATCATTTATGTTTTTGAATAGTAAAAATGGAGATTTTTTTTAATGTTTTCTCAATAGAGGGCTTTTTAACACATGTTATATCATGTTTCTTATACTGTATGAGCCTCCTTTAAAGTGCTTCATCATGCCTGTGTTCTTAACAAGAGGGTGTTCCTACTCTAAGTCTACCAAAGAATGCACCTATTCAAGTTAACATTTTACAGATACCCTTACTCTTTACAGAATTTTAAGTTAGCAATATAGAATTTGATTGTTTTGGCTCAATAATTTGTCATTTTTGTTTGTTCTATTTCTGATGAGAATACTACAGTCTTCTTCATTTTTATGTGTTTTGCTTAAAATACATTCTTTAACAATTTCCTTTTTGTTTATGTTGCATTTTGATCATATTAATTCCATAACATTCTTTATTATCCTCATATACCCTGTAGACATTTTTGTTTCTAACAATTATAGCTTAAATTTCATGTCAATTTTTTTAAAAAAAAATCTATTGAGTTTAATTAGGGTTGCTTACGTGTGTGTAGGTGCTTACTTACTGGAACACAGATAACTTCAGTTCTGGCCTCAGAACTAAAGAAAATTATTCTTCCTTTCTCAGAATACATTCATTTTATGCCTTTTATATTCTGACTTCTTTTAAAGATATATTTATTAATAATTTTTAACAAACTTTTATGAATTGATGTTAAGTTTTGGCACGAATGGCTGTGATTTTCATAACGTTAGTCCTGCTATGGGTTTTAAGATTATATATATAAAAAAATAAAAGTGTATAGTTTCATAAATTTGAAGGTTTCAGGCATTGTTTAAAACTTTTTCCTGCTCATTTACTCCTTATCTTCTCAGAGATTTAATTCTCAATGTAGTTTATAAACAGTATTCTATTATGTCTTTGCCCTTTAAAAATTTTTTTCTGGATAGCCCAGAGAACCAGGATAGAGCTTAACATGATTGGCAAGAAAAAAAAATATAAAGAAAAGAAAAAAAAGTAAAAGATTCCTAATGATGTTGTCCTATTCTCACAGGCTTATTGGTTTGTCTAATGATTTTTAGTTTGGATATCACACTTTCTAAATGTTGGGATGCTGAATATTTGATATGTCTTGCTCTCAAGACTGTCAGTTACTTTATGAAGTTCTGAAGCTCTGTCATTTAGAGTCTTTTTTTTTTTATGTTTGGAAGCTAGTATATGGACCTTTAGAATGGTTTATCTCTTGAAGTCTTGTTCTTTGAGTTATTCTCTTCTCTGTGGTATTCTGGCCCACAAACATCAGCAGTGTTATTTTCCTTGCACTCTGATCTTTCTCTTTTAGTAATCAAGGCTGCCTAGCTTTCCTTCGGCATTTCGTGCATATAAACATTTAGAAGGTGATTCTTATTTCTAGAAATCAGGGGCATTAGTTATTTTCCTTGCTTTTTACCCTTTCTTTATAGATCATGCTTGTGTCTCCCCATTATCCAGGGTTTGAAGGAATTGCTTCACTACTTTCATTGTTATATATGTTTGTAAATGAAAGAACAAGACTGGTTCTTGATAGTCTGCATGGGAATTTACACTTCAGAAAAGCAAGTTTGGAGCTACTTAGAACTTGAAAAGAGATAAATCTCACTGGTAGAGTATGTGTTTGTTCAATATTGTTTAGCACTTCCTGGAATACAGAGTGAAGAAAGCAATTCAATTATTTCTTGCTCTCTGCTTCTTGGCATTTTGAAACATCTATCTTATGATTTATTTTTAAGAAGAATCACTTAGAACACAGCAGAAAAATCTGTCTTAATATCTGTAGGATCCTAAGACCAGTCTGTAATTCTGGGCTCAATAATTCTCTTGATTGTACTTCTCTATTAGAATGAGAGATCCATGAAATACTAAGAGGAGCAAAGTAAATATTCAGAAAATATAGTTAAGTCACTGAATGAGTCACACATGCCATGATACTCCAAAGTATGAGGTACTATGGATTTCTCACAAAACTGGGTAGGTCATAACTGGGTAAAAAATGATACTATAGGGAAGGAAGTGTTGGGGTGACCTTCCCTTACATTGTATGAAGGTGTGTTCCTGAATTTTCAATTGTTGATTGGTATACTGGCAGAGAGGTTGATGCTGGTAGGACTCTGGTATTGCCATTTCTATGGCCCATCACCCGTTTTCTATTTGTAAATGCTTGCCCTATTTCTCTTGTCCCAAAGATGAAAGTCAGGCAGCCCTCAATACCTAAAGGCAACTTAAGAGATGACTTGCTACTGATTGGTTCAAACTGGAATATAACTTTTTGTGTAATAAAGAGCTTATGACTCTGGGCTGGGGCAGAAAGAACTGTGAGGCAGAGAGTACACTGTCAGAGAAGAGAGCAGATGCAGAAATTTGGGAGATAACAAAGGCAGACAGGAGGTAGATGGACAGAGCTGGAAGCAGGCAATGAGAGCCATATGAGGAGACTGAATGGCAGATAACTCAGGTTAAATTAGTAGCTAGCTGAGAGACTGCCCCAGCAAAGGGCCAACTGCTTTAAACTATAAGAAGTCTCTATGTCTTAATTAACCTTGAACAGGATCCAAGATAACCCTACAATAAAGAAACCATAACATTTAGATAAAATGTCAGGGGCCTCTCTACCATCTCAGTTAACTTCCAATTGAGTTGATATCAGATTGGTAAATTCAGTAGCATCAAGAAATGATGCCTGCTTATACCCATGACCCAGTGCAAAGGCAAGGACTTTTAGGACCCTAATTATATGAGTTTACTCAGAATGCTTCAACAAAGAGCCACAAACTAGTTTACTTAAACAGCAAAAAGATTGTCTCGTAATTTTGTAAGAAAGAATTCCAAAATCAAGGTGAGGATAGGGATAGTGTCTTCTGGGGGATAAATCTAGTTTATTATTTTCTCATGGCTCCTGGTGGTTTTCTGGTTATCTTTGACATCCCGTGGCTTGTAGCAGTATCATTTTGGTCTCTGTCTTTATTTGGAATCTCCTTCGTGAGATTACCTCTGTTTTTAAATCTTCTCATTTCTAAAGACCCCGGTCACACATAGCATTAGATATTTACCCCCTTCCTTCAGTGCAGACTTAGTCTAAGTAAATACTTCTGTATCTGGTTCATTATTATATAAGAACAATGTCTGACACTGGAAATTTGGACATGAATATATGAATTTTGAAATGGTGGAACTCAAAACACTAGTAGCTTAAATCTGAATCTTTTCTCTCTTCTTGACTCAGCAGGCTTTCATGGTGGAAATGGGGATGTTGATGCTTACCTTGTAAGACTTTGCAGGTTAAGTGAGACAATGTCACAAAGTGTATATTGGAACATGACATGTGGTCCTACTATAGTAATGCTGAATTTCACTATGCTAGGCTCTCTGCTCACTGATTGTTTGGAAAGAATATGTTTCTTCTCCACATAACTGAGAAAACATGTCAATTTTTCATTTGATTTTCTTGCCCATTGGAAATAAGTCTGGCTTCTTCTAAATGTGTGCCAGTTTCTTTCTTAGATTGTTTCCTGGGAGCAGGAAGATGGCTATTGAATTATAAGTGCATGAATAATTAAGACAAAACAAGAGAAGGTTGATGATAATTTTTTTCCATTTTATAATTGTAGAGCAGTATCTCATAAAGAGTTAACCCTAGGGACTTTATTGATTTAACTGAAACCTAATCAACCAGAAACTCTGAAATACTCTCAAGTACTTTTCCTGAATGCTGATGTGATGAGGAGTTGGCCTTTCCTGAGCTGTGGACTTGCCACCCTCCTTGCTGTTTGTCAAATTGTTTTCAGTGACCACTCCACAGAATATTATTTTATAAAACAGAACCTCCATTTTGCCAGCACAGCAAATTAACTCAGCTCTACTCTACAATGGTCAGACCTTTAACTCGAGACTCCCTTCTTACTGGACATGAAGGCCATGCACTTGGAAATTCACAGAGTTTGAAAGAGAGACACTATCATTCTGATGGTCTCTATGTCCTCATGTTAGCGTTCCCATTGCCTTAGCTGTTTCTCTTTTTACTATTTCTTCCACAGTTTTTGGATAAACTATCCCTCATGAGTAAGGGAATACACATTCTTTACTCTGAGTGTTTTGTCTGAGTGGATTTTTTCCTCAGGTGTGATCTTAGTTTCCTAACGTCTTCACAGGCATATCTTTGGAGGGTTGGGATGTTTAACTGATCACAAACATAAGAATCACTGGATAGTCTGGAGTTTCTTTTTCTTTTTTTCTCAATTAAGTCTAAAATGAACATTCTCTTCTTATTCTCCTAGCTTCACTTTAGACGTTTGCATCTACATTAGTGGGGGTCTGCTCAGCTGTTAAAGAAGAGTTGGCAGGCCATGAGTAGTGTTTTAGTTAGGGTTCTCTAGAGTAGCAGGATCTATAAAATGAGTCTCCTCTCTCTCTCTCTCTCTCTCTCTCTCTCTCTCTCTCTCTCTCTGTGTGTGTGTGTATATTTACACACATATATATGTAAATGTATACATATGAATTATATGAATTACTAGAAATACTTACAGGCTATAATCCAAGTAATCCAACACTGACAGGCTATATAGAGAAGGTCAAAGAATTTAGAAGTTGATCAGTCCAGATGTCTTAGCTGGTCTTCAAAAGATGCTGGATTTCCGAAGAAACAGGCTCTAATGTCAGTGATAGAATGGGCTTACTAGCAAGGTGAGAGAAAGGAGGCAAAGAGCAAAGCTTTCCTTCTTTCAAAGGCTTTGGGAAGAAGGTGGGGTCTTCCTGCCCCAAGATCTGGATCAAAGACCTCTGTCTTTCTACCTCAAAAGTCCTGGCTTGAAGTAGAGCCACTGATTTCAAGCAAAAAATAATTTCTCATAGGTGTTCCCTCTATTTTTGGGTTGTAGTTCACTCCAGATGTTAGTCAAGTTAACCATCAAGAATATCCATCACAGGTAGGTCCTCCACTTAGCCTGTATGGGCAAGAATGAGACTATGTAGGATTCTTTTTGAATCATTGCTGGATCCATTTTTCAAAATCTGATGACTTCAGGAAGAGACATAAAGTGTTATTTGTGATGGAAGGTATTTTATAGGAGACCAATGGGCCACTTCTGAACAGTATCAGCAAAGATGGTCTTTCACTGAGTCTACAGTGCTAGTCAACAATGGTCCTTATCACTAAGTTACTATGTTAATTAGAGATTAGAAAGTCTGCATACATAATGAACAAGTGTAATGAAGCAGTCGAGTATTAGATATCCTCTCCAAAACAATGAGAAGAAATTATATTTAAGAGTTGAAGATGTGTTGAAAATGTAATCTTATCTAATATTGAAGAATGTGAAACCTAGACATGCCATCTTGCTTTAAAGTCTTTTCTGGTTTGTGAGGAAAGGTTGGAAAACAACTTTCTTCATTAAAATGGACCCCTAATGTGTATGTTTACTGTGAATGAACTTAATCAAGAAACAGAAATGAAGTCTTTTCTGGCTCCTGATGATAATCCTGAACTGGGTCCACTAAATAGTTTGGGAGTGATCAAAAAGGTGTTAGAGATGATGAGTTTTTATCATTAGGTTATTTTTTTCCTTTATGATTTGTTTTGCTTCCTAGGGAGCAGGGAGTGATGAGAGAAAACAGAGACCCAGAGAAGTTCAAGAAACAGCCAGCACTAAACAACTATCATTTAGAAATGCTACATCAGAAGCCAAGAATGAGACCTAGGCAGGGACCCATTCCACTCATTATTGTTGCTTCTTACCAAGGACTCCAGTCAGTTACTTACCCTACCTATTTTTATGGTGCTGGGAATAATGGAACAGGAGCTCTGTGCATTCCAAGAAAGATCTCTACCAGTACTTGCCTCCAATTCCTCAAACCATCATTTTATCTTTTCATGGTGGATGGGAGAACAGCCTGAAGCCAAGCAGTGCGCTCAGGAGAGCCCTTTGCTTATTGTGTATTTATTTTATGTAGCTTGAGAGTTACATATTGAGTCCCTTCCTTTTGGACACACCCAGCTACTTGACAATAGCTACAGCTAATTTTTTTGATAAGACAGTATTTCAGGAGAATTATATTCTCTGACATGAATCTTGCTGACATGGTCGAGGGTAGCAATTGGGAGTCTCACGACAGGTCCAATTAAAGTTTTAAACTCTTGACAAAGATTTACATTTTCTCCACTATCCTGTTCTGTTGGAAATTTGTTGACTTCTCCAATGGTGGTTCCCTCACTGCTTTCCCTCTGGCATAGTTAAGAAAATTAACTGGTGTATATGGTGACTGACGTAGTTATTTGGAATTATTTGGGAATGTTCTTGGACTGGGGCTCACATAAGTGCTATCTCTCTGGAGTGGGTTGGGAGGATGTGATAGCCGCAGGCTGGACCAGATGCAGGCCATTAGGGCATCTTGCAATTTCTCTATTAGAGTTCTTATTTTAACACTGTTAATGTTGTTGTTTTCCCTCTTGGCTATAAAGTAGAATCTTCTTAGATGAGTTTAAAATTATTTATTTATAGGGAGGACATGGAATGGACACTATAGTGGTAGTGTGCATGGGGACAGAAAGAAGACAACTTGCCTGAATTGACTCTGGGTTCAGGCATTGAGCTCAGGAGGTCAGATTCCACAATAAGCTCTTTACCTGAGGAGCCACTGAACTGACCTCTAAGAAGGGATTTTTTAAAAATTATTATTATTATTATTATTATTATTATTATTATTATTATTATTTGGTCAGATGAACCTGATTCAACTATCTACAAGCTGTGCATTTTGGAGGCAAATTACTTAAATTTGCCTAAAAATCGGATAGTTTTTCTGTAAAATTGGCACAATAATACCTTATTATAGAGTTTTGAGTATTAACTGAGGACAATTATATCAAATTTACAGCATAGAATTATATAAAAAAGAAATAAGGTTTAATTTTGCTTTAATTATGATTATTGCATTGGGAAGCATAATCCTTTTCACATGTAGGTGCTATCAACAGCTACATATGGAATATACAAACAATTCTCAGTATTAGAGTCATCTAGTGTAATGGCATTTTCTATATCTTTCCTGATTCCTTCTTTCAGTCTTTTTCTTTTTTTTTTCTTTTATTTTTTTTTTTTGGAGCCTCTGGTAAAAGAAGAGAGATATAAACTTTATCTTTGTCAAATGGTGAGGTGGGTGTGAGATTAGGGCTTTGGTGTCTGTTTTGTTGGTGTCTCTCTGATCCCACAAATTTCTTTACCAAGTGTCATTAGCAAAGTTCCTGGCACATCTTGCACAAGATGTTTCACAGAAAGATAAATACCACAGCTGGTGGGGCTTGGAATGACTGCCAGAGCTTTGTCTGGGGACTGATCATGCTGAGAAATGACTGGGTCATGATAATCTCTGATAATAGAAATCAAGATACTAGTTGATAATAACTTGAATAATTAATTTTTAGGATTAAATAATTCTTTGCTCTTAGCTTATTGAATGATCACATGGAAGGGTACCCTGACTGTCTGAATGCCTTTCCAGTAACTCCTGAGTCCCCAAGAGTCAGTAACTACAGATTCAGTGTGTGTCCTGGCCTGTGAGGGGTCTCCACAGGTAGACAACAGAACAGAGACTTCCATATAGTGCACGCGAGACAGTGTTTGGAGTCTCTGTCCTTAATCAACTTCCCTCTCCAGTCTAAAGTTTAGGGTAAACCTTGATCTTTAATCATGAATCCTTCCTTTGACAGAGTATGACAAACAGTTTGTATAATATTCAGGACATGTGCTAAATTTAAGATTTTGACTTGCATCTTGTATTGATTTTTGTCAAGACATCCAAACTTTTTTTTTGGGTTCTGATCTTAATAAAGATAGAAAAAGACATGGCAGGGAGAACTATTTTTAAATTTTAACTGGGTGTCCTGTTCCCCTCCTCCCCCATGTCCCTGGTAGCATCTGACATTCTTACTTCCAGGAGGATGACAATCTTACCTCTAGCCCCTTGCATTTCCTATCATTTCTGTCACTCTTCTGCCTCAAGCTAAGGTTTTTACCAATTGGCTTAAATGGAGTGTGACCAATTGGCTGCTGATTATTAAGGTGCAGCCAATTTTTAGTAAATGAATAAATGAAAGAATGGATGGACAGACAAAATCCGATTTGTTTCCCAGCACATCTTTCCTTTTGGGATTCATTCAGGATAGACAGTAGTCTTTGGGTCTGAGAAACTCAGCTGTAATGGAAGGCAGGTCTTGTTCTGGGCTAGCCATACTGCCTCATCCTGCTTTCTGTTTAATTACCTTTTGTTTTTCTCTTAGCGATTAGTAAAGTGACAGCCTGTCTCAGATGTGCTAAGGAGAACCAAGAGAAGATGTTTTTGTCCACACTTGAGCCAAAGTGTTAAAGGAAAACTGGCACATTTAAGCTTGGGGCTGGGAGCATGTGGAGATAGAAATGACAGTAATTAATATTTATCGAGCAGCCATAATGTACGTTTTTAGACATGAGCTCATTTTATTCTCACAGTTACGCTGTACAGTCTATTCTAGGTAAAAATTGTGTTTGGCCAGGCCAGAGACTTGCTGAAATCCTAGAGTTAGTAAATGGCACAATTTAAATTTTAACCCTGGTGTTTTCACACAAGACAATCTTGTTCCTCACTGTGAGAAGAATCCTGGTGGTGGCTGCAACAGTGAGCAGAGTGGAGGCAATGCTTTAAGACATGACAACTGTATTTCCTGCATTGTACCCTTTACCTTCCTTCATTTGTTCACCTATCTAAACAATATCTACTGGGAACTTCTTTGTCTCACCATAGTTCTAGATATCCAAGATACTAATGAGATCCTGACTAGTATAAAAATAATCCCTGCCCTTGTACAATTATATTTAATTATAAAGATCACAAAAGCCACCCAAGCATGATGTAATGGTAAGCTTAATTTGGGAGCAGATAAGGAGATAATAGAGAGTGGCAGTTGTTGGAGAGGTGGGGATCAGTAAAAGCCTCATGGAGATAGTAATATGTGGGTTGAAATGTGAGAGATAAGAAGAATGTAGCTATGCCAACAGTTGGCTAAGTACCATTTCAAGCAGAGAAACTGCAAGAGGACAAAGATATGAGACACTCAAGAAGGTAATTAGATTGCCTTATTATTTCCTAAGAAAATGCTATTCATTAAGGAAGTTAGCCTGTTCAAAATAGGCAGAGTCCTGAGTGCTCAGAAAGGTTATCACTTGGAGAGATATTTGCAAAAAGAACAGGCAAGTAATCTGAGCAGGTTTGACTCTAGGGGCTTGAAGGAGGCAGAGACAGAGGCAGGGTAATGACATGAGCAAACGGAAGACTGAGAAGGGACATTTAAAACTGAATCATTTGATAAAGAAAATCACCAACTGCAGTGGCAGTTCTGACTTTGCTGGCTTTGAAATTGCATTTGGAACGAGGAGACAGTGAAATTGTACAAAGCCACTCTGTGCTGGCAAAGAATATACTGAGTGGCAGTTGGGATTGTGATCAAATTCAGTCTCCTCCAATTCTGCAATTATAAACTGTTTTCCAAAAGTGTAGGCAGGTAGGCTGATTCAAGTACATGCTCTGAACTAGCCAAATGCTTCCTCCAAATGTTTAAAGTCTGAGCTAGGTTCTTCATCACGCAACGCTTTCTATGTTTAAATATTAATTACAATAATTTCATTTTTCAGTTTCACTACTTAAAATATCAATTTAGATGATGGATCATGAACTTTAAGGCCGAAAGAAACATTGATCACTTGTCTCCTCTCTGCTCTCATTAGACAAAGGGGCTGGCAATTGGCAAGCACCCACAATCACAAAGCCAGATATAGATGGAAAACCAATAAACTGCATTTCTACAATAATAAAAATGAATGTCAGGAGATGCAGAGTCTCCAGTCTAATGGTTTGCCCACTCATGGTGTACGTACACAGCCTTTCTGATACTTTGTCACTCAGCACATTTTTGTTTGTTTCTCTGGAATTTTTTCTTCAGTGAAATCACCCCAAATTGATTGTTACTTTTAGAATGCTGGATAACAGAAAGGAAATTGAATATGTGGGCTGGGAGATGGCTCAGCGGGTGAAGTACTAGTTAGGCAAGCAAAAAGACTTTGGTTCAGATCTTCAGTACTAACATAAAAGTTGATGTGCTAGAGCTGGAGAGTGGGAGCAGAGGCAGGAGGATCTCTTTGGCTCACTGGCCAGCCAGTCTTGTCCAAACAGTGGGCTTCAGGTTCAGTGAGAGACCCTGTCTCAAAGAATAAGCTAAGGGTGGATGAGTAAGAAAGCTGATGTCCACCTCCACATATGCAAGCATGGATGAGCCCCTCAGGAAATACCACACCAGCATATACATACACAGATGTTAAAAAAACCAGCATGGTAAAGGTAATTAGATAGTGGGATATCACAGACATCTATTTTCTATGATAAAGTGTTCTTTATGTTTTAGAAGCACATGAAGGCACATGCCTCTTCTCTTATTCAGTCACCTGTTTTGGCCTCACTCCAGCTGTTAGGGTGTACTAAAATGCTCTTTGGAAATTTATCATTCGTATTATAGTTTTGATAATGAGTAGGCAAAAATAAACATCTTTATTGGAGGATTAGAAGGGTACATACCATTTGAAGGAGATATTTCTATAGTGCAGGTTTAGGCTTAGGGGAAAGGGAGGCCGCTAACAACTGTTGATTAGAAAGCTGTGTAGAAGTTAGCTTATAGAAGTCAGGTCTAGTTCTACCTCCCAAGCCCATGCTCCCAGAAATAAGACTCAGACTCACAATACATTTACAAATAAATACCTTGGCCATTTAGTTAGGCTCTTCTTGGACTAGAATCATAAGGTAGTTTGTTTATTTTAATCTCCATTCTACCGCATGGCTAGTTACCTGTGCTCAGGTATGATGCATCTGTCTCCTCACATTTCATGGGGAATCTCCCTTCACCTGGCTATATTCCCAGAATTCTTAGTCCCACCTTCTATTTCCTGCCTAAGCCATAGGCTTTTATTAATTGACAGACGATGCATCCATGCAAGGTATTCTTTCTACAAAACAGCCTCTTCCTATGTTAAGGTGAAGGAGTTGAGAGCAACATGGATGAAGCCAGATTGGATGGTTCTCTGCTGGGTCTGCAATGAAGTTAGAAAGGGGTTGAAATAGCAAGTTAATACTTTTCTGACTTTAGGGTGATGACCACACTGTGTTAATATACTGAGAAAAAATGCATGATGGGATTGGTGGAAGATATTAGGATCACATACAAGAGATCATGGGAACAGATGCTCAGAAGCCTGTTGGTAATTGATAAATAAATCCTTCTCTCTGTGTAAGACACAAGAAGATACCACAATGAACCATGACATTCATTTCCCCCTAGACTGAGCAGGTCGGTGAAGCCACATTCTAGGTAGGCATTGCTAAAGGAGACATAGTTGAGTTATGATCCTTGTACTAATTATGTGATGCTGAGTAAAAGGACATCCATGACTTATCCTGAGTGACCCAATAGGAGAGGTGTCATGAATTGGATTTTAAAGGCTGGATCAACTTGAGCACCTAGACAAAACTGAAGATGCTGCCATGTATAGAGGAAAGATGTGAGGAGGAGGGGGGAGGGAGAGAAGAGGGAGATGGAGGAGGAGCAAACAAATTTGGACAAGATGAGTAAACCAGACTATGCCACACATTCTGAAAATTTGCCATTCTGTGAAATCGGATGCTATGATGGGCTGGCTCAGAGCGGTGATGAGAAAATGGGGACTGGTTCCTGAGAAATCAAGTACCACTAAGGAAGCCAACCAGGAAAGATATTGAGAGGATGTACAGAGAAAGATGAGCTGTCATGAGAGTAATGGGCAAAGAGCTGGAAGAGGTTCTATGTATTGAGCTCTTTTCTTTTCTGAGCATTTATTATGTTGTTAGGAAGCAAGGCAAACATTATGATTTAATGGTGTTTATGTCATCATCATGAGACACCTTGGAATGGGCAGTCAGGGAGCAGTGACATTTTGTGCTAGTGCCTCAGTTATGAGCAGCAAAGCTTCTCCAGAGGAAGGACAGAAAGTGGAAAGACTTTGAGGCAGAAAAAAACATAAAAGAAGGGAAGGTGATGATAGAGCATTAGAGAGAGAAGGAGAGAGAATTGCAGAAAAGGGGAGAACATGAGAGAGAGAATGATGCAGAAAGAGTTAGAGAGAGAGGGGATATTACACACTTAGAGAAAGACAATTGGAGAAAGAGAGAATGATAGACGGGAATTAAAAAGAATGATACACAGAGAGAATGGGAGAGAGGACATTAAATGTATACACATGCACGCACACACAGAGTGTGTGTGTGTGTGTGTGCGTGTGTGCATGAGAGAGAGAGAAAGAGAGAGAGAGAGAGAGAGAGAGAGAGAGAGAGAGAGAGAGAGAGAGAGAAACACCATGATATATCATGGTAGCACATGGGCAGCCAAATTGCTCAAGGTCCCTTGATAAGGTGTTTTGAAGTTCTCCCTACTCTCAGAACTCCCTCCCACAGTCTCCAAAACTTCTAATAATGTCAAACAATGTTTACAGGGTGCAAATCTCACAGTGCTTGGCCCAGTGGAAGACAGATTCTCATATTTTCACCACTTGTCTTTCTTCACTGTAGCTGAGATTCCAATAAATGTGATTTGGCTTTTATTACACTATTTTGTATTTAAGGCAGATTTTCAGGTACAGAGCAAGGGGACCTCCAAGATACTGGTCATTCTCTGTAAGGTTTCTAATATCAGGTATATTTTTTCTAGATCCTAAGCACTGTACACTTTTATTATTACATCAAGAGCTATCCACTTCTAGAAAAAAAAAAAGATTGTAGTTTCGAAGTGCTCAGACTCAAAATCCATTCTTTGATGGGTAAGAGAAAGCTTTCAATCTTCTCTGTACTAACCTGGCAACAGTTTTGTGAAACCGGAATTTTTTAAACATGACATGAGTGAATTTTGGTTTTCTTTACACAAATTGTCAAGGTCAGAAACAAGCAGCAAGAATATGTAGCGACAGAATTTTCTAAACCATGGGAGAACCACAGCTTGAGTGGCCCTGATAATAGGGGCAAGAGAAGAGGGGCATTTGATTATGGAGGCATGAGAAGAGGTGGACGAGTTGGGGGACACAATGGAATAGGCAGGGCTAGAGATAGAGATGGCTTCAATAAGGCTGTGGACCCACAGATGGAGGACCAGATCTTGATCTAGGCCTTCCTATAGAACCCAAAAAAGACTCTGAGTACAGTGCAATTTGTGTGCAAGGATTAAATGACAATGTGATTCTGGATGATTTGACTGCCTGCTTTAAGCACTGTGGGGTTTTCAAGATAAACAAGAGAACTGGACAACCCATAATCCATATCTACCTGGTTAAGGAGACAGGAAAGCCTAAATGTGATGCCACATTGTCCTACTAAGATCCAACAACTGCCAACAGAATGGTTTGATGGGAAAGATTTTCAAGGAAGCAAACTTAAAGTTTCTCTTGCCTGAAAGAAGCCTCTAATAAACAGCATGCAGGGTAACATGTAGTCACATGAGGGCAGAGGGATGCCACCACTATTTCGTGGAAATCCTGGTGACCAAGGATGTCCTGAAGGAAACAAGGGCTGTATGGGAGGCCGTGGAGGAGGCAGTAAAAGAACTCCAAGAGGATTCCCGAGGTTTAAGAGTGAATCTCTCTGGAAAAGGAAATGTCCAACACCATGCTGGAGACTGGTAGTGTCCTATCTGGGCTGTGAAAAACAAACTTCACCTGGAGAACAGAATAAAGATAACAGAACCAGTGTAAAGCCCCTAACCCTGAGGACTTACTCCCACCACCATTTCCACCTCAGGGTGGTGATCACAGCTGAGGCAGCCCTGGTGAAATATGAGGAGGATGAGGTGGACTGAAGGACCAACTGTGGTGGTCCTGGAGGAATGTTCAGAGGTGGCAGAGGTGAAGACAGATGAGGCTTTCGAGATGGCTTCAGCATGGACCAAGTTGGCTTTGGTAGAGGAAGACAATGTGGTCCTGCAGGGCCTCCTAGACCTTTATTGGAACAGATGGAAGGAAGAGGCAGACTTAGAGGACCTGGGAAAATGGATAAAAGCGAGCAGCATCAGGAATACAGAGACTGGCCCACCTAGAGACATGCAGAGCTTCTTTGATGACCAGATTTATTTTTTAAATCAGAAAATGTTTTAAATTTAAAATTCCATATTTATAATTTTGGCAACAATATTATGGTTATTCCTTGTCTGTACTTTAGTATTTTTGCCATTTGTGAAGAAACATTAAAACACATTAATTACCCTCCATCCATTATTTACTTTATCCCTCAAATATTGTACAGGGAAGAATCAAATCTACTCCTACTTCTGGAAATATGCTCTAATTTTTCATGCCATGGTGTCATTATGATATCATTTCTTCTGTTTTGGAGATTCTTGGGAAATACCTTTTAATGTCTTACAGCTTAGTTCAAGGAAGTCCACTGTGGCTTTCTCTGACCCACTCAGGTAGAGTTGACTCCTCGTTCTTTCATTCTACCCTGTGCTTTATCACAAATCTGATGAAATCATCATGCTCTCTTGCATTTCCTAAGATACTACTTCTTAGAATATACATGCTGCATTCTAAGTGCTTGCTAAAAAGGACAACAAGCTTATTTATCTAAAAGCAGGTATTACATATCCCTTTGCCCAGAAGTACCTAGTATTGTAGAGAATAAGATGGCATGAAAACAAGAAATGGAGGTCCATGGAGATTTGCCTTTTAGAAAACATAGGACTATTTTAGTCACTCTTGGTTTTTATTGATATCCCTAAATTGGAAGTGTCAGAAATACTCTAAATGTCTCTGACACACTCATACTTAGGAGGCAGCACATGGCTGACTTTTTACATAGTTTTTGATCTGATTTTCAGGTATAACATAACCTTTACTCATCAGATTGCAGTATCAGATGGTTTTAATTTTTTATTACTTTATTCTATCATATCTTATATTGTGACCACAGCCTCCCCCGTCTCCTCTTAGTTTTTTCCCCCTTCTCCATTCCTATCCATGCCTCTGTTTCTCTCAGAGAAGGGCAGACCTTCAAGGGATATCAACCAAATGCAGCATATCAAGTTTGAAAGGGCTCTTCGTATCTGTCCTTTGGTTCTTAGTGATTCAACAAATGATCTTTCACTTTTTTACTTTCTAACTCATTGTTATGAGTATTAATGTCAACTTGACTTATCACCTGGCAAATGAGCCTCTGGGCATGCCTG
The DNA here is from genome assembly GCA_030674055.1 of Rhabdomys pumilio. NCBI lineage: Eukaryota > Metazoa > Chordata > Mammalia > Rodentia > Muridae > Rhabdomys > Rhabdomys pumilio. The sequence goes on from JANHMN010000002.1 coordinate 172,278,912, forward strand.
TGGGGCTTATCTTGGTCACACTAACGGAGGTGGGAAGACTCATCCATTGTGAGTGGATCCATTCCTTGACTGGGACTGTATAAATGAAGAATAGGAGCTGAGCAGTGGCAGTCATCTGTAACTGCTCCCTGTGCTGGTTTTGGATGTGATGTGTGATCAGGTCCTTCACTCTCCCAGTGTCTTGACTTCCTCATCTTGATGGATTGTGTGCACCTTGAACTCTGAGCTAAAATCAACCCCTTCTTCTGTTGCTTTTTTTCATAGTATATTATCACAGCAGAAGAGACAGTAACTTGCTCATGTAGAATATGTCTGATCCATAAAACACCAATGTGTGATGCTCTGGAGTTTATGTTACAGCAGGTGGATCACTGTGATAGAGCAAGGGCTTTGGCCAGATTGCATTGGCATCAAGTCCTGGACCGATCACTTTGTTGATGGGTTACTTAGGGAGCTTCTGAGCATCAATCTCATCATTTATAAGATATCAAAAGATTAGGATGCAAGACATTCAGTGCATGACTGCTTCTGTCATATTATATAGATTAGGCTTTTTATTCGGGGAGGGGCAGGGTCTCATGTAGTGCAGACTGGACTTAAACTCTTTGTTGCCAAGTGCTGGTTTTTGGAAATGGACTCTTACTATGTAGCCTAACTGAGCTCAAACTCACTGTCTTGGTATGTCTTCTAATGTTATTGTTATACCATCAAGTCTAGCTTGATTTGTGAATTTTAAATGCTCAACAGAATTATTTATTAACTTTTTTCTTTTGTTCAGTATTAATTGTATATGGCACTGTCTTACTTAGGACTTTTAACATTATTAAATAATACATTTTGAGGATATTTATCTATTTTTATCACCACCCTTCTATTTTTCCTCTTTTTTTTCTGGAGGTTTAAGTAGCTATACTTCCCTTCAAGGGTCTGAGTTCTGATATGAGTCATGTTGCTTTGTCTTTTTAAAGTTGTAGTCAATGCAGATTTCTGGTGTGCTTCTCTTAGTGCCTCTTATTACTGTGATCCTCAAGGCCATATATTCATACCCGGGAAGAGTAATATTGGGCCATCTAGAACATTGGGCCACCTGGAATTATAGAGTTGAACATAAGCTTCTGTGTATCAGAGCCTGGTAGATGTGCAATCTCACATCTCTCTGCTTAATTCACTTTGGATAAGCATCCATTTTCTCTATTATTTGAAGTGCACAAATAAACTACAGGGAGATGTTTTCATGCAAGATTTGGCTCAAGGGAAAAATGAATACATATTGATGAAATGTTATCAATATGATGTATATGTTGCCTGGATGATGACATTTTATAGAGTTCCACAGTGGATTATTTCCTAAGTTGGAGAAGTGAAGAAATATCAAGGTGTTCAAGATAACACAAATCAAAACCTATACATTATTTTTACTTTATGTTGACTGATCTCTGTGGGGAAATTATATTCCTAGAAATAATCAATAATCAAAGGCCTGGCAAAGAAATTCAGAAGTTCCTGGCAGATACTGGTGTAGTGTATTGTTGTTACACCAACCACTGGAAAAATAGTAAGAGTAATAATGATATAGTTTTTCCTCAGATATGAACCTGAGTATTATGCAAGTAAGTGTTCCTTGTTTATGTGAATTTTGAAAGCACTAAATTAAAATTCATAAGTATTTTATATAAAGATACGTGTAACCAATTAGACTTTTGTGTGTGTTGTGAGATGTGTATGGTGTTTGTGTGTGTATTTGTGTGTAAATGTGAGTGTCTTACCATTTTTCCTAAACATATGAGTATGAACTATCTCCTTCCCCTTTTCTTTCATGTTAGCATCTTGAGTCTAGCATTACATATATAGCCATGAGAAAATGTCTAACAGGATGACTTAGACCTTGCAGAACTCACACATTATCTGGGGATAGACCTTTCCTAGGCAAATACAAAGTACTTTCAATTGTGTTTTATGTGCTTGAAACATGACCACAGCTTATTTACATTTCAGTTGATTTGGCATATGAATCAGTTGTCATGGCAGACTTGCCATGGTACTTGGATGAATGGATACCTGCAGAAGTACAGAAAGTCAGGCTGGATGGGGATGATGCAGGTGAGAGAAGCCTGTCAGGCCCTTCAGAGATCAGCCATGCCGTCACTTCCCAGCACTCCACCTTTTGCACCTCAAGTTCAAGATAGAAACAGAAGAGCTGGCTTCTAGAACTCTGCTGTTTCATGTCTCATTGTTCCATTTGTTTTACAGGTCTACACAACACACAAATTGACAGAAGTCATAGATCTCATGTTCTGAAAGCCCAAGAGTAAAATGTTGGGGAAGACTTCTTTTTCACATTAGAAAGGAAGGCTTTCCTGCAAGATAAACAGACATCAGGAGAAGAGAACTGGACGAGTCCTAAACTGGGAGTTCTGGTGTATTCGACTTCCAGATATAATCTGATTGATCACATGTTGATTGTCTAATGAAGGAATTATGAAAACAATAGAGATTTCTCTTTCCTTTTAAAAATACAGAGATTTAGCAACAAGGAGCTACAAGGCTTCATGAAAACACTCAGAAGAGCCTGTGAATAAAAGCCTAATGAGATAGATAATTCTTATTTCCCATAGTTTCAGATTTTCCCTTGATATTTTTGGACATGATCTGTTTAATCCTTTTTTATTTATTTAAACATTAATTAATTTTGTTTTTACCTGCCCAGTGTTGTAAGACTTTATAGTTTGTGCCCTCTGCATTGGAAGTAGTCTTTGGCCCCATGCAATGTAGATACTTTTTAAAAAGCAATTCTACTTGGAAACACAAGACCCACACAGTGAAGAAACTGTTCCATCTAGCACCATAAAGTGAAATCTCATGGTTAGTTCTCAACTGTGGCATGACAGAAGCACACTTTCTTTCTTGGGGTAACTCGTGATAGAGCTATCGTAGTAGAAGTATATGCTAATAATTGGGTAACTATATGAACTGTATGGTCTTTTAAATTTACAACGTCACTCGTGGCTATCTTTGAGTATCTGTATTTGCATGAAGCTTATAGCACTTTAATAACAATAAACAATGCATGCAAATAAAATTGCTGTTGAAGACTGAGTTTGGATCTCTTATGTTCCACTCATATACTCTTGTATATAATCACACTTTTATATGATATTAAACGTACATGTAAATAAAATCTTATGTAAATAAAACTGAATGTCACATGATGAAATGGAAGTAAGGTAGATGAAAGAGAAAATGAGTAAAAGCAAGACTTGGATACTGAGAGAAGAAAAGCACAACAGAAAGGGTTACCCTGACAAAAGAGCACCTGTTTCCATTGGTAAAACAAAGCAACAACAAAATGTAAGTAGGTTCAGGGGTTATTGCCTGGAATCTCTGAGAGGCAGGCACACGTTTAGTCCAGTTATGGGGTCTTTTGTGTTCTTTCAAATTCCAGCATCACTTGAGGCTAGCTTTGAATGTCTGTAATTACATGAAGCTTATAGTTCTTTAATAATAATAAATAAGGCATGCACATAATAAAAATTGCTATTGAAGCCTGAGTTTGGATCCCTTATCTAACTTTTACTTATATACACTCACTGCTATTCCTGGGTAACTATGTGAACTATGACGCAAAATAATATTTAAACTCAAACTTATTGGAATAGCTATTAAGAGACTGAGCTAAGACTTGCCCAGAGACTATGGCTGTCCATACCATTCTCTAGGGTAGGAGGAAAAGAAAATCAATTTCTACTTCCTATTGACCTTATGGTAGTTAGAAAATACAGCCACAACAAGCTATGCTCTAAACCACTTTGAAGTTCATGGAGTCCATAAAAAGTAAAGTGGTATCAACATAAAATACTTTAAGAGGCTATTAGTGCTGCTTGACTAAGAAAAACACATTGGCAGGCCAGCATGGAAGGCCATCAGGACAGTCTGTCATTAACAAACATTTGATTATGCTGGGGGCGACCTGCTCAACCCCCTACCTTCATACTCCAGCATCTGTTTCTTCATACTTGCTACCTGAAGTGTTTATATAGAAAGCTTTGGCAAGCAAGTCTGTATGTAGATTCTTCACTGAAGAGGGAGTGACCAAAAGCACTGTTTTTCCTGGTACTTGATTCAGACTGTCTTGTTGACAAGATATACAATTATCTAAACAAACAGGCATAATATCTACCTTAGTAGTGATGGCAATAAAAAATAATGCTTCTTTCCTTTCTATTAAATGTAGAACAGGAAAATCTAGGCCTTATGCAGAAGCTTTGAGATGCTATGAGCAAACTTATCCCTAAGAGATGAATGAATACTAACAACTTTAATTTAATTAATACTTCAAATATTTCTTTTTCTTTTCTTTTTTATTTTCTTTTTTATATGTGAAAATATTTATTGGACATTTTATTTACATTTCAGATGCCATCCCCTTTCCCCATTTCCTCTCCCTAGAAAACTCCTATCCCACCCACATTTCTCCTTTTTGCTTTTATACTATTTTTTTTTATGTTAATCAAAGACTTTATAAGTTTGGTAATGCTCAATATCAATCAGAAGTATAAACCAATACCCGATCTAGATATATCAACTGATATATCTAGACTATATCTTTGATATATCTAGATATATTTTTAACTGGTGGGGACACACAAACTTCCACCTCCGTGTCCCCTCCCTCTTGTCACCTAGTTCCTCCTCTCCTTCTCCTCTTCTTACTCCTTATCTTTCTCTCCTTACTCCTCCCACCTTAGCTCCTCCTACATATCACTGGTTCTGTTAAAATAAAACTTTTCTCTTAGAATACAATTAGAGCATAACTATACCAATTTGTGTCAGTAAGGTACAAGATACACCTAATACCCAGTCCATCATTTTGTTGACTAAGCAGAACCTCTGTGGTCCTTTCTAAATAAAGGATTTAATTCTGAATCTGGCTTTTTTTCTTGGCTTTAGAATGAATGTCAGCTGAAAACCATCTTCTCAAATCTTTTCTCTCAAAGTAAATAGCCAGGATTGGCTATGGGACTATAAGTCTTCATCCTGTTAGAAATCCAGAATGACTGAGTTAACTGAAATTATGGGAAGCACCAAGCATAGCTTCTAAAACTTAGCCAAATTATAGAGACCACTGAGCACCTGGACAGTCCTTATACTACAAAACGTTGGAGCATCTGATCTTCAGCCTTCTGGCCCAGGATCATCTGACAGACCAAGTCATGCAGAATTATTAAGGACTGATTACTCTGTCTTGGCAGATATAATCAGTCGACTATTCTGCAAGTGTGTCCTTTTCTGGACAGTGATTTGTCTGTAGATGACAGGAGGCAATTCTTGCCTAGTGGCTGTCTCACTACAACTGGAGTAACTCCAAGAATGCTCAGTTTCTTCTTAGAATCCAAGACAGGAAGCTGTCAGGAGCAGACAGGTTTCTAATCAAAATGGACGTTAACACAGAAATGTTCATAGTGTCAATTCTGTGGACTTCTGACGTTTTGAAAACCAGCTATCCATGTAAGGCAATCTGGACTATTGTTTGTTAACTCCTCTCAGCTAAATAAAATATAGAAAACACCCTAACAATAAACTCAGAGCCATGAATTTGCTATAATCCCTTAAGTCACAGGCTAACCATCTTAAATCAGTTTAAAAAGTTAAAGAAGGACTGGGTCTAAACCTTGTATTCCTAAATGTGTTATATAGGCACAATGCCTATGAGAATAACAATATTAATCTCATTTTATATCAATAAGAAACTCGTACCAATGAAAATCTTAAATTAGAAATCAAAGTAAATTTGTACCATTTAAGAAATTATAACTTCATCTTAATAACAATTATACATATTTCTATGAATAGGTTATGGCTATGCAATAAATCTTAGCTAATCCTCCCTGTTACAACAAAACCAATATTTTTCTCTAGAAAGACAGCCCAATATTAACCATCTCAGTCCCCAAGTCCAGGGAATAGGGACGCCAACTCTTCATTAACTTCTTCAAGCTGATTATGTGCATTGAGATATTCGAAGAGGGGCAGGGGGAAGAGTAAATTGATAAGCCTCTGATGTCTGTGTTTTCACTGCATCCAGCTGCAAGTCTAGGACATCAGAGGTTCAAGCAGCTCTGCTCAGCTCACTTGATGAGTAGATACACTGAGGCTGTGTATTCTGCAATATACAATTCTCAAAACAAATTTTAGTATCAAGATAATTTTTTGTTTGAATTCTGGAATCTAGTCTTCTAGCGGCCTGCCTCTGTCATGTCTAATTCATATAATTCTGGGAGTTTCTAAGAGGGTGTACTCCCACCATCCTCCCATTTTCACTTCCTGCTCTCAAATATCCCAACACTAGGGAATCCAAACTTTCAGGCACCAAGGCCCTCTACTTCCACTGATGCCTAACCCCTTACCCCATTCCCCCTCCAATTACTATGAGGGTGTGCTTTCATCATCCTCTCATTCCTACCTCCCTGCTCTTGAAATTCCCCAACACTAGGGAATCTGAACTTTTAGTTATGTCCACTTCCACTGATGCCTGGCAAGACCACCCTCAACTACCTATACAGGCGGAGCCATGAGTCCCTCCCTTTGTGTTCTCAAGCTGGAGATTTTAGAATGACTATTCCAGCTTGTTTCTTAGGGCCATTTGCTTGAAAAATTGTTTTCCAGACTTTTACTCTAAGGTAGAGTCTGTCTCACCGAGGTGGGTTTCCTGTATGTAGCAAAATGCTGGGCCCTGTTTATGTATCCAGTTCATTAGCCTATGTCTTTTAATTGGGGAATTGAGTCTATTGATGTTAAGAGATGTTATGGAACAGTGATTGTTGCTTCTTGTTATTTTTGTTATTAGAGGTGAAATTATCTTTGTGTGGCTATCTTCTTTTGGATTTGTTGGAAGAGGATTGCTTTTTTGGTCTTTCTAGGGTATAATTTCTCTCCTTGTATTGGAGCTTTCCTGCTATTATCCTTTGTAATGCTGTGTTTGTGGAAAGATATTGTGTAAATTTGGTTTTGTTGTGGGATATCTTGGTTTCTCCATCTACGGTAATTAAGAGTTTTGTTGGGTATAGTAGCCTGGGCTGACATTTGTGTTCTCTTAGGGTCTGTATGACATCTGTCCAGCATCTTCTTGCTTTTATAGTATCTAGTGAGAAGTCTGGTGTAATTCTGATAGGTCTGCCTTTGTATGTTACTTGGCCTTTTTCTCTTACTGCATTTAATATTCTTTTGTTGTTTTGTGCACCTAGTGTTTTGATTATTATGTGATGGAAAGTATTTCTTTTTTGGTCTAGTCTATTTGGCATTCTATAGGCTTCTTGTATGTTTATGGGCATCTCATTCTTTAGATTAGGGAAGTTTTCTTCTATAATTTTGTTGAAGATATTTATTGGCCTTCAAGTTGGGAATCTTCACTTTCATCTATACCTATTATCCTTAAGTTTGGTCTCCTCATTGTGTCCTGGATTTCCTGGATATTTTGTGTTAAGAACTTTTTTCGTTTTGTGTTTTTTTTGACAGTTGGGTCAATATTTTCTATGGTATCTTCTGCACCTGAGATTCTCTCTTCTATCTCTTGTATTCTGTTGGTGATGCTTGTGTCTATGACTCCTGATTTCTTTCCTAGGCTTTCTATCTCCAATGTAGTCTCCCTTTGTGATTTATTTATTGTTTCTACTTTTATTTTTATGTCCTGGATAGTTTTGTTCAATTCCTTCACCTGTTTGGTTGTGTTCTCTTGTAATTCTTTAAGGGATTTTTGTGTTTCCACTTTAAGGACTTCTACCTGTCTACCTGTGTTCTCCTCAAATTCCATGACAATGTTATTTATGTCCTTCTTAAAGTCCTCTATTATCCTCATTAGAAGTGATTTTAAATCTTGAATCTTGCTTTCCTAGTACTATGGGGAATTCAGGACTTTCTTGTGTGGAAGAACTAGGTTCTAATGATGCCAAGTACTCTGGGTTGCTGATGCTTATGTTCTTGAGCTTGCCTTTTGCCTTCTGTATCTCCTTAGTGCTACCTGCCCTTTCTCTGACCGGAGTCTGTCTTTCCTATTATCTTGGTTGTATCAGAACTGTGTGGGGTGGGTGTTGCTACTGGGGTAAGAGCTGAGGTCCACAATCTGCTCAGTCCAGGTGTGACTTCCTGGGTCCAATGGGTTTCAGTTCCTCCCTGTTTGGGGCAGGTGTTGCTGTCTGCTTACCAAAGATAATGCCAGGGTTAAAGCACCTGGAGCCCTGCTTCCTCTGAATTCTTAGAGATTGGGGGCAGAGCTGCTGCCTCGGATCTGTTCAGTCCTCATGCCCAGACCACAAGGAACCAGTGCTCTGGGTCAGGAGTGACTTCCTGGGTCCCTGTGGGTCCCAGTTACTCCCTGTTTGGGGCAAGCATTGCTTTCTCCTTACCTAAGATAATGCCACGGTTAGAGTACTTGGGAGGCCTGCTTCCTCTGGATTGTAAGCGATTGGGAGCAGAGCTGCCGCCCAGGATCTCCTCTTTTTATTTTTATGTATATTATAATCACATTCATGATCAGACCAAGAATGTTCTCATATCAGCCATGAACAGTTGTATGAATTTTAAAGTAAGGAAAAAGAAACAGGACTGGAGACATAGCTCTGGGACTTCCTAAGTACCTGGGTTTGATTCCCAGCACTGACATGGCAGTTCACAACCATCTGTAACTCCAGTTCCACGGGATCCTACACTCTTTTCTGGTCTCCCTGGGCACCAGAAAAACATGTGGAACACTTTTATTTTATGTTTGCCACTCAACATTCCAGAATGGATTGAGGAGGGTTCTGTTCACAAGGCCCCATGTCTACTTGAGTAGCTATTAGCTGCTGGGGGAGAGAGAGCCATTATTCCTTTCAGGTGGTTCAGGCCCTTGATAGATTCTCCATGCTCCCATAGATGACATGAAGAGAACACTAAATGGATTCACTGAGTTATTGATAAAACAAAAAGAAGACACAAAGTTGGGATGGGATGTGGTGATGTGTGGAGTTGAAGAGGTAGAAGGGTGTGGACATAAGAGATATTTATTGTATGTTGTGTATGTATGCACACAATTTCCAAAGAACAAATTTTAAATGTTGTATTAAAAATTTGAGGTTCCATCCAGTTTCCTTCCCCTCCAATATTTAGAAGTCCCTTTAGCAGTTCTTCCTTGCATCTCTTCTCTCTTAGTTGGTTTTCTTGTTTCTATGATAAAACACACCACCAACAATGCAAACATTTATTTGGGATCACTGTTAAGGATCCATTATTGTTGCTAAGTCATAGTGGCAGGAGCTTGAGGCAGCCATTTGCTTTGCATCCACAGTCAGGAAGCAAAGATGGATGCTCATATTTGGCTTTTAACTTTTTATGCAGAATAGGACTCCAGTCCATTGAATGGCACCACCCACATTCAGGGTGGCTCCACTTACTTCATTTAACCTAGTCAAGATAATCCCTTGGAAGTACACCAAGAGCCTAACCTACCCAAGACAGTAACTCACAGAAAAAGTCTATCATACAAAGGTTTGTGATGCATATGCTATAGAGGCAAGGATAGATGTTTCCCTGAGGGGACTGTTTTAGTCAAGGTTTTGCTTCTAGAAAGTTAAATTCCATAGATCTTCTTACTCTTTTGAGAAAACACTTAGAGGAACTATACCCAAGTGCCCACACCATTTCTGTGTATGGCACAGAAAAGAGGAGAATGTCTTAGTTAGAATTTCTATTGCCGTGATAAAATACCATGAACAAAATCAACTTGGGGTGCAAAGTGTTTATTTTATCATTTATGGCTTTTAGTCTATCATTCAGGATGTCAGAGCAGGAAGCTAGAGGCATGACCTAATGCAAAGGCTGTGAGGACTGCTGCTTATTGGCTTGCTCTCATTGCTTTTTTACCCTGACTCCTTATAGTATCTTGGGACACTTGTCCAGTGGTGGCACCATACACAGTAAGCTGGGTTCTTCTACATATTCATTAATCAAGAAAATGTCTTGCCATAGGTCAACATGGAGGCTGCATTTTCCAGTTGAGGTTTCCTTCTTAAAAATGATTACAGCTGTGTCAAGTAGACATAAAACTAGCCAGCACACAGACCAAGATTCACACCTGAGGCAATTATTCTTGTGCCTACTATGGGAGCATACACAGTTTTCAGTTCTCCAAATTCTTCAAGAAGTGTTCCCTTGTTATGGCTGTTAGCAACAGAGGAGGAGAGAATGTACAGGTTTGACTTACAGAGGAATGGTTTGGCGGGCAGCCACGGAGGATGGTATATTTAAGTATGGCACTGGCAGCCATAGCAGGTGCAATATGTAAATATGGTGCTAGCAGCCATAAAGGATGGTATATGTAAGTATGGCTATGTACTTAATGAAGAAACCAGTCACAGAACTCTATTAGGTGCTGGCATGATTCTACTACTGGGCCAGAAAAATAGAATCAGGAAATGCAAAGGAAATCAAACAAAGATAGATTTATATCGATGGATATTTTCATTCTTACCTAAGACTCTTTTTACCTGAGACTCAATATCCATTGCAATATTATCAAGGTAGTGAGTCCCACATTGTGATCCCTAATTATTTAATCTATTCTGTAGTTAATGGTACATTTTTAAATATGAGAAAAAGCAAACAACAAACCAGAAACTTTTCCCTACTTTGGACATTTTTTTCCCATATAAATGTCCCTAGATAAACAATTTAAATTTGTTACTGTAAATCTTTAAAGATGTTGTGGCTATTAATGTAATGCAATAAAATTTACCTTTACCTTTCGGATATTTATAGCACGTTTCACCCAGCTTACTGGCTTCTATATCAGCACTGTTGGGAAACTTCATAGATATCTCCCCTCAGAAAATGGGAAGATTTGTGCCACCTATAACTTTTTTAAGTTAAAAATTATCATGAAAAATTGACTCTGCATGTTCTTCTGGAGTAAATTCTAGTTGGAGTCATATAAAGTATCACATTTTGATTTTATATTTCTAGATTATTTATGAATGTTTTGTTATATGGTGTATTTATTTGCATTTCACTAAACATTATTTTAAAAGATTACATTCGGACAGCTTACTAAATACTCGACCATTTTGGAGTGTATATATTGCATAAAAAGCTATCATCATTTGAAATTAATGCCATTTTCACTAAATTAAAGTATTACCTCAAAAGCAATGATTTTATATATTTTCTTTTCATAGATATAGTATTATTTAATAATATATTTAATAATATATATTCATTCAAATCAGTATATTAGTAAAACATTTAAAATGTATTTATTACAACCTTTATTTTGTCTTAAGACTTATCCTGGTATAATATTGTTCATGATATCTTGTTTCTTCCCAAAGAACTTTTAAAATTCTCAGAAGAATTTAAAAAATATTTTTATTTAGTTTGATTATAGTGGTATGTTGTATAATAGTTTTATTTTTTATACTCAAATGCTTATATCTGTTTGTTAAAATACAGTAAAAATATTGAAAATATTTACCATTTTTGTCATATCCTAAATACAGTGGAAATCCAGAAGTCTTTATAATAATAAGATAATGCTGTTAACTGTATATTTTAAATTTAATCAAGAACATTACAATATAAAAGGACAGAAAGAGCTGATGTCTTCTATGAAAGATTTAGTGTGTTTGAAGTCACTTTGGGAACACAACTAGGTGTGGGTTGAATTTTCATGTGCGTTCTTATTAAATTTAAAAACACTGCACACTAGTCAATGATTCATGACTGAATTGGAATTAATTAAAATAATAAGAATTAAAATGTATGGTCAACTCGGATATTCTTGAAGAGATATTGAGATAACTCATTAAATAGAGAATTTAAAAAAAAAACGTGCTATTGAAGACCTCAGCTAAAATCAAACCAAGCCAATACAATGTAAAGTAAAGATTGAAAAAGAAGAGAATACAGAATTTGCCAATTCAAAAGGCTTCTTCTATTCACTTATCAGTAGAGTTCCAAGCACAGAGAGTTTCAAAATCCACAGGGCAGACCACACTGCTACGGTGAATGACAACAGCTTTGCCAACATGTAAGGCAATAAAGTGAAAGCTAGTAAAAACATCACAGGGGATATAGAGCTGAAGTTTTTTAACCGGCCAGTATATGCAAACTTTTCAATATCCCTATGGGAAGAAAACACAGTTGATTTCACAATGTTTTCTTTACTCTTCTTATGATCACTGAATTTTATTAGAAAATAAATAAAAAATAAAATAAAATAAAATAGCCTTTCTTTCTTTCTTTCTTTCTTTCTTTCTTTCTTTTTGTAGAATTAATGGAGAAAATACATCTAAAACTAAGGAGAACCTTGCTAAGGAAAGCCTCCACACGAGTGGTTAATTTGATACCAGGATTGTCTCAGGCTTGAGCAAAGGTGTGTTCAGCAAAGAAGGTAGAATTTATTTATTTATTTTTCAAGTAGGAAAGCCTAGAATCTTCTATGTTACAGCACCACACAGCAAAGATATGACAGAGCAAGTTGGTGACAGACATTATTCTGAAAATATAAATAGACTCTAAAATTGTTTTGACCTGAAAATCAGTTCAGTTGTCTGTGGGCTTCATGGGGAGAAAATCACCTTTGCACGGATTTTCTTTTTATTTATTTATTTATTTATTTATTTATTTATTTATTGCCTCTGAAAGGAGCAAAACCATCTCAAGGGTGAAGGAAGCTGCTCTTGTGAAGATTGGTTGGTTTTTTTTTTTTTAAATCACACTTACTTCCAGCAAGGAATAAATGTTTACAAAGAACCAGGAGACATGTACTTATTTTTTTTCAACACTGAATGAAGACTATATTCTTTTTGATTGTTCTCTCAGGTACAAAACATTACTCACTTCAGCACACAGGAAAGAAAAGCAAAAAGCTATCTCATCCTGTGAGGGCAACTGGCTGATGCCCCAATGGAAGCAACAGACATCTCTAGATAGAGAGCAGTGGGTGGGGATGTAGTTTGGATAGCATAGCTGAGAACATTGTCCTCTGGCCTGAGAGTTAGCAGCCCCTACATCTCCCTGGTCAGTGTTGAATGGCACATGGCATAGTGCCTCCCCCTGCCCTTAGTGAAAAAAAATTATGATGGGTTTTCTATAAGTAGCAGACAAGCATGAATAGTTTTCAGAAATTTATAGGAAGGATGGCTGACTTGTCATGGACGTTCAGATAGAAGCTGGTTGATTCTTTAAGATGAAGAGTACTAGAATCTGAAATCAAGAGGAATGCCTTGGTGTATCAAAGCCAAGTGGTCTGAAGCAAAAATTAAAGTAAAACAAACAAACAAACAAACAAACAAACAAGCAGCTGAGGGTTTGGTAGAGGCAGAGAGAAGGTAATATCTCAAAGTATTAGTTTTGTCCAAGGCTGCTCCAATTCTTCCATTCAATTAATAATTTGCATGCAAGGCAGATGTGGCTGAGAGCCTCTTCTAGCTGGGGAACAGAGTTCCAGCAAGAGTGGGTTGTGCTGCCTTTGGGACATTACAGCATCATCAAGTGATACAGTCCTCCTTTGACTTTCACTCTGAAGGCAGTATTCAATCCCTGTACTAGGACATCTGCCTGTGATACCGGGACACCCCAGTGAGGCCATGGCCAGCTCATCTTTCCTTCTTGCCTTCTTTAATTTTTTTAAATTTAAGATTTTTTCCCACTCTGTATCTCTGTTAAGGAACAACTTTATAGCTTCGCAGTAGCGACTACTGTTCTATTCACTTACAGCTCCAGCATTTAAAAATGTTTATCTTCACATCAGCTCTGAGAGGTAACTTTCATATTTTGTTTTATACCTATTTGAGTTGCAGTTAACTGTAATTGTAAACCTATATTTGATGCTACTTGCTTCTGAACAAAAGTCTAGAACTTCACATTTGGCCTGAGCTGGTGGTGACAGAGCAAGTAGAATCCAGGTACTGGGACTGCTTTGCAATAATTTTAGCTTCCACTAGATGGCACTGTAAAAAATGTGTTGCTCCTTTAGAAATAAATGAGTTATTCTTCCGGGAAGTCTTTAGGCCCAGTTCTCTGTAGCTCTTGTCTCAGCTTTTGCTCAGAGCTCTCTGTTCCAATGTGTTCACTTATCCATCGTTGTCAGGAAGAAGATTATGAATGATTTATCTCTAATGATGAGTCATTAGTGAAATTTTCCAACAATTAATCTTTCAAAACTCCCTTTCTTGGGAAGTTTGCATCCCTCATGGAGTAGGTACCCAATGAGAGAAGCCAAGCTGGGCTTAATACTTGCCCTTGGCAACTACAGGATGTACGTACCATACATGTCTCCTGGGTTCATTTTGGTTATTTTGGAAATCATCCCAGGGTCACTTATGGAATATCCTGTTTTGAAACGTGGTATATGAGTTCTACATTTCAGAGATATGACCTTTGTCAATGGGTTACATTAACTCTGAGATGCACTTGACTCAATAAAAGTTGACAGTTGCCCTCCCCCTGCCCAGGTTAATATTTCTAGCAAATATACATACCAATTCACTTAGAGGCCTGTGTCAGGAACCAATGAAATTGAAAACCAAGATTCAACATCATAAAATCCATATTCAGGTAGGTCCAAAGGGGGGCCAAGTTTGAAAATCTGAGTAGTCCTGAATCAGTCAATCAAAAGCCATTAAGGACAGAACCAGAGTTTCAGAGTGGAAGTTTTACTTGCAATAATTTCATTCTGTGCTAAACAAGTCCCAGTCTATAGTTCCTGACAACCTCCTCTACAGACTTCAGAATTTATTGTGTAAGTCTCCAGAATCAATTCATTTCAACACAGTGCTTAAATACAGGTCTTCCTCTTGCTCTCTTCCTTTAACTTAATGCTAAATGATAAAAATTTGGGTGTCTAGAAAGGTTGTTATCAAATAATTGAATGTGGCTTGGCTTTGAAATTGGGCAGTAGGTAGAAAGAGGAAGAATTTTGGGGAACATGAGAGGGAATGCCTATACTGTCTTCAACAGGCTGCTGATATTATAGATGTCAATCACTCCTCTAGTGAAGATGCAGAGGGCAGTGAGAACAGGGTAGAAAAAAGGCTGTATTATAGTGTAATACAGACCCGTACACTTTTGTTTAAAAGACTATTGGCAAAAGTATAGACATCAGAGATAGTCATGGTAACAGTTTAGAAACAAATGAGGAACACAGAGGATCTGTGTGAGAAATGAAATGTTTTATATTGTGGCCCAAGATTTGATAGGTTTGTGTCCTGCAGTTATGCAGGAAGCAGAACTTGGAGTCAGTCATTTTGGATATTGATTTGAGAATTCTAAGAAAATGACTGAGGGTGCTGAGCTGTCTTATGTTGTTGATTGTTTTGAAATGTGAGAAAAGAGATGTGTTGATAGAAGAAAATTTAAAGAAAAAAAAGAAATTGGTACCTGATGACTTAGAAAATTTCCCATTTGTACCAGTGAGGTATAGGATAGTCTTAAAACCCAGTCCATCATTTAGTTGACTAACCAGAACCTCTGTCATCTCTCTTGACTAAAACACTTAGTTTTGAACCTGGCTTTTTTCTTGGCTTTAGAATGAATGTCAGCTGAAAACCATCCACTGAGATCTTTTCTCTCAAATCAAATAGCCAGTATTGGCTATGAGACTATAGGTCTTCAACCCCATCAGAAATCCAGAATGACTGAATTAACTGAAGTTATGGGAAGCACTAAGCATAGCTCCTAAAACTTAGCCAATTTATAGAGACCGCTGAACACCTGGACAGCCTCCATACTACTGAACGTTGGAGCATCCTATCTTCAGCCTTCTGGCCCAGACTCATCTGACAGAGCTTAGTGATGCAGAATTATTAAGGGCTGATTACTCTGTCTAGGCAGATATAATCAGTAGAGTATTCTGCGAGTGTGTCCTTTTCTGGACAGTAATTTGTCTGTAGATGATAAGAGACAATTCTTGCCTAATGGCTGTCTCACCACGACTGGAGTAACTCCAAGGATGCTCAATTTCTTCTTAGAATCCAAGACAGGAAGCTGTCGGGAGCAGACAGGTTTCTAATCAAAATGAACATTAATATAGAAATATTTGTGACATCAATTCTATGGATTTCTGACGTTTTGAAAACCAACTATCCATGTAAGGCAATCTGGACTGTTGTCTGTTAATTCCTCTCAGCTATTTCTAAATAAAATATAGAAAACACCCTAACAATAAACTCAGGGCCATGAATTTGCTAACAGGAAGAGTGATATGTAGGAGGAGCTAAGGGAGAAGGAGCACCAAGAGGAATAGATGGAGTAAGGAGAGGAGAAGATGAAGTAGAGGAGAAGCTAGATGATGAGAGAGAGAAAAAGAGAGAAAGAGAGGGAGGGCATAGAGGCAGATGTTCACGTGTCTCCACCAGTCAAAGATAGTTTATATATCTAGGTTGGGTATGGGTTACACTTCTGATTGAGCATTACCATACTTATAATGCCTTTGATTAACATTTAAAAAAGTGTATAAAAGCAAAAAAAAAAAGGGGGCATGGGATAGGGGTTTTCTACTGAGGGGAAATGGGGAAAGGGGATGGCATCTGAAATGCAAATAAAATATCCAATAAAAAAATGAAAAAAGAAAGAAAATTTCCCTAAACCCAGATTGCAAAGATGCTGACATTAGAATACTTGCTGTACTCATTGGGTTTTGTCAATTCAATACAAATGTGGACATATCTGGGAAGAAGAAATCTTAATGGAGAAAATGCCTTGCTTGATGTGTGTGGGCTCAGCTCACCATGGGTGGTACCATCCCTGGGAAAGTGTGCCTGGGTTGTAAAGAGAAAGCAGGCTGAGAAAGCCCAGAAGAGAAAGCCAGTACACAGTGGATGTTCATCCAAATGATTTTGCTTCAATTCCTGCTTCCAGGTCCCTGCCTTGAGTTCTTGCTCTGACTTCCTTGTATGAAGGACTGTAACTATAAGTCGAAATGAATCATTTCCTCCCCAAACTGTTTTTGGTCATGGCATTTTATCACAGCAATAGAAAAGAAACTAAGAATCTTTCTCAGAAAAGATTACTCTGAAGAGAAGTTAAGCATGTAGCTGGACAGTTTTTGCTTCTGCCTAAGAAGAATCAAGAGATTCTTCAGTCACACAGAGTACTAGTCACACAGTCACAGAGCAGTAGCCTGAGAGAGACTACCCATGGTGCCCATGGATTCCTCTCAGCCATCCAAACTAAAGACAGTGCCACCCAACAAAGACCTATGGAAGAGATTCATCTAAAGGAACATTTCTGCCTGCTAGTTCAAAGATTGAGTATCTGCATTTTGTCTAGTCCATGGAAACCATAACTCAGATATGTGACAAAAAAACTATTTTTCATAAAAGAAAGATAATAAAAGAAATGAGTTACAATAACACCAGCAAAAGAAATTTCTTAAATAAAGTTCATCATTCTGAACCATTAGGATCAAGCAAATTGAAACAAATTTGAGACTGAATTTCACTCCAGCTTGAATTAACAAACTTAACAGAACACCTGATGAAAAATGCTGGAAAAATGCAAGGAAAAGGAAATCCTCACTCACTGTCAAGGGGAGGCAAAGAATTGCAGCCATTATGGAAGTCAGTATGAAGAAACCTGAAAAAGCTAAAAAACAAACTACCTTATGACCTGGCTATCCCACTCCTTGACACAAGCCCAACAGACTCATGATCCACTTCACTAAAGCCAGGAAATGGAACAGCTTAAGGGTCCTTCAGAGATGAATGGATAATGAAAATGTGGCACATATACACAATGGAATATTATTCAGTTGTAAAGAAAAAATAAAATCATAAAATTAAAAGCCAATGAATAGGTTATACTGAGGGAAGTAGCCCAGACTCAGAAAGGCAAACATCAAATGTTCTCTCTCCCTGTAGGCTCCTAACTCCAAATCTTCAGATGTGAACATGTTAGATGGAGAAATCACAGAGATCAGGGAAGTATAAAGGGACCAGGACAGGGGTGAGAGAGGCATAGCAGTTGATAAACAGTGTAGATGAAGTGAGAAATGGGAAAATAGGGAGGGGCTGCAATTGTAGAGAAAGAGAGAAGTTACAAATAATACCCAGTGGTTTCATAAAGCCTCAAGGAAACATATTGTTCTATATTTACCTAAAATTATACATGCTTATAAGTGTATGTGCATATACACATTTATATCTATCTATCTATATCTTAAATAAAGTTATATTACTTGGGCTGAACACACTCTACACAAAAGACAGACTAAGAAAAACACATTGGCAATGCCAATGCCAGTCTCTATTTATTACATTTGCATTGAGAGATGTCATCTGCTATGGGGCTCTGGGTTATTCAAAACATTGCTGGACTATATAATAATTCTAAAATAGATCTCTTCTGAGAACTGTCAATCCTTGGGGGAAAAACCATCTTCTTTTTCATTTAAAAGTCATGCAATGAACTCCTCATAAATCTCTAACAATCTACTTCACATTAAAGTGGAAAAGCACCCCAAAAGAGTAGCTTCAAGCTCCAAGTATGCAAAACAATAACATTATTTATTAGTTAGAACTGTAAATACAGTCATCATTAATTTTTATTGTGTCTTATAAAGAAAAACTCAAATTTGTGTAGCTATTCTCTTTCATTGCAGAGATTTTGAAAGTTCAAAAAATATTAATAAATCATTAAAAAAAAATCTTTGTCTCTGAAAATGCTGTATTTCCAAAATCCATTTATCTATTGTATTGCTAGTTCCTCAACCTAGAACTGACCTTAATACTTGCATGTAATTTAAACAGTATAAAGGCAAAAAAGGAGGATGAGGGATGGGATAGGGGATTAATAGGTGGGGGGGAATGGGGAAGGGGGATGGCATCTGAAATGTAAATAAATAAAATATTGAATAAAACAGAGCATGTTTTAATGTAGCTATTTGCCTCTTAAAATGAAAATCTAGAATTACATGTGGTAGCATAAACTTTAATCATAGCACTTTGGAGGCAAAAGCAGGAGGACCTTTGTAAGTTTGAGTTCAGCCAGAGTTAAACAGTGAGATCCTGTCCTTTCCTATCCTAAACTCCTAAAAATTATCATATGAGAGATGAAAGACAACAATGTGTTGAAAACATAGAATTAACCTGGATTTGCAATCATGCAGAGTTAATTGCTATTGTTTAAATATATTCCAGCCGCGTTTATACTTATCCTTGAGACTATTTTTAGTGTCTGAGTTTTGGCTGTGATCATCATACCATGTGTGTATGTATTATCCTCATACAAAGACAATGGGAACTCTAGATTTGTAGGAAAGTTTAACTGGAAATGTCCGTGAGTTGGCTAACTAATATTTGCTTTCTAATACTTATAGATTTATAATAATTGCTGTGTCTTTATTTCAG
The DNA here is from genome assembly GCA_030674055.1 of Rhabdomys pumilio. NCBI lineage: Eukaryota > Metazoa > Chordata > Mammalia > Rodentia > Muridae > Rhabdomys > Rhabdomys pumilio. The sequence continues at coordinate 172,298,288 of JANHMN010000002.1, forward strand.
TTCATTTCACTTCTTTCATTTGATTTTAATTCATTAAATATTTTTTTCAAAAATAAGGAAGGCATGGAGAAATAGGATGAGTTGTTAAACATCTCTCCACTAACCAATGCCAAGTATGGCCTTACAGCTGTGTCTTTGCTCTCTGTATCAAGTTACCTATTAAATGTAAAAGTAGATTGCAATAAATCTTACTGTAATCAAGGTACTGTGGTCCTGGCATATTAACAGAACCATATATCATGGGAACAAAATAGAGTCTAGAAATAAACCCACACATATATGGTCAATTGATTTTCAATAAAGATGCTAAGGCAATTGGATGAGGATGGGAACATTTTTTCCATAAATGGTACTTGAACAACTGGGTTAAAGACACGGGCAAGAGAATCTCTGCTCCTTACTCATATAAATGAACTCCAGACACGTCACAAACCTCAATGTAAAGGCTAAGGCCATAAAGCTTGTAGAAGAAACTACAAGAACAAATCTCTGTGACCTTGGAAAAAGGAAACTTTTCTAAGAGTGAAATCTAAAGTGTTAACCCTAAAGTAAAGAAAGATTTGAAAAGAATGGTCACATATCTTATATATAACAATCCAGTGTCAGGGTATCTAAGAGGAAGAAGAACAAACAGCATTGGCACAAATACTGTAAATGGTGAGGATATTTGTAGTCTTTCCCTAGGCTTCCATATTTATTTAATTTGGGTCCATAACACTCATTGGGAAACCTTCTAAAGTGTTCATGTTTTAGTAGATTTTAGTAAATGAATAATTCTAGTCACAGAAGCTGTTTGTAATGGGCTTTGTTAGATTTCTGTCCGTGATACACAATGAAGCTTCTTTTTTTAACTCTGAGTCTGAGTCATCCTGGTGTTTCTGACCTTGACCAGCTAACTCTTCTAAAGCAATAGCTCCACACAGCGTTGGTTTAAGACAACCTCATGTTGACGTTGCAGTAGAGTCTGGGCTCAGAAACACCCAAACCTTTCTGTCTCCTGACTGGGTCAGTCTGCAAACTGAAAAAGGAAGGGTATGGAGTTGAATGAGGTCATATTCTATTGACCCTTGGCGTTTGGACAGCAACTGCATAAATGAAACTTTTGGTTTCATAATGGCAAAATTTTCATTTCTTTCCTCCGAAAAATGTTCATTTTAGAAATGATTGTATTCTTCGCTCTTTTGTGGCCGGGATTCACTATTCTGTGTCACATACAGAGCAAAGAGGAGATCTCATTTTGGATTATTTTGCTCTGGTCTGATAAAGTATATTAATGCAAACTTCCTCATTGTTTGTTTCCTTGTTGCTTACAGCATATACTGGCAGTTTTCAATAGAATAAATCTGCCATTTCCCCTTGTCAGTCATCTTTTGTTTCCTTCAAATAGTCTCTTGTTGCAACCCTTATTTTGTTCTGGCTTTTCTCTCTTTTAGCTGTTATGCCCTAAAGATCTTTGGTGTGCTCCGAAGAATAATATAAATTTGAGTTTGAATATCAACATGATAAAAACCACTTAGCTTTCATTTCAGATTCATTTCCATCTTGTATTAGCCCTTTAAAGTTGGAAACTTACCATTGTTCGTTGAAGAAAGCAGAACAAACAAGTGGACATTTAGCTTCTAGGGAAAAATGTGCACAGAACCAGGGAAGAACATGCTTAGGCAGTGTGTACCACACAGCGTTCTGCAATCCTTCCATGGCATCTATCACGGCTCTAAACAATGTACATGTGAAAGTTATCACTGCCATAGGACCAAGAAGGTAAAAAACAAACAAACAAACAAACAAACAAATAAAAACAAAGCAAAACAAAAACAAAACAAGACCAACAAACAACAACAGCAACAATAAACAACAAACAACAACAAAACAACTGTAAGCCATTCACCTAATAAGCAATTCATACTATGGAAGTCAAACTTAGGAAGAAAATGTATTTTGTATGTTCATGGATCTATACAGCGACATTTACACACCAGTATTTTCTCTAGGGCCTTTGAGTCTTTTGAGGCATGTGTATTCTATGGAGCTATTTAATGGATTGCAGTCTAAAGCTCAGAACAGTTTAAGACATCATGGTGCACGATGAAGTCATGACAAGTAAACTTCGGCAATGGAAAGCTGTGCCAACGGTCCATTGCAAGGCTGACGCTGTGAGCAAATCTGTTGCGCATGAAAACATGTTATTTCTGCTGTGGCTGGGCTCTTCACAGTGTAGTAGTCTACAATAAGTGAATTTCCCAGTGGGAGCTGGGTTTCATGCTGAGGAGTAAGGGTAATTTGATCCATAAGATTTGCTTTCTAGAAGGTATAACAAGCATACATGTAACTTTTCCATAGAGTCGGTGGGGCTGTGCTTAAAGGAAAAATTGGGAAGATGAACTTTCCATTGGCATTCAGGATGGACTGGGAAAGAGGTGGCAAGTGTCTGCAACTCTGGCTGGGAGGCCACAAGAGGGATCCAGGTATGACTCCATAGGGTCTTAGCTGAACATTTTACCCCCTTACACCGTTTCCACTTTCTTTTCAAAAGCCTCTGCTATCTTCCCAAGGATAACACTGCTGCGAGACACGACATATTGGAGCCCCTTTGCTTTCAATTTCTTTTTTTTTCCTAATATGTTTTCTGGCCTCAGGGTGGCTGAAGGTGAACCACAGTCCCTTTGACACTCTTTCCTTTTAATCCCCTGATCCCAGGCAGCCTTCAAGCGGCCCATTCAATTCAGCTAATTAGAACACAAGAGACTGTTTTAGCATAAGCTCAGGCCCCAGGTCTTCTGCTTATAAGCTCTTTGCACTTAAAGGTGGGGAGTTTGGGAAAAGTTAAAGGAGCTTAGTTTTGTCTTGGCTGCAACCTGAAGTTTTAAATTTTCTTTTTTATTTTTCTTCTATGGAAATTGTGAGATGGAGGTTGGTTGCTATCCCTCAGGGGCTGGACCTCTAGCATTCTGTCTACCGCCTCATGGACTCTTTTTGGCATTGCTTTTGCAGTAACAAACAGATGTCTATGAATTGTCAGGGCTCTGTTGTCTGACAGTATTGCCTCCTTGCTTGTCTAGATCCCAGGCTACAATTTCAGAGCTTCATTCACCTGCTGAGAATGGTGGTTCAACTGTCAACCACCAGCCTCAAGCTATATTTTTAAAGTCTGATGCAATAAGTGCTTTATTATTTACTGTTCTGCTTAGTTGAATATAATGTGGAAACTTTGCAATATTGCAGAAGACCAGCCAAGACTTAACAAAATATCTAGAATTGCAGATTCTACATAGCTCTTGCCTAGCCTTGTATGGTTTGAGCTTAGAAACCCACAATGGATGTGCCTGGAAGGAAACTGGAATATTGAATAGAAAATGTCTTCCAGCTCAAGGAATGTATGATAATCTAATCAGTGTGTATTTCCTATTTTCTCTTCTCATAGCCTCTCATTTTTATGCTAAAGTTTTATTGAAATGGGATTAGGTGGATTAAGGTAGGGCTCATGGGAAATTTAAAAAAGTAATGTCTCTGTGGAGAAGAGTTTGGAAAAAAATGTGTAGACATTATACACACATATATACACACACACACACACACACACACACACACACACACACATGTAATCCGCGCGCGATCTTCCCGCCAGCAGGAACTCACGCAGACACAAAGGATCCTCCTACAGCAGGCTTTATTGCAGCCGAAATGGAAGGGAAGACCCCGATAACAAAGGGATAAGTCCTTAAATACCTATTAGGTCGGCGTGTTGGCGTGTACCTCTGTGATTGGCTAGCAGAGCTCAGGAGAATATGACGTCTCGGGATGCGTCACATGTAGGCTGGTTCAAGGGACTCTGAGCATGCTCTGAGCACTTGTTTACTAGTTAAGTGGGGTGAGTCCCGGCTGATGTCGGCGCCATCTTCCAATGGCGGCGGTGTGATAGTGCGTGATGACGTTGGCACACCACACCCAATGACGTTGGCGCACCACACACACACACACACACGGCATATACAAAGTGAATGAACTTACAAACTATCCACTTTCTTTTCTGTAGAAGTTTTCCCCCTCTTCTTTGGGATTGGTTGCTTCATTTCATCACTTATGGTAATACTTCCTGTATTCCTTGAAAATACAGGAACAAGGGGCAATGCTCTAACTTACCAGATCTTGGAGACTCAAAACATTTAGTATTTGACCATTCTTTGACCACTCACTTATGGGCTAAGATAGAGATGTTAGTTCCCTCTAGAGGTGGTCCTTTGAAAATGTTAAACAAGACATTGAGTTGATGGCTGGAAGCTACCCCAACTGGTGCCTCTTCTGTCAAAGTCCTCCTCTTCTATTTCTCAGTGGAATGTGTCTTCTGTGGTGATGTCAAAAAGACATGAATCAGAAAATGAGTCAACCTTAAGATGATGTAACACCAAAAGAAATGCATGGTGATGCACTCAGACATCCCACTGGAAAACCTAAGGGAAAAGACTGCCTACTATTCATCATGCCCTATCAAGGATAGATGTAAGTGAAAACTCTTGGAGATGTTTGGTTTTATTGATATGACTTCATTCTTGTGTCCAGCTAGATCCTGTTTGGAATCTATGTTTATACTATCAGAAAAGTATAGATGAAGCAATGCAAACACAGAAGCACTTTAACACATACGAGTGTCCAACTTGGACAGTGTTAAATCTAACCTCCAACACTTTTAGCTCAGCCTGTATAAACCTTGCTGTGCACATCAGTCCTGCTTTCCAATTCTTTTAAAATAATTTTTGTCACTTTAGTTTGTTCCATTCTGCATAATATAGTTTTGAAGAGATTAATGAAGGGGGGAAGTAATAAGAGGAGATAGAATGTTTGGAAAGAAAATATTTAGGCCCTGTATCACTAAGTAAAGGGCTTCGAGAATCTACCTCAACATTGGGTGCTGGGGTTTTGAACACAGGTCCTCTTGCTTTCATAAATAATCATTCTTATGCATTTTAGCCAATCCCTCAGACACCTCCCTTTGATATTTGATTTAAAATATTTTTCTGCATCTGTCTCGCAAGAGACCAATCACAATGTTGGATCACACTTACATCCCTGGTGACTGATCTTATAGCGAACCTCCAACAGATGTAGAAAGGAAATAGTTTAGCATTAAAGTCTTTTTCTAGTTGATGGATAATAGATGCCTGGTTCAGTATCAGCAGAAAAAAAATACTTAACTGTGTCCAGACTCAGAGAGAACAAATTCCATAGTTTATATAAAATGCTTGTCATAGGCAATGATGGGAGTAGTGAGGGCATAGGTGCCAAGTATTTACCATTCTAGAACACTTAGTCTCTCAAGTGAACTCTGGTACACACTACACTAAATTGTGGAATACATTCTCCATTCCTTTGAACTCTAACCTTAGAAGAAACTCTGCCTGTTTGGGTTTGATAGTGTTTCCCTTGTAATGTTTACTGTACATTAGTTGTTGAGAAAAAATAGTTACTGTACATTACATATATTTACTGTACATTAGTTGTTGAGCAAAAAATACACACCTAGTTTTTACAACCCTCTGAGGATGTTTTTATTGTATCTATTATAGTTTGTTTTTATTATTATTTTAACTGCACAAATTTACAGTATCATTTACATTTTATAGATGAGGAAACTGGACCACAAAAGAGTTTAAGAAAATTGTATGAGGTCACAATTAGCAGCTGGAAGATCAAAATCTAAATTCTACTAGGCAGACTTTTAAGTCCCTGTATAGTATTATTGGGCTATGCACCTCCTCTAATTAGTGGATTATGTATTCTCTTCTCTCCCAGGGACCTATCATCTTACATCCAGCAAAAGCCAACCTTTCCCTTTTCTTTTCCTCCCTCTCTCTTTTTCTTTTAAGAGAGATGCAAAATGATACAAATTACAAGTCATCTCAATAATTTATCTCATTTTTTTCTATTAGAATTCCATTAACACTACTCTCTAAGGCTCATGTTGTTCTAATACTAAAGTGCATAATAATAGCCTTATAAATTACATGAGGGTGAGAGAGGAAATGGCCTAGGAAGGATGAATTCAGAATGCTATGTAGAGAGAGGCGAAGAGGAGTCAGGAAAAATAAAAACATCATCAAGTCAAAATAATTGAGGGCAGTTAGTGGAATATTATCACTTCTCGAATTGAACATTTTAGGTCATAAAATTAATTAATCCAGCAATCAAACATTTTGAATCTGTTCTGTGTCAAAATGATACACTGGAGTTCAAAAGGTGATTGAGTGTGAAAAATTTCATATTTATCACAGGAGATTTTATATACATACACACACACACACAGACACACACACACACACACACACACACACACAAACACACACACACGGGCAAATTAAACTTTATGTATTAGAGTTCTGGGTATGCTTTCTTTCTGTCACTGCCCTATTTGCTTGCTTTTGAACTGTCATGTATATCATTTAGATTTTTTTTGGCCTCTGTTCATCTGGAAAAAGTTTGCATACTCCTGTGCTTTTCAGGCTATGGACATGGTAGCAGAACTATAACTAGCTCTTTAGCCCTGTCCATGACTGGTGTGTAAAGTGGTTTCTTGGGATGTAGAATTAATGAGAACACATTTTTGTTACACAGGTTCTTTTCCAAATTAATTATGAAACTAATATTTTGTTAGGTATTCTGTTCTCTTTCTGGGACCTATACACACACACACAAACACCATTCAACACTACCTGAATCTACAGATGGCTGTTTGTTGGCTATCTGAAGCTTCAACCTTTTGCATAATGCTCATTTGCAGTCTCTTTTCTTTTTTCCATAACTGCAATGGTCTGAGAATGACCCAGCCCTTGCTGAGAAACAGTCTTACCAGAAAGGGAAAGAGTGATGATAATGATTCATGGGTTGTCAGTGATGATCAGGACTGCAAAAAGTCATCAGGGATGTTTTGTAAAACATAAAGATAGAACATTTCTAAATGTGTATTTCACTGTTTTTAGTAGAATGTCAACACTCTGTTAACTGAGGTTATAACTGACAAAACTTGTAAGAGTCAGTGTGTACTGAATTAGGGTAATATTCAGAGAATGAATGCCTGTATGCTTATATGAAATAGGAAAGGCATCATGGTTCTTCTAAATGACCTGCATGCTCTGCATAATCTCACTGTCATTCATATATCCTTGTAGGTGTCAACTCATATGTCATTGCTAGATGCATTTCATATGTCATTGTAGGTCTTATCCACTGAGAAATCCTCCACACACACTGACATAGTGCTTATTCTACAGAGTCATTTTGTCTATATTATTAGTATTGTATCTATATTTGTCAGTATCATGTTGTCTAATTGTCAAAGGACTGACTCCAAGAGGGCAGAGATTCTGGTATATTTACTTTACTACTGTCTACTTTACCTCAAACATACACTCTTAGATTGAAGTAGAGCTCAAATTGAAACTAATTCAGTTTGAAGTATTCTCAAACATGATGGAAGAATGTACCCAAAGGATCTGAAGTGCTAAGCAGAAACTCTAAAACATGGCTACAAAATATGCCCATCACTGAGACAATATGTAGAATGTGACTATCAGATAATAGAGAAGAATGAAAACCTTAGGGTTCTATAGCATTCAGGTTCTATTGTATAGGGTTCTATAACATTCAAGGAATTACAGCAGGATAGTCATTTAGTAATTGATATAACATATATAAGAATCACGGGCATTTGTATAAACGACAATCAAGGTTGAACTTATTTTCTTCCCAAACTCCGGCTATAGCATTTTGTGTGTTGAAAACATCATTGCAGAATGAGAAGACAGAGATCAATATAAACCTGTCAAAGATGATGATTGGCTGTAACTGACCAGCATGAAGCAGTATTATCAGCAAAAATGAGGTCAAGTGACTAAATATAAAATGCAAATCTTTAGGAAAAGCAAGGCACAAGTCTGCTCATTCCTGAGACAATATGTAGGATTGTGACTACCAGAGTACAGAGAAGTATGAAAACAATAGTGTTCTATAGCATTCAGGTTCTATACCATAGGGTTATATAGTATTCAAGGAATTACAGCTGAACAGTTATTTTTTCATATTTATGTAAGTTACTTTATTTTATTTTTTTGTTATTCATTGATTTATTTGTTTATTTATTTATTTATATTTTTTCATTTTCTTTTGTTTATTGGATATTTTATTTACATTTCAGATGCTTCCCCTTTCCCCATTTCCCCTCCCTAGAAAACCCCTATCCCATCCCTCCTTCTCCTTTATGCTTTTATACATTTTTTTAAATGTTAATCAAAGCCTTTATAAGTTTGGTAATGCTCAATTACAAGATGCCCATACAATTAGAAGTATACCCAATACCCAACATAGATATATCAACTATCTTTGACTGGGGGAGACATGCAAACATCTGCCTCCATGTTCCCCCCCTCTTGTCACCTAGCTCCTCTTCTCCTTCTCTTCCTCCTCTCCTTACTCCTCCTCTTCCTCTCCTTCCTCCTTCCACCTTAGCTCATCCTGTGTATTACTCTTCCTGTTAAAATAAAATTTTCTCTTAAAATACAATTAGAACATTACTATACCAATTTGTGTCAGTAAGGTACAAGATAGACCCAATACCCAGTCCATCATTTTGTTGACTAAACAGAACCTTGGGCATCCCTCCTAACAAAAAGACTCAGTTCTGAACCTGGCTTTTTTCTTGGCTTTAGAATGAATGTCAGCTGAAAACCATCCTGTCAAATCTTTTCTTTCAAAGTAAATAGCCAGGATTGGCTATGAGACTGTGAGTCTTCAACCCTGTCAGAAATCCAGAATGACTGAGTTAAATGAAATTATGGGAAACACAAAGCATAGCTTCTAAAACTTAGCCAATTTATAGAGACTGCTGAACAGCTGGGCAGACCTTATACTACAAAATGTTGGAGCATCTGATCTTCAGTCTTCTGGCCCAGGATCATCTGACAGACCTAGTGATGCAGAATTATTAAGGGCTGATTACTCTGTCTTGGCAGATATAATCAGTTGACTATTCTGCAAATGTGTCCTTTTCTGGACAGTGATTTGTCTATAGATGACAAGAGGCAATTCTTGCCTAGTGGCTGTCTCACTACAACTGAAGTAACTCCAAGGATGCTCAATTTCTTCTAAAAATCCAAGACAGGAAGCTGTCAGGAGCAGACATGTGTCTAATCAAAATAAACATTAATACAGAAATGTTTGTAATGTCAAGTCTGTGGACTTCTGATGTTTTGAAAACCAACTATCAATGTAAGGCAATCTGGACTGTTGTCTGTTAACTCCTCTCAGCTATTTCTAAATAAAATATAGAAAACACCCTAACAATAAACTCAGAGCCATAGATTTTCTATAGATCCTTAACTCACAGGGTAACCATCTCAAATTAGTTAGAAAAGTTAAAGAAGGACTGGGTCTAAACCTTGTATTCCTAAATCTGTTATATAGGCACAATGCCTATGAGAGTACCAATATTAATCTCACTTTTATATCAATAAGAAACTCATACCAATGAAAATGTTAAATTTGAAATCAAAGTAAATTTTGTGCCATTTAAGAAATTATAACTTCATCTTAGTAACAATTATACTTATTTCTACCAATAACTTATGGCTATGCAATAAATTCTAGCTAATTCTCCCTGTTACAACAAAACCACAACTTTTCCCTAGAAAGACAGCCCAATATTAACCACCGCAGTCCTCAAGCCCAGGGAATAGGGGCACTGACTCTTCATTAACTTCTTCAAGCTGATTGTGGGCATTGAGATATTAAAAGAGGGGCAGGGGAAAGAGTAAATTGATAAGCCTCTGAGGTCTATGTCTTCACTGCATCCAGCTGAAATAGCAGGACATTAGAGGTTCAAGCAGTTCTGCTCAGCTTGTTTGATGAGTAGATACACCAAGGCTGTGTATTCTGCAATATACAAGTCTCAAATCAATTCTTAGTTTCAAGATAATTTTTGTTTGAATTCTGGAATGTAGTCTTCTGGCAGCCTGCCTCTGTTATGTCTAATACATATAATTCTGGGAGTTTTCATGAGGATGTGCTTCTACCATCCTACCATTCCTGCCTCCCTGCTCTCAAAATTCCCCAACACTAGAGAATCCAAATTTTTAGGCACCAAGGCTGTCCACTTTCACTGATGCCTGGCAAGACCACCCTCAACTACTTATACAGGTGGAATCATGAGTCCCTTCCTTTGTGTTCTTGGGCTGGAGATTTTAGAATGGCTACTCCAGCTTGTTTCTTAGGACCATTTTCTTGAAGAATTGTTTTCCAGCCTTTTACCATAAGGTAGAGTCTGTCTTTGTCACTGAGGTGAGTTTCCTGTATGTAGCAAAATGCTGGGTCCTATTTAAGTATCCAGTCCATTACCCTATGTCTTTTAATTGAGGAATTGAGTCCATTAATGTTAAGAGATATTAAGGAACAGTGATTGTTGCTTCCTGTCATTTTTGTTATTAGAGGTTTAACTATTAACCTTTTAAACCTATTAAATTATCTTTGTGTGGCTATCTTCTTTTGATTTGTTGGAAGTGGATTACTTTCTTGCTCTTTCTAGGGTATAATTACCCTCTTTGTATTGAAGCTTTCCTGCTTTTATCCTTTGTCATGCTGGGTTTGTAGAAAGATATTGTGTAAATTTGGTTTTGTTGTGGAATATCTTCGTTTCTCCATTTATGGTAATTGAGAGTTTTGCTGGGTATAGTAGCCTGGTCTGGCATTTGTGATTTCTTAGGGTCTGTACGACATCTGTCCAGCATCTTCTAGCTTTTATAGTATCTGGTGAGAAGTCTGGTATAATTCTGATAGGTCTTTTATATGTTACTTGGCCTTTTTCCCTTACTGCACTTAATATTCTTTCGTTGTTTTGTGCACTTGGTGTTTTGATTATTATTTAACAGGAGGCTCTTCTTTTCTGGGCTAGTCTATTTGGTGTTCTATAGGCTTCTTGTATGCTTATGGGCATCTCGTTCTTTAGATTAGGGAAGTTTTCTTCTATAATTTTGTTGAAGATATTTATTGGGCCTTTAAGTTGGGAATCTTCACTCTCATCTATACCTATTATCCTTAAGTTTGGTCTTCTCATTGTGTCCTGGATTTTCTGGATGTTTTGTGTTAAGAACTTTTTGTAATTTGCATTTTCTTTGACAGTTGGGTCAATATTTTCTATGGTATCTTCTGCACCTGAGATTCTCTCTTCTATTTCTTGTATTCTGTTGGTGATTCTTGCATCTATGACTTCTGATTTCTTTCCTAGGTTTTCTATCTCCAGGGTAGTCTCTCTTTGTGATTTCTTTAATGTTTCTACTTCCATTTTTTTTGTCCTGGATGTTTTTGTTCAATTCCTTCACCTGTTTGGTTGTGTTCTCTTGTAATTCTTTAAGGGATTTTTGTCTTTCCTCTTTAAGGGCTGCTACCTGTTTACCTATGTTCTTCTCAAATTCTTTGAAAGTGTTATTTATGTCCTTCTTAAAGTCCTCTATCATCATCATTAGAAGTGATTTTAAATCTGAATTTTGCTTTCCTAGTACTATGGGGAATTCAGGACTTTTTTGTGTGGGAGAACTAGGTTCTAATGATGCCAAGTAACCTGGGTTGCTGATGCTTATGTTCTTGCACTTGCCTTTTGCCATCTGGATCTCCTTAGTGCTACCTGCCTTGTCTCTGACTGGAGCCTGTCTTTCCTATTATTTTGGATGTATCAGAACTGTGTGAGGTGGGTGTTGCTACTGTGGTTAGATCTGGGGCCCAAGATCTACTCAGTGCTTGGTCCCAGACCAAATTTTTTTTTCCGAGACAGTGTTTCTCTGTGTAGCCCTGGCTGTCCTGGAACTCACTCTGTAGACAAGGCTGGTCTTGAACTCAGAAATTTGCCTGCCTCTGCCTCCCAAGTGCTGGGATTAAAGGCATGCACCACCACTGCCTGGCAATAGTTATTTTGTAATTGATATAACATATATAAAATTTATTTTGTATGAACTATAACTTATTACTTGAATTAATGCTGCATCCATTAAATTGCATCTAATTCTCAGCATCCGCCCTTAAGAGGAACTTGCTAAGAATTAGATGCAATTTAATGGATGCAGCATTAATTCATTGTATATATATTATATATAATATTTATATATATATATAAGTATTATATATATATAAATATATATATAATGTATATATATTATATATATAAATATCTTATTTATATTATAAATAAGATATTTATAATCTTATTATAAATAAATAATAAATATCTTATTATATTATAAATAAATATATATATAATATATATATGAAATGTATATATATATGGGCTAATTTTGGAATACATTTTATTGACTAAAGAAGAATACAATATACATAATGTATACAATCAGATTATATGTGGAATAATTGAGAGGACCAGTTAACTGTTTGATTATGGAAAAGATATAATTTAGTTCTAGTTCTGAAACAAATATGCCCCACGTAGATGATAAAAAAATTATGTAAGTGTTAAGAGAGACTGGGAGCATATGAAATTTTGGTGAAAAAGTAAAATCACTCAAAATTAAAGTGAGAAATTACAAATGGAAAAAATGAAAGCCCCATTGCAAGTGTTGTATCATTGGCTCATAAAGGGGAAATGTTCTAGATATTGAACGTTGTTTATAAGTGATGGGAAAGGCACCAGTCCTTGCTTAAACTTCTATATCTTGAGAGATACTTTCCTTATATTGATCAATAATCTCAAGAACTCCAAGATCCAATTATTAGGAAGTTAACATTTAACTCCCAATTTTGTTCACTCTATTTAAATAACCTCCTTGGTGGCTGTTACATTGTTGAACCTTTCTCTATCTTCTAAAAGAATTCATAGTCTCTTCTTCTGTCCTGTAATAGCCAATATTTATCAACTGTGTGAGTGATTGTAGATCACTAGAAACACTCATTGGCTCTTTAGTTTTCTTTTGTCACTATCAGTACATTAAATAGGAAAATGGAGTTCAGAGATGTTGAGAATTCACTCAAGATGAAATAACTATCAGAGAACTGAATTAAATATAACCCCAAGTCTGTTACTCAGAAGTTTCATTCTTAAACTCTCAATTTTGCTCCCTTCTACATGCCCTTATACCAGCATGTAACTTGTCTAGGTTATCTGACTGTACTTTAAGATAACTAACCACCAGACCCTGGCTCTTTGAAGGAATTTAGTGAGTATGCATATGCATGTGCATGTGTTTGTGCGTGTGCGTGTGCGTGTGCATGTGCGTGTGCATGTGTGTATTTAGTACTGGGAAATAGACTCTAGAGCCTCGTGCATACAAAACGAAGTTTGGGGAGGATGGCAGCAGAGTGAATTTGGAGAGAATTGGTGGGAGAGAATCAGTGGTGGTGGGAGTGCATTTCTGGGACAAGCTAGAACTCTAGGACAGTGGAAACTTTAAAGAATCTATGAGGACGACCCTAACTAAGACTCCTAGCAATGGGGGATATAGAACAAGAAATGGTCACCTCCTGTAGCCAGCCAATGACTTCCAATGGAGTGATAGGGATAACAACTCAGCTGCAAAATCTTTGACTTACAATATGTTCTGACTACAAGATGTCCAGGGTTAAAGAGAGAGCAGAAAGTGAGGTATTGGCCAATCAATGACTGTTCCAACTTGCATCCCATACCATGAAAGAGAGTCCATCACTGACACGATTAATGATACTCTACAATGCTTTCAGACAGGAGCCTAGCATAACAGTCATCTGAGTTCTTCACCCAGTAGCTGATGAAAACAGATGCAGCCAAAAATCTGGTGAGCCTTGTGGGAATCTTGTAAAAGAAGGTGAGGAAAAAATTTAAGAGCCAGAGAGGTCAAGGACACCACAAAAAACCTACAGAATTAATTAACCTGAGCATAGAGGAGCTCACAGAGATTAAACATTCAACCAGAGCATGTATGGGATGGACTTAGCTCCCCTACACATATTTAACAGATGTACAGCTCGGTCTTCACATAGGACCTCTAACAGCAGGAGCAGGGTTGTCTCTGATTATGTTGTCTGCCTTTGGATCCCCCTTTTTTTATAACTGGATGACCTTGTATAGGCTCAATAGAAAAAGATGCACCTAGTCTTACTAAAATTTCATGTGCCAAAGTGGGTTGATAGCCATGGCAGGTGTCATATTCTCTGAGGTGAAAGGAAGGGAGACATGAGGAGAGGGGATGCAAAAGGAGGGATAGGAGGTTCTGATCAGGATGTAGAGTAAATAAATAAATTAATGAAAAATGAGAATGGGTGTTTACTACTATGTATGGGCCATGGGACTCATTTGTACTGGTATCCTTTAGGGAAATTTCCATGCTTATCCACCATGTCCAATCCCTTCCTAATGGTTGCCACTATAAGACTTTCTATGAACTATTTTTGGCAGGAGATCTATGAGTTAAGCCAAAGGAGATAGTTACTGAGAATGTCTTCTACACCAAGCATCTTGGCAAACACTTCAGAGATTTGATCTCTTGTCAATCAACCAGGTATGAAGATGTTTATCTTAGTGTTTTTTTATTTGTAATTCTCTTGTTATTAATTAAACATATTTGTTGGCTGTTTGTGTATCATTTTTAGCTCACATTTTAAATTATATTGTTTTGATTTGTTTGAGAGAGTTTTGTCTCATCACCAAGGATGGTCTTGAACTCATGTTCCGACTGATTTAGCTTCTGTAATATTGAGATTATGTATGTTTGAGACTACGGCAAACTGTTATTTTTTTATTCAATTGTAGGTCTTTAAACATTACCAGTATGTATCAGAGGTTGGATATCCATTCAGTCAACTTAGTTCCTTTTTCTCCTGAGCAAATAACTAGGCACTTATCATCCCTTTCTGTATGCAGGTGAGGCTGTTTTCATGAAGAATGAGATGTGAGAAGTGAGACACTAATTTTCAGGCCTTGAGGTCTGCTTGCCATTCACTTTTAAGACAAAGCTAATGGTGATTAGGGAGCTTTTTGAAGCAAATGTTAAAGACAACAGAGACTCTTGAGTCTCAAGTCACAAGTCACTGAGTTGAGGGAAGTGGTCCCCAGCATAGAGCAGAATTAACATGAGCAAGAGATTAAATGACTTTCTGCTTTTCAGCTGAGGTTTCAAGAACTGTCAGCTAAGTGGTAGCCATCTCTTGGCAGAGGATGGTGTGGAAGGGACCGGCCACATCAAGCAGAAGCTGTTTTGGTCACCTTGGTTTGCTACAGCTCAGGGAGGTCTGCACGTATTACACCCTGACATTCTCCTGCATATCTGAATTCAGAACTAGCTACAGATGAGATTTTTGAACAAAACAAAACAACAACAATAAAACAAAATAAAAAGCCCTCATTCCTAGACTTCCCCAATTCTGAGTTAGTAGATAATATTTTTAGACCTAGGAATTTATGCCTATTATACTGCAAAGTTGATGAAGTTTGAGACATACACAGCCATAGATCTACCACTATACAGATATAAAAATAGCCATATCACTCTAAATCTTCTCTATAATTTTTCTATTCAGCTGTCCCCTCTCAGCTCCAGGGCACACTGATAGGCTTTATGTCATTTTTGATTATTTTGATACATGAGATCAATGACTCTTTTCCTTAGGTATACTTGTGAGATTTCTCCCTGTTTCTAGCTATATTAATAGATTGCTCTTTTAATTTATGTGTGTTATTCTATCACCTAGGTAGAGTAGTCATCATTTGTTTAACTATTCCTTTGCTGACATTTGTAGATATGGTTTTGAATTTTTGTCCATGATAAATAAAACTGCCATTAACATTTATATACATGTTCATTTCACTTGGGTAAATACACAGGATTGGGATTGTAGCATTATATAATATCTCGTTAGCTTCCTAAGATGCTGCCAAGTTGTAAAACAAGCATTTTTCCCATTTATATGTACAAACAATGTGGCAATTTTCGACCCTCCACAATCTAGTCACTCTTACTGTTTTTTTCATTGCAGTCATGAGATTCAGTGTGTAGTGGAATGTCATTGGATATTTCTTTCTTTCTTTCTTTCTTTCTTTCTTTCTTTCTTTCTTTCTTTCTTTCTTTCTCTCTCTCTTCCTCTCTCTCTCTCTTTCTTCCTTTCTTTCTTCATTTATTTTCTATCAGTAAAGATACTGGACATACTTTCTATGCCTATAAACCATTTGTATACCTTCTTTTCTAATATATCTGTTCAAAGTTTTGCCACTTTTTTTCAGAGTGGTTATGTGTACTTTATCAACACAATAATCAATAACTATAAAAGTTAATGAAAGAAAAATTGGGATTTAAATGCTGTGATATTCACAAAAATGTTCCCCCCCCAGGTCAGGGGTAAATCTTGCCACACATCTCACTATTACATTAAGAATGACAAATCTATAAAAATATATCAAGGGATGAGATTACATAATTGCAAATTTTCAGTATGAAAAAACATGGCTAATAATATTGGTATGCAATGACAAGCTATAAAATATATATCATGTATGATGAGCACATTTGTTTGCTTGTGTGCATATATGTTAGTGTGGGTGCATGTATGTGTGTACATACATGCTTATAGAGGCCAGACCTTAATGTCAGGTGTCTCTCTTAATTGCTTGCCACCTTATTTTTGAAACAGTGTCTCTCACTGAGTCTCACTGATCACCTAGACTGGCTGGCTAACAAGTTATAGGATCTGCCTGTTTCTCTTTCCCCTGCTGAGATTACATGCTTGGCTTTTTATGTGAGTGCTACAAATCTGAACTCAAGTCCTCATGCTTGTATGGCAGGCACTTTAGTTCCTGAATCATCTCTTCAGCCTCTAGCCAAAGAGTTAATACTTTAAAACTATAACGGACTTCTAGACATTAATAAAGAAAAGCAATACCAGCAAAATTATATTAACTGATGATTTATAGAAAAAATAGAAACACATTTAATTTAACAAAAGATATGTTTCTAATGAGAAGAAATTCATGTTAAGCCTATAAGATCATTTCTGCTTAGAACCAACGGTATCAGGTTTTGCATATCTATGGCAATATTTGCTATCAGCAGGGTTGTAAATTGGTTGGTACAAAGACACATAAAATTGACTTTGTGTATTAATTAGGGTTCTATAAAAAATAAAATCGATAGAATGAATCTATCATCTATCTATCTATCTATCTATCTATCTATCTATCAATCATCTATCTATCTATCTATCTATCTATCTATCTATCTATCTATCTATCTATTGGAATTTGTTAAAGTCGGCTATTGTCCAGTTACTCTAATAATGACTCTCACTCAATAGAATGTCCAAGAATCAAGTAGTAGTAGTTGTGTAGTCCCCAAGGCTAATTATTTCCTGGTCCTCAATATATGCCCAAAGAAGTAGGCTGACCCTAATACCAGGGAAGGAATGTACTTGCTAGCCAGAGTAAGGACAAGCAGTCAAAGACAGCACGCCTTTTTCTTCCATCTCTTATATAGGCTGTCAGCAAAAGATGTGGCCCAGGTTAAAGTTGTGTCTTTTCAGTTTAAAAGATCTAGGTGAACTCAACCATAGAATATGTAGGGGATGAACCAACACCTCCCCCCCCATTTCTAATAGATGTACAGCTTGGTCTTTATATGGATCCCCTAACAATTGGAGTATGGCCTGTCTCTGACTCTGTTGCCTGCCATTAGACCCCCTTTCTTTACTTGGATTGCCTGATTGAGCCTCAGTGGGAGAGGAAGTACTTAGTCCCACTGGGACTAGATGTCCCAGTCGGGGTGGTACCCAATGGGAACTTCCCCTCCTCTAAGAAAGGAAGGGAGTAATGGGGGAAGGGGTTTGTAAGGGCAGGACTGGCAGGAGAGGAGGGAGGAGGTTGAAACTGAGATATAATGTGAGTAAACACAATAAATTATGGGGAAAAAAATCTGGTGAAAATCGAGTCTTCCCACATTAAGTGATTTAATTAAGAAAAATCCTTCACATATGTACCCAGCAGCTTGGGTTTCAGTTCATTCCTAATACAGTCAATTTGACAACTAAGAATAGCCATTACAACCCCTGCTTGTCAAATTTACAGACTGTTTGTTTATTTTTTAATGACTCAGTAACTGCTGTGATTTATAATAGCAAACAATGTGAGCTGACTTACAGATGACCAGCTAGGAATCTCCTGTTCATTTTCTCAAATCAATTGTTGTCTTAGTTATTGACTTTATTATTATTAATTATTATTATTATTATTATTATTATTATTATTATTATTATTATTATTTTGAGGTAAGTACTCCACCACGGAGCTACCTCCTCAAAGCTTTAAAATTTCTTTTCTAAATTCTACAAATCACTTGCTGAATATGTCTATTATCAGCATTCTATTGAAGCAAGTAGCTTGTATTTTTTTCATTAATTTATATATGAATGAATTGTGCTCACTTCCTCAACTCATATGTTTAATACCCAACTTCTAATAACTCAACATGACTAGAGTTGGATAGAACCAATTGAAATAGAGTATCACTTCCCTGTTCCTTCCTTTCCTCCAGCCTCTCTCAGCTATCTTTTCCCCAATCCCTCCCATGTTGATAGTTTCCTTTTCTTTCATTATATTTGTTACATATAAGCCTTGAAAACACATACTATTAAACAACACAAATGGACTCAGCACGACCAAACCTTTTAGAAGGTGATTCACAGAAAATGAGGTACTAGTTTGTTGTGTGTCAACTTGACACAAGCTGAAGTTATCACAGAGAAAGGAGCCTCCTTTGAGGAAATGTCTCCATGAGATTCAGCTGTAAGGCATTTTCTCAATTAGTGATCAAGCTGGGAAGACAAGCCCATTATATGTGGTGCCATCCCTGGGCTGGTAGTCCTGGGTTCTATAAGAAAGCAAGCTGAGTAAGCCAGGGGAAGCAATCCAGTAAGCAACACCCCTCCATGGCCTTTGCATCAGCTCCTGCCTCCAAGTTCCTGCCCTGTGTGAGTTCCTGTCCTGAGTTCCTTTGGTGATGAACAGCAATGTGGAAGTGTAAGTTGAATAAACTCTTTCCTCCCCAACTTGCTTCTTGGTCATGATGTCTTGTGTAGGAATATAAACCCTGATTAAGACAATGAGACTATCAGGTTAGGCCTTTATCCCATCTGACTACTGTCTTTATGGAAACCTGAAAGTCTAAACACTAGGTATACATGAGTTCAGAACAAAGCAGATTTTCAGACCAAAGAGACATTCCAGAAAAAGCAATCTTGCCAGCCCATGATCTTAATATTCCATTCTCCAGAGCTATGATACATACATCTCTGTTGTTAAGGTCACGATTCTGTGGCATTCTATAATTTTGCTCATATCAATTAACAGAGTTTCTTTCAAAGAATAAGTGTTCTTAATTTTTATGAAATCCATTTTGAAACCTTTTATTTTTGCCATCCATGTGTCTGTATGGTTCTTGGCTCCCTAGTTAGTTCCACTGATCTACACCCGGATGTCTGTTTTTGTAAACTCTGTAGGTTAACTCAGTGTGTTCCCACATTTTGAAGTCCTTGGAATATATGTTATCTAAGAAACCTAATTAGATTCTATGGCAGCATTTTTGATAAGTCACTATGTATATGAATCTATACTAGAAAGGTAGAAACTAAGGATTCTAAGGATTCTGGGTACCTGTTCTCTTCCTTTATACCCAAATACAAAACTGGTATGAATTTAAAGAGGTTCTCATGGAAAGAAATGTCGCCAAACTGTTGAAAGTCAAAATGGGAGGGTTCTTTCCCAGGAGCATCTGTTAAATGACATTAGCATTCATTCATGAGCATCTGTTCAACTGTGATACATTGATTCAAATAAAAATGAATGTTGCTTAGACACAGAAAGAGCTTCTTCTATGTAATGTAAGAATAGAATCAGAAACTGCCCTGGGATGGACTGACAGAGGGAATAGGAATAAACTCTTACACAGTACTTAACTACCTCAGCAATATACTTACTCATGGAAGATGATGTCTCCATTGTCGAAAATAGCAACTAATACATGCTTGATGCTGGTTGGACAGGCATGCTAAAGAAACAGGAAAAAGGGCTTAGATGATTGGTAACATAATGAAGTCATCGAGGCAACTAGTGAACAATATGAAGAGCACAGAAATGCAGTGATACAATGAAGAGCAGAATCCTTAGTGTTAGGTTCAAAGCCAGACTCTATTTACCAGTTGTGACCTTCGGAAGGATATTTGTCTGCTCTAAGCATCAATTCACTCATCTGTAAACATCAGGAAACACACACCCCATTAGACATACTAATAACATTTACTGTCTTTTTTTATAGATGTATATCTCAATCTTTAAGGGAAAAACTATCCTGTTCATGAGTTTATTTCAGAACTGACTGAAATTCTGACTATCAGCTTCCATAGATACTTGATGAATGAATATTTGATGAATGAATGATATTTGATGAATGAACACTGAAAATACTTAATGCTTTCATTTGTGTATCAAAAACCAGTAGTTAATGCTAGCTCGTTGTTACTTTGATTATTATTCCATCTCAAGAAGGACAGTATTATTACCATCATCTAAGTCTTCACTGATGACAGTACCCATATGCTACAAGCATAGACTACCCACTTAGGTCTTGTGTAGTCAGGGTAAGTAGGATTCGTTAACATTCCCAATTCTTGCTATACACAGGATCACATGTTATAAGTGTATCATTGGCAATTTTCATGCTAATCTTTCATGTTGATATGATCAATTATTTATTCAAGTGGTATTTCTTTCAGCAGGATGCATTACTCCGGTTTGTCAAACATGGACGATAGCATTCAAAACAGAACTGACATCACACCTTAGTTTTCACCATCAGAAAATGTTAATATTTAAAGGCAGATCCCAATGTTTCTCCTCTAATATAGGTACAGTTCTGGATTTTCTAGTCATTAAAAAATACAGCAAATTGTCTACATAAAAACTAATGAGAAAATGGGCTTCTTGTAATTTAGTTTGTGGATTCTGAGGCCTCAATAGGTGCTTGGACAGTCTTGGCTCCGGCTTTGTAATTATGTGCTGGTTATCCAGTAATCGAGAAGCACAGCAGAGGCTTTGGAAATCTACTTTATTCTCCATGAGAGAATGGAGAAAATTAGTTGGCATGTGTTTTCTGTGATAAAGCTCCATAAGCTCTTGCAGAGAAACTGAAATGCCAGTCTTTCTTTTTCTTTCTCTCTTTCTGTCTCTCTCTTTTTCTTTCTTTCTTCCCTCCTTTCTTTCTTTCTTTCTTTCTTTCTTTCTTTCTTTCTTTCTTTCCTTTTTTCTTTCCTTCTTCTTCTTCCTCCTCCTCCTCCTCTTCCTTCCCTCTCCTCTTCCTCCTCTTCCTCCTCCTCAACCTCCTCCTCCTCTCCCTCTTCCTCCTCTCTCTTCCTCCTCCCCTTCTCCTCCCCCTCCTCCTCTCCCTCCTCCCCTTCCCCCTCTTCTTCTTCTTTCCTCCTCCTCCTCCTCCTCCTCCTCCTCCTCCTCCCCCTCCCCCTCTTTCTCCTCCCCTTATCCTCCCCCTCCTCCTCCTCTTCTTAAGTGTATTTAAATTGGACCCTTGGGGGCTCCCAGAGACTGAACTACCAAACAAAAAGCATACATGGGGCTGGACTTCTCCACCCCACAACTCCCAATGCCCCTGTACATATGTAACAGATATGCAGCATTGTATTCACACAGGTCCATCAACAACTGGAGCAGTGGCTGTCCCTGAATATGTTGTTTGCCTGTGGATCCCCCTTCCACTGACTGGGCTGCCTTGTTTAGCCTCAGTGGGGAAGAGTGCACCTAGTCCTGTAGTGAACTGATGTGCAGGTGTGTGTGTGTGTGTGTGTGTGTGTGTGTGTGTGTGTGTGTGTGTG
>JANHMN010000002.1:172320179-172339637 GCA_030674055.1 Rhabdomys pumilio
GTGTGTGTGTGTGTGTGTGTGTGTGTGTGTGTGTGTGTGTGTGTGTGTGATGCCCAGAAGTGGGGGGCTTCTCAGAGCAGAAAGGGAGTGGGCAAAGGGGAGAGTCTTCTTGAGGGTGTACTGGGAGGAGAGGGGAACTGATATTAGGATGTAACATGAACAAATAAACTTTTTAAAAAGGCAAAAAAAATTCATTAGGCACTGTCAAATAAAGTTTATTAGTTGCTTGTGAGAAAAAAAGAGCTGAATGAATGAGTATCAGCAATTCACATTAGGCTAGAAAGTCTAACTCCCTCAAATGAGCAACTCTTGGAATGCCGTTTGCTGAGACATACACAGTTTTCAACATTGTCAAAAAGTAAGCCTATCAGTTCTTTAGGATAAAGAGGGTACTTACTACCCTGGATTCTCAAAGGTATTTAAAATCTATGGCTTGTTTTTACCAGATGAAGGAAGTGACATAAGAGGCACTGTTTCTCCAAGCTTGCCCAACAGCTAGTGTTAGTATGTAGTGACCTTCCACTAAGAGAAGGAGTATAACCTGAGCCAAAAAGTTAGAGCAGAAATTCTTCCATAAGCTGCTAAATTAACATTCTTTCAAAAACCAAAGAGTTTTGAAGTATATGTTTATGTGGGAACCATGAATAACAGTTGGAGTAGAATAAATCACATTTGGCATTGTGAAAGATATGTGATCGTTATCAGAATCAAAGTAGAGATTCTGGGTCAATGCAAATAACTAATAAATAATGCATCCAGACCATTCTGGGGAGTGGGCTTGCCCAGTGATTGACAGGTATTAGAAGATGCAAGGTGTAGGTGACTTTGTTCCCTAATCACTGCTGTTAGCACTCTAATTTTCAAGACATTGGTTTCTGAATTGGAAAGACCTGTGTTCAATTTCTAATTTTACTATTTTAAAAATGGGAAAGTTATTTACAATTCCTCTAACAGAAATCTTAAAGGTTAGCTGTGCCAGGAAGAGGAGACATGAGTCTGTACTGAGTGATCAAAGTTTCTTTTAATTATTGATTCCAGATGCTATTCATTTCTCATACTGCCAATCCAGAAATAGAAAATTCCATCAGAGATTCTCTGTGATGAATTTTATTGTGGAATTTTATAACAGGGCAATGTGAATCTGCAAGCCATGGTGCACCATAGGCATATTTAAAGGTGGGAGCAAGGGGTAAATTTTTAATGGAAAAACTGAGGAGAATTAAATAACAGCATTTGGTCATGATGATTAATAAGCAAGTTGTCAGAGGACAAGTGGACAGTGTTGGGCATATGTCCTTGTGAAGGTTTTGTGTGTGTGTGTGTGTGTGTGTGTGTGTGTGTGTGACAGTTTCTTTTCAACTTTATTTTTCTGATAATCTTCTCTTTAGGAATTCTTCAGAGTGGCCTGTCTTAATTTACTTTTCATGTATTGGAGTTGACACAAGAACTCCATTGACTCTCATAACTTTCACATTCCTTTCTCAAAACCAAATGTGATTCATTCTCTTCCAACTGCTATTCACATTTCCTTCATATACATACACTTTGAGCATCTTAAATTTTTGAAAGAATATTAATTTCAACAGCATTAGGAAAAACTTTCTTCACAAACATTTGTTCCATGTTATAGTATCTTGTGGAAAATTATTACTTCTTAGTTCTAGTTGTTAGACTATCATAGGCAAACACCATCTTTTCTGTCACTGTCTATCTAACATAGAACAATTCATATTTTTAAAATATGAGAATTCAATACAATAAATATTCTTTATATCCTAAAGAACTTATATGTTTCCTCTTTTGCTGATCTTGAAAAATATGTACCTTTTTATTTGTCTGCCTCAGAGAATTCTTAACAGATGAATTTCAAATGACTGAGAAACAAAGCAATGTTCAAAGTCTTTAGTCATCCGAAAAATGTAAATCAAAACAACTCTGAAACTAACACAAGTCAGAATGCCTAAGATTAAAAAAACTAAAGTGACAGCACATGCTGTCGAGACTAGAGCAAGGGGAACACTCCTCTATTGCTGTTGGAAATGAAACTTGTACAACCACTTTGGAAATCAATTTGGCTGCTTCTCAGAAAACTGGAAATAGTTCTACTGTAAGACCCATCTATAACACTTCTGGGCGTATATACCCAAAAGATACTCCACTATATCAAAAAAGACATGGTTCTCAACTATGTTCATAGAAGCTTTATTTGCAATAACCAGAAACTGGAAACAACTTAGATGTCTCTCAACTGAAAAATGGATGAAGAAAATGTGGTATATTTTCACAATAAAACACTATTTAGCTAGGAAAAACAAAGATAGCATGAATTTTGCTGTTAAATGGATGGATTTTGAAAATATCATCTGGAGTGAAGTAACCCAGACCCAAAAGGACATGTATAGTAAGTACATATTCACTTATAAGTGGATATTAGCCATAAAATACAAGATGCCTGTGCTAGACCTAAGGAGACTAGAGAGTAAGGAGGGCATGGCAAGGATGCTTGAGTGTCACCAGAAGGGAGAATGGAATGGTTGTGGAAGGCAGATAGAGAGAGAAACAGGGTGGGAGAGAGGAGCGGGGGCTTGGGGGGCCAAGTGTGGGAAGAGGCAGGGGGGATGGCTGAATGGCCATGGGAATGAATGGTGATCTGCAACTGACAGGGTAGAGGTAGAAGGTAGGGAGCATATTCAGGAAGAGATGGAGACCTGGGATAGGGGAGGCAACAAAGAATTAATTGGGGTGTCCTTAGCTGTGACTCGCAGCTTGAAAATATGGAGCCTGAGAAGGCTGCCTCCTCTGGCTAGGCACGAACTCCAGTAGAGTGATAGGGACACCAACACACCTACCAAACTTCTCACCCAAAACTTATTCTGTCTACAATAAATGCAAGGTTTGGGGATGAAACAAAGACTAAAGAAATGACCAACCAATAACTGGCCTGATTTGAGATCCATCCCACAGAAAGTACCAATCCCTAACACTTTTAATGATACTCTGTTATGCTTTCAGACAGGAGTCTAGTATGGCTGTCTTCTGAGAGGCCCCAACCACCAACTAACTCTAACAGAGGCAAACACCCACAGCCAAACAGAGGATGGAGCTTGGGGACACTTATGGAAGAATAAGAAGGTTTCCAGTCCGTAGGGGGTGGGAACTCCACAGGAAGACCAACAGAATCAATTAATCTGGACCCTTGGGGCTCTCAAGAGACTGAACCACCAACGAAAGAACATATAAAAGCTAGGCCTCCCCATACATACAAAGCAGATATACAGCTTGGATTTCATGTGGGTTACGAACTGGAGCAGGGTCTATCCCAAAAGCTTTTGTCTGTAACTGGGATGTTCTTCAATCTGGGCTGCCTTGTTCGGTCTCTAGAAGAGAAAGCGCCTAGTCTTGTAGAAACTCGATATGTTAGGCTGGTGGGATACCCAGGGAAGGGTCCTAAATGCTTTGAGAAGAAGGGGAGGGGTGATGGGGAAGGATTTTAGGAGCGGGTAACTGGAAGGAGGCTTGGAGTGGGATGTAAAGTGAAAAAAGTAAATATAATAAAAAATGTTGAATAAATCCTACCTACACAGTAGTCCTTTAGTCCAGCATACTTGTATGCCTTATTTCATCTTAAAATTTTTAATTTTTAATTTTTAACTTCGTCTCTCTTATTCGTTTCTATTCTCTAGTTGTTTTATTTTATGAGTTCCACTTCTTTTAAACTGTTTACACAGACAACAGAACATAAATATATGGAGAAATATATTAACTATATCATCTGATGAATTTCAATTAGAAACCAAAACCTTTTATTATCTATAGAAGGTGGGTGATGATGGACTGTTGAGCCAGAAATATCTGTTACCTGTTGCTTCATAGGAAACCACTCCAATATGTTATACCTAAAATTATACCAGTTCTGTAGGCAGCTGGCAGAACTGTCAGCACATGACAGTCCCCATCTTGTATTCAGCACCTATCAGGCTGGTTGGTCAGTCATCCCCACCTCAAATGACTTCTATTTATCACTTATACTCTAGCTTGGGCTTTTCCCAAGGTGCTTTCAGGGCATCAGGAGGAAAGCAGAGACTCTGAACTAGCACTTTTCCTTCTACTAGCTGTATAGTATTTTTAATTGTCCTTTCACCAAAGTAAGCTATGTAGCCAAGATTAGGTTAAATGGGTAGCGAAAGAGACTCCACTTACTTTTGCTACACTAAAATAGAACAAAGGTACAGAGATAAAACTTATCAGTGACCCATGGAAAACAACCTCACAAAGTTGGGATTAAATACAGACTAGTAGTTCTTTAACAAAGAACAGCTAGGAATTAGTCATCTGTGCTTATTGGATATCACTGTATATCGAGAGTGGTATTTATGGAGCAGATTTAGAGGAAGAAGCTGTTTTAACTCTAGAATTTGAGTCAATGAAGGAACATTGTCTATGATGTCAGGCAGGATCCCATGTGTCATATTAAATGTACCAACTCTAGTTCTTCTTTCTCTGACTCAAGATATGTCTCAGAATCTAAGCAAGAGAACACTGTTATAAGGTTTATTGGGGCATCAGACGGTGAAATTCTCAGGATGCCACAGATATTGCAATTTGCTGAAGCTCCAGCTAGGATTTTGCTTTAAAGGTGACTGAGGGATCTACCAATATAGGGAAGGAGAATATCAAAATCTACTATGGAATATGTAATTTTCCCTGTTTTGAATATGGTTGCATACATTTCCCTTTGTTGGGTATGCTCTTATAATGCTAAGAATGTTAAACCATTATAGAGATAGTTGGACTCTAAACATGCCCTGTTGGATTTTCTGACACCCATTTTAATAACCTGTTTCTTTGAGGTAGAGCTCACCCATTCTACCTAGCTTTGACCTTATATAAATCACCATTTCTTCCAGACCATTTCTGGAACTCTTATTTCCACCACCCCCTTAAAAAGGGGGAGAGATTCTCTGAGGGATTTGCTGATGTAACTCGTAGAAAGTTAGGGAAGCATCAGGGTAGGGAATAAGAATATCTCCCTTTGCAATTGAACTAGTCAGAGGGAGAACTTCTGATTCAGTTCAGGATTTCACTGAGCACTTACTCTGGCTAGAGTCTATCCCAGCTGATTCTGTGCATTTGCTCAACTACTCATAAGAAACTCCTGGAAATTATCAAGTAGACAGACATTCTAGAGAGTAAATTTGTCAGAATCACATTGTCATACAAAGAAAAGACCATATTAAAATGCAGCTGCTCCTAATCCCTTTTATCTTGAAACTATAAAAAATATATTTTAAACTTTCTAGTAGCTTGAATTTACTGTATTGGAACAATATGGAAACTCTTTGGATTGCATCATGAACAAAATGGGAAAGATGTGTGCTAGGCATAAACTCTGATAACTGTAAATTAGGCTTCATTGGGTGGTATTCAACGTACATGAACAAAATCTTAACCAAGCTGTTCATTCAGAAGAAGAAACCTTGGTGGTTGAATATTCAAAAATTCATTGAGGAGTTCCATCCTTTCTTTAAAAGATAAGTGCCAAGTCCTTCTCTTAATTATATGCTGAATAAAATAAGATATGTAGCAAGAGAGAATGCATTTTGAATTTCTATTCATTCTCATCTTGTCTTCCAATTACACAAAACATCTTTTATACAGAATACCCAGAGACAATTTTCTGTTTGAGAATGAGGACAGGCTTTCTTTTGCAAGTCAATAGCACTGTCCTTATGTTGTCAGGCAGAGTCAAAATGGCATTTGTAACAAGGCATGCCTTTACTCCATGCCTGAGAAGTTAAAAAATCTATGTCAACTTCAAGCATTTAATTGAGTGCTATGTCACTTGAAGGGATCTCATAAGCTAGAGAAAGGGTGTGTCATTCAGGCAATGGGGATACATTCAGGTGAGAAAAGTGAAAGAGGCTTATCAGGACTAATGGGTTAAAGAAAGTTGAGTAAAATAAAGTTCTATTGATCAGCTGGTGGGTTAAGAGGACAGCAGCTCAACCATTTCTGTAACCTTCTATTGGTTCTTGGGCAATTGTGTCTTTGAATAGAAAACTAAATTTGAGAGAGACAAGAGTCAAAGTGAGGGAGCACAAAAACAGAATCTTGATCAAACTGCCTACAGCAAGCAATAATAAAACATCAACTAATAAAAGCAGCCTGATACAGAAGCCAAGGCAAACAAAGAACTATCTTCTTAGGAGGGAATAGAGACTATACAAATTTGATAAAAAAAAATTAATGTTTCTGTCTGGCCAAGGTATTATCTGTATGTATGTAGTGAAGATGATTGATACCTTGTAGGGGAAGAGAAGAGAGAGGCTGAGGGCCTTAAGTCATATTTAACATGGTACCCATCTGGGAAGGAGATAGTAGACAATAAGGTAAGGAGCAAAGTCAGAACCCAAGAGTCACAAGTAAGTAGAAGAACAGGAGAATAAAAAAAATACCCCCCCCCAAATAAAACCAAAACCAAACCAAAACAAAACAAAAAGCAAGAAATAATGGAGATACAGAACAGGGCTTGTGGAGAGTGTAAGGAGGAGGGCCAGGAAAAGGCCACAGACAGAAATGCACAGGTTCTATCAAAAGGACTTTACACTTGAGTATTCCTCAAGTCTGCCTTAAAGCAGACCATAACTAAGAACCAGGCCAGGAAATCAACTACAGTGTGGGAGTCAGCTGCCCAGGGTAAAACAAGTGGCAAATGGCACCAGTTTGATGAGCCTGACATCAGAGCTTATGGACTCCCCACCCTCACTTCTTGGTTCTCTTATAATTGTTCTGGTTGGTCATGGTGTTCATCTATTTATGGCTCCTTGGCTCACCCAGGGACATGGTCTTAAAATGAAATGAGCACTGATGTAGGAGCACAGAAGCTACACAAGCTTCAGAGAAACTGTTCACAGTGCTTTATCATTTGTCATTTACTGGTTGGAGTACTGAAAGAGAACTGGAGCTATGTAGTTATCATTAACTTACTATACAGCCTTTGCTCCAGATTGAAATGACCATGAATGACTGTGATATTCATCTTAAGAGTTCAAAGTTCACAGACCATTTCTACATTCAGGAATTAGTAATCTGGAAGAAGAGTCTTTTTATTGCTCTAAGATTTGTTTATTTTGGGATTTCAAATTTGGTTTAGTAATGAGAAATAATTTTTCCATGTTTGTGAGAGTTTCAGTATCAGCATATCATCACAGAAAGCATTATTTGGAAAAGGTGAGGATTCAGATTACCAGCACTGTGCCTGGCTGCCCACAGTGTCACTTTAGAAAGGCCAACTGTCTAAATATCCATGTAGATGGGTATAAATATATGGTATCTAGATATTTAGATATATGTCATATAGATATATGGTTTCTATGTATGAATTCCAGCCAAGAAAGAAGGAACTTTGGGTACTTTCAATACAAAGAGACAAGGCAACCCATCTGAGTGTCTATAGAACATATGTCTTCTTCATGCAAGCATTGACTCTTGTGTAAGTCAAAAGCCAGACAGAGATGCTCAGATCTGTCTTGGTGGCTGCCAGTAAGCAAAGCACTCAGTTTTAAATTAAAGCTGGCTTAGGATAATGACTCTATCCTAGATTAATATATTTATTGTGTATTTGGATTCCTAGATCATCCATAAAAGAGGCATAATAATGTTTATGTTCAACACTTGAAAGTCATTATTTCTTTATTTCTGCCTTTTACTTCTCTATTATTTATTCATTTTTGTTGTTAGTGTTGCTGAGCATCAAACCCCAAGTCTTGACATTCTAATCCAACATCATCACTAAGTGATATCTACCTTTTGAGGAAGCATTAAAAAATACCTTGACATTTAATATGTAAGGAAGATCAGTCTCTTGAGTAGCATCTCATGAGTGCCATTGTCTTTTAAATGACTCAAGGGCTTGCTGAAGATTGTTTGTTGATCTTGGATGGCTTGCAGCAGACTTATATCTCTCTTTTTCTCTCTCTTTCTAATTTATGTTACATCTCAATCTCAGTTGCCACTCCCTCATCTCCACCTGCTCCCCCCTTACAAATCCCTCTCCCCATTTCTCCCTTTTCTCTGAGATGGTTCAGGTTAGTTGACTCTGTAGGTTTTCTTGTACTGTCCTTGACAGCTCTGACTTCCTCAATTCAATTTCCTACCCTTCCAAAATACTCCTCGAGCTCTGCCTGATGTTTGGCTGTGGGTCTCTACATCTGCTTCTATCTGATGCTTGATGAAGCCTTATTATATCTCTTATCACTTCTCTTATTCACAGACAAAATGTTTAGGTTCATTGACAGTGGTTAACATTAATGCAAAAACACAAGGACTGTTACAATGCAGGTGTCACGGGAAAAGGGAAGGAAAATTATTTATATGACGATATGAGTAAAAATTCAGATAAATGAAATGGTAATAATGTACATTTTTAAATGTTAAGAAATAAATGACTATAAGAATTCACATTGGTTAAGAATATTCTATTGTGGACATTGCTGGGATAAAGGTTTTATATCTATTTCTGTAGTAGTAAAAATGAACAAAAGTTTCTGTCTTACTGTTATAACTTAAATGTTATGAAAAATCCCTATAGGCTCATGCGTATTGAATACTCAGTTCCAAACTGGTGGGAGTGTTTTGTCTGGCTCTATAACAGCTAAGAGGTGGGCCCTTAGCTGCCCCACGTTTGGGAGCTAAAATGTCACGGACAGCTCTGTCAATGTTGGAACCCACACTGTCAAAAGCCTTGGGGGCTAAGTTGTTAGAGCCTGCACTGCCCCAGGCTGCTCCGATCCATGGGTTGGGGGTTCAGCAAGAGAGAGAGTGAGGATGGACTCGAAGAATGGAGACCAGACAGAGTGTGATTCAATCCTGTTTATTCTTCAGTCTCTCTTCCTAGTCCAAGTCCCAAGTCTTGAGTTCTTAGTTCCTAGTTCCTAGTCCCTAGTGCCTCCAAGTTCCAAGTTCTTTCTCCAAGTGCTAAGTGCCTAATGTCTAATGCCTAATGATCTGTTGCCTTCTTCTGTCTGCCTCTCACCTTTTATGTGTCTCACTTCTAAGCCACTCCTTTAAGTCATGCCTTTAAGTTATGCCCTTAGGTCTTGTCTCTAAATCTAATCTCTAAGTCATGCCCTTAAGTCACACACCTTTAAGTCTCACACACCCAAGGGAAAATCCTGGGTATCTAAAACAAGATGTTATCAGAGTCTGCTCAGCTGTTGTAGGCTATTGTAATCAAGTCTCTTGTCAGGGTATATGGCTCAAGATGGCTGCAAGGATGATAGCCGCCTTCTGTCAGCTCCCCACATGACTTTACTGATGAATACAGACTAGGAGAGGCAGCCTTTGAGAGTTTTAGCCCACCTCCAATTCTTGTCTAGCCCTGTTTCCTTTCTCTCATAAGATGTGATCAGCTGCCAATCCTTGCTTTAAATAAACCAGTTGCTCAGTATGTTTTTTCTATCATGTAGAACTGTACCCTTTGTGAGCCTAAATAAACTCTTCTGTAGGATGTCTTTGTTGGATATTCTGTCACAGTAACTAAAAAATTTAGTAGTTAATGCATGAATAAATAGACTGACTAATGTTTTTGAACATTAACTAGGATCTGGTCATTGTGCTAAATGGTTTATCTTATTTAATTGTCACAATTTGGAATAGCTGCTATTATCCTTCTGTTGTACAGATGGAGAAACAGAGCCTTTAAATATATGTTAGAGTAATACTAAATGCTTTAACAAGAAAATGTTAAAGCCCCAATAGTTCCCTTCAATATATGTTTATCATTTTGATGCAGTCAGAATTTAGAAAAAATGTTTTGATACCTAGCAGGAATGAGTTTGTGGGGTTGAGGTATGAGCTACACATTCATTCAGAGACCTAGGCTGAGAAAAGAACTACAATTTAATATAAGGTCATGTTTTGGCCTTGGGCATCAGCATTCACCTAAAATATGAGAAAGAGAATGTAGAGGAATTTGAGGATGATTTTATAGGCCCTTATTTCTATCATTTCTACCCATATTCACCTGAGCAAAAATTTTACTTGTTCATCTCCAGACTTAATTAAGAGTTGAAAACGTAGCTGCTGGATGTCTTTTTATAAAAGATTGGCCCACACTCAAGGTGATATTTTCTGGTTCCATCTATTTGTCTGCAAGTTTCATAATGTCCTTGTTTGAAATAGCTGATTAGTATTCCATGTTTTTTTATATGGTTCATATAAAAAATATGAACCATATTTTCTTTATTCATTCTTTGGTTGAGGGACATCTGGGTTATTTCCAGTTATTCTATTATGAATAAAGCTGCTACAAACATAGTGGAGCAAGTGTTCTTTTAGTACAGAAAATATCATCCTGAGTATGGTAACCCAGACTCAAAAGGACAGGTATGTACTCATTTATAAGTGGATAATAGCCAGAAAGTATAGGAAATCCATGCTACATATGTAGCGGATATACAGTTTGATCTTCATGAGGGTCCCTCAATGGTTGGAGCAAGGAGGTGGGGTGGGCTGTCCCTGACTCTGTTGCCTGCCTGCAGATCCTTTTCACCTAACTGAGCTGTCTTGTCTGGCCTCAGTGGGAGAGGATCTGTTTTGTCCTTCAGTGACTTAATGTGCCATTGTGGCTTGGTACACAGGGGGTGTCTTTTCCTTCTCAGAAGAAAAGGGAGAGAGATTAGGGGAGAGGCTGTATGTGGTATTGACTGGGAGGAGAAGAAGGGCTACAATCTGGATGTAAATTGAATGAATACATACATACATACATACATACATACATACATACATACATACATGGAAAAATTGCCCTTTGGAAGACAAAACATCCTTGCAATGGAAAATTATCTTGCCGCAAAATTTTTTATTGGTTATTTTATTTATTTACATTTCAATTGTTATACCCCTTCCAATGGTTTTCCCCCCACAAACCCCCTATCCTTTCCCCTCCCCCTGCTTCTATGAGAGTGCTCACCCCTGTCCACCCACTCCTGCCTTACGATCCTAGCATCCCCTATGCTGTGTCATCGAGCCTCCATAGGACCAAGGACCTCCTCTTAATTGATGCCAGATAAGGCAATCCTCAAATGAAATACTTGCAAAACAAATCTAAGAACATATCAAAAAATATATATTTTATATATACCATGATCAAGTAGGTTTTATTCCAGAGATGCAGGGATGGTTCAACATATGCAAAATAACAAATGTAATTCACCATATAAACAACTGAAAGATAAAAATTTCATGTCATTTTTTAGATGAAGAAGAAAGGCCTTTGAGAAGTATCTCTAAGATGATAAAATTCCCTGAGAGATTAGAAATACAAGGTACATATCTCAACATAATAAAGGCAGTTTACAGCACGCCCATAGACAGCGTCAACTTAAATGGAGAGAAACTCAAAGCATTTCGACTAAAATTAGGACCAACACAAGATTGTTCTCTTCATTTCTACTCAACACAATACTTAAAGTTTTAGCTAGAGCAATAAGACAACTGAAGGAAATCAAGGGTATACAAATTTGAAATGAAAGTCAGAGTATCTTTATTTGCAAAATGTATAATTTTTCATATATCTATGGTACCATAAAACTTCCATCAGAAACTCCTACAGCTGATTAATAGTTCTAGCAAAGTAGCTGGATACAAAATTAATTAAAAAATAAATTAGTGGCCCTCCAATAGACAAATGACAGAAAGAAATCAGGGAAACAAATTTTTATGAAAGCCTCTAATAAATATAAATATATTCATATATAAAATAAATATAAAATAATTTCAGATAGTTCTAATGAGCTAGTGAAAGACTTGTATGATAAAAACTTCAAGTCATTGTACAAAGAAATTGAAGAATATATCAGAAGATGGACTGATAGGATTAATACATTAAAAATGACCATCTGAACAAAATCAATCTACAGATTCAGCACAATCCCCATCCAAATTCTAGCACAAGTTTTCACAAATCTTGAGAGGAAAATTTTTAGTTTCATATGGAAACAAAATCTCAGGATAACTTAAGAATCCAGAATAATAAAAGAACCACTGGAGGTATCACCATATCTGATTTTAAATTGTAATACAGAGATGCAGTAATAAGAACTCATGGTGCTGGCACAAAAACAAATATATCGAGTAACGGAACAGAATTGAAAACCCAGACATAAATTCAGACACTTATGGAAACCTGAAGAAGAAGAAGAAGAAGAAGAAGAAGAAGAAGAAGAAGAAGAAGAAGAAGAAGAAGAAGGAGGAGGAGTAGGAGGAGGAGGAGGAGGAGGAGGAGGAGGAGGAGGAGGAGGAAGAGGAAGAGGAGGAGGAGGAGGAGGAAGGAGAAGAGGAGGAGGAAGAGGAGGAAAAGGAAAATGAGAAGAAGAAGAAGGAGGAGACGGAGAAGGAGAAGGAGAAGGAGAAGAAGGAGAAGAAGGAGAAGAAGGAGAAGAAGGAGAAGAAGAAACCAGAATATCTCAATTAAAAATGAAGTACATATCTAAGTAGAGAATTCTCAATAAAGGAAACTCAAATGGTTAAGAAACACTTAAAGAAATGTTGAACATCCTTAGTCATCAGGGAAATGCAAATCAAAAGTACTTTGAGATTTTATCTTTACACTCATCAGAATGGCTAAGATCAATTAAACAAGTGACAGCTCATGTTGGAGAGGGTGTGGAGTAAGGAGAGAACACTTACCTACTGCTGATGGGAGTGCAAGCTTGTGTTGTCACTATTGAAATTAGTGAGGCATTTCCAGAAGAAGATGGGAATCTATCTACCTCAGTATCCACCTCTTAACATTCTTGGGCATATACCCAAAAGATATTTCATCCTACCACACATGTTCGTCACAGCTCTTGGATGATGGCTGAGAAAGGCACTGATTTACAAGTATAGCAGAATGTCATTAAAATGCCCACTCTGTGATTAAAACCCATATTTGACACTGCTTGAGTGACCAAGAACCTGACTAGATAGTCCAGGGACTAGGGTAAAACCAAATAGTACTCTTCTAAATAAAGGAAATAAATAAATAAATAAATGTAACAATAGAATGACTTCTAATGACATTCTGTCATAGTCAAAGATCAGTGCCTGGTTCAGTCATCATCAGAGAAGCTGGAAATTGGAAATAACAGATAAAATGTGGTATATTTACACAATGGCATATTACTTGGCCATCAAAAAATGAAATCATGAAATGGATAGAACTAGAAAAAAAATTTATCCTTAATGAGGTAACCATTAAGTTTACCCAGACCCAGAAAGTCAAATAAGGTATACATACACTTAGATGTGGATATTAACTGTTAAGACGATGATAACCAAGCTACGATGGATAGAACCACAGAGGTTAGGTGTACACAATGCAGGTTGGTCTTCAGAGGAAAGTGAAACAGAATTGATAGTTATGAATGGTTTGGTTTGGGGGACTGTGATAATAGGTTCAAATGGAGAGGTGAAGGGAAGAAGATGAGGGAAAAAATAAAAGAAGAGGCAGCTAAAATTAATGGCCATTTGAGGGGTAGCATGGAAACCTAAAACTAGAAGCCTCCTCAAATGTACACATATATGAAGGAGATTTGAATGAAGTGGCCATATAATGGTGTAGAGAGAATTCTAACTGTCCATCTTTTATTAACCAAGAAACTTCTTAGAATTGTGTTATTTTTAATGAATTGTTAGCTAAAAGATCCACATGTCAATCTTTAAATGACACAGGCTATTGATACGACTATAGGTTGCTCTCCCCAAACAGTAGCAAGGCCCCCCATTGCTGAAGACGACACTTACAAAATTCACTAAACACTGAGGAGTCAAGCTTGTGTCTGCATAGAACCTTCACCCCTAAGTGCTAGCATTTTTGGTACTTTCCTAGGTATATGTCACCAAAGGAGAATTGCAAACCCAGCCACAAACTCTTTGATTACAATAGTGTCCTGCAATGGTGGCAAAAAACTTGTGGGAG
This sequence comes from Rhabdomys pumilio, assembly GCA_030674055.1. Taxonomy (NCBI): domain Eukaryota; kingdom Metazoa; phylum Chordata; class Mammalia; order Rodentia; family Muridae; genus Rhabdomys; species Rhabdomys pumilio. The sequence continues at coordinate 172,334,143 of JANHMN010000002.1, forward strand.
TAACCAACCAATATCTTGCTTGACACAGACCCACTCCATGGGAGGGAACCCATACCTGACACTACTTAGATAGCCCAAGAATCTAGGGTAAAAGCAAAACTACTGTTCTAAAAACAAAACGAAACAAAACATCATAGCAATAAAAATACTTCCAATGCTATTTTGCTATACACATAGATCAATGCCTTCCTTGATCAGCCGTCATCAAACATTCTCCTGTAGGAGATGGAAACAAATACAGAGACCCACATACAGAGATTATGCAGAGTGATAGATCTTAGAACACTCAGCACTACATGGGATGTCTCCAACAAATCTCTCCCCTCAGGGCTCAAGGAACTCTGTGGAAGAGGAGGAAGAGAGAGTATAAGGGCAAGAGGAGATTGAGGACACCCAAAAAGTAAGGTCTTCTAAATTAATTGGATTGATGCATATATGAACTCAAAGCAGGCTGAGGATCAATTCAGTAAGCACTCTTACTCCATGGCTTTCGCCTCAGTTCCTGTCTGAGTTCCTGCCTTAATTTCTGCCTCAGATTTCTCTCAGTGATGGATTTTGATCTGGGAGTTGTAAAATGAAATTAACCCTCCCTGCAAAGTTTTCACATATTTATGAATATGTGAAATACCATGAATAAGGTGAATGCCACCTTAGATAGATAGCAGCTTTCTCTACCATGCAATGGATAAGAAGACCATAGGCCACACAATTAGTAAGAAACAAGACTAGGCTTAGTGTTGCTCTGACATCAATGTCTATTTTCTTAATATTCTGCTCACATTTGACATGAAAATAGTTACTTCATAGACAAGTACTTTTTGTTTTAAAGTTGCCTTTATGTTCAGTTACAGCCCTAGGAGCTCAGAAACACTGTACCCTGCTTCCACCCTGGTATGAAGATAAAGTTGTCTGGATGATGCAGTGTTCTTGAGCTGACTCATCCAAGATTGATTTAATCCAGTAATTTGCATTGCATCATGAAATACAATGACACATCTAAGTTCAGAGCTAAAAGGGACACATGAAGAATAGAAGATGAATGTTCTTTACTGAAAAGCTGAGAAGCACTTTCAACAACAACATGAATTTAATTGGGGCATATCCTGTTTTGTCTTCCCTTCCCTGGCTACTTCTGATTTAATTAATCATCCTTTAGATTATATGGTTGCATTCTAATTTTTTGGAAGTAAAATTATCTTTATTTGCAGATGATATGATAGTAAGCACAAAACTTTCCAAAGGCAACTCCTAGAGCTGATAAACACTATCAGTAAAGTTGTTAGATACATGATTAAAAAAAAAAATTCAGTAGCCCTCGACTGTACAGATGAGTTTGCAAGTGTAAACAAAATAGAGAGACATCATAAAGTTTGAATTGATTGTTGACCCCTGTCACATTTTTTCTATGTAATAAATAACCTTAAGTAATTCAATGTTAGTGTGTTGGGTAAGATCTTACCAAATTTTCTGTAGCCACAGATTACTTTGGTATTCTTGAAGGTCCTCAAAGACTACTGCAATATGCAAATGCTTTAATAGATTGATTATATGCTAAAGAGTTTACACTTGTCTAAAGATACCAGAGAGTGCAAAACTTTAACACATTGATTATGTTTACAAAGTTTCTCTGCCTTATGACTTTTTCTCATGGTTCCTAACACTACTGCTACAGGCAAAAGCTTTACCACATATTTATTCATAGTGTTTCTCTCCAGGATGTGTTCTGTTATGTACTCATAGATAACTGTGTTGTGAAAAGTTTTTATTACATTGATTACATTTGTAACATTTCTCTTCAGTATGTGTTCTGTTATATATTCAAAGATGACTATGATATACAAATGTTGGGAAGAAGCAAAAGAAACTTGTCCTAAGGACTGTCTTTTTGTTACTAACTTCCATTTAATAAGTTGCACCTATTCCTGGGTGGTGGGGGGAATGGGGTAAGGGGATACAATCTGAAATGTAAATATAATATCCAATAAAAAAAGTTGCATCTAAGTTCAAGCCCCAGGTCCTGGGAGATCAGCGTACTTAACAATATCTGGCCAGCTTTAATTATTTATGTTTTGTTTTGCAAAACATAATGACTTTTCCTTACCATAATTTTTGTTATTAATGTTTTAGTCCTCAAAATATAATGCCTCTTTCCAACCACAAAAAACTCCAAAAAACAAAAAACAAATGGCTACAATTGGCTAGAACATAAAACCTACATCCTGTATCAGTTGACATTAAGAATAGAAAAAAAATTGTGACTGGGGGATGTAGATGTAACTTGGTATTGGTGTTTGTGGTTTTCAAGTTTGGAAGCTATATAACTTTCTGGCTCAGTGTGGGGAGGGGTGGAGTATTGCAAATAAGCTTTTGAGTGTATTTTTCTGTCCCTGATTGATTAGTACTGACTTGATTACAATAAATGATTGTCATTTGTATTCTCCTGATGTTTGAGTTCTGTTGGACCTCAGTGGACTGCATAACACAAAGGCTTTACCACATTGCTGAATTTCATACAATTTCTCTCCAGTATGAATGATTTCATAATGATGAAGAGTACGGAGTTGTTCAAAGGCTCCATCATACTAAATAGATTCATAGGTTTCTCCCCAATACTAATTCTTACATGATGAAGAAGACTACAGTATTGTGCAAAGACTTACATTAAATATAGTCACAGGGTTTCTGTCTTAGCGTTTCAATTGTTATGAAGATATGTTATGAACAATAAAGCTCCTATAAAAGAAAACATTTAATTGGGGCTGGCTAACAGTTTCAGAGGCTTAGTCCATTTCCAGTATAGCAGGAAGCATAGCAGGCATGCAGGCAAACATAATGCTGAAGAAGGAGCTGTGAGTTCTGAATCTTGATCCAAAGTTAGCCAAGAAGAAATTGTCTTCTAGGGAGTTCATAGGAGGGTCTCTTCAGCACAGGGTGGAACTCCAAAGCCCACCCTGATAGTGATGGCCTCCAAGAAGGCCGTACTTCCTGGTAGTGCTACTCCCTGGGCCAAGCATATTCAAATGATCATATTCCACTCATTGGCCCCCATATGATTGTTCACACAGATGTGGGTATGGGGACCCCACTTATTCATAGGATAATGTAAAACACATGAGCTCTAACTTCAAAAGTTCCCATCATTGCTAGCAGTCTCAAAAATGGCAAAAGTCCAAAGTTCAACGTCTCCTCTGAGATTCATCCAATCATGTAGAGAGCTTTCCCTGAGATCCCCTCACAGCATCCAATAGCAGAGCTCTGAGTAGGACACAGAACAATTCACGTCTGTACAGCTGCAGCAAACTTGCCGAAGTGCACCTGGTTAATTTTTTTAATACGCTGTTTTGGCAAATGTATTGTCAAGAATAATGTTATTATTTGGAAATAATTAGTACTTACTCTGTATGCTTTCTTGTGCATTGTCTCACTGCAGTGTTTAGAAATTAAGGTAAACACCATTTCCATCAAAATAATTTGTGAACACATGCTGTTATTTCTATGTTATAGACAAATAAGCTGAGGCCCAACATGGTTAGTAGCCTTTCCAAGGTTACAAATTCAAGGATGAAACTAGTGAATCACCCAAGTGTTAGGACTGAAGAATCTGCACTGTTGGCTGTCTTATGGCTGTGTCCTTCTTGATGATGGCGGATCTTAAGCAAGGTGAAATGATGGGAGGAATAGAGATAAAACATTTATGGAGGACTCAAAATGCTGTGAACATTTCTACATGTATATGGTTTCTTTCTTTCCTTTTTTATTAATTGTTTTTTGTTTACATTTCAAATGATATCCCCCTTTCCCGGTACCTGTCCACAACCCCCCAATTCCATCCCCTCTCCCCCTCCCCTTTGCCTCTATGAGGGCTCTCACCCTCCCACCCACCCACCCACTCTCTCCTGCCTCAATGCTCTAGCATTCTCCTATGCTGGACATCAGGCCTCCATGGGACCAAGGATCTCCCTTTCCATTGGTGTCAGATAAGGCCATCCTCTGCTACATATGTATCTGGAGCCACGGGTCCCTCCATGTATACTCTTTGGTTGATGGTTTAATCCCTGGGAGCTCTAGGTGGTTCAATTAGCTGATGTTGTTCTTTCTATGGGGTTGCAATCCCCTTCAGCTCCTTTAGTCCTTACCCTAGCTCTTCCTTTGGGGTCCCAACAAATGTAAATCGTTTCTAGATATTGTCCCATATCACAATTCTGTTTTAGCTGTGTTTTCACAGCTTTACAAAATAGATGCAAGCTTTACAACTTGGCCTATGAATGTATTGGAGATTGAAAAAGTCCACATTCAGGAAGCCAAGATCTACCTGAGCCTGTACCTGTTCCTTAAAAGAGCTAGTACTATAAACCTTCTGAGAGGTATCTCCTCAACATAGTAGGCTCCTTCCCTCACAATAGCTCTGCCTCACACTACTTGCTATAAAAATTCTGTCCATATGTTGGCATATATGTTTTATCATTTGATACTTGGACTTCTTTAAGGGTAAGAATTGGTGTCTCCATTCTCTGTATAAGGGAACTAAATCTCAGAGTGTGAAATGTTTACTTCTAACCACACCCTTCAGTTAAGGCCACAGTGTAGCCTGAACTCCTCAAGTCTCTGACTCTTAACTCAGACCTCTGGAATAATTGGATACTTCTTCCATTCATTTCTAGACTTGACTCTTCTAATTCCCATCTTATATCATGGAATATTCTAGATTTCTTTAGTTGCCTCCTTATCTGTGTAGCTTCTGATCCTGCAGAACAACATCCTTAGGTACGTTCTTCTCAATAGTTAGATCATAGTTGATGACAATGTTGATGCTGGAGCTTCTCCTGACTTAGAACATTATTCTATTCACGGGTAGTTTCCTAATCTATATCCTGGTTTAATTTTTCTCTCAAGTTCTAATTTACAATTCAGTTTCTCCTTGATTGTGTCTACTACATATCATATCTAAATATTCAAGGTCCTATTAATATCTCTCTATTCAATATTTCTCATTTATTAAGCTATACATTACAGGATTATCTTTAGCCTCCACACCCCAAATCTGAACCTTCAATGATCTTTGTGTCCTGACTTCAGTTACACACAGAGACACAGGTTGTTTTATCCTCATCTCCATTATGTCCAGTTGGATTCAATCCACTTTACCCAGGTCCTGGAAGAGCCTCCTGGATGATGTCTTCATTCTAATACTTTCGCATTCCTAACATAAGTGGCTTATTTTAAAATGAAAGCTAAATTATAGAATTTCTCTGCTTGAAACTTTCCCGTGGCTTTCAGCATTAAATTTTAAAGTAATGTTAGTGTAACTGCTGGAGGCAAGTGATTCTTTTTAGCTCTGGCTTCATCCCATTTCCTCACTTTCATTTCCTCTATTTTGTCTACACTGATCTTCTTTAAATAGCTCAAGCACAGTGCACAAGTTCTCCTGGGCTATGTATGTATGTATGCATGCATGTATGCATGCATGCATATATGTATGTATGTATGTATGTATG
>JANHMN010000002.1:172357824-172442275 GCA_030674055.1 Rhabdomys pumilio
ATATATATATATATATATATATATATACACATATGTGTGTGTGTATTAATGGAATATAACAAAACATAAGAAACAAAAAATTCACCCCCCAGGTAGAATGATGGACATATGAATAATGTCCAGGAATACATGTCACTCTAAATGAATAGATTCAATTTATTTACTGTAACAATAAAAAATATACCAAATTGAAAATGTAGAGTATGCAGTGAATAGTTCCTCCCTAAATATTTGTTAATTCTCCATAGACTTTTTAAGCTTAAGTAAAATTATTGTGAAACATGATATAGGGCAGACATTCTTTTGTATCCTGGAGTTGTACTGAATGTCCACCTTCTGTGAAGGGCATGGGCATTTCATAGTAACCTATGCTCCACATCTGTTTCTATCATACTCTTATATTAACTATTTATATTGTCCTTTGGTCTTAACAAAATTGTACTATTACTATTTTTGTATAAACCTATCTGTGGTTGACATTTAGTTGTTGTCTTAGTCAGGGTTACTATTACTCTGATAAAACACCAGGACCAAAAGTAACTTGAGTAGGAAAGGGTTTATTTAGTTTCTATATCAATCCATTGAGGAAAGCTAAGACAGAAACTCAAAACTACACCTTAATGCAGTAGTCAATGCAGGGACTATGAAGAAGTGCTGCTTACTGGCTTGCTCCCCAAGGCTTGCTCAGCTTGATTTTTTTTATAGAACCCAGAACCACCCTTGCAGGGGTGTTCCACCCACAGTGAGTTGGACCCTTCCCAATCAATCACCAATTTAAGGAAATGCCCTACAGTCTTCCTAGTCTATTAGATTATGTTACAGAGGCATTTTCTCAGTTTAGGCTCCCTCTTCTCAGATGACTATAGCTTGTGTCAAGTTGACATAGAACTCGGCAGTGGAGTTTCCTAAGCAATATCCCATGGTTTCTTTTCTGCTGCCTCATAGACAAGTGTTTACTTATCAAGACTCACATGTATTTGTGAGTAGAGTCATTTTCCACTTACATTTCTCTATCTCTGAATTATTTATTTTGATTCAATTCTCAGCTTGTTGCATTTGTTTAACAAATTTCAAGAAAAGTACACATATATTGAATTCCTTGAGTGTTTTCTTGTCTAAATGTAATCATAAGTTGTTCTTTTTTTTTTACCTAAAGTAAAACATGGCTAAATTTAATAAATCCTTGAGTCACATTTTCTTTCTATTTGGGATTTATCAACATTGTTCCAATATATAGTCAGTAGGAAATTTCCATTCATCTTTGAGTTGTCCAAACTCAAAATTTATAGTATTCTAGGGTTTTGTTGGGGGACCAAAGATTCTTTTAGTTCTTTAGTATTTCTTATGTTCTATTATTAAAATGTCTTCCCGAAACTTTAATTATAAATATGGCTCAGCTGATATTCTTAGGTCACAGCTCAGAATTCTTTTCATTTGTTATCTGTGACTTTCAGTACCAACACAATCATGATAAAATGATTTTATTGGTTTCCATTTATTGGTGACTTATTTTCTAATCATGCCTATATTGTTGAAGAAGTCTTCCTATAGTTTAATAACTTTAACATTTTAATCGGATCTGTCTCAAATAGGTTTTTATTTAGAGCTCTCAATACTTGAGAGCTCCTCTGTATTCCTTTCTAGTTTCTTGTTTCAGGTCACTTATTTTTTTTTTTCAGATTTTTTGAGAGCTTCACAAATTTATATATAAAAATACTCATTATTTTAATGTTCCATCCCTCACGTTGATCCCCTCCTTTTCCTGCTGGGAACCTCCATACATTCCTTCCTCCTTCCATGTTTTCTTTCTGTATGCACCACTAAGATTGATTTTCTTGCCTGGGATCATTTGCTGGAGCAAGGGCAGCTTTGAGTGGCTACAGCATTGAAGAAAATAACAGACACTCTTTCCTCTGATAACTATTAACGTCCATAGTCTCTCTTGTGCTTCGCTGACAACCATGATAAAATGTTATTTGGCTTAAAAATGTTTTTGTGTTTTAATGTTGAACATACTGTTTGTTCTACTTGCTATGTTTTCGTCTTGAGTGATGGCAGAGTACACCGTGTTAAATTTTCTTTGTGCATATTTCTTACCTAGTATTTTATACTTTTGTCCTTTCTGTATTTAATATGGTTACTGAATAAATCAATCTCTCTTCTTCAACAATACCTTTAATAGTCTATCTATTTTCATTTATGTTTATATGTGAGTGCCTGCATGTATGTCTGTGCACCATGTCTGTGCTTCATGTCTCTGCAGTGCCCAAGAAGGCCAGAAGAGAGGCTATTATCTTCAGAAACTGGAGATACAGATAGTTGTGAACCCTCATGTCAGGGATGGCAAGTGTATAGGGTTCACTCCAAAAGTAGTAAGTGCTTCTAACCACTGAGCAATGTCTTCATATCTTCTTCAACAATAATTTAAAGCTCAGCTTTCTTGTTGGCTATAATTTCTTTATTGGTTCTGAAATTTCCCTCTCCATTTCTTTCTGTCACTTATCCAATCTGCCTGCTTTTGTCTCTGCATGTAGTTTCTGGAGTCCTATAGCTTGGTACATTCAAAGAGAGCATCCCTATTTTATTACAATTATGCATTCTTCTAGTCTGGGTTCTTCATGTATCACCTGTGACAGTAGAGCACTTACACTGAAGATAAACTGTATTCTTTTTATTGACTCACGCCCATTGCAGAATGTCTATCTAGATCATGTGTTGGCTCTGGTATGACTTCACTCGCTTTTGACTACTACTCACATAAAAAGTCATTTTCTTTCTACTTTCATATCCCCTATGCTCTCGCCTAGCAGAACAAATGTACCAAAGGCATATTTACTTCCCATTCTTCTTCCCACATCTCATGTTTTCTTTTATCTTAGAGTGTAAAAAAAAAATAGAAAATAATCAGTTCATCTGTCTTTTACATTGAAGCATGCTTAAAATCCTTCAGTGAATTCACTCAATTAAAAATGTAGCAAGGGGCCATTATACCTTGGTGACATTTTTTTTTTGTTCTAGATCATATCCAACCATGATTTTTACTCTAAACATTTTTCTTGAGCAAAACTTTATGCATATTTTTTGTGTTTGATTTACTTCTCCCAGTAGAGATATTTCTGAAAACCTGAAAACTCAAGATTGGAAGCACTTGCCTTCTCTCCCCAAGATGTTACTCCACAGCAGTAACCATCATTAGAATATGCCCAACTCACCCTAACACATAATGCTTTCTGTTTTGGGTTTCTGTTTTTCAAAGTTAGTAATATTTGCCAGTTTGAAACTGTTTCATATTTTCTTAATCCCCCTTCATTTTGTACATTTTTTTAAGGTATAGAGAGAAAGTCTATAACTTTAGACATTAGGGTTAATTGCATGAGAGAGGGGGTAGATTATTTAATGCAATGAATACTAAATTTTGAAGAGTAAGGAGATGACCTCATGATAAATACAGAGGGTTTGAATGTGGTTTGAAATTGTGTATGGTTCCAAAAGCTGTTTGTATGTCAAATTCAAATCTCTCTCTCTCTCTCTCTCTCTCTCTCTCTCTCTCTCTCTCTCTCTAATATTTCAAATGAATTCAGGTTCTCCTTTATGGTAAATATAAAAGAAATCACTTAAGTGCATTATTAAATTTTGTAGAGTTCTTTATCATATGCAATGTTAAGAGACTGTAGACAACAAAAGCTATGTCACCATGTGACCTTCAAAAAGTCACCCGACTACTACTCTAAGACATCATGTGAAATGAAATGATAATAGCACTAACCTCATGCAGGCATTAAGAAGCTTAAGTGAAAGAATAAATGCAGCACTTTTGGCCCAGTGCTTGATATCCCGTGAGCACCCAGTGTTAGCTCCTGCAGTGGATGCTACTGCGAGATCATCTAAGGATTATTTAGAAAGGGATATTTTATTTTGTAATGTCACGAAACACAACAAAGTAACATAAGCTCCTTGAATCACTAGGTATGAATTGCCTGTTTCCATTAGGTTAAACTGTGTAAGTCTTCTGCCTGGGGGAAAGTATACTGAGTATGCTCACAGAGAAATACAAGTATATCAGGTCAGCATGCAGCATCCACTCAGCTTCCCAGCTTATCTTCCACAAGAAGCAGATGCTGACATGAGGAGCTGTATTTGGAGGGCTGTTAGGGACAGCACTTGAGGAAAGAAGAGCTGATTGCAGGATTAGGGCAGGGGGAAAACTGGGCTTTGAGACAGTTTCAGTGAAGGTCACAGCTGGTATGCAAATTGAACTTGGAAATATAATGGTCTAAATTATTCTTTATTCTCTCTCTCTCTCTCTCTCTCTCTCTCTCTCTCTCTCTCTCTCTCTCTGTGTATGTGTGTGTGTGTATGTGTGTATATCCATTCTTACGGGCCAGAGTACACTGTTGGGTGTCATCTTTACAACTAGGGTACCTCCCTTTGTGACACAATCTCTCCTTGGCCTTGAGCTCACCAATTATACTAGAAGAATTGGTCGGTCAATGAGAGCCAGAGATTTTCTGATCTCTGCCTCCTCAGCACAGAGATTAGAAGTATATGTCACTATTCCTGACTTTTTAAATGAAACCTCTGGGGATAGAGTTTGGGTCTTCATATTTCAAGACAAGGACTTTACCAATTGGCTCACTCCTAATCCCTGGTCCAAAAACTTGTAAAGGAGAGTCAAATATTTCTATGTCTGCGTTGTCTAGTCATGAGCTGCAGGATGTCTGTGAGATAACAGATGTAGCTTGCAGGTGAAGAGTAATTTGGGTGAAGGCTGAGCTAGAAGGCTTGCGGCTGGCCATATATATATATAGCAGCAGGGAGCACCTGCTCCTCAGGTCAGAAGGGTCCAGGTATGAGCAACACATTCAGCCACACTAGCTATAGATTGTTCATCAGGTGTTGTATGGCACTTGCTCAAAATAGATCTGAAATACCTTGTAAATTAAACCCAGAGGCAGTTTATTAGCTGCATTTAAAAAATCCATCTAATTACCATTTTTATTACATTCCTTGATGTTAAGAAGAAAACAGATAATAAAGAGCTAGTGGAAATGTACTTAATATGTGACTAACATAGCCGAGGCTTCTAATCCAGTATTTATTGCACTTAATCCGATCAACCCCATCCCACCACCTGTATTTCATAGGCTCTGTGCGTGTCTTCCTCTCAAACATAGATGCACTCAGAACTATTTTACAATCAAAATTTATTTTTGCATATTCATGAAAGTGCTGTGTTATTTTTCTTCAAAGTCTTTGCCAGGGATCATGGGAAATGCAAAAAAAAAAAAAAAAAAAAAAAAAGAATCGTGCCAGCTCTCAAGGGGCTAGGTGCAGCTTAATGTGTGCATGGTCTTTATTTGTAGCAGAGTCCTTTCTGTATAGACTACACATAAGCATATGCATATGTATGTGGAAGCTAACACATGAGATCAGCTGTTTCTTCTGTCTCTGCTTCATTGCCTTGAGACAGGGTTGGTCACTGAACTGGATGCTCACTACTCTGGCTAAGCAAAAAATCCTGGGAGTCCTTAGGATTCTCTTGTCTTTTTACCCTTAGTACTAGGGTCATAGGCATGCATGGTCATGCACAGAATTTTATGTTGGTGCTTGGGATCTGAACCCAGGTCCTCATACTTGCACAGCAAGAGCTCTTACCAATGAATCTCTCTCCCCATCCCAGAAGATAACAATTTAAAGGGGTTTTGTGGCCCACTATTTGCAGGGTAGAATGGCCAGCGCAGTGGTGCGTTCCAAAGTACAGAGTATCTGTTCCCCTGCCTACTTTTAAGTCCCGGCTCTGCTGCTTTCCTGTACTATGACATTAGTCATGGAGTTTGACCTTCCTGTGCCTCGCTCTCTTCATTTATAAATTGTGCTTAATAATATCTGTATGGTTAGGCTAATGGGTGGGAGTGATTAGATGGGTAACATACTGTTGTGATCTATGTCTATTTAGTGTGAGAAATATAGTTTTATTTTCCTTTTGAAAATCAGGTAAATGACTTTGGACCTGTCCTTACAATTTAAAAGATCAAAATGTGCATTTTGATGAGGAGGCCAGGGCCACATAAGAATTGGTAACTGATATGTTACATATAGTGATGATTTACATATGGCTTTAGTATGTAAATTTCAGTTCTAGCAACTAAAACCTAATTCCTCTTCTTAGTTATTATGAGACCACAATCTTACATTGACTGTGATGTGGTATCATATATGTTAACCAGGGAGAGGTGCCATGATTGAAAGCTGATGACTCTTTAAGAAAAAAAAAGAATGGAAGATATATTTATATATCTCTATCTCTATATGTACACTCCCTGTTTCTGGCTATGTGATGTTCCACATCACCTCAGTGCTTTACTCCAACTAACTAACTAACTAACTAACTAACTAACTAACTAACTAACAACTTTCTAAATTACTAAGTGAATAATGAAAGCCATTACCAGCTTTTTGCATTTGATTCCCAGGACTGTGAAGTAAGCTTTTTCATTTACAAAGTTGCTTAGCTTCAGCCCTTTCACATATTATCACAAAACAGACTAGCATGCATATCTAAGCAGCATGGAGACCTCTTCTGTGACTCAGGTGCTGCATTCCTTGCAGTTAGCATCCTCCTGAGATTTGCTATCTCTCTGATTGTAGAAGATCAACCTGAACATCACTGCCCATTGCTTGTCTCCCCCTCCCCCATTTTTACTTTCCCACTCTCCAGGAAAATTTTTACAGATATTTTTCCTACTAAAACTAATTTATTACGTTTCCTAACTTCAAAATTGCTGCACATGTACAATCTAATTCCATAATTTTTTATGTGCCTGGATTTTAAAAACAAATATGGGTAAGAACTGGTCCTTCACATACTCTCTTTTTTTTCCCACTTCTGCCAAAATGAAAGAAATTGTCTCACTGCCTTCTTTTGAGGGAGAAGTGCAAGTTTCTTTGACAGAGAGAATGAAATATCAATTAACTTTCCAACACATCCTTCCATCTTATGCAGATTGCTTGATGTTAAGTAGGATGTTTCTCTACTTATTTAACATATAGCCTCAACTGTCCTAAAGCCCTCTCACATATATGTTTGAAGTAGTTTCAGGATTTACAGAACTTAAATGCCACAACTCTGTCAAACTGATGTTAACACAAGAGTGAAATATCAAAATCTACATTTTTATTTTTTTCTTTTCATAAAATTGTCCAGAAATGGTTCAGGTTTCAGGGTTTCAGTCTTTTATTTTTATTAGAAAACAAATGCATTCCTTTTGTTCTATTGCTTCCATATCTGTACTCTCCTTTCTGGACATCTTTTCCAGCCTATTAAAATGGTAAGACACACTTGTGTCAAAACAATTGTGACATCCCCAGAGATGGCTTGCTGAGCAGGCTGAATGTACACTCTGTGGGGCTGTTATATTGAATGATTTGAAACTAAAGACCCTGCAAAATGACATTTTCAAAGATAGTTATAATATAAAATGAAACCTTGGACTGCCCAGATGCAATTCAAGTGGAAATCAGTAGCAAATGAAGATGAAATTTTGAAACTACAGACAGTAGTGTAATAATAATAAAGAAAATAACAGAACCCAAATATTTGACTATATTTTATGTCTTGGTGACCACATCAAGCATTTTCATAGCATCTGTAATAGTTTCTGATAATAAAAGGCTATGGTAAATTTACCAAAAGTTTCCTTAAAAAAAATGCTTTTTCAAAGAATGTTCCCCAAGGCTTTCAGAAGAAATGATAACACTGAATTCTTGCAATACTGGCTAAATTACAACAACTTCATCAGCCTATCATTACACAATCTTGTTTATATGCATTTTCATTAAATGGCATTTTAAGATGTACTGTGTGGATTAATTAATCGAATACATAGAGGATGGTGCTACACATCATGTCTTAACAGTGTTTACGTAAAACTCTGTAAGGCACATCATAACTTCCTTAAGCTTAGTGACAGTAGATAGAACTTCAGAGCCATTGTCTAGGGTGATTTCAAACAGAATAATCATCAGAAAAGTAAAAATTGGAGACAAAGGGTGCTACTTATTTATAGTATGAGAGCTGTGACATAAAAGTAGAAAAAGAACTTTTGGGGAGGAGACAACAGAAGCATGGAGACAAGATCATGTACTGAGGTGGAAAATATGAGCAAAGTATTTGATATTTCTTTGTGAAGATATAATAGAAATTCTTTATAGGCTCATTAAAACATCAACAACAAATTGTCTTACAAGAACAGACACATAGGTGAGTAAAATAGAATAGAGGATGAAGACATAAACCCACATATTTATTGCCATGTAATTTTTGAAAAATTACCTTGGAAAAAGACAGTCTTCCCAGCAAATCATGATGGGAGAACTGGATTTTCCTTTGTACAATAAAACCTGGATATGTATCTCTCACCCTGCACAAAAAAATTAAAATAAGTCAAATACTTTAACATAAGACCTGAAAGTGCTATAGAAAAACATAGAAAAATATTGGAAGATACAAGTACCGGCAAGATCTTTCTGAAAAACATTCCAATCAAATATGTATACTTGTTATTAAGATGAAGTTATAATTTCTTAAATGGTACAAAATTTACTTTGATTTCTAATTTAAGGTTTTCATTGGTACGAGCTTCTTATTGATATAAAAGTGAGATGAATATTGTTACTCTCATAGGCATTGTGCCTGTATAACACATTTAGGAATACAAGGCTTAGACCCAGTCCTTCTCTAACTTTTTTAACTGATTTGAGATGGTTAGCCTGTAAATTAAGGGCCTATAGCAAATTCATGGCTCTAAGTTTATTGTTAGGGTGTTTTCTATATTTTATTTAGCTGAGAGGAGTTAACAAACAATAGTCCAGATTACCTTACATGGATAGTTGGTTTTCAAAATGTCAGAAGTCCACAGAATTGACATTACAAATATTTCTGTATTAATGTCCATTTTGATTAGAGACCTGTCTGCTCCTGATAGCTTCCTGTCTTGGATTCTAAGAAGAAATTGAGCATCTTTGGAGTTACTCCAGTTGTGGTGAGACAGCCACTAGACAAGAATTGCCTCATTTCATCTACAGACAAATCACTGTCCAGAAAAGGACACACTTGCGGAATAGTCGACTGATTATATCTGCCAAGACACAGTAATCAGCCCTTAATAATTCTGCATGACTTGGTCTGTCAGATGATCCTGGGCCAGAAGGCTGAAGATTGAATGCTCCAATGTTTTGTAGTATAGGGACTGTCCAGGTGCTCAGTGGTCTCTATAATTTGGCTAAGTTTTAGAAGCTATGCTTGATGCTTCCTATAATTTCAGTTAACTCAGTCATTCTGGATTTCTGCGGGGTTGAAGGCTTATAGTCTCATAGACAATCTCGGCTATTTACTTTGAGAGAAAAGGTTTGAGAGGATGGTTCTCAGCTGACATTCATACTAAAGCCAAGAAAAAAAAAGCCAGGTTCAGAATTAGTCTTTTAGTTAGGAGGGATAGTCTTTTAGGAGGTTCTGTTTAGTCAACAAAATGATGGACTGGATATTAGGTCTGTCTTGTACCTTACTGATACAAGTTGGTATAGTTATGTTCTAATTGTATTCTAAGAAAAAAAGTTTTATTTTAACAGGAATGGTGATATGTAGGAGGAGCTAAGGTGGGAGGAGTAAGGAGAGGAAGATAAGGAGTAAGGAGAGGAAGAGAAGGAGAGGAGGAGCTAGGTGACTAGCTAGGAGCTAGGGGGGTGGGAACACTGAGGTGAATGTTTGCGTGTCCCCACCAGTCAAAGATAGTTGATATATCTAGGTTGCGTATTGGGTTACACTTCTGATTGATACTGAGCATTACCAAACGTAAAAAGCCTTTGATTAACATTAAAAAAAATAGCATAAAAGCAAAAAAGAGAAGTGGGGGTGGGATAGGGGTTTTCTAGGGAGGGGAAATGGGGAAACGGGATGGCATCTAAAATGTAAATAAAATATTCAATAAAAATTTTCACATAAAAAACAACAAAAAATTCCAATCATAGAAGTAACTTTGAGAACTGACAAATAAATTGGCATAAAATTAAAAAATTCCTTTTGCACATAAAAGGAATTATCAACAGAGTAGAGACAGTCTACAGCCTACAGAATGAGAGAAAATTCTAATATATATCCTACAGGAAATTGCTGCCTAGAATGGACAAAACTTACCCTGAATTGAGTGCCACAAATTCAAAGTCACTCAATAAATACATGGGATAGTGAATTGAACGAACAGATAGTTCTCCAATGAAGAACCAATCAGTACTTGGAAAACCATGCACAGCCTATAGCTATTGGGGAAATGCAAAAAGGTGTTTTGAGACTCAGTCTTATTCTAAAGACAATGGCTGTCATAAAGAAAAAGAACAAAGAGGCCAGCAAGGTGGCTCAGGGCATAGAAACACTTGGTGTTCTTGCATAGGACTAGGGTTTGAATATCAGGATCCACATTCATTCATGTACAATAGTTTGTAACTCTAGACAGTTTCATGAGATTCTCTCTCTATCCTTTGCTCACCTCCTTGGACATTACATACACAGATAAAAAAGCATGTGCTTGCGTGTGCACACATGCACACACAAGTAAGTTTTAAAAAAGGAAAATGAAAGCTTGTGAGGATGTCAGGAAAGAAATACCTGTCTGCGTTTCTGGTGAATGATTTCTACTGTAAAAAAAATCATAGGGAGGTTTCTGAAAGAGTACAAATCTCATTAACACATGACACAGCTATAACTTCTGGTTATATGTCTGAAGAACTCTAAGCCAGCATACCTCAGATATATGGGCACACCCTTTTAGTGCTGTATTATTCAAAATAGCCAAGATAAGGATTCTGCTTTTATTAACATAAGCTAATCAAAGATTGAATAAAGAAAATGTACTACATAGATAGACATAATTGTATATCTGAGCCCATAAGGAACAAAATTGAAATATTTACAGGAAAATGGATGGGATTTGAAATTATTATATTAATCAGAATAATCCAGAGTCAGAAAATTATATATCACCTGTTTTCACTCATGCAGAATTCCTACTAGACTAATCTCTCTGCCTTTGTCTCTGTCTCTGTCTCTGTCTCTGTCTCTGTATCCCCACTTCTTTCTCTCTATATATGTATTTATAAGATATAAAACTGGCAATAAGACATTAAGAAAGGAAGAAGAGGTCTAAAGAGCAAAAGAGGGATTCAAGAGAGGGTAACAGACAGTACATTTCACGAATGTAGAAAACTGCTTAGGAAGTCAGCCAGGTAGTAGGGACAGAAGAAAGTCACAGGATTGATAAGTATAAACCCAAATGTGTGTGTGTGTGTGTGTGTGTGTGTGTGTGTGTGTGTGTGTGTGTATGTAAACAAACATTTGGAAATTTTTAAATAAAACTTAAATTTTTTGCATATTTGTCAACATTACTTAGAAAAATACCTCTCCTCGCAAGTTCTATTTATCCAATGTTTTACTTTTTTTTGTGTTTCTTTTAGAACATTAGTGTGACCCAAGATGTCTTTATTACCAAAGATGCTTACTTTAAAATTAGTGATGATTTTACTATTGATAGACTGATTCTATCATGAGTGATAGATAAATGTCTGAACCTTTTAAACATACTTAGTTATTTTAATAACACAGTCCAATGGGATGTGTCTAAACCCAAGATAACTGACATCTTCATAGCTGGGATTAATGATTTCATTTTGTTCTCAATTTGCTACAGTAACCAGAGATAAAAATTTAATATGCCATTGAGTGAAAGTCACTAATTATTTCAAAATGGCAGAAAGAAGGAACTTTGTCAAGAAATTGGTTTTTGAGGTATGAGCTATATCTGGTGTAGTTATAAATCTCTTCTCTTATGTCTGACTTCAGAACTGACTGCAAGTTTAAATGGGCTCTGAGGCTTTTCTTAATGGTTTGGTATGGATCATTAACTGTCTCAGGACTTCAACAATTTCCAAGGATAAAACAGAAAAGTTACTGGGTCTAGGATCAAGGTGCAAGAGTCACATGACCGTCATTTTGTAGACTGGAATTTCATTTGAGGATGAGAGTGAGTGGGTGATGGCTGATTACTCTTACCGTTTTAAAGCCATGAATTAAGTACCACGAGGGATATTTTTTTTTTTATTCTAAAGACAGTGTTCCAAAAATAAATGACAGAAATAATGAGGAGGTTAGAACAAAGAACTCAGACTCAGGAGCTATAATTTGATGTTTATAAAAACCTTAGATCCTATTTCCTACAGCATCCATGTTGGCAAACCCGGCATCTTGCTAACAGATTTATTCAGCTTCCTAAGATCTGCTTGAAGACCAAATAGCATAGTTCAAAACTGGTTGAGCTCTATTACTGAATGATTTCAGCAATACTTATTTGAATTGCTAACAGTCAAACCCAGGAATCAAAAGTAATATAACAATAAGCCAATGGAAAAAAAAAAGAATTGTGTTTAAGAAGCATGGGTTTTGAAATCAGGCAAAGTTCACTTCTATGAGCTTGTTCTTTAAATAAATTCAATGATGCCTGCATTATAGAGTAAATGTTACTGTTAAATGAGACCATATCTGCACAGCACTATATCTGCACAGCACTTGGCACATGTATTGCTTATCCATTGCTGTGTAACAAATTAATGGCCAACTTAGTGGTTCAAAGCAATGCATATTTATTATCTCAAACTTTCTGTGGGTCAGAAATCAGCCTGGCTGGACTGAATGTTGTTGGCTTAACCTTCCTCCAGGAGGTTGTAGCCAAACTCTTGGTTGGCTCTCAAGTCTATTGTGAAAATTTCAAGAGGGAGAAGATTTGCTTTCTAGTGGGTTCATGTGGGTATTTATTTCTGAGAACTATTAGATTTGGGGTCCTCATTTTCTTGCTAAGTATTGGCTTCAGGCCTCCCCATTTTTGTCTGCATAGATTTAGCCATGAAGCTGCCTGATAACATCACATAACCTGCAAAACTCAGCGCATATGCAATCTAATCTCAGAATCTACCAGTGGGGCTGTAAGAAGTCATTCAGTAAATTCACTCAGATGCAGGGGAAATGGAAGTCATGACATGTAATTCTGGGGCAAGCAGAGTGGCTCATTGCAAGGGCATCCCAGTGGAAAGACTCCTGCTCTTCGACATCTTTTGGTCATAGCAATTATTAGAGCATCTCTGAGAAAGAGCTTGTTATAGGGCAAAGAACACTGTGAATTTTTAAGTAGATACTGAGTTCTTATAAACTATTTTTTTATCTGAGAAGAAAAACTACAGAGAAATAAAGTACCTTGCCTATGCTTAAAACTTTGTGAGGATCCAGGTGTATTGCAGCATGCCTCTAATCCTAGTGCTTGGGAAGAGAGAATAGAGAGATCTTGAGTTCTAGGCCAGGTTGGGAGACACAGTTAGTCATGTTTTGAATGTTTAAGGAATCCCTCCCCCTCTCTGTGTGTCTGTGTGTGCACAGGCATGCACACCTTCAGGAGTCAATTTTTTCCTTCCATTATGGGGTATAGAGCTAGAACTCAGGCTTGTGTGAAAAACACCTTTAGCAGCTGTGCTATCTGTTTCTTGCCTGCCTTAAGACATTCTGATTTTGGAAACACACAGCATCTTTCCTTGGGATTTATTGTAAGAATGGAAGAAAATGATCAGATAGAAATAATTCCATAAATAGCCAGGCACTAGGACATTTAAGACACAGAGATGAAAGAGAAGTGGGTTGACTTGTATCACAATCCTGTAACTGTGCAGCTGAGTGAGTTTCAGCTGGAGAGGTCATTGCCTGCTGTTTCCTCAAGCAGGAACATAAATTTATAGGTTTCTGTTCTTTAAATGAGACGTGTTTCCAAAGATACTCACTGAACTAAACAATCACAGAGCTGATACAGGTCCTCCTCATATGCCTTTATAGTTTATCCAATTTGCTTGACAAGTGATGAACAATATTGTGGCCACAAAATGGACAAATAGACTTTTAATAAAATGAATCTTCAGTTGCTGCTATATACTAATCTGTAGGAGGTAACAATAGCTTAGTTATGCAATTTGACTTATTGGTTTTGGATCTCAATTTCCAGTTTTTAACCAGGGATTACCAGATGTTTGTATTGTTTTGTTTTTCAGACCCACGGTCACCAATGGAGAGATATTTATGTCTTTGCTAATAATAGTGGGTTTGTCCAGAAGTACCTCTTCATTTTCCAACATAGAGAACTTTAATGAGTGTTAATTTTCCATCTCCAAAGTCACTAAGCAGCTCACTGCAGTTAACAAGGGAATTGGACTCCAGTTTAATACTGATGAAGCTTCACTGGTGGCCTGTAGTGCAGACATGGGGTAAGGCTTCCAACTCTGCCACCTACACTCTCAGTGACCTTGACCCAGCTGCTTACCTGATCATAAATCTGTCAAAAGGTAGTCAATAATATTGTAAATCTAATAGATTAGTGATCTGAGCCAAGTGGGCTTTGTATAGGAAATTGTAGAATACTGAATGGTATATGTTAAAGTTTCAAGAAATTCAAGATTTATCATATTTCTGTGACAGAAATATCTCTTCTTTTCCCCATATGAACGCCTATAAAGTGAAAACATTATTCCATTTTATTTTTGGTTAGGATTATAATATATTTCCAAGTTTCATGGAGAGCTTTTGAACTCTGTAGGTGCTTGAATCTAAAAGGGTAAGGGTTGTTCCATTTTTAAAAGAGAAGATAATTACTATGTAGTCTATTTATTTTTTCAGGAGAAGCATTAGTCAACAAAGTCGTTTTTCCTTTTTTTTTCCTAGCGCCCACAGAGGTGCAAGCTACTGTGGGATGATTCAAACTATATAGAAAGCTCAGTTCTAAATCAGAATGTTTTCCCATATCAGTATGTTAATAGCTACAATATCAGAGCAGAAGAAAGTCAGTTATAGAGTGAAAGAGAAATCTTTTCATAAGAATCATGTAATATCTTCTGTAAAACAATGAAGAATGATTATAAAATGGCCTCACCTCTTAGGAAAAATAAAGCCATGCACATTTCCTTTGAATGTTCTGTCCTGTGTGCTCACTGCTGTGTGTGAAGCCCAAGGGTATCTTCATGCTTCTCAGCTCAGCCTCTCCTTCCCACCAGGCATATGTCTATTTTTTTCTTTTTCTTTTTTTCTTCTTTTTCTTTTTTCTCTTTCTTTCCTTCTTTTTTTCTTTCTTTCTTTCTTTCTTTCTTTCTTTCTTTCTTTCTTTTTTTTTTGCTTTGCAGAAAGCAACAACACTTAGAGATTTAACTAGGATTGGATATTTTCACCCTTATTACTACAAAGGGCCAAAATTAACAACTTGTGATGATGAACAGAGACGGCCTCCAAGGGGGCAGGGAAATTGTGTTTATAGAGTAAATAAACACCTGCTTGTAAAATACTGAGATGAAAAGAGCCTGATCATTAGATAGACTCACATTTACTTAGAGGAACAGAGCATCACGAGGTCATTGAACTTCATAATGTTTTCAAGGAAACCAAATCTCTCCCATCTGAAATTTAAAACCAGGCAGAAATTGTACTTAGGCTCATAATTAAGGGAAACTGGGCTGTGAATCTTATTTAACAAGATTTTTTATGAGCACCAACAGCCAGACTCAAGTAGCCTCCAAAGAATAGACAAAAAATGTATTGCTTTTCAAGATTCAGCGAAGAGAGATTCAGGAGTTGGACAAGAACTGTCATAGTTTGAATTAAGGATGAATCAAGCTTTTAAGCACAGGAATGTACAACAAGAAACGTTGCCAGATGTCTGAGTGAAGAATAAAACCAAGAGGTTTTAAGAACAAAAGGGCTGTCACATCTCTCTTGTGGATCAAGAGACTCTGTAGCAGACACTTAGGAAAGAGCAACATCTAAGGAATTTGTGGTTAGCAGAACCTTCATAGTTTTCTGCACTCAGATAAGTAATTCTCCCAAGAATTTATATAATCCCTAAAGACAGAGGGGGGACAGAGAAAACATTATATTTGACTTTCTAATAGATATGAATTGGACTGAAAAGATTTTTAAGTTGTAACAGGCAAAATTAAACTTTTCCCACCCAAAGACTGGAGGCTGAGGGAGTTACATCTGAGCACTTGAACTCAGCACAACAGAGTTCATCACAGAGAACAAGGGACAAAGAAGGATACTTCGCTCACTGTGAAGAGAAGCCAAGTGATTTTAAATTTTTTTGATAAAAATGTCTCATTATTTGCTCTGTCCTTCTTCAGGGTTAAAAACGCTTGCTAGGGTCAGATTGTAGTTGGAAGACCAGTAGAAAGGTTTATGAGGCTCAAAGCTAACTTCATTGACAAGACATCTCCTTAGTACCATATACTGATTGCATCATTTGTGTTTAAAATAAGATGTGTGGTCAAAGTCATGGCTTCCCTTTAAGACTGGACCACATACCAGTATTTGGATGGAGGTCAGCAATGACTTAGAAAGGATGCCTCTGGAGCAGTAACCTTATGGCTGCTCGCTCACACTTGCTTTTGTGTGTGTGTATGTGTGTGTGCGTGTATGTGCGAGTGTTAGCCCCATGGTCATCTGCCAAGCCATCAACTCAAGTGAAACCAGTATAATCTGCAGAAACCTGGTTTGCTCTGTGTCCATCAGCAATAAGGGTTGGTAGTCTGCAACAGCAAATGTTAGCATGTACCTTAAGATTGATGGACTCAAACCATTACCTATTTTGTATGCTATGGATCAATTGATAACAGCACCTAGTTTCTGTGTCTAATGTCAACTAGCATCTCATTGAATTTAGATGAATGGTTTTAGGCAAATCTGGGGAAATCTTGCCACTATTTCTTTAAAAAAAAATTTCCTGTTCTATTTTTAGCCATCTTCTGTAAATTTTATTACGATTATGGTGGAATGTTCAATAATGTCCAAAAGATACTGAGGTCTTATTAATTTTTTCTATTCTTTCCTTTTCTGTCCCCTAGACTTGAAAATGTCAACTGACCCAAATATTCACTGATTCTTCTGTGAGCTGAAATCTGCGGCTCATCCCCATAATCACTTTATATCTGATTCACTATGTAGTTTTCAGCTGATTATTTTTAAATTGATTTTCTCTAGCCTGACATCATTTATATTATTTTTTTGAACTATTTCCACATGGTTTTCTTCAGGTCTTTGGAGACATTTGTTGTAACAAGTCTTTGTCTAGTAGCTTCAACCATTGTCTCTGCCAGGAACCTAACCACGGACTACATTTTCATTCTATGCTTGGCTCATACTTTACTCTTTCATTGTATGTTTATATTCTTTTAACAAAACTGAATATATATATTGACATAGAAAGACCTTCTCTCCATTTTCCTGGGTTGGTGTTGTTGTTTTAAATATTCATTTGTTTAGTGATTTCTAGGAGTAATTGTAACTGTAAGGTATACATTACCCATGGCATGAAGATTCTGTCATTCCTCAACAGTGGCTGCAGTTTTATAAAGATCTCTGAATCTCACTTTGTCACCAAAGGGTTATACAGGGCTTGGAAACTTTATATTTTTACGCTTCTATTTTGCCTAAGTCTCCAGAGTCTTTAATTTTAATCTTAAGGCATGTCATGGTGACTTGTGAAAGCTTACATTTCTAAAAAAAAAAATATTTTTTCTAAAGAGATGACTAGAGGCTCAAAATCAAGTATTTTACAGAGAAATTCAAGACAATACCTAAAGGAGTATTCAAATCCATGAAATAACACAACCTGAGAAGTTACATAATCAATTTAGGATTTTAGCATTATGTCTAATCTCTAAATGCTTGATGCAATAAGTTAGGTTAGTTTAACATTAAATGTTAAAATGTGGGCTTATTTAGACTGCTCAGGTTATACTTTGGAATATATATATATATATTCATATCATGTCAGGTCATACATTTGAAAGAGAGCAAGAAAGTATATGTGAGAGAATTTGGAGGGAGGTAAACAAAGGGAGAAGGGATGCAATTATATTAATCTCAAAAATTAAAGAAAAAATGGAAAATAAAGCATTGAAAATAAAAAATAATTCATAATGAGTGGAAGACTTTATCAATTCACCCAAATATCCTTAAACTTTTCTTACTCCTCCCCCACTCTCTTCCTCCTCTCTTCCTTCTCATGAAAGGTGGTCAATGATCCTCTAGCATGAAGTAAGAAACCACGATATGTTCTTCTCAGTCCAAAGTTGTAGACTTGTTTCACAGTCTCTTGCTTTTGAAAGTTTGTAATGTCTTCTGTGGAAAGCAGAAGATTGGATGCACTCACCAGATCTCCTGCCCCTTTGTCTCCCTCCCTCCATCCCTCACTCCCTCTGTTCCTCCCTTCCTCCTTCTACCCCCTCTTATCATTTATTTAGAGTCTTAAAGTTGCAAAAGATCACTGTGTTGTTCAAATTTTTGGAGAGTGTGGAAACAAGCGAGGAAACTTTTTCTTCCAGGAGTTACCTTTTTTTTTTTTTTTTCTTTTTTCTAGAGGGCTATGGCTAACACCTTCCAGGTCTTCCATTCTTGCCGCAGAGTCATAATCTCAAGCCTCAGAAGAAGAACAGAGCAACCTCTCACCCCTTTAAACTGTGACGCGGGCTGGCATACTGTTTTTCTAGCAGATATCAGTGTGGATGAGCAACCAGGAGATGAGAGTTTCCCAGACCTTAGTGGTATTTTGATCCTGGTATTTTCACAGTTCTTGAGGGAATGGTAAGGAATTCACCAAGCAGGAAGCTTAGAAACAAAGCCAGAATTAGATTTAATGAAAATTAATGCTAAGATTAATGTTAACATTAGTGCTCTATATCTTCCTCCTCTTACACTGTTTACTTAGAGATGGATATGCTTGACATGTTTTCTTCTCCTTTTCTCTCCTTCCTTTTCCCTCTTCTCTCTTCTTCCTTTATTCTCCCCTTCTCTTCCTTCCTTCCCTTTATCCCTTTTATCTTTGGTAGTTTATTTGAGCTACATAATTGCTAATAAAGAATTATTGCCTTAATGGATTAGAGCATTCTATTGATGAAGCAGGAGCCTGGTTTTGTTTATACATTCTCTAAAAGGCCCCCTATGAAAGAGTAAAGAAGACTCCTATTTTTACCCATCAGAAATTGAAAGAGATTAGATTAGAGTTAACTTATACATTCCCATGACTGAAGTAGATATGTGTCTATGGACATTAGTGGGGTCTGACAACAACAATGTTCACACATGTATAGCTCTTGACATGACATACAAGGAAAATTATGGAGACATATGTTTCAGAAATGACAACTTAATGTAAGTACAAATAATGATGCATTCTCCTTTTTGGTATTAGTATGTCCTCGTTGTGGTACTACTTGAAGCAGAAGTAATTGTAGCTATGGTAGGTGAAGTATACCTGGTGCATTTGAGCTGAACCATCACTTTCTCCATTCTGAGTGTAAAATCCTTTGTCTTGGTGCTGAAGGTCTGGTACACATTGTTAGTATTACTCGCCCAATCCAAACCTCTGTCTATACAGGACAGTTATTTGGTAAAGAATTGTGCCAGCATATGTAACTGATTAGGAAACACAAGGCCAAATGTCTGAAGCAGCGTTGCTAGTTCTAAGAACTACGTCACCCTAGAATTGACAGCTGTTATTACTGCTATCACTATTTGGGGAAAATCATTCTACAAAATAAAGACATGGAGTCTCTGGACCCAGTCAAGCTTAGATTTTAAATTTTTCCAAACTTCTCAGGTGTATTAATGAGTTTTTACTGTCTCCTCCACTGTTTTACTTAAGCTACTTTGAGTTGGAATTTTGTAACTTGATTTTGAAAGTATGGGACTAGTGCAGAAATCACATCAAGTCAGAGAGTAAGTATATATTACAAGAGCAAATACTGGATTGAGTAGAAGCAATAACGTGTGTTTATAACAAATAGGCTGGTCACAATAATAACCATTTCCATGATAAACATCATCTCTACTTTAAAAAAAAACATATCAAATGTTATTTGCTTTCAAAAACCTCCAGTAGTGTTCACTTTGTAAGAACAGGATGGAATTTGTTTAGCATTCATGTAAATTTGGAAATTTAAAATATGAATTGTTTCCATGGATTGGGATTTTGTAAACCCACATTATTATCCGTACAAAATAATAACCATACTATCAATCCACATTTGTAACAAGAAGTCTGTCTGCTAACCTGAAGCAATGTTGGTTCACAAACCCTTTGCAATAATATGCTAAGTCTGGGTAATGGACTAATTATCTGTCAAGGGTGTTGATAGTGCTTTGAGATTTTACCAGAGAGAGATGACATTTGATTCTTTTACTGGGATTGTTGAGTAATTGTTTTTATCAGGACAGCACATGCCCATTAATTAACTGAAGCCATTTCTTGTTAAAGGGTCACACACTGGATGGTAGTGTTACAAATTCGTAGGCAAAATCTTGACAAGTCTGTATCCTTGCAAGTACTAACAATCTAATGAGTTTATTCCATATATACATGTTGATATCTGCATATATACATATACATGTACGCAAACGTATACATATACATATGAAGTAAAGTATTCTGCTTATGTAGGAAGAGATCAAAGTTGTTATTTAAACAAAGCATTTCATTCTTCTGGCTTTTGTATTAGTAGAGATATGAGGTTTGGTGACAGAACCTGGGTCAAGCCAGTATATGCAGAATTGGAAAACTCTAGAAGATTTAAAAATATAGGTATGGAAACTTCAACTTCAAGAAAGTAAAGATGCTTTTAGGCATTGAAAACTGTTGATACAAAGGTTGGAGATGTGACTCACTGGTAGAGTGTTTGTACATCACATCACAGTCCTGGGTACCAAAACCAAACAAACCAGAGTAGTTGATTCCAAGAATGAGAATAGAATTTTATCAAATATTTTATATATGTATATGTATATGTGTGTGTATGTATATAATATGTTTTAAAATTGTGTGCTTTTATTTGTTACTTATATAATTTATATTATTTTAGCAAATTATATTAGCTACAGTATGCTAAGTGCTATACAAACAAAATTATAGAGTATTACATGTCGTGTTTATTTTTTATGAGATATTTTATGGGATATTCATGAACAGCAAGGCAATCCTCTACATAGTCATGCAAAGACTCTACTATTTTAAAGGTAATTTTCAATATACTGGCATCATTGCCATGCCAGACACTGCACAGAAAACTTCAGCATGCAGCACCACTTTTAAAGAGGTACCGTGATGTTGGCTCTTTGCTCTTTACCTTGACCAAATAGTAAAATGGGTTTCAATGCTTCCCTGAAATTTAAAACATAAAACACCATTCATAGAAGAACATATAATATACTTTTAGTCAAGTATTATGGTGTGGATATGGTCCATTGCTGATATTCAGTCCCCATGTGGTAGGTAAGAAAGTAGGCAGTGCATTATGGTGTTTAGAGGTGGAACCTCTGTGAGACCTCGAGAGTCTAGACTCTAGACCAATGATGAGTCTTTGGTGAATTTGTGAGAACAGAGAGAGATGAAGGACACATAACCACAGCTGCTGCTTCTCTTTCACCAGGCAACACACTGCCTCATATAAGCATTCTATTGCCAGGTATAGACCTTCTCTCAAACCGCCAGGACTGTGAACCAAAAGTTACTTCCTCTCGAAATAGTTCAACATTTTTATTATGTTTTTAGAACATAGAACCAAATAATGAAATGAAAAGGATCAGAATTATATGGGTACTGTGAAAACATAAGAAAAATATATGTACATATATATTTACATATGTGTATCTATAGCTACATATACACACATATGTATGTGTGTGTCTGTGTGTTTGTGTGTGTGTGTATGTGTGTCTATCTGTGTATGTATGTGTGTATGAGTATATGTGTCGCTGTATGTGTTTCTGTGTCTGCAAGTGTCTCTTTCTGTGTGTCTGTGTGTGTGTCTCTGTGTGTGCGTGTCTGTGTGTATGTAAGAAAGAGAGAGAAAGGGAGAGAGAGAGAGAGGTATGTATAGCAAGTAAGTGATAAGCTTAATGTATAAAATCTAAGAATATTTAATTTTCTTGGATGTGGTTAGAATTTCTGTCTATATAATTTTCTAAATCCCCAAGTTAAATAAAGAAGAGCCCAAGGAATCAAAACCTTTGTGAGAAAGGAACCTTAGCAACAATTGCTGGAGCAAGCCTGAAAGCAAATGTACCTTAGCTGGCCCTTCTTGACTGATACCAAGGCATTTGGCTAAACTACCCAAGGTCTCAGACCTCATGAAGTAGAAAGGCAGTAAAGAACTGTCGTTATAAGACACCCAATATAAAGAGTCAAAGTACTGAAAGTTCCTTCCAGTGGGAGGGTTCTGTCAGTGATTGAGCTCCAAGCGTAAAGGTCTAGAGAACTTTCCCCTTCACGCATCAGACTTTGGATTGTTATTCCTATTTTTTCTTTAATATGTACTCCTGCATCATCTTTTTTTGGACTCAGGAAAAATGAATATTATAATTTGTGCACAGAGAAGAGATCTAATAGAAGCTAAAGTAAGTCCTCTACATATGACATCCAAGTTAGTAATTTTATCCAAGGAATCTTGTGCCTGAAGTCCATTTAAGATCAACAAATCTCTCTAGTGGCTATTTATAAACATTTAACTTACCAACTTATTGCGATTTTTAAAACATAAAACGTTGGATCAAGGACTATAGAGATTGAGAGAAAATTTAAAATTCAATCTCCCCTCCTACCCCTTAAAGCAGCTTTAAAAAAATTTTTTTGAGCAAAAGTTAAAATTAATCACATTGAAGCACTGAGCTGTAGATTCTGGGGGCATAGAGAATGTGCTGAACACTCATATCTGAAGGGCAACTGATACACACCATTGGGAGTTAGACAGCAGGACTGCCAGGACTGTAGATACTTCTGTGGTTGTTGCAGAGACTCTTAAGAAGGGGGCATGGCACATGAATGCTGAATCTCAGGTGACATTTGCTGTCTAAGATGAGGCTAAGAAAACAAACACTGCAAGTATATTCCAGAAGAAAGTGCTATAGAAGCCAATAAAGCCAAGCAAAGAAAAGGAAAGAGAAACAAACTGAACTGAGCTAGCAAAGCGGATTAGCAGACAAAGCTTTCACTTTGAAAGGTGACTCAGCAAGTGGGATGACTTGCTGCTTTTGCATAGAAGCAGGGTTAAAATTTAGCATCCACAGTCATTCTGTTCACAACGTACTGTACTATGACTTCAAGTTCAGGGGATCCAATTCCCTTTTCTATGGATTCTGCGTACACAGCACTCACAATGCTGTGTATGAAAAACACTCATAGGAAATCAATGGATAAATATATTTTACTGCAGTAGATTCTTCTTTCATACAATACAGTTTCCTCCTCCACTCTTCCCAGCTCCCCTCACTTTGCCTCTCTCCAAGATCCCTTTCACCTCCATTTCTTCTTCTGAAAAGAGCAGACCTCCAAGAGACAACAGCCATACAGGACCAAACACGAGAAGCTGAAAACTCTCGCACTGAAGTTGGACAAGGCTACTTTTGAGAATAAACATTTCTAAAAGACAGGAGTACATCATGATCACATGTGTAATTACTATCCTTGAAATGATGTGTGTGTTTTGAAACTATTGCCACTAAATAAGAACCTCAGACTATAGTTCCTTCAGCCTTTGACAATGGGTCATGGACCAGCAGTTACTTTGCAGGCATCTTCTAGACCTTTAGCCTTGCACTATTACCCTCTTGTGCTGAGTTTTCCAGCATTGTGGACTGAGTAGCTACTTTCCCTTGCTGTTCATCCAATCAGGTGGTTTTGAAACTACCCAACTTCTGGTGGTGTGAACCAGTCTAGTACATTTCCTTAAAATTATATCTATAGTCTACTGACCCTTTCCCTTTAGAAAGCCACAAGTAATATAGTGAGTTGTATAAAATCGTTTACTTACTTTTAGCCTAAAGGTTGGTGGTGAATAGTAATCTTGGTTGAAGAAAACAGTATAAATTTGAATGATGTAGTTATAAATTCAATGCTTGTAATAGACAGGACAAAGTGGAGGCATAAAACAAACCAATATACTCCAGACTAGCTAGAGAACTGAGGAAAACCTTATTTTTAAACCCCAACTGCTGCAATAAGGGAGAAAGAGAGAACTCTGATAATGGGAGAGTAAGAGACAAATTTGCTGCTGAGATGTGCTAATGAAGGAGTCAGGAGGGCAGCCGATCAATGTGACAGTCCATGTGTAGTTGTCTATTTGTTTCTGGCTCTGAGGAAAATACATGTTTACAAATTGGTCATTTAAATATAATGTACAGGGCTTCTCATTCACAGGACATACGCAGGGAAATAAACTAGAAGCTATAGCAGTATACCTGACTTTTAAATGTATAAAAAAACTCGAAATATAACAAAAATAGAAGTAAGTGCTTGAAGTTGGAAATATATTTGTCACAGTGTAATCTGCTTCTCTATATTTATGGGGTTTGTGCCTTTTATTGTCTATGAACTGATTTTGCTTATCTGTTTATGTTTTTGTTCATATTCATTTTTAGGTTTATTTGTTTTGTTTCATGGGTATGAATGTTTTGTCTACATGTATGTATGTGTATCTTCTGTGGGCCAGGTGTCCATAAAGATTAGAAGAGGGAGTTGTATTCTATAGAACTATAAGTTATAAGTTGTGGTGAGCCACCATATGAATGATGGGAGTTGAACCAAGGTCCTCTGCAAGAGCAACAACTGACCTTAACCGCTGAGATATTTATCCATTCCCTGTTTATAGTTTTTATGTGAGAATTTTATACATGAGTATACTATATTTAATTTTTCCATACCCCCTGCTCTCTCCAGCCACTCTTTCTCAAAATTTATGATGTCTTTTTCTATATTATTTTTGTTTTTTATATGGTGTTTATTACAAGGTAAGCTGTAGTTGGCTGATCTCAATACAGATTAATCTTTTCCACTCGAGCTCTGGCTGTTGTAAAAGAAGCATTTCATTATCTTTCATCACTCAACTTGTGTAGTAATACAGTTTTATCTACTTATAAATGCTTTATGTGTAGTTATAAGTCAATGTCATCATTTTTTTTCTTGGTACTGAATCATTTCTGTGGTACTTAGAATGATAGGATCATCCTATGGCTTCCTTATTAATTAATGAATTATGGTAATTGGCACATTTATCTCACAGTAACATGATTTTTGATTTTACCTCTTAAAATTGTTCTTTAATACATGTAGGAGGACAGAGATGTCAATACAAAAATGTAAAATCTCGTCATCCATGTAATTATGTGGCAGTGTGGAGATTAAGAGATAGATTAAGAAATAGATAAAGGTGGTACCAATGTATCCAGATGGCAGGGTTATCATATGCAAATAGAGAAGAAGCAGAATAAAGACAGCAATTAGGTATTCTTGGACAACCAGAGGCTTTATTTCTTTTAAAAATACTGATTTCAAAAGGGGAAATATTGTCCAAGGCAAAAAGTTTGTATATTTAAGATCTATATTTGATGCTGTAAAATGTGCACACATGCACACGCATACAAGGCTTTTACTGTGGGACACATTGCCTTGTCCATCATCTCTTAAGGTTATCCAATTGTCATTGCCACTTGTGACATGAGCAGCTATCACCTTCTCATCAAGAAGTGAAGTCCTGAAGAGAATGGCTCACGGCACTACACCACGACTAGCTGTAGTTCTGCGTTAAGATTAGAATCGTGCTGATTCTCCATATTTACTGCTTAGAATTTGAAAGAGAGGTTGGAGATTTTGAAGGAGTCATACCTGGGAAAGATCTGTATAGAGGTGATTCACAGAGAGGATGCCTCGCTGAGGGAAGAATCAACACAAGTCCTGTAGGGATAGCTTTGAGGATCGGCTACTGTTACGAACAGGGTGGTAAGTTGAGGCAACAGAACTTTATAGAGGTTGAATATTTAAGGAGTAGGAAACTTCTTAGTGTCTCCATAATCTCTCTGAAAATTTTCTGCTCTCTCTCTCTCTCTCTCTCTCTCTCTCTCTCTCTCTCTCGTGTGTGTGTGCGTGTGTGTGTGTGTGTGTGTGTGTGTGTGTGTGCTTATTGCTATGTACATCTATGTGCATGTGCAAGTAAAGACTAGGATCAACTTTAGATGTGATTCCCCAGGCATCACTCACATTGATATTTGAAATAAGGTTTCTCATTGGCTTAGAGGTCTCTAAGTAGGCCAGCCATCCCCAGGGACCTGCCCATTTCCACCTGTGTTCCACTACACCTAAATGTTTTCATATGGGTTCTGGGGATTGAACTCAGGTCCTCCTGTGTGGTGTGCTGACTTTGCCATCTCCCAACACCACAAATGTATTTTTACCTTTTTTCTCCACACACATGTACCCTGGTTTCCAGCTTCTTAGGATTTGGTTAGCTCTGTAACTGTGAAATCTACTGGAATGCTTCACCCAGCTGTCATTCCCAAAGCCATTTTTAGCTGTGCAACTAAGTATAAGTAAGCTCAGTTCTCTGATCATAAGTTATTCTCATATGACAAAAAATGGTAATTGTGCATTTTCCATACAGTAATTATGAGAAATAAGTGAGATAACATGAGGTAATGTCTAGCACGCCACTTGGCATATAGTAAATGTTCCTTGAATGTAAGAATGAATTGCCAAATAGGCTACTCTATAGTGGCATGATTCATTTGTAACTTTTGCCTGCAGCTGAAAGATGTATAATTATATTACACTTATTGGAGAAGAGCTATTTATCACTACGCTAAGTTATGCTATTTGATTCCTACACTTGTCTTATTCCTCAGGACTTTGCCTTAGTATGCAATGGGAAACATTTTTATATTTTGCTTATGCCTCGTTTCATGATAGACTGCCATGAGCTAGTAAACACAGACCACAAAAATATCAGGAAATATGGAATTGTGAAATGAAGGTTTAATCAAATACAGACTTTTGTTTAGTGGGAATGTTTATATGTTTTCTCCATGGAAATTTTTCTATTGCTGAGAGTAGATAGGTGGCTTGCTAAAATTTGATGAGGTATTTTCTGCATCTGCCAGCATCTGTTTCTTTGACTATATTTGATTCATAGCATTTGTTAACCACATGCATATAGTTCAAAGGCCTTGTGGTCCATTTTGTGTCTTTTATTAGTTGTTTAGTTACAAGAAGGTTTCTATGGAAGTCATCCTGGAAATAATACCACTTTATTTTTTATCTCCAAGACACTCAGTACAATTGAAGGAGAAGAGGTAATGCCCGTGAGCTGATTTTAAATTTCTATCTGTACTTCCATCACTCTATCAAGATCAAACAGGTTCTACAAACGAGCAGTCACATTGAGCAGAGACCAAATCAGATGCATGTGTGAAGTTGTGATAAAAGAGAGCTTTATAGAGAGGACAGAAAGGCCTAGTAGGCATGGCTGCTTGGCAGATGAAGAAAGCACTCTGGCTATTATTAGGGAGACTGATTACAAGTTCTCTGATGCCAACACTCACAGAACCAGTATCCGATATCACATAGGGACCCAGTATGAAGTGATTCATTCATTAGCTTCTACTGCAAACAGAGGAGCCAAAATGCCTTTAAAAATCTGTTGGTAACAAGATTCAGTATGAAATGCTTGGCATTGTGGAATCCATTAGATTCTGAGTCTGCGTAAGGACTATCAAATGACCCAACATCTATTGTTCAATGCTATGTCCTGAATATGACATTACTTTACTTCTGAAGAATTCTGTTCACTAGAGGTTCATTTAGGGAGCATGCACCGAGGGAAGCTAGCACAATGGTTAAAAATAAGTATGTCCGGTGTAAGGTTTTCAAAACTATGTACTTCACAACTTTATTTCAGGAGTTTATTATATAAAAATATTACATTTTAGTATATATTTATTTTGTGTGTTTACAATAGCATACATGTAGAGGCCAGAGGACCTTTTTCCTAGTT
This sequence comes from Rhabdomys pumilio, assembly GCA_030674055.1. Classification (NCBI taxonomy): domain Eukaryota; kingdom Metazoa; phylum Chordata; class Mammalia; order Rodentia; family Muridae; genus Rhabdomys; species Rhabdomys pumilio. Next base: position 172,385,764 of record JANHMN010000002.1, read on the forward strand.
CATGTTTTCTTCAATTAGGCAGGAAAAAGGAGGGTAAGTTAATAATAAGTGCAGTGTTTTCAAAATATTTTATATCAAATACTAACAAATTTTTTGAGTAGATGAAGAATATGTGCTTAATATAGCAAATTGTCATCTGTATCAGACCCTCAAACCATTAAAGGATGTAAAAATATTTTTAAAGAATTAACTACATAACTGAACATATGTTTAATAATTTGTTTATATATTTTAATGGAGAAAAGAGTCATGACTTCTATATACACATACTCATAGTAGCAATCAAACATGTAGAAATGAAGCTAAATATTTCCATATATCAACCAATTAAAACCTCCCTGGAATCTGATTCATATGATATAGCATCCATTTTGAAGAAGTAGTTTTTTCCTTCTACCATCTGGGTTCTGAGGATCAGTCTTAGGTCATCATTACCAGGCTCATGGAGGCAAACACATTTACCCACAGGGCTACCATACTGGTTCTATTTTACTGTATTTTATAGAAACTCACCAAATTTCATGTTCTTAACCTGCTAAGTCTGTTTAGTCTAAGAGGGAATTTTGACTGATTTCTAGGCTCAATTAGCTGGATTGTTTTGGCTTCTCTTTTGTTGTTTTGAATAGCATCTCTTGTAGCCTGGGCTGTCTTTGAACTTGCTGTATAACTGAAACTGGCCATAAAGTCAGATCTTGCTTCTACCTTGTGAGTGCTTGGGTTATAGGTATGTGCCCTTGTGCCTATCCATCAGTTGACTTATTCCTTCCTTCTGCTTCTTACTTCCTCCTCTCTTGATTCCAATTTAACACATATTTTATTGAATAATTAAAATCTGGGGAGTAGTGTAATGAAAAGTTTCCTGCATCGAAAATATTTTCTTTCTAGAAAAAATAAACAGAAGCACTTCAGGCAATGATCATTGAAGTGAATAATGTGAAACAGATGTTTGGATGAGACCTTTAGTCCTTTAGTTTTAGAGAGTATCACGTGCATAATAACAAAGGGTCACACATACAAAGACCTGAGATTGGGCCTTCCAGGCAGAAGAGCTTCAGAAGAACCCACCAAAACCAGAGTTCCTGCATATGGATGCAGTTTGGTATGGTTAGGAAATAAAAAAGGCATTCAGGTGTGGTGGCACACATATGTAATCTCAGCATTTGAAAAGCTAAGGCAAGAGAATCATAAGTTACAGGATAGCTTGGGCTACACAGAGAGACTCTGTCTCCATAAAAGAAGGAAAGGAATCATGTGAAGAAAGAAGGAAATATGGTTGAGTTAAGAAATAAAGGTATTATCTGGTCATCATAAGAAGGTTGGGTGTTCTCAACAGTAGGGGTGGTCATTCAAACAAGCTGTCTCTATGTTTCTATTTTATGACTTACGTTTAAATATATAACTTCTAGAGGTGATGAGTACTGTCTTGATGAACAAAAGCAGAAGTAGGATGCTGTATTAGGTGGCAGATGGAGTGATACAAAAGAGTGGCTGTGTAAAAGACCAGTCAATCCCAGGTGCTGATTTTAAAAGTGGACTCAGTAAAGGATGGTAATGAGAAACTGTTGTCTATTTAAGAGAAAACTGGCAATAAAAGAAGGATCAGACCAAAAGAAGCTTGTGCATCTTACTACATATTATGTAAAGAATATACTTTATTTGTGGCATTTCAAGCCACTTTGATACCTATTTAATTTTCCTCTTGTTTTTCACAGATGTCATAGCCAAAACTGATCACCTTTTCTGGTCCCCTTTTCTACCCTTGTATGTAGGTTTACTACTGTCCTGGGAATCCAGAATAATTTAGATGATGATCATATTTCCTTCAGATGTTATAAATATAGATATATGTTTTAAAAAGGACCATCAAAACTTTATAATTTCTAAATATATTTTTATTGGTTTTTTGAGAATTTCATACATGTATACTATATTATACTATACTATACTAAATATAATATAATATAATATAATATATATAATATATATTATATAATATGGATGGTAGAGTACAGAGACTCTCAACTGGTCAGAAAAGCAATAATCATGCAGTGCTTGGCTCCAAATGGGGCTATCCATTTTATATCTCATGTTCTCAAGGCTCACAGATCACTTAGAGGAAGGAGATATAAAGATTATAAAAGTTAATGGTTGGATTGGACAAGGCTATGACACATGAATTCACAGGGCCGTGGTTGTCTTCACAAGACCGCCACAAGATCAAACCAGTAAAAAGTGCAAATGGTTGAGGGATAATTTCATCACGATCCACCTCTAGCTGAGAATTTATTGACAAATGATGGCTAATGGGGAAAGAATGCAAGCGTTCCTTAGAGATTTGGCCTCTGATTTTAATAGATTGCCCTACACCCATGCCCACACTGGCAGCAGGAGCTGAAGTCAGTGGGCTAATAATAATTTTATATTTCTTAAATCATAAAAGTCCCCAAAATTTCCAACATTTGGTAGCATACATTTATTTATTTTCCTAAACAATGAATTTTAGAGAAAATTTTATCTTTTCTGAGTTAGAGGCCCTGGAATATACGTAAGTCTTTGCCAAATAATTTCAGGTACATTTTATAAAGTACCTGCTGTGGTTGGCAGGACACTTCAGATTTAACAAGTAACAAAGCAAAACAGAAAAATGTTCCTCCTCTTTTATTTTTGTTTCTGAGTTTAAATTTAATTTAGATCTTTAAGTGTAATTTAGATGTTTACACAGAGTATTCGATATCATCGTGGTATTTTCAAACAGAGTGTGTTTTGAATTAGTCCCCCACCCCCTTCATCTCTCTCCCTGCTTCCCATAAAAGCCTAATCAGTGTCAGCTGCCCTCACTACCATAGCTCCTTAAGATTAATTTAACAATATTGTCTATTCTTACTAATAGGTTTGACTGGACAGGGCAGCCAAACCTTTTCCTTCTGCCTTCAGTATAGTCTGTTAATATGGAGGCAGGTTCTGTTCATGGATTTCAGTGTCACTGTGTTTGAAGGAACATACTTGAGTTTGAAAGGGACTCCAAATTCAGCTAATTAAATGAAAACACATTAGTGAAATCAACGCTTGTTACTATAGTTAAAAGAGTGTCTGGATTTTTTTTTCTTTTTGATTTTTCCTCTAGACTGGTTGTTTGGGCATTGTCAACCTGCCTTCCACATTCACCTACCAACATGTTTCTGTGGAAACAGAACCACAAACAGACGCGGTGGTTATTGATTTTCTTCTGGTGCTACCACCTGGTTTCTGCACAACCCTAGAGGGCATATGCCAATTTCCATGGGCATTCAACACCTCTTTCTGCTCTTACTCTCCTGCAGCACTATGCGTTAAGATAATCCTGCAATTTATTATTTATCAAGAGGCCAGTGGCTTAGCTGTGTTTTAGTTCTGTCATAAGTGAGATGGGTCCTTTCTATGCTCCTGTATTCTGGAGCATCCCAAAATGCTCAGTCGTTTATACTTCCATATGGTGCTTCCACTTGCTTTTCATTCCTATCAGTTTGTGTCTCAGCTGAGGCCTTCCCATCCAGCTGATTGGATTTTAGGTATATCTTCCCTTGAGAAGCCTCCTCTGACCCTTCCTCTAGTTAGACTAACTGTGTCCCTTGACTATTTCCGAAGCATCTCTAGTGATGACAGTGACAAGATTATAGAAGTCAGAGGTGATATTTACAGGTCTGAGGATTTGGACAGAGATATATTTGTTTGTAGGAAACTATCCAGCTTGTTATTATAGCAACTAGCACATAAATGCTACAAGAAAAAGAAGCTTTCCCTAATGAGAATACGGATAAGAATGACAACTATCTCCAGAGAAACCAGTGCTTATTTCTGCTACTTCTCATTACATTGATGATTTTAGGTTAGTGGTCTGACATCTTCATTTCTTCATCAATGACTTCCCTCTTTACAATGTAATTATGCAACAGAACCTTGCTTAATCTCATCTTACTCATTTATTGAGCTTCCCCTCAATGTTACCATCAGCTACTAAGTTTCCTTTTTCAGCAGTGGTAATGAAGGCATCTAAAATTTATTAATAGCTACACAGGGCAAAACTTCCCCATTGATGCCATTTCACTTCGTCCCTTTGATTTTCTATGATGCGTATGCCTGTGCCACTTTACAATTTAACTACATAGTATTGCATACATCAATTGCAGACTGCATGTGCAGCCTCTTTGCAAATTCTTTGTAACATTTACCAACATAGTTCATTACCCCAAGTTACTTGTTGCGGACTGCTCTATCAATATTGGAACCCGCACTACCAAAAGCCTTGGGGGCAAAATTGTTAGAGCCCGCACTGCCCCAAGCTGCTCTGGTCCACTGGTCTGGGTTCAACAAGAGAGAGAGTGAGGATGGATGTGAAGAATGGAGATCAGACAGAGTACCATGATTCAACTCCGTTTCTTCTTCAGTCTCTCTTCTTCTCTCCAAGAACCTAGTTCCAAGTCCCTAGTTCCTAGTACCAAGTCTCAGGTCCTAATCCTAGTTCCAGCTGTAATAAGTCTCAAGTCCTCCTAGTTCTAGTCCTAATTCTCTGTTCCAAGTTCTTCCAAGTTCCTAGACTCAAGCGCCTACAACTAATCCAAGTGTCTAATGTCTAATCTCAAGTGTCTAACAATTTCTTCTGTCTGTCTCTCACCTTTTATATGTCTCACTTCTAAGCCACGCCTTTAAGTCATGCCCTTAAATCATGCCTTTAAGTCTTGTCTCTAAATCTGATCTCTAAGTCACGCCCTTAAGTCTTGGCTCTAAATCACACCTTTAAGTCTCACACACCCAAGGGAAAATCCTGGGTATCTAAAACAAGATGTTGTCAGAGTGTGCTCAGCTGTTTTAGGCTATTGTAAACAAGTCTCTTGTCAGGGTATGTGGCTCAAGATGGCTGCCAGGATGATAGCTGCCTACTGTCGGCTCCCCACAGATACTGCCATGTCTAATCTTAATTAAAGCAATTATTATGAGCTAGAACATTTACATTTTCTCTTTTAATCCTCACACCAATTCTTCAATTTGTGTGTTTCTATTGTTCTCACTTTTCACAAAAGGAGAAGCTTGATCTTAGAGTTGTTTAAGGTATTTGCTCATGGTCTTTAAGTGATAGAATGAGAATTTCTGCTTTTGTACCATTTTAATTACATGCAAGTATTAAGGTCAATTCTAGGTTGAGGAACTAGTCAAGGAATGTATGATAATCTAATCAGTCTGTGTATTTCCTATTTTCTCTTCTTATAGCCTCTCAATTTTATTATTGGATATTTTATTTATTTATTTACATTTCAGATGTCTTCCCTTTCCCCCATGTCTCCTCCCTAGAAACCCCCTATCCCATTCCCTTTCCTCCTTTTTTCTTTTATACCATTTTAATTACATGCATGTATTAAAGTCAGTTCTAGGTTGAGGAACTATCAATGCAGTAGATACAAATAGTCAAGGAACAAGCAAGACAATAAACACAGATAGTCAAAGAACAAGCAAGATAATAAACAAAGTCCCATAATCACTCCCGTGATTACTGTTTCTAAGAGCTTATTAGGATGACCAAAATATCTGAGCCTACTTCCCTGTCTTATCCCAAAATCATTTTCATGCCTGAAGCCTACTCCTTTGTCTAGCCTATGATTTATATTTCTGCCTGAAATTACTTCTTTGTTCTAGCCTAATGTTAGATTTCTGCCTGAAGCCCACTTCCTTGTCCTTGGCCAATGTCAGATTCCTGCTGTGCAGAGCACATGCATACATCTTGCTGACCATTTGCTGTTGCAATAAAGCTAGATTGGCTAATCTCAATCCAGGGGTACTTGAATTGTTATAAGGCTGAAATTCAGTTTTTCACAGTTGCTCTTTACTTTGTTAAGCTTTTGGAATGAATGAAATTTTCATCTTTTTTTTCTCTTATTCTTCCTTTGAAATACATTTTAAAATTTAAAGTTAGTTATATTACCCCCTTGCCTTTATTTTCTCCACTCTCATGCTATGCAGCCTTATTCTAAATTTTATGGTCATTTTTTTGGTTACTATTGTTATATATGCACAAATATCTTAACATGACTTGCTAGGTACAGCTTTGTCGTTTGTGTTTATGCAGTTTTCTGAGCTGACCACCTTGTATTGGATATCAAGTTAGGGGCCTTGTTCCTGGAAGAGTTTAATTCTCCCTCTCTAAGCAGCTGTGATTGTCTGTAATTCTTTGTCTAGGGGTGAGACACTGAGAGATTTTTTTTTTTTTACCATTCCTCATTTACATGTATAGTAGTTTGAATAAGAATTATTTCCAGAAGTGGAACATGATGGATCATACCTTCCTTTAATTCCAGAAATCATAGGCAGAGATAGGCAGATATTGAGGTCATCCTTTTCGACAAAGCTTGTCCTGGGACAGCCAGGGCTACATAAAGAAACTCTTTCTTGAAAAACCAACCAACCAATGAACCAACCAACTAACTAACCAGCAAAACAACCTACAACCAAACAGCTGAAAAAAGAGTGGCCACCATATACTCATATATTTTCATATATTTGAATGTTTAGCCACTAGGTATTAAAACTATTGGAAAAGACTAGAAGGATTAGGAATTGGGGGCTTGTTAGAGTAGGTGTGGCCTTGTTGAAAGAAGTGTTTTGCTAGAAGTTGGTTTTGAGGTTTCAAAATACTATTCTAGACTCTGCCTGCAGATCAGGATGTAGCTGCCAGCTACAGCTCCAGTGGCTGCCTGTGATCTGCCATGCCTTACCATGGTGATAACAGACTCACCCTTGAAACTATAAACAAGTCCTCCAATTAATACTTTTTTTCCATAAGAGTTTCAGTGGTTAAGCTGTCTCTTTACAGTCATAGAATAATGCCTAAGACAGCATGTGTAGTGACATTGTCATTGTTCAGGTACTGTTTGGGCAGCATGTCTAGGAGACTTAGTCTTCCAGCAGATTTCCTAATAGCCTGTCTCTTAAATTCTTCCATGATGTTTCCTGAACCATGAGCACAGGAGCTATGTTACAGATATAAATGTTGGGCCTGTTCTCCCCACTATCCACTAATCTTTGCCTTGTGCCTAGTTGTATATTTCCAAAATGGTCCTATTTTTAAGGTACTGCCTGATCTAAATGATCCTATAGGAATGGAAAGATGGCTCAGCAGGTAATGGTACCTGCTGCCAAGTCTGATAATCTGATTACAAAACCCAGGGTCCATAGGGTGAAAGGAGAGAAATGATTTCTTTTGATTGTTCTTTGATATCTCTATCTATCTATCTATCTATCTATCTATCTATCTATCTATCTATGTTATGTCACATGTAAATTCAGACACAAATATACATGCATATAGTGTGAGCAACAGTGTTTTTAAACTTGAGTTATTCTGTGACTATTAGTTCCATTCTCCTTTCCAAACAGACAAGAATTCTAATGCATTTTACATTACAGTAAATGTAATGTATAAATCTTTTACAGTATAAATTTTGTATGGGAATGGGTCAGGGGCTCAAAATAATATAACCTAACCCCCATCTTACCACCACTCCAAGTTTTAAAAAACCTTTTTACTCTAGAATGGATTCAAAGAAAGAAACTTAAATATAAAAATTTTCTGTTCTTGAAAATTGTGGAGGGCATAAGTTTACATCAAACTACATATTTTTAGTTATGGATTTAGAACAGAAAGAATGGAGATTCAGTCCCATGTCAAGGCTTTGAGTAGAAAGAGAGAGACATACATGGTTGTTTAAGAATTTCTGAAAGTCCTTTGTATTCTGCTCTTACACAATAAAAGCTTCTAGAACCGTGTCACTCCAGCAATATTTTCTTGCCATTCATCTCACTTATCCAAAAGATAGAGGATGATAAGATTAAGGAAAAATAATGCCCAAACCGCTCTTAGACAACTGATTGACAGTTTACATTCAATGGACTGGGAATCAGAAAACAAACAAACAAACACAGCTCAGAAAGATATCATTCTGCTTTCTCTGACTCTTATTTTGGCTTAGTTTGTTACTTTCAATTGATTACTTAGGGACAGCTAACCTTTGTTCATGAACAGGTCTACAATTTCCCTCTTTGTTAACAACAAAATCCCTATTTATTATGCTAACATTAAAATTTCCCTTTAGATTAACAAACCAACTTGGCAGATTAAAAAAATAAAGTGTGTTGTGTTATAAAAATATTTACTGTGTAAACAATAAACAGAGCCTTAGGAATAAAATGCATTTGTTCATAATATTTATTTAACTTTAAATAGCTCAGGTAATAAAATGTTTAAGATAGGGCTATGGTTTCAATGCTCAGGAAGCTGATTAGAAGATTAAGAGTGAAAAAATAGGTGTTCTTAAAATTATCATCTATTAGGGCACAGGCAAGATTTGACTCGTGCAGTTAAAATCTGACTGGCAAACGAAGAGTTAGTAATTGACAACCCTGTTCCTTTAGGAGTAAACATTCTCTGTAACCAGCAAGGCAACAGTTGAGCTTTCTCTCTCAGAAAGTGACAGTGGCTGATGATGTTACCCTTCAGAGTCACCCTCGACTAGTAGATTGCTCCACAAAACTCATCTACATTCTTCATAATGACCACAAATTCCTAAGTGGCTTTGCCTGTCTCTAAGAATCCTGAGATCACTTTCGTTTTCTCTCAAGCTTTCTCATTAATGAGAATTTTCTCGTATGCAAGGATCTACCGAAAATATTCTCCTTGTCTGGCACACTTCCTTTTCAAGTTTGCTATTTTAACTCACATAGACCAGGCCTTCTTGTTGAAGCACGTTCAATGCTTGTGGAAGGTCTCACCTGGAGGCAGGCCTCTGAAATTCTCCTGGGTGATGCCTGTGACCAGGTGGTGAGCTTGATTTCTAAACTTGTGTTTTGAGTGCCTGTGCACCACAAAGATTTAAGTTGGGGTCTTTCAGTCCTGGCTTTGTCATGATTTTTTTCTGTAGACAAATTATTGATTGATAGTGAGGATGTGTGTGTCAGGGAAAAGATTCTAGGTACACTGGTTTGTTAGTCTTCTGTGTATATTAAGTGTGCATTTGAAAGAGAGGGGATGTGTTATGTGTATGTGCATGTGGGTGAAAGGCTAAAAGGTTCTTTACATCCTTACATGAATGTGTTTGTGGAGGCCAAAGGAGGCAGTCATGTTCCCTCTTCTGTTACTCTCTACTTTATTATTATCTTTAGGTAGGATTACTCCCTTAACCTTTTGTTCATTGGTTTTGCTATGCTGGTAGCCAAAGACTGCTTCCCACCCTAGGAATCTTCTGTTTTAACTCCTCATTCCGCTTGTTAGCACTGGATCTTTAGTACTCTATGGTCAGAACTGGCATCTTATATGAGTGCTGTGTATACAAACTGAGTTCCTCATTAGTCTTAACCTACTGAGCAATCTCTTCAGCTCCAGAATTTTGAACTTCTAATCATCTTTAATCATCTGAAAACTTGTAGACAGTTGGCAGAGAACAGTGAGCTTCTGTGTGCATGAGACTAAATCTGAAAGATTATAATGTTGACTATAAGCTCCCCATCTCCTTTTGCAGGTTTATGCCTGTCATTCAAAAAAACCTTTCCCCATACCTTTCACTGTGTGTGTATTCTTACTTCCTTTTCAGTTGACATTTTCAAATCTGATTGGAAAAGAAAAGGATTTCTATCTGATAGATTCACAGGCAAATTACTTTTTATACAAATGAGATATTTCAAAAATTCTCAGACATTAGGAAGTGAAATTACTAAGATTGTTATTATGCTAAAATTTAAAGCTATCCTTAGAAAGACCAACTCAGATATAGATTTCAAGTTTTCGTAACTTAGACAAGTCTTTGACAAATAAGATTTTAAAGTTTTACTTTAATAGGAACAGCTGTCTTTTCTGGCTTACATTAAACAAAAAACTAATATATTTTTTTATCCTTTTTGCATATGATCTTTCTAAAAGTGCATAGGTTCCCTGGTAGATATGGTAATATTTTGTCTAAGCATTGAAGATATGAGGACTGTATATTTATATTTAGAAATTGAACAATTATTTCAAAATACTTATTTTACAAGCAATTATTTTTCTATAGTAGGCTAGCTAGAAGAAAGTTTCTAAGATCGTTAGGAGACAACCATTAGACGGATACTAAGACTGAATAGTCATTTGTTGGATATAGATTAAATTAAAAATGACATAGAATGTTGAAATATTATTTCTTTATCTTTTTTTTACATTTATATACTTTCGCTTTTTATCCTCATGTGCTATAGGCAGACTATATACTACCTGAGTATTGAATTAGTTATTTTTATTATTGTGACCAAATACCTTTTAAGAAACACCTTAAGGGAAGGCTTAACCCACAGTTGGAGGGTTAAAAATCCATCAAAGAAGGACAGGCATACTTGTCAGGGTGACTCTCAGCAGGAACATGATGCTTCTTGTTCATACCTGGGCAGATCAGGTCTCAACTGTGGACCCCAAAACATGCACTGTGATACCATATTCAAAGTTGGTCTTTTCTCTATGGAAAGACACTCACATGTACAGCCAGAAATATGTTTCACCGAATGCATAATTAAACAGACTAATAATAAAAAATAACCATCCTCACTTATTAGTGAATGTGTTCATTTTTCCTGGTTTGAGGAATTTTGCTATCTGGAAAGTACATAACAAATTTATAGCACAAGAATTACTTTTTTTCATGGATTATACTTGATAAAGTTAAGCACTTCATTACTAAATATTATACCACTCTACAGGATAGTACTTGTCCCCTATTAGAGTGATGGCAAATTTCTATTACTGTTTTAGTCTTAATTATAAATAATAAATACTATTTAATCTTTTCTTTAAACTATCATGATAAAAGGGATTTTTGGGTTTAACAGGGTTATTTATGGTGACTAGTATGTCTCTATTATCATTTGGAATGCATAGGCAAGCATGACTTTGCATTACATCACCAAGAATATTTATCCATGCACTATCTGGGGAGCTTCAAGACTCATAAGCAATGCTATACAATCAAATGGTTCCTGAATAATCTCTTACAATGCAGTAAACTAGTAGCACTAGTGCAGCTGCTCACTCTTTTCTGTAGGCCTTTAGGTGAGTATTTCTCTTTGTCATACTTGACATCCATCTTTTATATGGGGTTCAGAAACAATAATCTTTGCTATCACCTTATTGTGTGTGTGTCTATTTTCCTGACCCCCATCTCTCTATGTGTGGGATTTGTGTAAGTGCACATTTCATGTATATGTACGTATAAAGGTGCACGTCTCCCCAGAACATCTGGTGAGGTCAATGGTTAAGCCTCATCTTGTACCCTGCTTTAAATATAAGGTCTTTCCTCTGGTTCACTGTTGTCTATTCTAGGCTATCTGGCCCTGGGATTCTACTGTCCCAGTTTTACATCTTCCTGTAAGAGTGTTCTGGGATTACAAATGTGCACACTACTGCATCTGGCTTTTTCTGCGAGTTTGATTATATGAATCTAGGTAGTCAGGCTTGCACTGAAAGAGCTTTATCCACTGAACAATTTCTCCAGCCCTGCTATGACCTTTCAACAGATGGTTCAACTAGTTTTATAGAAAGTAATGACAACAAGAATCACTCAGAATATTTCTTCAACCATCACCCAGTTTAGAAACCTAAAACTACCAAGCTATCCTTGCATAGTCTAAGTTAAGATTCATTCCCATAATTTCCCAGATTGTAAACCGGATGGGGGTGAAGATCCTTATCAGCCTCTGTAGAAAACCATGTTCCTCACCATTTCTTTTGAGACTTTTCTTACTCATTAATGAATATCATCTATATAATTTAAATAAAATAATTTCAATTGCCACATACATTTGCTTTTCATATTTTTATTCACTTCTCAGATTTTTTTATAAGAGGGTAAAATCTGTTTTAAAATTTTATTTATTTATTTATTGAGATAGGATCTCACTTTGTTGTAGTGCTGGCCCAGACTAGGCACAAACGAATGCATCATCCACCCATCTCATCCTTCCAAGTACTTAGGAATCCATTTGGAGATGTTGTAAGTACAGCAAGTTCTGGCTATCATCATCCTTTATTTTCAGAGAACAATACTTTTGGAAAACTTGAGATTTAAGTTTTCATATTTATAGTTTCTGCTACATAAGTGATGAAATTTTAGAGTTTTATAGGCTGTGTTCCTGGTCTGTTAAACTATATTTCACCATAAATGGCATAAAAGAGTCACATTATTTTTTACATACATTATATTCTACAGAGAAATGAAATATCTAGAAACCTGCATTTTTATTCAAACTTGAAACCAGAGACAAAGTCTCTCAGCTGATGGATGAGCATTTTTCTTGAACAGGAAAGTTAATTGCATTGTTAAATATAAGTACAGTGGTTTTATTGAACTGAGTCTGAAGCACATGTCTAGCTGTATATGCGTTGGTGATAACAAAATTCCATATGAATTCAAGCATCCATGAAAGACAGACAAAACACTTGGGTTCTGCATAGAATGAGCCAGTGGTTCTTAACCTGTGGGTTGAATGACCCTTCCAGTGGTTGAAAGCCCTTTTACAGGGGTCACCTAAGACAACTGAAAAATACAGATCTTTATATTACGTATCATAACAACAGTAAAATTAGAGTTATTTTCTGCTTGTGAGTCACTACAATGTGAGGAACTATTTTAATGGGTTGCAGCATTAGGAAGGTTGAGAACCACTGGAATAAGACACTTAATATCATCAACAGTCATACTCAATCCTCTGTAAGTTGACAATAAGTCTTGCTCACTTACTATCAGTTGACTGTCCTGTGAAGGTTGGTATAGCACTCCTAACTAAAAATCCATTATCCTTCCTATATTTTTAAGTGTCTTCCAGTGCAAACTTTGCAACATCCTTACAGATGTAGGCACATTTATGTGCATATTCTTGGGTCATAGTAGGTTTCTTATGTCTGGTTTTATTCTTTTCTACTTTTTCCACTGTCATTGAATGGGAACAAGTGAAATACTGAGTAGTCAAGTTATTACTTTGAAGAGTGGCCCTTGCAATTTTGACAATATCATCTAAAATAATAATTATTGGCATGCTCTACCTCTCAGTAATGATTCCCTTGGTGCTTTTAATAATGTATGAGGATACGCACGTGTGATGTGCTTCTAACCTAAAAGCCATAGTTCAATATTGTCTCTTAAAATAGCCTTAATTTTGAGCCAGTCAATTTTATAACACTGTTATTTAAATGATTTGCCTTAAATAGACAGAATTTAGTATACCTAGTAAAAATTTGAGGAAAACACCATAATGTCTTTTTAAAAAACTGCTGTTGCTTAAAATACTGCATGAACAATTCCCATCTGCAAATGGTTATTTATTGCTTAGTTATTTTTAGAATATTTTTGGATGCATCTCTCACAGTAGCCTCTGGGCACACTTTCAGGGCTTAATAGTTAGTTTTCCCAGTATAGATTACACACAACATAGAAGACAACATAAACACAGGATGAATTCACATACGTCAGTGAAATTAGGCACAAATAAACAGGTGTACTTTCTGTCCAGAGCTGAACAAATCATGGGTGATAGAACGATTCCTTGAAGTGAAAAACAATCTATGTTCTTGTCAGCAATCAAGGGCCCACTTTTTTATGCAGGGCAGATGGTTTGTTTTTGTGCTCTGCCTTGTGTCTATAACTTTTAATGAGGCTACAGTGTTTATGCTCTGAATTGGAATTATTAGGTCTGAAAAAAAATTAAAAACAGTGCTTCAAAATTTCAACGTAAGATTGTAAACTATACACCAGTGTAGAATGTGTAAATGATTTCAAGTATGCTGAGTACCACACTCTGGGGAAGTGTAATTCTCAATCATCTTCCAAGTTGTTTTTTCCTGATGGATTGTTTGTTCTGTGACATGCTCCTACTATGTAACTCAGGTTATCTTAAACCCATGGTATGCTTCCTGTCTCAATATTCTCCGTGCTTGAACTACAGATATGCACCCACTGTCACTGTTTTGTTGTTGTTGCTGTGATAAAACACTGAACAAGCAAATATGAAAAGAAAAGGTTTACTCCTCCTTCAGGTTACAGTCCATCACAGAGGGAAGCCAAAGCAGGAACTCCAGGCATCAAGGCAGGAACCTGAATCAGACAGCAGTGGAAGAACATTGCTTATTGGTGCATACCCTTTCATATGCTCAGCTGTATTTCATATATAGCCAAGCCAATATTTCTAGGACTAACACTGCCAACAGAGGGGTGTGCTTTCCTGTATCAGCAACTAAGACAATGCATCAGACCCCTAAACTGTAGGAGATTCTTCTATTGCGGTCCCTTGCAATTGACTATATGTTATGCTCAGTTGATAGCTGATGTTAACAATGGTTGCCATCAGGCCTGTCTCAAGATATTGAAAGAACCAGACATGCTATTGCAAAAATGAATGTACCATACTTTGGTTGGTCTTTCTTGGTGGTTAATTATAATTTAAAATTTGACTGGACTTACAATTACTATGAAAATATACTTTTGTGTATGTCAGTGAGGTTTAACTGAAGAAAGAACACCTACTTTCAATGTGGATAGCACATTCCACGTGTTGGGATACTGGGCTGAATAAAAAGGAGAAAGTGAGCTGAAAAATCCACATCTATCCCTCTCTGTTTTCTGACTGAAGATACAATGTGACCACTTGCCATGTGGTTCTGCCTCCATGTCCTCCTTGAATGATGGACCATATCTTCAAACTGTGAGCCCAAAGCAACCCTTCTTTTCTTCAATCACTTTGGTAAGTTACTCTATCAAAGCAAGAAGAAAAGTAACTAGTGCATTTCTATTCAGAAAATCTCATTCCATCTATATCACCAAATGAGTGACTCTCAAAGGTTTAGCTGGCATGACAAATTAAGTCTGCAATTTGTGATTAAGGTACCGGAGGTAACTTAATTTGATTCTTGTCTTTGAGTGGACTATTTAGTGATTATGCAACAAGCGGCTAAATCAGCTATTATAGGGCTGTGTGCAGAGATAAGAAAAGGCCAAGATTCAGTAGAAGGGAAAGACGATGGCTAGAAAGAAAGATAAATGAAAACAGAAAGAACAGAGCAAAAGAGATGAGAAAGAAGGAGGGATATGGGAATGAGAAAGACAGAGGAAGAGACCAAGTGAGGGGAGAGGGAGAGACAGAAACAGAGACAGAGAACTTCCTAATAGCTTATTGTTGATTTTCCTGGATCTTGATTTTTCAGCTCTTTCCTAGACTAATCCAAAATCTGACCCTGACTCCATCCTTGCCTCTGTCGCACATAAGCTAGCTTGAAATGGTTTGTTTCTTCCCTACTAAAAAAAGTCCTAATAAAGACATCATATTCTGTCATATTAAGAATAAGAATTAATTATGACATTTATCAACTGAGATGCCTAGAGCTGTCGGTCTTGACCAACTTGTATGCAAGCGTACCAGGGTTCAGTTGTGGGTCATTAAACTCTGCCACTTCTCTAGGCTTTTCTTTCTAATCTTTTGGCATTTTCCAGGTACTTAGAATAATGACATCCAGTTGTAGTGGCACATGCTGGCAGGATTTGCTGAAGGAGGTAGAGGCAGAAGTATCATGTATTAGAAGCTAGCCTAGGGTACAAATTTTATAGAGCCCAGTGGTTAGCCCTTGGTACTTATATGACTGGAGGATTACCACAAGAATAATAACAAAGCTTGAAATTAGTGAAGGAGGGAAGAAAGGAGACATATGCATTTCTGGGGTATGTATTATCAAATTGTACTACAGAATGAAGTCACCTTAGGGCCCTGGTATAGTAGTTGCCTCATGTTCACAGACTTTTGCTATCTTACAACCAGCTCCTACCCTGACTGACAAGTTTTCTTTAGCTTTTTTGCCATGTAGTTCTCATCTTAGATGTCAATTTAATCAATCTGCCCTTAATTTCTCCTCTAAATGTGTGTAGCTACCTTTCTGGTCACTCATTTCTCTCTATGGTTTTCTTCACAATACTTCTTATTGTGTAAAGTTATCACCCTTATTCCAGAATAAAGAGTTATGCTTCATTTATATTACTGCTCAGTCCTCAAATTAATACTGCAATAACTGCATATATAAAAGTTTTGATAATTGAATTAACACAAATAACATTGTAAATATTCTAACTATCATCCTCTTTAGCTACCTTACCAGGAAAATGCTCCAGATTTCCAGATTGATTTTGAGTGGATTTTAGGCTGTGGACGCTTAATCAAATTTGAAGACCCTGTTATCAATTGGTAGGTTGATTACAAACCTTTTTCTCAATTTCTTCAAAAATAATCTGCAAGAAATAACTTCTAGAAAGTTATGGCTGAGTTTAAGATGTCATAGGAAAATTTCATTTTTTCTTGGTTCATATAGGTGGCTTTCATTTTGTGTGTTCACATAACTTTTCTTTGTATACCTCCTGAACTAGTCTTCCTTCTAAAGGGAGCTCTTGCTGTCATGTAGGCTTTATCTATTTGTTCATCCTAACATCTCATAATAACTTCACAGGTAAGGACCATTATTTTGGGAGTTCAAGCTTCACATATAGAGCTAGGCAAAAGGAGAATACAAATATTCAGTGGTAGACATTTATTGCCTTAAAATATTTCAACTTCTAATCATACTATAGTGTTGTACTCATAGAAGACTTTGTTGTCCTATAATCCTCAACTAATGATAGCGTGGAATTGGACTGAGATACTTATTTCCCCATATTACAAATGCAGAAACTCAAGCATATAAAGGGTAGCCCTTTTATTCAAGGTTTTGCATTCAGAGGACAGAGAAACAATTGTCCAGTCCAATCCTAGTTTTTGCTCCAGCACATCAAGCTGCCCAGAAGTAACTGCTTTGGTTTATGTTTTCCCTCCCGTGATCATTTGTGAAACATTAGAATTTTGCTGTAAATTTAGAAATATACCCTAAGTTCAAGTCTACATATGAATTCAGTAGTAGATCTTTTCTAAAAAGCATGCAGGTGGGCCCAAGTTGTTGACATTAAGAAGCAATCCAATGTTGTTATCTCCAAAGACATGCATGAAAATGAGTTACAAAAAAGAAAAGAAAAGAAAGTAAATAAAATTCCAGTACTTTCTACAAGTTTCCTTTGTATTACATTGGATCTATACCCCCATCTTTTGTTGCATATAGTCCATCAGCTGTGCTATGACACACCTGAGAGAAACTGAGCATTATGTGACCCTCATGTTACCTTTGGCAATGTCCATCTATGTCGTTTGTGCTTATTTAAAGGAGGAACTGAGTTGTGAATCAGCCTGAGAAAAAATTGGTGTGGCTTCATGTGTGTATAAACCCTATGAGGGATTGGTGCTCTTTCCAGTCAAGGACAAGAAACTGTAAACTAGCCTCCTTGCCACATTCATTCATACTTTCAGCTTTGCTTGTTTTTAATTTTTTAAAACATTGCCATCGGCTAACTCTCATAACTATTTCTACCTTCAACCAAAATGGGAAAAGTAAGTAAATGGAAGACATAATTTTGGGTATACTTATTTTAAGATTTTCTTTTTCTTTCAACTAATTAATTAATTAATTAATTAATTAATTTACAGTCCAGATTTTATTCCACCCCTGTCCACTCTCAGACTGTTCCACATTACATACCTCCAATCCACCCTCTGTCTCCATGAGGCTGTCCCCACCCCCTACCCCACATGACCTCTAAACTCCCTGGGGCCTCCAGTCTCTTTAGGGTTGGGTGCATCATCTCTAATTGAACACAGACCCGGCAGTCCTCTGCTGTAAATGTGTTGGAGGGCTTCATATCAGCTGGTATATGCTGCCTTTTGGGTGGTCCAGTGTTAAGGACGTAGTCAATAAGACAAATCAGCAACCTACAGATTGGAAAAAAAAATTTCACTAACCCCCACATCTGATAGAGAGCTAATATCCAAAATATATAGAGAACTCAAGAAGCTAACAACCAAAAAAAAAAAAAATCAAAAAATGGGGTATAGAACTAAACTAAGAATTCACAACAGAGGAATCTCGTATGTCTGAGAAGCACCCAAAGAAATGTTCAAAGTCCTTAGTGATCAGAGAAATGCAAAACAAAATGATCCTGAGATTCCACCTTACACCAATCAGAATAGCTAAGATCAAAACTTCAGGTGACAACACGTGTTGTCAAGGATGTGGAGAAAGAGAAACACTCCCCCATTGCTGGTGGGATTGTAAACTGATACAACCACTCTGGAAATCAATCTGGAGGTTCCTCAGAAAATTGGAAATAGATCTACCTGTAGACCCAGCAACACCACTCTTGAACATATACCCAAAAGATGCCCCACCATGCCACAGGGGCACATGTTCTACTATGCTGATAGTGGTCTTCTTTGTGATAGCCAGAAGATAGATACAACCCAGATGTCTCACAACAGAATGGATACAGAAAATGTGGTTCATTTATACAGTGGAATACTACTCAGCTATTAAGAATGAGGACAACCTGAGTTTTGCAGGCAAATGGATGGAACTAGAAAATATCATCCTGAGTGAGGTAACTCAGACACAAAAGGACATGCATGGTATGTGCTCACTAGTAAGTAGATATTAGCCAAAAATTTTTTCTTTATTCACTTTTACATTTATGTATATGTGACTGTCTGTGTGAATGTATGCCATGTGTGTGCAGATGCCTGTGGAGACCAGAAGAGAGCCATTGGAGGACACCTGGAGCTAGAGTTACAATTGGTTGTGAGCCACTGAACACAAGCATTGGGAATCAAACTTGTGTCCTCTGGAAGAGCAGGAAGTCTTTTTAATTGGTGATCTATCTATTCATCTCCTCTAGCTTTTATTTATTTATTTTATATATGTGTGAGTGCATATGTACATGTGAGTGCAGGGTCCTATAGAGAATATAAGAGGACATCAAATTCCAGTAGCTGGAGTGACAAGTGATTGTGAGATGTCTAACCTGCGTACTAAGAACTAAACTGGGTCCTCAAAGGAGTAGTAAGTGCTCTTAACCACAAAATCATCTCTCTAGCCGAAAGGGTAGAGGATATTTTAAAATTTTATAAGTATGAGTGTTTTATCTGTGCGTATGTAAGTACACTGGGTGGGTGATGGGTGCTTATAGAAAGCAGAAAAATAACATCAGATCCTCTGGAACTGAAGTTACAGATATTTGTGAACTAACATATAGGTACTGGGAATTACACCATGGTTCTTTCTCTGCAAGAGCAATAGTTGTTCTCTGAGTCAGTCCTCCAACCCTAGTTAGATGCTAGAATTTGCTTTTAAAAGTTATCTTTGCCCAGTAGAAATGTCTTCCTTCTGTCTTTATCAAAGCATCTTTTCTACAGTAATGGTTCTTGTTTTGGAAAGGATATCCTGGGCAAGATGTTTCTTTCTTTTTTTTCTTGTACACTTGGTTTTTTTTTTATTGGATATTCTATTTATTTACATTCCAGATGCCATCTCCTTTCCCCATTTCTCCTCCCTAGAAAGCCCCTATCCAGCTGGGTGGTGGTGGCTCACGTCTTTAATCCTAGCACTTGGGAGGTAGAGGCAGGTGGATTTCTGAGTTCGAGCCCAGTCTGGTCTACAGAGTGAGTTCAGGACAGCCCAGCGCTACACAGAGAAACCCTGTCTCAAAAAAAAAAAAAAAAGAAAAAAGAAAGAAAAGAAAACTCGTATCCCACCCCACCTCCTCCTTTTTGCTTTTATACCATTTTAATTACATGCAAGTATTAAGGTCAGTTCTAGGTTGAGAAGCTAGCAGTACAATAGATGCAAGTAGTCATTTCTAATAGGTCCAAACTGCAAGGACGCTGGGCCTATTGAAGGAGCAGTAGTCAAGGGCGTGTTGGTCCCAGCAGCTGGCACACAGCACATGGATATTCTTAGGGTACACAACAGGGATGTTCTGTAAGGATTGGTGATACCTGTCCTTGGAGGCTGAATACCAATTAAAATCAGAATAGGGAAAGTAGGGGAAGTCCAAGTTTTAGCAGGATGAGACTGAGCCTAACATTAGTGACCATATTTAAAGGATCTTTAAGAGATGCTAGAATTCATTTTTCAGAAGTACAATACTTTACTCTAGAACATTTTAAAATTGCAAAGGACTACATGTGGATGTCTGAAAAACTATTTGATATAAACTATTAGTATTTGTCTCAGAAGGCATGGTGTTAATGGTATCTGTAAAACTGAAATACCACCCTCAACTGTTGCTTTCTCTTACTTTGATCAACCCATATCTCAAGTTTTATACGTGTTGGTTTGTGACAATTAAGACACAGCAGGGTGAATTTATATCTGCACCAAGGTCTGCTTCGTTTTCAACAAGTCCCTATAGTTGGCCTATTTCCTATTCACATGAAAGGAAAACAGAACCTGAGAGAGAGATAAAAGGATGAGTCTATTTTACCCTTTTTATAGTATCTCGAGTGAATTTCAAAGGCGGTGGTGCATAACTGTTAATGTGGATGGTATTAAAAACTGGAATACTTCAATATCCCCAAGATACTTGGGATCGTTTCTGAATAGTTTACAATTAGAAATCTATGTCTTCGATGATCACATTTCTCTGTAACCTCCACTGGACATCTCTTCTCCCTGCCTCCCATATGACTTCTGTCAGAGCCTTATTACACTAGTAGGTTGACTTTTGGCTCTCCTTCTTTGCTAGCAGCTTTCTCCGAGAACAGGTGGTAATGGTAATATCTTCCTCTCTATTCTGCCTGGCAACTGCAGTAATCAAGTTCACAGTTCAGTGGTCCTTCTTTCTCTCAACGGTTGATGTTTCTTCATTACTGTGGTCTGAATGCTTTTGTCCATCCCAGAATCTAAAGTTGTGTTTCTAATCCCTGGTGGGATGGTATTAGGAGGTGATTATACCATTATCCCAGAGAATTTCTTAAGAATGTGATTAGTGCCCTTATTAAAGAAGCTGTTAAAGCTACCTCACCACCTCTACCATGGGAATGTCTTAACTAGAAGGAGCTTTTGTGAACCCAGAGATGGGAACTCAATAAATACAGATATAGCCAGCATCATGTTCTCGAATTTCTTAACCTGAATTATTGTGAGAAATAAATTCTGTTGTTTGTTAAGCCACTAAGTTTATGGTACTTGCTACAGAAACTTAAACGGACTGTAGTCAGAAATAAATATGCCTTTCTGAATTCTTGAGACCTGAGTAGAATATGCATAAGATGTAATAGGATGGAAAATGAGGGTGAGCAGTCATTGGAAACCCCAACTATGAGTAACACCTAGCTGAGCGGCTCACTTGCATTGAGAATAGTGGGTGCTCAGAAGATCTCCGCCTATGAATCTGGAGGGGGCGGCATGGAAATAAGTTCTCTGGTTCTTTCTCATCTTTGCATCACTTCGGAACTTTAAAATTGGTGATCTGAGGATCTGGAATTAGAAGATATAAAAGTAGTGATCTCCATTTAGTTTTTTCCCAACATACAATAGAAACCTCTTTCTTTATTGATCCACAACCTGGACCAGACATAGTGTTTGTTTCCAGAGCAGAGGTTGTAGGGAGGAAGCACCCATTTTCAGTAATATGTCACTGGCTTGTTAAGGAGGCCATGAGGGGTAAACTGAACATTGCTATTCACCTGGAACCAGGACACTCATCCAGGAGAACAGAAGCCCTCATAATGGACTCAGTAAAGTCCCATAGGCCTCCTAACCACCCCATGTGTATGAGTGTGTCTGTGTGCATGTGTGTGTGTGTGTTTGTGTGTGTATGTGTGTGCACCATCTGTACATGACTGTATGTGTGTACATGCTCATGTTCGTGTATGTTTGTGTTGGAATAAGGGCAGAGAGCTGAGAATGAGACATGTTCTTCCCAGGTGTTCTGTTCTTAACCCAACAGTTCCACCTGCTTAATGTTTTTTATCCTGTCATGAGGAGCCCACATGTTTCCATAGCAGCCACTCTAACTGTCACAAGTCTTCAGACTTTCTATTTTCCTTTGAGGTCCTTATTTGTTTCACTTGGATTGGATGCTGTTAGGTTCTTTGTATTCCAGATGCAGCATTTTCATATCTGCATCATAGCACCAATTGAGATTCTGTAAATCTGTAACAGTTATTTGCTTACACGGATAGGTGGGCACAGAGAGTTTGGTATCATTGTTACCGAGTACAGGCTTTGCCCATGTTGCCAAAGTCACAAATATGAGGGCTAGTTCTGCTACTACATCATAAATTAGACAACTTTAGCCAACGTTTTAGAATCCATGGGAATCTTAATTCCTTTATATAATAGTGACAGAATAGTACCAATCATACAAGATATTTAACCATGCAGGTTAAACAAGACAATATACATGCAAAAGACTTAGAACATAGTGAATGCTGGGCTGTTCACTCAATGACTATTCCATGCCATGACCAAGTAGTCAATAAATATCCATTCAATATACTGAATGAGTATTGTCAGAGTGGCTTTTATTCAGCTGAATTATTGCTATGATTTAGTAGTTTCTCTTCCTGATACCTAAGAAATAAAGATGCCCATGAAGACGTCAGGCATTTAAATGTGTAAAACTTTCTGGGCCGTAAGAAGAATAAATAGCCAATGACATACAGAAGTATACTTTGCAAAGTTTCCAGATCCAATGAAAACACCCAAGCTTTGATACAACCATTATCTTTAGTACATTATTCAATCTCATCTTTCGACTTCCTGGAAGCATTCCATAGCTACTGTGGACTGATCTCACAAATTGCTTTTGGAAACTGGTCCCAAGATATTATACCCTATGCCCTCAGCACTGATTCTACCATTCCCTAAAACACCCTGCTGATCGTCTAACAGTAAGTCAATCCTCTCTTTCTGGCACCTGTAAAACTGAACAGGGACCTAATCCATTTTGGAATTGAAAATGATTGCTTTCAGTTTTGGAGAAGTCAGGTCCTTCCCATTTGCCAGAATGAGTTCCAATTCAGAATGACTTGGGATGTGTAGCTTTTCTAGGTGTCTGTAGGAACTTTTCTCTGTTCCTCCACCTACAGGGTGGGGGTGAGTGAAGTGTGTTCATGATAATTTGTTTGTGCCATAATCTCAAGGTGCGTTGACTGGAAGAATATAGGAAAACCAGATCCCACACTAGAGTTTGTTTGTTCCTTTTTCACTAATTACATTTCAGACCCCACCCCATTATTTTAAAAATTAAACAAGTAAAGCAGTCTTCCAGGTGTCTTTCCCTGCGTCAGCAGCGACAGGATGAGTGCAGTGCACAGGCAGCATATCTATAATTCAGCTCAGGAATATTTCCCTTAATAATTAATCGGGAATCACAAAAGAAGGAAGCCCAATAGGGCCCATGAACAAAGCTGCCTGAGAGTACAGCAACCCAGGTGCCAACCGACCAGCCCAGGATGGATCTGCTCCAGTAGTTGGACTTGTGTACCATATTGTTTATTCGATCCATTAGGGGTGTTGAGGGAGATACCTCAAGACCCGAACCCGACCATCACCTTGATCCCCCGCCCCAGCCCCGTATCTGAACTAGCCTTTCTTGTATACCCACATCTATGTTCCAGAGACATCCACAAAATAACCACCCATTAAACCACTTAAAGTTTATATGGGGTGGGGTTGCCTTCCTGGAGACACACTTAGGGAAAAGGTAATGTGGAATAAAAAAAATAAAATAATAAAATAAATAAAATTAGATGACAGTAAAGTTTGGGGCACTAATATAAAGCCTCCCCAATAGTCCACATGGAATCTCTGGTTAAGCTTCAGTTATTTTTGTAGCAACAGTTTCACAGAGGAGTCACCTCAGCCTTTCAAAACCTCCAGTCTAGGCCATTTTTAACAGTTTGTCCATAACCCTCCAACTTCCTTCCTGTTGTGACTTGAGCCTCCAGTGCGCAGAAGCCTTCACCCGGAGTCAGACTTCACATTCGACCAGTCTCTAACACATGGTCTAATACATGGGTAAAGTTGATCTTTCTCTGTGTCTGGGAGGCCACCTGGACCAGCAGCTGAGGCTGCAGACTCTTGGTGTTCCAGGAACGCTGAGACTATGGCTGTTGTATACTCACAGGGGAAACAAGGGTTCCTGGACCTGCAGTCTCTCCAGAGAAGCACCTGAGTCCTATTACCGCACCTCTCGGGGGTAAACAGAGAACCAATGTCTGGCAGATAAAAGATCAAGGTAGGGAGGGAAGCTGTCCCAAACTATCCACCCCATTTCTTGGACTGCATCTCCCATCCAACTCCCTATCTCCCAGCTTCTCTTGTGGCACCTGTGCTGTGGTCCTGGACAGCTCCTACGGGACACATCTGCCTCCAAGATTTGCTCCTCGCTTGCAGGTGATAGCCAAGTGCTGCTGGGGTGGTTTCCAGAAGCTAAGCAGTCGTGGGGGCTGGGCCGTCGGGTGGGGTCGCAGCGTCGTGACTGTGCCCGCCCAGCCACGCGGGGAGGCACCCCTAGTGACAGCCCCAAAGGCCACACCCTCGGCCCGGCCAGGCCCCGCCCCCGCCCGTGCGCGCTGGCAGCTTGGGGAGGCGTGTGCTGCTCCTGCAGCCAGCTAGAGAGCAAGACTGGGATGGATACTGGAGAAGGAATGCAGGCTTAACAAGTGATCGCTGCTGTCTAGGATTTTGAGTCTTTTTCAGAGAACCTTGACTTCCGTTCCCAGCCCAGGTCTGCTGTGCTGAACTCCAGAGGAACCAGGAATCTCCGGGGTCTACCTTGGAGCGTCCCCAATCTCCACCTCTGGGCTCCAGTAAGGAGGACTCTGTGACACCCCCTACCCTCTGGCCAAGGCGACCGAACTTGCTCCATGGATTTTTGGGATCCTTCACCTGCCAAACCGGAGTGATTTTTTTTTTTGTACTGCGCCCCCACCCCCAATGATTCTGCCCCTCCTCCAGCTGTTGCAGCTTGGAAAGGGGAAACAAATCACCGGGGGGAATTTTTTTCTATTTTTATTTTTCACACTTGCTGGGAATGGTAAGTATGAGACCTTTCTTATCTTTCCTTCACCTTACTCTTTTGGCTGTTGAGAAACTGTGGACATTTGAGGAATAAATAATATTGAGAATGTGACAGAAGGACATGAATGGAAGGCGGTTAAAAATAAACCAGGAGGTGGGAGAAGGGAGGTGCAGATGCTACGCGGCGCTCCAGGGGCAACCCAGGGGATGGGGCGAGTGCGCCCTGCTTAATGTGCCAGAGCGGGAACCCAGGTCTGGAGGCTAGGGCGCAATTAAAGATGTCGTTCCCCCAATGAGGTGGGGTTTTGGTTCAGCATCATTTTCGTTTTGCCTGATCCCCAGCTTCACCGTTCCTCTCCTTTGCGAACAGCTGATGAGCGGGTCTGTATTGCTGCCTCTCCCAACATTAGGATGGCATGCATTTTCAGAGTGTTTGAGCAGTCCACAGGGACCGGATAAATGGTGTGCAATGAGTTGAAGAACCTGTTTCTTGGTGTTGTTTTTTTCTGATTCTATCACCTTTTTATGTTTAATTTTGTCCCTCTCTGCCCTTCTCCCAGATTTGGTTCAGGTACCACCCTAACACAGTTGCAGAAATTAGCATCTAGAAAGGAAAGGAGGCTTGTTGTTGTTGGGTAGAAAGGGAAGAGGGATGCTTGGTTGGTATTTAGGAGCATAGAGGCAGCAATAGGTGCCCTGCAAAATCCTGTTAGTTTAACAATGTTAAAAAGGCACAGGGGAAAGTCCCTCTAAAGGTGTCTTGCATAAAGTCTGCTTGATCCTCTTAAGAAGAATACCTGGAGAAAGAGAGATTTTAAATCAGTTTGGTTTGCTGGGAAAATGGTTTGATGGGTTTATAATTCCTTTTCTCTTTCTTTCTTTCTTTCTTTCTTTCTTTCTCTCTCTCTTCTTTCTTTCTTTCTCTCTTTCTCCTTCTTCCCTCTATCTCCCCTTTCCCACCAAGCCTCCCTGCTTCTCTGCCTCCCTCCCTCTCTCTCCCTTCCTCTTTCTCTTTCTTTCTTTCTTTCTTTCTTTCTTTCTTTCTTTCTTTCTTTTCTGGATAGTGAGGTAACTAGTAGCCAATTGAAAGGAAAACAGTTTGCTTTTTGAATGTTAAAGAGTGTGTTAGAAAAACAGTAATTAACAAGCCTAAATAAATAAAAGAACAAGAAAGCATTTGCTGTAGAGCAGAATAGAGGTAGTTCTAGAGTGTGTAGAAGTAACAGTGAGCTGGAAGACCCTCTAATACATGGCCTTTGGGGGAGATACTTGGGTAGAAGAGACATCTTCATATTTGTAAATATATGGGTATATCAGTTATTCAGGACTTAAGTGATATCTATACAAACTGTTTTCGGGTGTTGACAAGTTGAACATACTCTCAGGCTTTTTGGACTGAGCCAATCTTAAAAAGATGTTGTCTGACATGCCACAGTGAGCATAGTCATAGGGAAGTTTTGTACATAAGGCCTTGGAGACTTCAACATGGCAAACACTTCTGAGTGTAAGATGATGTGACGAGTCAGAAGAAGAGGGGGATGTCACTAGGGATAACTTCTGAGGTGTATTTTCTGGATTCTTTTGGTCTCCACCAAGGATGTGTGTAGGTGAGATGCCCTGTGTTTGCCATTTCCCTGCTTGTCATTTAAGTTATGGGACTGACAACCAACAGCAAAGAGCAGCAGGTGCTCAAGGGTAGGATCCTGCTATTGGCTTCAGAAAACCATTGCTCTCATGCTGCCCAAGTGTTTCCAGTAATAGAAACTAGAGAGTGCTCTGAATTCTACCTGTTATCATCATTTCCAATTCTCTGGCTCATTTTCTGTTTTCTTAGAAGTCCTGTTGAACAGAGTAAGTGGCAGAAGCAGGTGGCTGGAGCTAGGGCAGGTTTCCTAAGTCCTGGCTGAGGAAATGAAGTCAACGGACTTAGGAAAGCAAAATAAGAAAAGAGGGCCAGGAATAGCAGATGAGGGAGACAGATTGGGGTCTGCAAAAAATGTGCTGTGGATTGGAGGAGGAGAGAGCAGGATACAGTTAAATGGGGGGTGAAGTATGTACTCTAAAGGCAGCATCCACACACTTCAGAAGACTATATCAGGTGAACATTGAAGGCACTTCAAGGAGAGGGTTTGGTTCCTAAGAGAAGTGGGAACTGAGATCTGCTTCTAGGCCGTGGGTGGTAGTTAGTGTTCAGGAAGCTGGAGTAGAGAAAAAAAACAACAGAAGCATGTTTCATGGAGTCAGAGAATGCCAGATTCACACAGGCATTGTCTAGTGTCGTAGTGCCCTGGTCTGTCCAAGTTCTGTCTTTCTCCACCTAAGAAACTGGCAAAGAATGTGAATTTTGAGAGTGGGTAGATAGATGACAACCGTTTAATGTTGTGTTATCCATAATTGCTATATCTGTTGCTATTCATTATGTACATAGTCAGTGTGCTATCCTGATAGCATTCACAGTCTCCATTGATCCTTACCAATGTGGGGTGGAAGGGGTGGATTATGCTGTCTATATTTTATAGATTAAGTAATTGGTGTTCATTCAAGTAGTGGAGTCTAAACTGAAAAAAACCGTTTTTTTCCCCTCATTTCTTTAATCCCAAGAAAAAGAAAAATGTAAGGGTACTTAATTCAGCAACATTTCATGAAAAAAAAATTTAAACAGAATTCCTTAGGATAAATGAATACTGGAAACAACTGTGAAGTCACAGCATTGCTGTTGCGGAATGAAGAGGATGCTATTGAAAATTAAGACCTGGCATTGGTGAAGGGGCAGAGGAAAGCAAGAACCCTGTGGGTTGAGAATGGACAGGATCAAAACAAATGAGTTGCCACAAAATAGACTGATCTGAGCCAATGACGAATGAAGAAAGCAAGGTGGATGTTGAGTAGGAGAGATTTTAGAGCAGCCTGCCCTGTATTCTTGAAAAGTTATGGTCTCCTGGTGTGTGTTTCGTGATTTGCCTGAGGCCAAGAGAAGTGTATGTGGAGTTGCTCTCTATGGTTTGATTCTTTTTATTTTTCTCCTGTGCTTATTTCCCATCCCTCTTCAGGTGAAGTGCTTCTTCTGAATGATTCTAGCCAAAGGATGCTCTTCATTTCCTGCTTTCTATGGAGACCTCAGTGTTGAGTTTGCCTCTGCTGGAACCTCGTCTACCTTCCAAGGTCTTTGCCTGTATCTTCAACCTGGCATTGTCTGTGGGTCCATGAAGGCTTTGATGACCTTAGAGGAAAGGTCTGGGAGACCATTCTCATAGACTGAGCAGCAATAGCTGGGCATATTTTAAGCCACATTTTAACATGGGTCAAGCCATCACTAGAAGGCAAGTGCTAAGACTAAAGACTTATTTGCATTTTATTTAAATTGGATGGCCTGGGCTTTGGACACTTTCCATGCAAGAAAAAATGTATTTCATTTTCTAGGCACAACTTCTGACTGTCAGATACTTGCTGTGTTTGAGTCTCGTAGCGTCATCACCAGACCGCATCCCAGACTTCCTACCCCTCCAACACGTAGGTGTTTGGGAGACCACATCATTTCATGACTTATGTTTGAGGAGCACTAGGCTGTTGTCTAGACTAGGCAAGCTCTGGAAAGCAACGCTGAGGCTCTGAGAAGAGGGAGCATTGGGTGTGCGGATTTAAAAACAGAAAATGCAAAGTTGGACTGAAAATATCCCAAGTCTTCTAAGCAATCTGCTTAAGGCTTCCAAACTTACCTTAATTTGGTAAGAAAATAAGCTGCCCTATTTTTCTTTCTTCTTCTTTTACAACTGGAAGCAGCCATCTCCCCAAACCACCACCATGGAGGTGGCAATGGTGAGTGCCGAGAGCTCAGGGTGCAACAGCCATATGCCTTATGGTTATGCAGCCCAGGCCAGAGCCCGAGAGAGGGAGAGACTCGCTCACTCCAGGGCAGCTGCAGCTGCAGCTGTCGCAGCTGCCACAGCTGCTGTGGAAGGCACTGGGGGCTCTGGTGGAGGTCCCCACCACCATCATCAGACACGTGGGGCTTACTCCTCCCATGATCCTCAAGGTAGCCGTGGTAGTCGGAGGAGGAGGCGTCAGCGAACTGAGAAGAAGAAACTCCATCACAGGCAGAGCAGTTTTCCTCATTGCTCAGACCTGATGCCCAGTGGCTCTGAAGAGAAGATCCTGAGGGAGCTGAGCGAGGAAGAGGAAGAGGAGGAGGAGGAAGAGGAGGAGGAAGAGGAGGGAAGGTTTTACTATAGTGAAGATGACCATGGGGATGGGTGTTCCTACACAGACCTGCTGCCACAGGATGATGGAGGTGGTGGTGGCTACAGTTCAGTCCGCTACAGTGACTGCTGTGAACGCGTGGTGATAAACGTGTCTGGTCTACGCTTTGAAACTCAAATGAAAACTTTGGCCCAGTTTCCAGAAACTCTGTTGGGAGACCCTGAGAAGAGGACTCAGTACTTCGACCCGTTGCGCAATGAGTATTTTTTTGATCGGAACCGACCCAGCTTTGATGCCATTTTGTATTATTACCAGTCAGGAGGGCGCCTGAAGCGGCCAGTCAATGTCCCGTTTGATATCTTCACCGAGGAGGTGAAGTTCTATCAGTTGGGAGAGGAAGCCCTGCTCAAGTTCCGGGAGGATGAGGGCTTTGTGAGAGAAGAGGAGGACAGGGCTCTGCCAGAAAATGAATTTAAAAAACAGATTTGGCTTCTCTTTGAATATCCAGAGAGTTCTAGCCCTGCCAGGGGCATAGCCATCGTATCTGTCCTGGTCATCTTAATCTCTATTGTCATATTTTGCCTCGAAACCTTGCCTGAGTTCAGGGATGATAGGGACCTTATCATGGCCCTCAGTGCAGGTGGGCACAGCAGATTGTTGAATGACACCTCAGCAGCCCACCTGGAGAACTCAGGGCACACAATATTCAATGACCCTTTCTTCATCGTGGAGACAGTGTGTATTGTGTGGTTTTCCTTTGAGTTTGTGGTTCGATGCTTTGCTTGTCCCAGCCAAGCACTCTTCTTCAAAAACATCATGAACATCATTGATATCGTCTCCATTTTGCCTTACTTCATCACTCTGGGCACTGATCTGGCCCAGCAGCAGGGGGGTGGCAATGGCCAGCAGCAGCAGGCCATGTCCTTTGCCATCCTCAGAATCATCCGTCTGGTCCGAGTATTCCGGATCTTCAAACTCTCCAGACACTCCAAAGGCCTGCAGATCCTGGGCCACACCCTAAGAGCCAGCATGCGGGAACTGGGCCTTCTTATCTTTTTCCTCTTCATTGGGGTCATTCTCTTTTCCAGCGCTGTGTATTTTGCAGAGGCAGATGAACCCAGCACCCATTTCCAAAGCATTCCAGATGCGTTTTGGTGGGCTGTGGTAACCATGACAACTGTGGGCTATGGGGACATGAAGCCCATCACAGTGGGAGGAAAGATTGTGGGGTCCCTGTGTGCCATTGCGGGTGTCTTAACCATTGCTTTGCCTGTGCCGGTGATTGTGTCTAACTTTAACTATTTCTACCACAGAGAGACTGAAAATGAAGAACAGACCCAGCTGACACAAAACGCAGTCAGTTGCCCATACCTACCTTCTAATTTGCTCAAGAAATTTCGGAGCTCCACTTCTTCTTCCCTGGGGGACAAGTCAGAGTATCTAGAGATGGAAGAAGGGGTCAAGGAGTCTTTATGTGGAAAGGAAGAGAAGTGTCAGGGAAAGGGGGATGACAGCGAGACAGATAAAAACAACTGTTCTAATGCAAAGGCTGTGGAGACTGATGTGTGAATCGCTTTCTCCACCTGCCACTGGCTCCCAATCTCCAAATATATTCAAACATAGAGAATGCAGTTATGAAAATGAGATATGCATACGATTGCACTGCATACAGTAATAAGCTGTTTAATGGTAATACATGGCATAATTGTGACTAAATGTGTATTGCATATCAAATAAATGATACATCTTGGAGAAGAGGGAGGCATTAAAAACAGCAGATCTATCTTTATATTTTTTAAGAATGCAAGAGTTTTGCACATAATGGGAAAGATGTTAATATTAGAGGTAGCAGTGAGTGTGTGTGAGAGAGAGTGAGAGAGTATGTGCATATGGGTGTGTAAGTAAATTGTCAACACTGTTGGGAATTATGCTGTGATGGGAAAAGTTGGCATTCTGAAGTATTTACTATGTAAGAACTAATGAATTTGAGCAGTCTTTTACCAGTGTTTTAATAACATCTACTATGTCTTTGGATTCTGTAGTTGTTTTTTTAGAAATTGTAAGAATTACTGTGTAGAAAAAAAGAGAAAGTAAATTATTTAATAGAATATAGGTCACAATTTAATCTTGGATTTAATTAAAGTTTATTTTTAACTGGAAATTAACTTTTGAAAAGGCTGCAGGGGCCTTTAGAAATTGATTATATTTTATTATTAATTTTGAGGAGATATAATAGCGATGCCTAACATTCTAGAGGAAATGTAACAAGTTTTGTTCACAGGTCTTAAGGCTGGAACTTTTTGTTTCTTTTGCACTACTTTCTATGCTGAAGCCCGAGAACGACTTCCTACTGTGAATGTTTACCAATGCACCAATCAGTTCAATGACAATCATTGGAAGAATGGTTTCCTTCTCATGTATTGTTCTTTTCCTTTTGTGAGACTAATGACCATACAGATAACAGCACACAATTCCTGCTTTAAAATCTGAACAACTGATCTACAAAAGGACTATGAAGTAACGTTGAGCAACGGAATTATTTGAAATTGGTTTGTTACTATGATGCTTCAGAAACCGTACTATTTTCAATATTCTGCCTTTTAAGTCCAGAATAATTTAACCAAAGTTATTGCATGCACAGAGAGAATTCTTGGGGAAATAAGGCTCCCAACAGCTACAGCAATTATGGCTTAAGATCTTTTTATTAAATATGCAACAAAATGCTAGATTTAAGTCCATTTTGTGTATGTGTGTATGTGTGTATGTGTACAGCTGCAAAAACAAAACAAAACACGAAAACGTGGGGATTTGCCTCAAGTCCTAAAGCACCCTGCTAAAGCAGAGCTAGAGAAGAACGGTTTTAGGACATTTGTTTTCCCCATCCCCATTGTAAACCATTATCATGTTTATCACAGGGGTTGTTTGAGGATTACACTCGCAACAGCTATTCTGGAGTTTAAAGTAGCAACAAGGAATGCACCACAAACAACTGTATCACCATGAAATACAGCTAAGAACACTCAGAAGAAACACATAGGAGGCCTTACTATTCAATTCATTAAAACAAAACAAAATCTTCTTTATAAGTGGTTGCCCTGAGCATTGGGAAGAAATCCCATGTCCATTATTTCAGTCCATAGCAAACTTAACAAACATGAACAAAACCCAATAAACCCAAAACAAAAAAAAAAAAAAACAAAAAAAAAAACAAAAAAGAAACACCCCTTCACTCTTACTTGTGAGGTTTTCCAAATGCTTTTGGCCCAGGAAATCATTGGATTCGTTTTACCTTTCCTTTAACAGTATTTGGAATGAAAAGAATTCTAGTAAATCAATATCTTTGTTCTTGTCTTTTCTCTATACTTGTAGGGAAGCCACTTTGCTAGAACTCCATCTGGAGACGAAAAGGCAGTAAGCAGTGGAAGTGACTGAAGAACTCAGTGCCACCTTGTCACTAGGACTCCAGAGATGATATTTTGATTCTAATACATTGTATTAGAGAAAAGTATAATGAGCGTTTGACAGGCCTGGCCATAATCCCTTCGAAAAAGTCACTGAAACGTGTTTACACCTCATTTATTTTATGAATAAAAAATCATTTTAAATCAGAGGAATAGGGAAAGAGTAGTAGGAAAGCAAGCATAGGAATCCTGAAATGTCGACTTTCGTGCAAATACTTGATATAATAATTTCTCCAGTACAGGCCATTTATTTAGTATTTTGTGAAAGTAACACTAATAGTTTGTGATAAGGAGGAAAATCATTCTAAATTTTTTTGTTCTTTGTTTCTTTGACATTTCTATCCTAAATCAGAAAAGTCGTATTAAATTTATTTGATGATATGGGTATTAATAATTCTCAGCCTGCATGAGTTACAGATAATTAAGAATCCTAGGGCATCCCTTATCTCACAGAGTGGCTTGTTGTTGTTTGTTTGGAAACTGATGGAATTCCTAGTCCCGTGCTTTTATTCCAAATATTAGAATGCCATTCAAAGTGTGTTTTCCCCCATGTAAAATGCATTTATCTTAGAGTGTGTGCATTGATTCTACCTTGAGAAGAAACTTCGAAGCCCCTTCGCCTTGAGTTTGGACATTTCTGCTTGAAGCACTTGTTCATGTGAAAACAGGGTGTTCAGTACGGCTGTGAAATTAACAGCCGACTGCCAAGTTGAAGCTATTCGAAGTATTTTAGAATCCTTTGTAAAGATTTCCTACTGTGGAAAATGCTGCTGTATAAACTGATTTAGGAAACTATTTTCTTAGATGCCAGTAAGTAGGTCTGAAATACATACAGGTTCACCATACAGGGAAGAAAAAAGGAAGTGGTCCTATTCAAGAGCAGGATGCTTGTGATCAGAGGTCCTTTCCAGATGACATTGATGCATTCTTCTTTCTTGCAAATAGCAAATAGCAAATAGCAAAAAAAAAAAAAAAAAAAAAAAGTAGAAGAAGCAGCAGCAGCAATGCCTAATGGTTATGGGGAAGAAAGGAGGGATAGATATGCCTTTCATTTCTGTGAAGGGGAGCTGGTAGGTGCCAGAGGAGTGAGAGGTAGTTCAGGGTATTATGAGAGTTGGTGGTTGACTGTGGACAGTCTATCTATGTCATTTGATTCTTAAGGTTCATTATTTCTTTACTTCCATTTTAAAGTGAAAATTGGAATGTGTCAGTACATTGTTACTTGGTTGCTTTCAGTAGCTGAAATCTACCATGGAGTTGATACGACTATTTTGATTTAACTAAACACCTCATCCAGATATCATCATCTGCATAGCTTGGGCATCTTATTTAAGTAACAATAACATAATATTTGCAATCATTGTTAGATTAACTGAAAAAACCAGGAGTTTGAGAATTTTAAAATATAATCCAAACTGAGTGAATAGAATGTATTTTGAAGCTCTTTATTCTACAATCTTATAAAGGAAAGGGATTCAATTAGTACACAATACCTCCTCTGTCTTCAGTTGAATGCATTCAGTGAAGGTTGGTAAGTAAATATTTTTATTTTTTCTTTATCGAAGAACAGTGTTGTCATAGTGATCTGGCCTATGCTGGGAACTCCTCCTATGCTTGGACACATGTAGTAATTCTCAAGTACTTTTGCATTCCTTGTCAAGTTTATGTTACATAGGACCATTGAAGCATTGTAAAACAAAACAAAAGCCCTTTTCATTAAGCATGCAGATGTTTAAACAGAACCCAGACTATGAATAAGATATAACCAAAGAAAATATATAGAGTTAACAGGTATATTATTCTAGTTCATAAAAAGTCATTATTATTTAAAGGAAATTATTTTCATCTGATTTAAATAATAATAGTAGCTCCACGTTTTTCAATAGAATCAGAAATGGGGCTGTCCATTGCTAATTTTCAGGGTGGTGTTATAACTGTCATATTAATGTTATTACTAAGTAAACTGGAATACATGTAGGGTTTTTTTTTTTTTTTCATTTTTGAGGGCTCCTGTGGTGATGTGCTCAAGTGCGCCATTCCTAGTGTAACATCCCTTTCTGTGTCTTTTTTGTTTTGTTTTGTTTTATTGATGCAGTTTAGAATGGTTACGGGCTGTCATTCAGTGACAAAAGTGCCTGTTCCAGGAAATCTTCTTGACCCAAAAGTCATTCTGAATTCTGCAAGGGACATTTGATGTGGACAAAAGGTACCTCTTGGCTTTCCTGCTGAAAAGAAACTTGATTCTAAGTATAGAAATTTCCAGATCAATGTAACTTTCCTAGGTTAGACCACGATCTTGCTTTCTAATAATAAGCTCTGAATTCCTACTTGAAAGAAGGCTGATGGAGTGATGGAGTAGTTTTTGTTCAAGATCAAAGGAGCTAAAGCTATTTTTTGCTGTAAATGGGAATATGCACTTCTGAAAAGTAAATTAAGATTAGGACTTGTGATAGGAATTTTATTTCTGGCTTAGTTGTCTGTTTCCATAGCAGTTCTGATTCCTCACAGTATCTTCTTCATAAAAGTATGCTAATATGTATCAGGCCATCTGGCCCAATTTGAGGTTCAGAAAATTCAATCATTTTGGGGAAGGTAGAAAGATTAAACCCAGGCATGACTTGGTTGCTTTGAAAAACATAGTACATGTTCATCAGCTGAGGCTCTAAGGGAGACTCAGGTTCTCCTCATTCAGGCTTTAGGATCAGAGTTGATTTTGTGATCAGGGTGATATCAGTGATCCTTCTTGCAGCCTTATTGTGCTGGAAACTGTGTTCTCCAATGACTGAGCCACAGGGGGATTGACCTAAGCTTTATTTTGTATTCATTTGCTGTTTGTTACTGGAGTCCCGAAATGTGAATTTGTATACAGGTCATCAGAGTTTAAATGACTTTGGTATTTGATCCGGAAATAGTTAATTAACTCTGGCCTTCCAACCTGGGAATATCTATTTTGCAGATGATTTCAAAGTTGGTTTGTCTTCTTGATCTGTCTTTACTGAAGCTCTGGATTCAATTTTCTACAGATACATAGACATTTCATGAAAATGCAAAACCATAACACAGTGATGGAGTATGCAGATTTGAACATAGTGACACATGCCTTGAATCTTAGCACTTGAGAAGCTGAGGCAGGGGGATCACCAGTGTAGGACAAACCTGAGCACCATAAGGGGTTTCAGAGATACATACCAAAACCAAAACACTGTGTTAAAACTAACAGCAACAAACAACAAGAAAAGCACCATAATTAGAAAAATAAGCCAACCCAAATTGTGTGGCTAAGTCTAGTGAGCCAGTGCAGAAAATTATTCAGGGTTACATATGAAATACACAAGCGGTTTTGTCATGGTTCCTGCAGTTTTCTGAGATAATGAGGTGGTGATTGTCATAAAGGTTGGTGTAAAACAGAAGCTACCAGCAGATCAAATACGCAGGTTAATGTTCTCTGTGGAATGTCAGGCAACATGTCAGGTGACATGTCAGCCAACCTGAGTAGTATTATTAGCAGTCATCTAGGAAAACTCAGTACTTATAGAAGATGGTCTGTCCTCTTCTAGATATTATGCAGAAATGTGCTTTATTTAAGAGAATTTTCCATATCCCAAGAGAAAAAAACACATTTTTTTTTTTTTGTCCATAAGTTCTCAAGTGGTCTGCCACTTTTATTAGCAATCAGGCAAGTTACACAAATCTGTGAGTATTAATGCAATCTGGGCCAATGAGTTTTATTTGTTTGAGAAGAATCATCTTCCCATATCAACCATTTACATGTTACATGTATTATGCACTTATTCTGCCTTTATTAGGACAAAATATGTGCAAGCACATGAGCAGTCTGAGATATGGCAAAAAGACAACATGAAGGAAAAAGATGAAGTTTTCTATTAGTAGGAAAATATGTATTGTAGAAAAATGGTGATATTTGAGTACTGAAAAATCTTTCTTAAGCCTTAGGTTGGATTTTGTGTCGTAAACCTTCAGTGGCATTAGGGTTAGTTAACCTCTGAGGTGGTCTGTGGGATATAGACACGTGGAATGTCAGTCACAGGAAAAAAGCTTAATTTTTTATAAGACATTCAAAATGTTTATTTTTATGAACATCATTTCCATTCTGTAAAAGTTGTATATGGAAGGAAAGGAACTGTGGCTTTACCTAGCATTCTCTAGAACTAGCCTTACCTAAAACCATTATCTTCCTGTGCTTTTCTTCTGTCTGGTGCTTGATGTATCTCCTCAATTGTCCAGCTTTAATTATAACATTGAAAAGCTTTATATTATTGTTTCTGGAACATGTCCCAAACCTCTCATAGTCTCTGAAGGCATTCACGTAAAACAGCTGGATAACACGGACTCTTTTATAAGACCAGGTGGTAATTATCTGAACCCTTACTCAGTCATGATAAGGACCATATTAACTAGCTTGGAAGATGCATGCTGTTCTATTTATAAACTGAATATGCTGGTACTTGAATGGATTGGTGATTTCCCCAAAGAACACTCACGGCGTTGATAGCACCTGAGTGAGTCTTTCTTTTCCTTCTCAATGGTAGGGATCATGATCCAAATGAGGCTTTCAGTTACTATCAGGCAGAATAGGAAATAATTAATGAGGCTGTCTTTGGACTGAAGTCTGTGAAGAGGTTATAGACTCCCAAGGGAATGGCTTTGGATTAAGATTTATTTATATATTTACTTGCCATTTCTGGCCGAAGCTAAATTTTAATACGTTGGTATTTATTTTAAAAATATTTTTATTAATTTTTGAAAATTCCATACATTATATTTTGATCATATTTACTCCTCCTCTGTCTCCTCCTGGATATATCCCCCATTCTACTCTTCCCAATTTGTGACCACATTAAAAAATAAAAATAAAGTCAGTTAGTACTACCTATCTATTCTTGGGTATATGCCATTTACTGGAATATGTTTGGCCTACCGGAAGCAGCCCTTTATCTGTTCTCCCACAAGTTTTAAATTTAAGGTTGATTTTCTTAATAATAAAATGAAGTTTGAGAAGGTAGCTAGAGAAGGTACTAAGGTAGCTCATCCTACCTTAGTAACTTCAGGTGTATGTCTGGCTAGTTATTTTAAGAAATTAATATATTTAGAGGTTGTAGTCTATAATTTGAACTATTTATTTAGATAGAGACTTAGCCTAGAAATAGTGTCATATTTATTCATTCTTCCTGAAAATATAACGCAATTCCTCTCCATTTTTGTACCCTATTCCTTGACTTTTAATATTTTATTTCAATTGGTAGATTCATCATAAACATTTTGCCTCTCTAACAAATAAAAGGCACTTATGTATTGATTGGTTGATGGCAGGCACATTTGACACCTTCTTTTGTAACATTTGTTTTCGGTCAGTTTTTAAGTGGACTAGAGTAACTATGAAATACAACACAATTTGGGTCTGTTCGCTGTTTCACAATGTACAGATACTGTTGGAATATTAGGGTACCTTTTCCTTCTGAGTATTTATAAGTGACTTCTGAGTTCTAGATCAGTTTCTTCCAGAATAGAATCATGATCTAAGACCAGAGCCAATTGGGAGATAGGTGGGGTAGGAGGCAGGTGGGCAAGAAGCAAGGAGTGATGTGTAAATGAAGTCATCACTTGGAAGGATTAACTGGATCAGTCTAAAATGAGCTGCGTTTTATAATGCTAATTATAATTTTTTGCAAACAGTAGGTATCCATAAGAGTAGATTCATCTTGGCCTATGGATATGCATGTCCCACTGTCGCAGGTCTCTGCTTTCTGTCTCTCAGGACACTGACATACAAAGGCTACATCTGCAGCTGCAAAATAAGGATAAAACATACTAAGTCTTGTTAAGGATAAAAGTCACTTTTCTCTTCTGCAAAGGGGATTTTCACGTCTTTAACTGATTGACACTTGGGTACTACTGGTCATGCACTGAACCTGAGCTAAGAGGCAAACTCAGAAGCCCTGGGAATAAACATCACTAAGGCAGAGCTGTGGAATATGTATATACTGGTTATTGCTTGTGAATAATACTTAGAGGAATGGAGAAATCATAAAATTTGTGCAACCTAATTACAAGTCTGCTATCATATGCTCTTTGCTGGTTTAGCTGTGGCAGGGACTGCTTTTCATCCACACAGGGAAGAGGTGTCATTTCACTACAAGAATCCACAGATTTCACAGGCTTCCAGGCAGTGTGAGAAAGAAAGGGTTAGATTAGATAGATAAGCATAAAGCAACATACAGTATCTCAAGGTGTGAGTCATCGCGCGACGCCAGACTATTTTTATTCTCTTGAGAGATCGAGAGGAATCTTTAGACAGGAGAAGCTCTCTTTAGGAATTGCCATTTCTTCCTCATACATCCGTGGTGTCACTCTTAGGGATTAGTCCAGTGTCACAGGACTTAGATCCTACCTTCATTGCTAAAACATGCTGACAATCACATGCTGGAAGCATTTTTTTTTCCTTATTTCAGTGTTGAAAAGTCTTAGTTGTGTTATAACCTTTGCAAGAGAGATTTAAAAAAATCATCTGACTCTCAAGTATTTGTGTTGCTTCTCTGCAGCGGGTTGGTAGTGAGTATTGGTGTAGGATTCTAATACATGTTTAAACTGAAGAAAAGGTAAAGTATGCAGAGATGTCCGTTTTGTTTGCTTCTCAATCATGCACTTGGTTACTAAGCATTTTTTAAGACAAAGAAAACACTTGGCGCCCCCACCTTCTCAGGACCCCACCTCTGGTTCCACATCATCACTTCCTCCTGAGAATACAATACAAAGGCTATTGCCATCCCTGTTCACACATCTCTTTGCAAGAGCTATTTGTGTGTGATTTAAGTAGATGTCTTGCTATTTTATAAATCAGGTCATAGCAGAGCATATCCAGACAGCTCCCTCTGACACCTGCATCGTGGGTCTGTTCTGTCCCTTTATTATGCTAGCTCTTCCCTGCCCATTACTGAACAGCTGGGATTTTTGAAACAGCTGGATGATTAGGTTATTTTCCCCTCTATTTTTCACCCAGATGCTTTATTAGTGTGTAGACACAACGCTTGTGTGGAACGACTTGGAATCAATAATTATAACAACAACAAATCTGTACCGATATAGTTGTTGTTAGGTATTGAGTCACAATTAAAAGGAAGTTCTGATGTCTACTGCTTTAGAAACATGTTGTGCAGTATGTAAGCCTCATTTTGATTCTTAGACCAAGATGTTGATTTATCAACTTTTTTTCCTCATTCATTTATTTATTCACTTTACATCCTGGTTGCTGCTCCACATTCTCCCTCATGCAATCTCTTCTTTTTACCCCTTCTCCTTCTCCTCTGGTGGGGTTCAGGGCCCCCTGGGTATCCTCCCTCCCTGGCACATCAGGTCTCTGAAGGGACAGGCCTCCTTTTAAATGCCTTTGTGTTATACCTTAGGCTACTGAAACCCTGCCTTGACTGCTACATTGATTTGCTTAAGGGAATATGTTTATGCACAAGGAGGCAGCACCTGGATTTTCCACTTAGGACTAACAAGGAGAGCTGAGAGCAGGCAAGCTATAGTCCTCTCTCAGTCTATTTTTAGGTTGGTCCCTTTGTGACTGACTTCAGCCCTGATTGGGAAGCTTGAAATACCAAGACAACGAAGTATTCTACTGTGAAGATTTTCAGATTTATACCACTGTATGGTAGAAACCAATTTAATTCTGATGCTGATTATTGGTGTTCTACCCAGGCTAAAATTAGAAAGAAAAACTATGTACAGATTTCTCCTTTCCTAGTTATTTTTCCCATAGATTTTCCTTAAGTGCAGTTTGGACTATGCAAACCATACCAAAACTTCAGAAAATCATATCTAGGTGCATGGATTTTGGAGACATGGGAGTATTCATTTTTATAAAAACAAAATAAAACATTTTTTTTTTGCCTATTTGTCCTATGCTGTCCTCCATCTCTGAAGCTACCTACATGTGTGGCAGGGGCTCCTTTCTTCTTGGAGCTTGAACTTCCAGGCTATCATGTTGAAATGGCACTTTTAAAAATCATGTTGTCTGGAATTTTTTTTTTTTTAGCTTCTGAATCAATAATGTAGCAAATAGTCCTAATTCCAAGGTGACATAGCTAACTTTTATTTTATTTTATTTTATTTTATTTTATTTTATTTTGGTTAAAGCTGGGATACTAGTCAATGTTTTCAAGTATTTCCTCCTTTTAATCCACAGATTTCATATTTTCTTAATTTAGTAATTTTTGAATAAATTATAATGAGAGCAGTATATGGACAGATGATGGTAGAAAATAGATAGATAGATAGATAGATAGACAGACAAGTAGAAAGATAGACAAACAGGTGTGCAGAAATGAAGGGAGCCTTAATAAAAATCAGAAACACCAGAAGCATTTTC
Organism: Rhabdomys pumilio; assembly: GCA_030674055.1. Lineage (NCBI taxonomy): Eukaryota > Metazoa > Chordata > Mammalia > Rodentia > Muridae > Rhabdomys > Rhabdomys pumilio. The sequence goes on from JANHMN010000002.1 coordinate 172,426,775, forward strand.
TGAAAAACAAAATTCTATTCACAAAACAGTTTTAAGTAGCATTTATGATACTATCATTTTTTATTCTCATAAAGATATTTTCTTTAAAAAATAACTGATAATGCTTCCACAAATTCTGACCTGAATAAGGGCAACAGGTTTCTTTCTTAAATGTGAAAAGGGTTGTTTGTTTGTTTTGTTTGTTTATTAGTTTGTTTTGAGTAGCTCTTTCTACTAGGTAAAATACTTGTGTTATGGAGCTGGACAAGTGAGAGAATTTGAGGTAAGTTTTAATAGTGTTTCTGAGAGGCTTTACGTCAGCATTGATGAGATGTAACTGGTATTTACTCAGATTTCCATTTGTTTCTAAGACATTGTCTTGTTAGCTTGCAGAAATTCTATGTACCTCTCTCACTCTTCTAGAAAGCAGGGTATGCCCCCCCCCCCCATTTCACAGTCTCTTTCTTTCTGGAACAGAAAGTTGATATGCATAATATACTGTGATTTCGAAGGTTACAGCTATAGGGTAAGCTTGTATAATATCTTCCCAGTGCCCCGTGGGACATAGCTTAGACCAGGCTAAGTTACAGGGTATTGTGCAAACTTCCTGACCCTAATAAAAACCCCTTTTGTTCTCTGAAGCAAAAGAGTCTTTATCTTAAGGACACTCTCTCATGCTATACCCTTGGTGGCCATCACTTCTAATTCTTTCCTACTTCTAGACCTGGTCATAACTGAGTATGGTGGTGAATCTCTGTTTCCCAATGAAGCTCATTTTTAAAGTAATCTCATTCCCTGTAAACCTTCATTTAAGTCTTCTTATCTCTGGATCTTCTGTCTTGGAAGTAAAGCTTCCAATACTGAGATGATATTGCGATGGTATCTTCAAGTCTCTCCTACTATCATTACTTTAAGAACCATCTACTTATTCTTCTATGAAGTGTGCCTTAGAGTACCTTGTTTGTTTTCTGAATATCTCAGAACTTACATTAAGGTTTCTGGCTTGAATCTTTGTTCAAGCCAAACAAACATTATCTTTAATTGAACTCGCTACTTCTTGAAACCAAAACACTTGGTCAGGTCAGCAAATAGCAAAGAGAATGAATAAATAAAACAAAACCAAGCGAATTGCTTGTCCTCTTGGAGCTTCAGTTCAATTCTGCTTCATTAAAGCCATTAGAATCAAATGCATCTTTTATTCTTTTTAAATTTGAAAGTTTTTGTCTTCTAGCAATTTGCTGGAGAAATACTTTTAATTTTAAAAAACATAATCTTCTGGTAGTTCTTGGCTTTCCTCTAGGAAATGGAAACTATTCCTGGTGCCTTTGAAATATGATGTACTGTATATTAAATGCAAATTCTTGAAAGTAAGATATTTTTCTATATTATTTTTGTGAAAGTATCTGAAGTATCTGTAGACTTGAAAATGTACGTTGTCCTAAACTAACCAGCACACCATTAATATTTGAGGATATTTGGACAGTTGCTTTTTAATATATTTTGAAGGAAAAAATGAGTTAGATATTCTTTTTAATATTGGAAATTAGAGATATGTGGGCATCTAAGTATTTACAGTTTCTGAAACAAAATGAAAGTAATAACTGCTGGTATGTTATTTTAAAGAAGCACTTGAAAAGAAAGCAAATGCATTTAAGATGCATCTTCACCTAAACAGAGAGTGGAATTTAGAGTTGTAAATTTACATTAAGTAGATTTTATTCCTTATGTATTAAGTAATTTTGTATCATACAACAGTCTAGTGTTTGAGGAAATACTTCAAAGCCTATAAATTGTGTGTGAATGACCACAGAACAAATTTTGACAACTTGAAGGTTTGCCTCCCTGGCTGTTACATTTTTAGAAGAAAATGCATCCTCATGCATCCATTTGAATAGACGTGTATAAGACTAAATACTTTTAACTTTTATTTTGGATTTTGACTTTATAACTTGATTATAGTTTTAACTATTTTTTTTCTAGAATCAAATGGATGGATTTATGACACCAGATAACTATTAATTAACATTGATTATCAGTTGCTTAATTATTAATACTTCTATAGAAGTATTAAGCTTTATACTTAAAACAGAGGATTGGTTTTCCAATTGACCCCTAGCGAAATTGATGTCACAGTCATTTCTGTTTATACTAGCCATTTAGAATGAATTTTCAGCAATCATGCTTCTTTCTTCCTTAATATTTTTGATTTTACTGAGTACTGTGTTTATTACAGCTTAGTCATGCTACATATAAAAGCTAGACCATTTGCCATAAAGAAGTAAACCTCATAGTCTCCATTGAACAGCAGTAAAAGCATCTCACGATAAAACTCTGGCCAGAAGGATGACTTGAAGGCACATACTCAAGATCGGTGTCCCAGACACTGGAGAAAATGAATAATACGTGCTTGGTATTTCTGTGCCATTTTTTAAGAAGAGACCAGTCTACTATTATGAGAGTACCTTCACTTGCATTTATGCTAGTGGAGGCTAAATGCCATATTTCCCCTGTCTTATGCTAGTTAGTGATATAAGAGAGCCAAAGGGGTGTGGTGTACTCTATGTGGTTCAACAATTTATGATGTTTTGGATCTGGAGAGATGGCTGAATAGGCAAAGAGCTTGCCACTAAAGAACAAGAACCTGAGTTCAGATCTTCAATACCCACAGAAAGCCAAGATGGTAGCACTGGCCTGTGGCATGTAGTTTCTATTATCCCACTTTAAACTTCGGGTAAATTGCACTACCAGCCACTGCCCTGTTTCCCTCGGATCTGTGGATGAAAGACACATACACACATTAGCTTTTTTTGGGGGGGGGGCATTTGTAGGTATTTACTTGGTATCAGGTTCTATTAAACAGTTAATACATAATGGTATCCCCTTCCCACAAGCAGATTTGTAAGCTGAAAGGCATGACACTGAGCTTATCTTTGACCTCCATACACATACATATACTTATGGGTATACACACACAAACACACATGCATGCACACACGTATGTACACATACACATACACACATGCACACATGTATGTACACATACACATACACACACGCACACATGTATGTACATATACACACATGCACACACATATACACACATATACAAGCACACATGCACACACATGGACACACACATTTGCATGCATACATTCTTGGAGGAGCCAGCTTGTGCTTTTATATTGAGAAGGCTGAAGGCATTTTTGCTCATTGCCTTTTAAATGCTACACAGTCAATTTCATATGTTTTTAAAGAGTTATTGAAGTATGTTTACCTTATGACAGTAATATAGTAATATAGGTTAATATAATGATGCCAAGTAACTACGATGGCATGTAGTGAAAGTGAAAGAAAGCCATAGTTATTGTAATAAAAACCTTAGGAGTTACTTCAATAGCTGATTTACTATAATAATATAACTATTATGTTTTAATATATAAAATAGGACAGAGGGATAAAGCTTTTTCCACAAGCCTCTCTTCAGTTTCCCTTTCTCTATGTATCTTTATCCTACCTCATAGCAATTGTCATTTGTTATAATCTAAATTTTCTTTATCCCTGAATGTAGATTATTACCATTTTCTTACTATTGCTACATAGTTTATTTTTATTTTATTGTTAAGACTTTTCACCTTTACCAGATTTTATTTATTTGCTGCGTATAGTTCTTCTTGGTTATTCCTATATAATATATATTTCTCCACTTTAAAGATTTTTATTATAAAAGAATCTCTGATAATTATCTTCACATATCCATTGATAGTTTTTAGGCCTCTTTTTATTCTTGCTTCCCAGAGAAAGTTTATTTACTTGTAAATAAAAGAATTTTGATTTCTTTGACATTGCCTTTTGCACAATAGGATATTCTATATCAATAATGAACCTAGTACAGCAAGAAACAACTTTGGGAAATCATTTTCTGTTCTCCTTAGCTCAGCAGCATGAATCATTTAAATATTATCAATAACAGAGTGACTATATGTTGACCTCAGCTTTGCCTATTCATATAGCAAATTGCTTTAGAATGACAAATGTTGCTTGAGCAGCTGAAGGCAAGGCAAATTTGTTTCTAATAGTTCCTCCTTCTCATCTTGTTAGTCCTGGTCCTTCTCATTTGGGTCATGGAGAGCAGGTTACTTCTAGGTCCTTTTTCCTAGTCTAGCTGGAGATTCTCCCTTCAGTTGCCTTGTCTCCCTAAGCTCCACCACATCATCACTTATGCCTTTTATTCAATTTCAAGACAAAAAATGTCTGAGATACCAGAGATCTGCATATCTCTGAGCAGATTCCTAGGACCATCCCTGTCAGAGGATTTATACTTGAACACAGGTTTTATTTCCATTTCCTCTTTTTCTCCCTGCTTCCCCCTTGTTTCTTTTTCTCACATTTTCTAAAGGATTATCTAGCTTTTCACTGTCTTGACATGTTACTATTAAGGAGTGAATGTTTTCTCCTGCTTGTGTCCATCTTCTAGCACCTTTGCACTGGAAGACTGAAGCCCATGTCCTGGTTAAAAGACAAGTTGCACAGACCCTTGAGTTTTAAGGAGACTGGTGCTACACTTGTACTGTAATCTGGAAACAGAACTGGTTATTCTGGGATGAACTTGTATCCTTGAAGAATAATCTGTCTAATTTCATGAGTGTGACATTGTCATGAAAGACTCTTAGGTCCCCTATCCCCATGGCCATTGTTTTCAAATTCTTTCCTTGAATCTTAGAAGGTATTTAAAGGACCCTGGGACATGTTTTCAAATGTTTATCATTATAAGCGTTCAGCTCCTCATTCCTTATTATGTTTCTTATTATCTACTCATCTTTTTCATGACCAGTTTTGGAAGAATTGACTCAATTAAACAAAAACTTGTCCCACCATTCTTTTATTATTACAGATATATTGCTGAAAGAAACTTGTAATTTTTTAAAAATTGGAATCAAGTTATTATCCTACGTTCTCTATTTTTTCTAAGTAGACCTTGCTAGTCAGAGAGGTCTTAACATCCTAAGTCATACTTCAGTGTTTTCAGGGTCCAGTCACTTCTCTGAAGAGGCAATAAAGCCTAGAGCTACTTTACAGTTTCTAAAATAAGCAAATAAAAAAACTAGAACACATTAATATGCAAATTGAGGTAGATGCGTTATGAAAATGCTTCAGGTTTTCAAGCCTCACTCGGTGTGTTTGGAATAGACTTTTAGACAGATCAGTAGCCAACAGATGCTATGGTACTCATCAGATCTTCAGTATCTTAGAACATCCCTTTGTATCCTTTCAAGATCCATTAATTCAATGGAAATTTCTGACCCTTTGAGGAATAATGCCAAAACTCAGCTTCAGTTAAGGCTATATCATTTGTTTTATGAGACTAGTCTTTGATTTATGAGACTAGTAGCTCTAGAGCTCAATTTTTTAGTATTTCTTCATCCTATTTATATGTCAGAAATCAACTTTGGCTATAACCTTCTTCCTTTCTTTCTTTCTTTCTTTCTTTCTTTCTTTCTTTCTTCCTTTCTTTTCTTTTTTTTTAAAATTAGACCTCAGTACATACAAATTAATCCTGCATTTGATGAAACCAATTTTCACTAAATAATGGCATAAATCCCAGTTCAAACTGTTAAAGGCTTTCATTGTAAGTTAGATTAGCACATGCATCAATTGGCTTTTTCCAGGTTTCAACCCACTCTAGAATGTAGTGATTTTTGTGTGTTAGCGGTTTGCCTCAGTTCCCTTGGCTGTTTTTTTTTTTTTGAGATTATTAGAACTCTTACATGTGTCTATAGTCAGTGAGTAGGTACACTCTTGGCTGACTCTCCCCAAGCTGCCTCAACCAAATTTCTGAGAAGTCAGCCATCTTCAAAATCCAGTGTGATAGCCTAGGCTTCATATGGAGCTGAGCTCTGAAGCAGTTAGATAGATTAAACATAATGGATGAACTTCTCAGCATCTATCTGTATCTTGTTTGCTTTTCTGTTAATGCTTTAATTAGCTAAACAGGACATATTGCTGATTGTAGATTCTGGAGGTGGAGATAGACATCTCTGTTTGATTAGAATTATGAACTATTCATGTCCTTTTTATTTAGTTCATAACAGCTTATTACCATAATTTTTATGAAGAATTTCCCCCCAGAACAATTACTATAGATAAATTGTCCCATTACATAGAAACAATGCAAGAAAAAATGTTAATCTTAGTCTTTCTTTAAAGTTCTTTGCCCTTGAACCTTAATGCATTTATAGTTCCTAGATTATATGTGGTTTTGGATATAATATTTCATAAAAATGTGCTTTAAAGTTATCTTCGTCTCTATTAAGTCTCATTTCTTACATTTATTTTTGTGTTGAGCAAATTATAAACTTTGAGAAATATAGGACTCATGTGTGCTTTGGCAATCTTTCTTAGTCTAGAGACATAGACATAGTGGTATTGCCTAAACTTCAGGTTACCCTGACTACACAAGAATTTCACAGTAATCATGTGTATGTATTTCTTACATTTGCCTGTGAGTCATTGTGGCTTATTGTAGTTGTTGAAAACAATTATTAGAACATAATAAATATTTGTATTAATAGATCTCTGCCACCTCTTTGTGCCTTGGATTTAACTGAAAACACTGCTGTCTTCTGTAAACTTAATGTTTATTTTCTATGGTGTTTGGTTAGAAAATACAAGTTCAACTTTGGTTCTGTCTTCTCTCATGTGGAAAATGTGAGCACTATTACTCAGTGAATGTCAACAGCTTCATCTGCTGCCACTGTACCATCGAATAGGGAGATAGTACATCTTGCTAGACAATTCAGGGCTGCGTATTAAGTACAGTATCCATCTTGTAGTAAAGTTTCAGGTGATTTCAGAAACTTGTTTTTTTTTTTTAATTTAATTTAATTAATTTATTTATTTTTTCAAGACAGGGTTTCTTTGTGTAGTCCTGGCTGTCCTGGAACTCACTCTGTAGATCAGGCTGGCCTCGAACTCAGAAATTTGCCTGCCTCTGCCTCCCAAGTGCTGGGATTAAAGGCGTGCGCCACCACTGCCGGGTGATTTCAGAAACTTACTCTGGCTTATTACTATCATCAATAACAGTTCTGTTTGGTTTTCTGTATACCTCTCTAGTCATGTTAGTTACAAATGTGTTTTACTCTTTGGATGAAGGGACTGAGAGAGTTTTTTGATGTGCATGTAAAGAAATTACAAGAGTTAACTTACTCTTCTTCTTCCATGTGGTATATATGTTTGTGTGTGTGCTTCCTAATGTAGGGTTAGCAAGTTCTTAACTAATTTTTCAGAGCCCTTGAAAGAATAATTGCTGATGAAGATAAATTTATTTATTTATTTTTTAAAACCCTCATCTGTACCTATCCTCATATAATAATAGCTACTTAATTATCTGTACTGCTCTGGTTGGGTAGATACATGTGTGCTTGAATTCTTTGCTTCCCACAGTTTTAAATAGTTTGTTCTTATTCATAAATGGCTTTACCTGCTTCCTTTGTTATATTGCATTTTCATGCTTAAGAGTTGCCTTTCATTTCCAAATAGCCATAATAAGATGAAGGCAGAACTTGGGCAGCATTCTGGTTTTTTAACAACTGAAAAATCAATCTTTTTTGTGGATACCATCAACAATTAAATTTTTCACAGAGTCAGTTTTCTATGCTCACAAGAAAACAGTGCACGTAATGTGATCTGGATATATGTAGATTAAATTGTGGATGACACAAATAAACCTCGGCACCTCTGGGTGCAACACTGGTAAAGTCAACCAATTGTGAATGAAATATATTTGCAAACAATTACATATGTGTGGAACATGTACTGATATTTTATCCTGGTCATTATTTTATAAACAAGACAGTTTAGCAATATTCTACATAGCATTTTTATTGTGCTGGGCATTCTGAATAATTCAGCATGGTATAATAACAATACCATCTAAGTATAAAACTAAATAACATTTAAGAAACATGTACTGGAATTCTATAACTCACCATCAATATTCTATGCAGTCCATTGTCCATCTTTCCATGTGATCAAAATAAGGATACCTTTTATTTTGTCATCTACAGTTCTTTACAATTTCTAGATTTTAGAGAAGTAGAATTGCCTACTTTGGCTCCTCTGATTTCTAGCTAGTTATTGTAATGTAGCCATCAGCTGCTCTCATTTTACTGTTAGATGCTGTTTGGGGCATAGATTCAGCATATTCTGCATTATCCATTTGCCTCTAGATGGATATCTGATACAACTTGATAAATATGGACTTCATTTTGACAGATATTCTATCTTGATGGCGATTTGATCTATGTTGATAGAGATTCAGTCTACGTTAATGCATATCTATTCCATATTCTCTGATAGGTGATCCATCATGATGGTTACTGCACAAATATCTGATTCATTTTGATGGATATTTGTTTGATATTGATGAGTATCTCTTTCAACTGCATTTTCAACCAATATTAGCTAATTATAATATAAATATAAGCTATTTGAAAGTGTCTATTTCCTCTATGGAATAAATCAATGATGATTTAGGAATGATAGAAGATACTATAATCTGATATCCAAATATTTCAGTTTCCATTTTACCCAGGCCACTGGTAGCCTACAATATATTTCTTAACTTCATTAATTTTGTTCTGAGACAACTTTATTCATGAATAAATTGTATTCTGATTATACTTTCTCCTCGTTATCTTCTCCCTAGTCCTCTCATCCCTCTCATCCTTTACTTTCTTTGATTCATAAATATTGTTTTTGTTGGGGATCCCATTTAATCCCATGGGGCACATGACAGAAAGTGATGACTCTGCCTTTCTCTGAATTCACAAGAAGTAAGCTCCTTACCAGTGAGGAGCAGGGCCCTCCATCCATGCCTAATGGTTGATTGCTTATTCTTGTGATGGTATCTACAGCTTCTCTGAGTTTGTGATTTTAATTGCAGAGAAGATGGCATTTTACAGTCCTTCCCCCACTCTTCAGGCATTTGCATTATTTCTGTTCTCCCTTCCACAAGTTACCTGAGCCTTACAGGATATGATATGATTGTCTTGTTTAGTATTGGGGACTATTTTCGGCACCTTGTGCATCCATGGTTCATCTTGCCTAATAGCTAGTGTATGTTGAAGGATATCTGGTCGATCTTGATGGATAAATCCTTCTCATTTCCATTCTCTAATTTAGTTTTTTTTCTTTAGCAAATCTTGTTATTTGTACATTGTCTAATTAATTATAGCCCCATCCTAAATTCATTTTATATTCTTATATTTACTGTATGACTTGGATATATCATTTTTCTTTATACATCTGGAATACCAATATAATTCAGAATTTATGTAAGATGAGCATATGTAAGTAGATTTCTGATGTTTATAAAGTTAAATGGGAATAGCTTTCTTCCTAAATGAAATTCAGATTAACTATGCATTATTTCTTATCTTCTTTTCCTCAGAAACTATTTCATCTCAAAGTTGTCACTTTTGTGGTGACACTGATGATTTCTGTAGACATGCATGGCAACATACAGGTACATCTGCAATCATTAAATGAAGCTCTACTCTTTGATTCAAAAAAAAAAAAAAAAAACCAAACCCCACAACCATAAATGACACTTAGAAGGGCTTCACTTATGGCAGCTGGTAAATGATTGTCACTAACTGAAAGTGTAAATGGTTAAGAGACTTTAGTATTTTTATATGACAATTATTTGAGCTACAGGTCACATTCAAGAAGAGCTTACACAGATGCCAATTTAAGAAGACAATTTTACTGTGCAAACTTTTGTGTGAGTGTTAAAGGAAGAAGCAAATGTGAGCTCACAGGACTGTTCTTCTACATTTGTCTTTGATATTGTAGTCTTTGGAATCTAAAACTAATGTTTATGCACATTTACAGTTAAGTTCCACTTACCTGTATCCTGTCACTCATCCTGTATCCACTCTTGTCTTCTCATCTTTCTTTGTAGTATTTTTACTCTTTTACTTTGCACTTGTATTTACATTTCTTTCTGACTTCCCATGTAAGTCTCTCTATCCCTTTCCTTTCTCTTTTATTTCTTGATGAGTCTTCAACTCCTTCTCCCTCTTCCCTTTTCTTACCCTCTCCCACATGCTTCACCTCTAGCTAAAAGGCCCTTTAGGGTGTGCTTGAAGATCCAAAGTGAATTAATTTGTCCAGGTCTGTATCCTGATATTTGTCTTGTGAGTTTTTGTTTTTCTTCATAGAAATCTCAACAATATTGCTAGAGCTAGTTCTGCATCCTATACTCTGGCAGAACTCCTAGAATTAATCCCAGTGGGATTTTTGTTTTAGACACTGCCTTAGTATCTTTGTAGTAGAATTCAGATAGCTATCCAAAGAGAACTCTAGTTAAGTTCATATCCTGAAAATGTTTTGCCAAAATGCTTTATCACTTAATCACTGTAATGGTTATTTATATAAAATACAAATGTATCTCTCTATATGTGTAGATGTGTGCGTGTGTGCTTGTGTGCATGTGTATGTGTGTAAAATAGAACATGCATCTTCACATATTGGAGTAGATAATGAAGCCCCACAAAGATGTTCCTCTTATAATCCAATAACAGTATTTTCCTTCTCTTCAGAGTGGCTTTGATTGCACTGTGTGAGGCTCCAGAGATCTTATTTCATTCCATTTCATACTAAACTAATCACAATATTCTTTAGCTTTGTCACGATGATATAACAATTAGACATTTGGACTTGTGATTCCAAACAGAGGCTTGCTCCCTAGTAAAGTGGTTGATTAGTATTTAAATAGATTTGTCATTTGTTTTTGAAATAATAAAATAATGAAAAGAATTGTTGTTCATATTTAGAGGAGGCTGGGGTCATGTTTTTAGAATGAAGTGAAAGCAAAAGAATGACAACAAATATTGATATCCTCTTTATACATGATTCTAAAATTACACACTGATATTTACTATGAAAGACAGCCTGTTTGATTTCTGTGACTGGTATTTTAGGACATGGTACTGCTACTGTGATGGTTCCCACAGATATAACCTTGGTAAGCTTAACATCTGCATCTTGTGCAGAATGATCTAAAAAGGGATAGAGATTCAATAGTTTCATCAATAGTGATTTTAGATCTTGGAGTAATGTCTCAATGGTAATAAACACTGGCTGATTTTCCAAAGACCTGAATTCAATTCAAACCTAGCACCTACATAGTCACACTGGAAGAGAGTCTCTCTATATGTCTGTGAATCTAGGACTGGATTTGACAGCCTTTCTGGTTCTGCAGGGACATCATACACATGATGTTGAGACATGGGTGCAGATACCTACACACATAAAATTTTTAAAAAGAGAGACAGCTATAGATGAAAATAGTAGAATTCAACTTATTTTACTTTCTGGGGAAACTGAGTCAAAGATAAGTGTGCAGCTCATCACTGTTTTCTTTCTCATCCTCCCGTTCTGTTGAAAATGCAACATAGTAAGTCCCAGCTAAGCACTTAGAAGATTCTTCTTACAGAAACAGCCTCGTAAGCAGATGTCTGTGGTGCTTCTTTCTTGTGTAAGTGGCTGCTCTTAACTTGGAGGAGGGGATGACTTTTCAATGAGGTGCTTGAGTGTTTGGTTCTGAATTGGAAGAATTAGAGGCTAGAATATTGCCAACTCGTGTCAGACTGATGAAAGGTCCCACCTCCTATTTCATGGTTACAACTTTGTGTATGTTCTGAACAAAAGCAGGGTAACTGAGCTCAGGCATCTCTTTTTGACAAACATTATCTAATCATAACTATTATCTTGGTTCCATCTCCACATTGTTTCTCTTGCTGAGTTAAATGCTGCTCTTATGTAGCTTGTAGAATGATAGGGCAAACACAGACAGGAGGGCCAATGAAATCGAAGCACACTGCAGAAAAGGCATAATAGCACCTGTAATATGCTTACTGTGGTGCCTAGTATGCAATAAAGGCTAAATATTTATTCCTTATTGTGATTATTGTTTTCATCACTCTGCTTTGCTTTCATAGACATCACCTGATCACATCCACAGTGAACAAGTAAGTGTTTCTTACCTTTCCTCAAAAAACATTATTAGCAATAGAAACTGTTTACCTTTTGATATCAAATCAATAATTCTTACAAAAGATCATTTTTCCTTCTGTGGCATAGCTGTGCATAAATGATACCAAAGCACATTCTGTTCTGCGTTAATTTCTTATTACTGATTAAAAATATCACAAGTTCAGTAATGTGAGACAACACATGTTTACTAGCTTAAAACTATGAAGGCTACAATTTTTTGAATGATGCTGTTGGCAGGACTGCACTCTTTTGAAGATTCTGAGGAAGAATCTGCTTCCTTACCTTTTCTGCCTTGGGGGCTGGCCTCCTACATAGGTCCCTGGCTTTCTTCTTCCAGGCAGCAAGCACATCACTTCAGCTTCCTCTAGTCCTCTCCTCTCTCTTCTGATCTGACCTGATTACCTTCTTCGAGATTGCAATGGGTCTATATAGATAATCTGGAACCCCATCTCAAGATTCATAACTTAATTATGGCTATGTAGTCCCACTTGCAAATTTTGAAAACAGGTCTCAGAATATAGACATCTGGTGGGTTCCTTGTAGTGTCTGATGCAGGTAAATAGCAAAGAATTATATTTGATAGATGAGATCACCAGCCTTCAGTTTAAAAGTACATTGATCAAACCAACACTTTATTAATGAGGAAATTTTAACAAGTATTAAGATACCTCATACAGAAACTTGTGTCTTTGATCTCTGCTCAGTGACTTTATGCCCTGTTTCAATGCACCATTTTAACACAGTACTCTCAGCTATAATTAGGTTTTGTTAGAGACCACATTAGAAATGAATACCAAATAGTGTTTTAGGTCAGAGGCTAATGTGTAATCTGAAGTCACCTCTCTTGGACTTCAGTTTCGATACACTTAACAGAATAGGTGGATATATAAGAATTGGTTTAGTGGCATTTTTCTAAAAAAGAAAATAATGCCTTAGAGGACTTTGCTAAAGCCCCCGAAGTATCTGATTGTGGCTGCAGTTGGTGTCCCACACGCCAGCATTTTTCTTTTTCATAGGAGAAAACATAAGCTTTGTGAGTTCTTCTCATTCAGACTTCAACTAAGAAATAGTCACAATAAGAGGCTAAATAGTTGACGTTTATGAATGGACAGAATGCTATTGCTCATGTAATAAACTGTTTAAGCTTGTGGTGCCATCTTATTTCCTTTATTTCATTCATGTAATGCCACAGGGTGCTATTGTCACTGAGAACAGCTCGTTCTTATGTTCAATATATGTGTCTTTTATGGAGCTCACCCAAGGACAAATTAGAAGATGGTTCATTGCTTCCACTTCCCTTGTCTCTTTTACTCCTTTTGTAGTTTTCGTGGCCTGTAGAGGATCACGTCAGTCATTTTGATGTTGTTTTATTTTCTGGGCTGCATTTCAGAGAGTGACCTGAAGTACAAGATGATTTATCTTGTCTTTTATATTCAGTAGACAATTCTGTATCTCTTAGACCAGTGAGAAAGGCTTTATTGAGCAGCCCCTGTGCTCATAACTGATGCTTGTCTCCATTACTGGCCTCTGTAAAACCAAAACTGCTGTAAATACTCAGGCCTTTGGGATATGTTTTCTTGCCCCCCCCCCCCCAAGTGACAAAACAGGCCCATGGCACAGGGCTTCTAAAAGAATTTTACTGGAGTGACACATCTGAAAATACTAAATAACATGCCTTGCTTGTCCCAAGCATGAAACACCACGATGTGTTCATTCTTCACAGTCTGAGAGAGAAGGTGTCATGTCTATAAATACCCCCAGTACCAGGCAGGAGTGAGGAGATGTTGAGATAAGGAGCTTTGGGAGTTTAAAGAGGATAACTCCACATGGGTCAAAGCATTTTTACAGCATTTTGATTTGCTGTTACAAGAGGAGGAGGATTTAGCATGTAGAGATAACCAGGGCTGTGATTTTTCTTCCTGTTTCCTGATTGATCTCTTCTCTAATTCTCCCTCTATGTGTGTTTTCTGTGCTGTCCAGTGCTTCTTTTTTTTTCTGGCTTTATCTCTCCCAATCTAACTTTTGACTGCATGTAAGTGTCATAAAAGAATATTCTGCATTCCCAGTTGTTTACTAGCTTACTGTTTTCAGACTTCCCAAGGGCATAGATAACATGAATATGATGATTTATTTCTTTTTCTTGAGACAAGGTCTCACTATGCAGCCCTGGCCTGTCTCTGCCAGGGTGCTAAGATTAAAGTGTGAATCACTACACCAGTGCCAAATACAGTGATTTTTTTTTACTTCTTTTTTACTCATTTCTGCTCCTTAACTAAATGCTGTCAGTAGCTAGGTACATTAGTCATATGGTGTTCGTTTGCAGGAACCTAATTTTTTTGAGACACTCTTAATGGAAGTATTCATCTCCCATAAAATTAAGGGTTCTTCCTCGAGAAAAAAAAGTGATGGCTGTGACATTTTGTTTTTTACATCGAGTGTGGGGATCCAGGGATCTTGTGGCCGGTGTCCACTCTGCTGGCTCCACCTGTGTGAGTAAACACCATGGCTTCTCTTTAACAGCAGAACAATTTTTATTAGTCTCTGGGACTCTGATCAGAAAATTGTCTCATCCTGGATGTGATACTTTTTTTGGAGAAGCTGTTTTCTGCTAACATATAGATGAACCAAACTGAAATCTACAATTGTAGTTAGTAGTCCCTCCTTTTTTAGCTTCAAAGTCATATGACCTTCACCATATCCTGTTTTCAGCACTTCCCTTTCGCTACACACTACTATTAAAGCAAATCCTTTCTCTCCTTTGGGTGTCAATTGTAGCAAATGGTTAATACTCTGGGAATTTCTGCACCAAACTTTTGAACCTGAGAGGGACACATCTGATTTGAGATTAAGATATTAAGAGACATTAGTACAGATATAATTGTTAATTGTACAGGAGAATGCGTTTAGTTTCGGGCATATGTTCAATAAGTGGCTGCATGGTTGTCTTTTTGGACTCATATTAAAATTTACCCGAGGATTCTACTTTGAGTTTGGAATGAAGTATTTTTTTTAATGTAGTTGAGTTCTCTGTGCTGATGTGTTGAAAGGTAGGGAGCCTCTAGTATTAAATAACTATCTCTGATACAACATTTGCTTCCAAAAATAGGAGCCCATGGGATTATTTTGTTGTTTCTTTGCATTTGGGCTCCCACAAGTGGCAGTTTGTTACAGTGGAAGATTCTTTCTTCAGTTCTATGAGCAAGAGTTGCTCATCTAAGTGGGCAGCCCAGTGATCCATGGGTTGCAGATGCTGGTCCTCCCTAGGGCACCCCAGCTACTTTCATAACTGGTTGATGTTTTCCTTTAGGCTAACTCTTGTCTTGAACATAAAAATCAACAAAATAGTGACTTTGTAAAAATTTTTAACCTGTTTATATGTCTTCTTTTGGAAGTGACAGAAACAGAGAATTGAACAAGAACACACACACACACACACACACACACACACACACACACACACACACA
>JANHMN010000002.1:172442285-172459234 GCA_030674055.1 Rhabdomys pumilio
CACACACACACACACACACACACACACACACACACACACACACACACGTACAGATACAGTTTGATATATCTTAAGGAGAGATAGAAAGTAGGGATGAGAATCCTTGGTGTTGTTCTGTTCTCACTCCAGCTTTTCTCATTTAGCTACTGCTTCCCTTTGCCTTTGACAATATTTGCTTTATTTACACATATGGGTTTCTGTGGTGCTGAATGAACAGTTGTACTGAGTACTGAGTGGTACTCTCTGTTTGACTAATTTACTGATTATAGCTTTAGAAAGATGTAGGAAAGAATTCTCACTGTGAATCTATGAAGATATTCACAGCCCAGACCAGAACATGGTTTTTTTTTACATTTATGATTCATTATGACCAACATGATGCTCTGTTAGAAAGCAAGAGTTGCAGCCGTCAAAGTCATTGAGTGACCTTTTATAGAGGGCTGATACATTGACAGGGGCCAGTTTCAAACTGCTTCCCAACTCTCTGTTGGACTCCAAGGAAACAGGAGATTTGTGAATACAATCTAATG
Organism: Rhabdomys pumilio; assembly: GCA_030674055.1. Lineage (NCBI taxonomy): Eukaryota > Metazoa > Chordata > Mammalia > Rodentia > Muridae > Rhabdomys > Rhabdomys pumilio. Next base: position 172,442,816 of record JANHMN010000002.1, read on the forward strand.
CAGGAAAAAAAAAAACCTCATTCTGTTTATTTTAATATAAGTCATTCTGAGGACAAAGCCAATACTTTTTTTCTTTTGGAGGTTTTATAACCAGATATACCAAAGAAACGTCACTGTATCTTGGTCTTTAAATAAAGTTAAATTCCAATGTGAATAATAGGAGACCTCTGAGAGCTACATGTTTGTTATCTAGAAAAATTATAGTTCATAGTAAATTTCCCAAAGGATCATCATAACTAGTCAATAGTTGAAGTAATTTTAGTTTTTGACATATTGAATTAAACAAAGGAAAAATTGTTTTGTTTGATTTTGGTTTTCCCTATGGTAGTGCTCCTTGGAGCCTATAATATGCTAATCAACACTAAATTCCAGAGAGAAGGTTTTAGAATAATATCCAAAATGGTATACAAACACTTGTCATCGATGTCATAACTTCAGTTATAAGAATCTGTATATGCTTATTGTTTCCAGGTTGTTGGTAGTCTCTGCTTACTGTAGTCTGATGGTGAGGTGTTAGAGAAGGTATTGGGGCTGGTGATCAGTAAGCATCTAGAATGAATATATATATATATATATATATATATATATATATATATATTAATTTTTTTCTTATAATGTTTCCTAGGCAACACACACACACACACACACACACACACACAGACTAATTTCCATGTGCATTGGAATATTCTTTTTTTCGTTGTTGCTTTTTTGTTTTTCGAGACAGGGTTTCTCTGTGTAGTCCTGGCTGTCCTGGAACTCAGAAATCCGCCTGCCTTTGCCTCCCAAGTGCTGGAATATTCTATATGGCCTTTTAGAAAGTTCTTGGCAAGCAAGAAATTGAGGTCTCATGCTATAATGCCTAGGGAACTATACATGGGGGATGCTCAGTTATGTCCATTTAAACCTCTGTTCATCTTAGCACTTATGTACCCAGCTTAGGACAAAGTCTTAGATGAATTTCAATATGAAAACTTATCAGTAACTAAAGAAGGGTTTTAGGTACATACAGCTAAGGCAATACATTGTTTATATCTGTTCTACTTGCTTCATTTCATCCCTCTTATCTGAAATGATGTCTGTGGAATTATTTGAAAGCTTTAGTCTGAGCATGGTAGGAGCAATAGACTTGGTTAATGAAGCCTACCCTGGTCATGAGAAGGGAAACAACCTCAAAGAAACTGGGCTGTATGTTTGATACTCATGAAAAAACACAGTTGTCTTTAAAGTCAATGACTAATGTAGTCTTTGGTTTTTTGTGATTTCATCTGCTTCAATTGTTACACATTTAACTATTGGGTTTAGGCTATATAAAAACTATTTTTTTTCAAGTGCTAATTTACAGTCTCTAGTAATAAATTTTCATTTTAGGCTCTATACATAGCAAGTGGCCCAAGATTCAAATTAAATACTCTATTTTCTTGATAAATGCAATGCTACGTTCTTTAAGCCTGTTCTCCCTGCTAAGTAAGATCTGTTGCTCCTCAAGTTCTTACACTTACAAATTCTTCCAGAGAAATCCTGTTACAGTGAATTTAAAACATATATGCAGTTGGAAATCCCTAATTGTTTGCAATTGATGCAGTCATTAAAAGTCTTTCTTCTTCAGAAGGTTGAATCTTAATTTCTATGGTCTGATTACAAACACTTACTTTATAGGGGCTCTAAAGTTAAACTCCGGACTTATCTTTGGTCAGATCTAGAGTTTCAAATTAATTGAATCTAAATCATATTTTCATCATATTATTGAGACTATGTAAATAAAAAATTAGTAATATATAAGTAGAAAGACATCTCTTTTTATGTTTGACTCACTCAGTTTGTCAGAACAAGACAGATTCAGTATACTATAAATGACCAGTATTTTTTTTTTAAAGAATGAATTTGAGTTCTGCAAGGATTTATTTAGCTGTAAATTACAATTTTTTTGTGTGCCATAACATCTGCTGGGTGCTTATGTACATGTTTCTGTGCTAATGCTGGTACATTGTGTTTTCGGTTTTGGTGTACTTTCTAGTTCCTGGTATAAATTCAAGTTATAGCTTTTTCATCTTGGTAATAGAGGTAGGACAATGACCTGGGATGTAGTACCCTCAATTGTGAGTTGTATGTAATCATTTGGACTTCCTTTATATTCATCTCTTCTTATATTTAAATGAATGGCTCTGACTGTTATAATAAAGTTTGTATCATAGCTATGTAATGTAAAAATTCAACATCAACCATAGCTCTGCTGTAAGTTCAGCGCTGTTGCTGTATCATTAAGACTCTGCATCTGAAGACAATAAAAAACCTAAATCAAATACGTGTACAGAATATTGTTTCCTCATTCTTATATTAGTGAAGAATGGGAAAAGCAGGCAGTAAAAACAAAACCAGACAAGTTTGCGTCAGAGCTGTTTGTAAGCTTATGCTTACAGCCTGAATGTTTATGTATTTGCTTTCACAATACTTTCTACAGAGCATGTTCTCTGAAGCACAGGACAGACCACATGACAGCATGACGGATAGTCCTTTTTGAAAGCAGCGGTGCTATCTTTCATAGTTCTCTCCCTGAAAATCCTCCATTGCTCTAGAATACATCAATTGTTTGTAATCATTCTGGTTATTGTAGTATTTGAGTGAGAAGAGTTGGATTTTAATACTTTGGTTATTGGCTATTGGCACATAACATCCTTGAATATGGTTTTCCTCCTTTGAATTGCTTTTCTCGGCTCAGCCCTCAAGTCTCACATATCTACTAAAATTCTGGTGAAGAACAACGAATCATCAACTATCGTTCAAAGTTTAATTGGCCCTGAGATGTCCAGTCATTGCAATACAGGGCCGACTTTGGGACTTTGGGCCTTAAAGAACAAGAAAGGAGAGGTTTTGAGTAATAAGCATAACTATAAAACCTTACAAGATACTTTCATAACAGAACTTGCTGCTAGCCAATTAATTGCACATGGATAGTGTGTGCCTGTTTTCAGCCTGCATCAGGAATGTTTGCTCCTAGAGTGGGACAGAAAATAAAAGAAAAATACAGAACCTTTAGCTTTCACATGGATTTGTTAAAGTGCTACTGAGTATTCTCTCTTTCCCTCCCTCTGTCCCCTGTCCTGCTCCCTTCTTCCCTCCATTTTTCTCCTTTTCCCTTCCTTACTTCCACATCTCTCTTCTTATCCTCCTCTTCTTTTTTCCTCTCTCAGGTTCCCATTAATGATGGAACCTGAGTCATTCATGCATCTCATTTCCCACCAAGGTCAGAGAATTTTGTGAGTTAAAATATGCTAGTATTTACCATTAGTTATGAGGCTTATGACATATGCATTGGCCTGGATAGTTGTATTGTGTTTGTCTTCAACTAGAGTAGATTTTTTTTTTTAATTAGTTAGCAAATTCAACTTTCTGGGATGAACATAAGGGTACCAAGAGACTTTATTGTTTCACTCCAAATCAACAAGTGAACTGAGAGTAGAGACTAAATTCTAAAACTTTGTTTTGGTGTAAATTCTTACACAAGACAACAGTGAGAGCCATGAAAATAGTTGCTGTTGCTTTCCATATGACTGCGTAAACACTTCACATGCTCAAGTTCTCAGAACAATAAAAGATGAATCAGTAATAATTATCTAGGTTTTAAACAGATTATAAACTGAGATTTAGGCATGAATGTTTATTTTCATTTTTATTTAAATCATCATTATTTTATTTTCAAGTTTTTGTTGTTATTTTAGTTTTCTTTTTAAATTTGAAATTGAGAGTCTTATGCATGCTAGGCAAGTGCACATACCACTGAGCCATACACCCAGGCTTAGAAAATGGGACCTAGAAAATATAAAAAATTTGCCTACGGTGGACCTGGTGGCGCAAGTTTGTAATTCCAGCATCTTGAGAGGCTGAAGCAGGAGGCTCACAGTTTAAAGTCATACGTATACTGGACAACTTAGACCCTGTTTCAAGACACAACTAATACAGAGAAAAAGAGGACACAGTCTCATGAGTAGGACATTAATCTAGCCCTGGATTCAGTCTCAGGAGAGACAAAGAGAGAGGAAGTGGGAGAGGGACAGAGTTAGAAAGGGAAAAAGGAAGAGAGGGGGAGGGAGAGAGAGAAAGGGAGAGAAGGAGAGAAAGAAGGGGAGAAAGGGAGAGAGAAAGAGAGGGAGAGAGGGAAAAAGGGGAAAATGGGGAGAGAATTAATTGATATCTCAGGTTACACAATGAAGCGATGGTAGTTTGGGGGACATGGTGTGGATTTGTCTCCAAGATCCTCATTTTTATGGGTCAGGTATTTTCTAATAGATGACTTAAAAACTAGTATCAAACTTAAATATTCTCCACAGAGCACAAAGCCTTCATTTTTAACTGTGGACATTGTGGAGGATCGAACTCTTTTACAATGTGGTGCATGAGATATAAAACACATCATATTAAATTTAGTAACAGCTACTAATATACTAGCATAGGTAGTCCTTCCAGTCTTAAAAGTCTACAAGCATAAAAACAGTATAGTTGAAACCATTTCCCCTTGGCATAGGCTTAAAATGCTTTTTAAATACCAAAGCAATTTCATTTCATATCCGCTTATCTTTCCAAATAAAGACCCACTTTCTCCAGATAATCATATGGCATATGTATTTGAAAAGAAGCAGGTACTCTTATTGAAAGGGTTTCATATTTTTTTCAATCCACAAAGCAGTGCCCATCTAAATGAAATAGACATTTTCATTCTCTCCTCTTCTATAAGCTGAGTGCTATAGTTGAAAAGTGGGCCTTAATTTGAGAAAACATGTTATGCATATTTAATTCTATAAGTAATTAACATAAAATTGCTCTTGTCAAAATGAATACATTTGTTGAGGTATTTTTGCTTTATTTTGCAGACTTGTTCCATTTTATCATTAATTCACACAATCCACAAAGGGTGTCTAGTCATTGGTGTTATTAACTAAGTACTGTGGTACCATACACTTAGGAAAGGGACTAGAAGTGGGAAGGGCACATCAGACAAAATGAGCAGAGAGAGCCTGTTCCTACAAACACCCAGTTGAAAATAAGGCCATGCATCAAGAGGCCAAAGCAAGAGGCAGCATCATTGTTGCCAGCATCAGTATTGCAATTCTTTATCCATAGTGACTGCAATAGTACCTTTCACCAAGACAAACATTGGAAATGTATTAAAAAAAATACTTGTATAATTCAGAGACAAAACTGGCTTGCTCCCTCCAAGAACAAGCAAAAGAATGTAAATCTTGACCAGATGCCCTGTTTCTGAGCAATGGTAGGTAGTAGGGTGCAAGGTGAGCATTGGATGAAGGGATGCACATTTTCTAGGGGATGAAAATAGATATCTTACTATATAGTGTCTCAAAAATGAAGACTTCAGTTAAGAGTTTTGAAATACAAGAGTGACTCATCTATAAATGATGCTAATATTTCTGAATGTGTAAAGAAAAAGGAAGTAATGTTGAAGGAGGTCATATTGTAAACAGTACTTTTAGTATGAAACGTTGAGAAGCAAGGGTTGCCACTGGTTGGGTAACTTAATTCGGGAGCATTGCTTTAGGAGAGAGTATAAGTGTTGCACAGAGTTCATGGGTCTACTAGATAGTATGTTTAAAAATTTTTGGAGCACCATTTGTTACTAGAAGTCCAGAGCTGCTGTGATCATCTAGGCTGAAAGTGTTGAAATAAAGTAGCAATACATGAATGAAAACTGTAAGTTAGTAGTACAAATGGGTCATGTATCCATTATAATCTAACATTCAAGTTTGGGTTGTCAGAAGCCTGAGGAGAAGAGAAGGTATAGAAGGCAATAATGGGAAAGGAAGATAGAGACCCTTGTTTTGGAATTTGCTGAGTTTGATCACCCACTGAATATGAAGGCCAAGAATTTTAGTTAATTATTCTAATAGCAGAGTTTGGTGTCCATGAATGAATATGTAAAATGGTGTGTGTGTGTGTGTGTGTGTGTGTGTGTGTGTGTGTGTGTGTGTGTGTGTGATTTTAGGAGCTTGAAATAGTATAATGAGGTATTTTATTTCCTAAACCCAGAAATTTTTGGCTGAAGTCTGGGATTCACATTTGGGAAAATCTTTGTTGAATTTAGCAGATTCCTATTATAATGAAACTAGAGAAAGAAGACTATCACAAACAACCAAGCATCTTGAATTTTACAGTGGGCAAAGGTGCTTGGGGGGCATCAAAATATGGTGAGGACAATTGCAGCTACTCTTTATTAGTGACACTACTGCCGCCAAAGCTTTTATTAAGAGGCATTATTGTTATGTGATACATCACTGTGCTAACGCTAGCCAGCATGCCCGTGAAGTGGATTATTAGTGTCTTCACAGATGAAATAGGCTTTAGATCGTTGTCTAACCTACAGAGCAAGTAAGTGATGACCCTGGAAATTTCATATTTCTGGTGTGCACAGACTGCTCATGGAGCTAAATGGGCAGAAATAAAGAAAGGAGGAATGAGTTTTCGTGACTTGAAGGGAAGCAACTTTCTTGGAGCAATGGTGTCATCTTGGAGCACCCAATTTGCAAGAAGAAAGAAGGATGGGAAAAAAAGAAAAGAAAAATATGAACTGTTTTAGGTGTTCAGAGAATAAGACTTGCTGCATTAGTTCATTGAAAAATTTACGTTTCAAAATGAATCAGCTTTTTATGTTTCAGAATAGCCTTCAAAATGAGTCAAACAGCCTGGTAGTTTAAGTGAATGATAAAAAATAAAATAAAAAGAGAGCTGGCAACTAGTGTAAAAGAACACGAAGTCTTAAAACACTTTTATTTGGAGCAAAGCATTTTCTGGGTTATTCAGTTTTTGAAAGGTTATTATTCTGAAAGTAGGGCTCTCTAGGGACTTGATGGAAGTCTCTTTCATTGTCCTTAGAACCGAGACTTGGCATTACTGACAGCTGTTCTTGCTATAGGTCGCGTATATGGTTTTTATATAGCCAGTCCATAGGGATTGGCTTTGCACGTTCCTGTACTGGCTGGGAACCTGCAATTACTTGCTAATTAAGAACCAGAACTGCCAAGCCTCCTGTAAGAATGTTACCTGCTTTCTAGGTTTAAGGAAGCAAATTCATTAACAAAGCTTAATGTTTCTTCCAGACAAGTGTGACCTTGGACAGATCACTGCCTCTTCTAAATTTATCGTCACCCTAACAAGTGGAACTAACATCTGGTCTACCTTCCAGAGTAGATGAAAACTGTCATTAAACAATGAATGAGAATGTACTGTATAAACTGCTGACAAATACAAAAAGAGATTGCTTAAATACTTTCTAAAGCATGTAATATAATGTGGTAGGTGGGTGGTCACATACACTATGCATTAAAATTTTAAGTAATCTAAAAATAAGTTTTAAAATGTATATATTTTCTTCCACAACTCTTACCATTCAACTTATATTTCTAATTTTTTTGAGACTCGATTTTATTATGTAGTCTTATCTGGCCCAGAAGTGGCTATATAAACCAGGCTGGGCTTAAACTCATATGTATCTGTCTGCTTATTTTTCTAGTGCTGAGGTTAAATGCAAGCCCCCAAATTCCTGCATTACTTCTAATTTTTGGTATATGCTGCTCGAGGTTGGTGTGTGTATACACATACCATAATAAGGAGGCATTTTACAATTTGAGGGTTTTTTTCTAGTAAAGTTTTTATCTATTCATGTTAGTGACACAACCATGTCACTTTTGAGACTTACATAATATTTCTCCTCAATGCACCATAGTATATTTCATCACTCTTACTGATGACTATTTGGCTCACCTTCCTTTTTCCTCGTAGGCGAATATTATGCAAGTAGGCTCTCAGACATGCATGAAGATATTTTGGCAAGAAAATCCTGAAAACTTGAATAAATTAGACTAGAGTATACCCATTTCAAATTTGATAGATGCTCCCAAATTGTCCGTTAGAAATGTTGCAGTGGATTTTACCCATTTCAGAGATGTTTATTTTCCATTATAGTGTTAGTGACCTTAAGTGTCAGTCATTTACAGGCTTATTTGAAAACCCAAGCTCTCATTTTGCCCATCACTGAACTGACTTGAGTCACTTCATTTTATTAGTAATCTCTGCTTTTCCTACTGGAGTCTGAGAAAGAAGCCTTATGCCTACTGTTTCTAGGGTTTGTCTGTTGTTGACTGGACTCACGGGAACTTCATCAACAACGAAGCCTTTAAAACTAGTTACAGCAATGATGGTGCTGTAATGACTTAGATTCTCTTGCTGACAGTAATGTCCACCGGCAGATAGTTTATTGTACTTTGCATTAAATTCTGAGCTCAGTTTTTTTTTTTTTTTATATTGAAATCCTAGGACATGAGGCTGAGCACACTTGGTATCAACTTCTTCATTTTGAAAGGCTCAGTGCTGAAGCTCTCCCCAAGGGTTCCTAAGAGCAATGGAATTTTATGAAGACTAAGAAAAGTACATGCTGTACCCAGGGCAAAGGCTGCTAGGCTGAACTTAGCTGAAATTTGCCTTGCACCTTTCTAAACAGTCTTTCTGGTGATCCTACAGCTTCCACTCATGCTATCATTAGGCTCCACACAGTCAGCTGCACTGAGGCCTCTTGTGTTTAGAGAGGATTTCAAGGACCAGTCTCCGGTTGTTGCAACGTTAAACATGACTCTGGGATAATATGGCTCCACGACTCAAAAAGTGCCAACAGTCTCAAGAAAATACATGCAGGATAAGAGTCTTTCTAAAAGAACAGTTGTGCTTGGGGGTGGGGAGGGGGTCTGAGGCAATGTCTAAGTTGGTAAAAGATCTGATGAGTAAACAAGAATACCTGCATTTGGATCTCTGGTGCCACAGAGTCAGGCACAGTAATACATATGCCTGTAGCCCCAAGACTGGAGAAGCAGAGAAGGACAAATGCTCAGAGCTCATTGGCTAGCCAGCCTAGCCAAATCAGTGAAAGATTTCCTCAAAAATAAAGTGAAGAATGATTGAAGAATACATCTGACATCAACCTCTGGGCTCTACACTCTAACACATTCACACAGACATGCACAACCCTATACAAACGTGTGTGTATACTACGACCTCTCCCTCCAAAGCAAAACAAAACAAACAAACAAACAAAAAAACCTGTTGATTGGATCTTTTCTCAATAAATAAATTTATAGAGTCCATAAAGTAATGTCTTGAATATCTAGCTTCATAATTATTAACATCAGAAGATACAAAATAATCTGTTCAAATCTATGTTGAAAAGTTTGAAGATCAATTCAATCAGTTCCTTGTTTACTCAAATCTCCCTATTGATCACCCTCTTGAGTGCAAGTTTCTATAGACAGTTAGTAGTATGGAGTTGAGGAAAGTTATACTTACCTATAGAAACCAGGAGACAAGTGAATGAAATGGGTAATGAGTACTGTTACAGAGATAGGGAATATGGAAGCAATAACAAAAAGTTGTTAGAGAACTTTCCTGAAAGAAGTAGTCCACTAGCCATCAGTTTCTGTGGTCTCCATGGTCTCTTGAGTGGAGTCAGTCTGGCTTTCAAGTGCAGAAGATGCAGGGTTTTTTTCTCTGTGGAATAGATATGCGTGACATCAGAAATGACTTACCTTGGTTTATCAAAGTCATTTGACTCAGGTATACAGTTTGTCCACTGCATTTTTCAGTGGTCACATCACAGTCTAGGCTATATCTTCTAGGTGTGTCCAAGTCTTCTGAAACCTTCTTGGGTCAACTGTTAGAGGCTTTGGGAATTCTGTCTGTCAGAATCTTAAATATATTATTAGCAGACTTTTGACAAGATTGAGAGTCATAAGGATTGGCTGTAACTGAATAGAATTTTTTATGGGATATTTTATTTATTTACATTTCAGATGTCATCCCTTTTCCTCACCCTCACAGAAACCCCCTATTCCTTCCCCCCTCTTGCTACTTCTATGAGGATGGGCCCACACTCATCCACCCACTCCCCTCTCCCTGCCCACGAATTCCTCCACACTGGGGCATCCAGCCTTTACCAGACCAAGGACCTCCTCTCATACCAATGCCGAACAAGGCCATCCTCCACTACATATACAGCTAGAGCCCATGGTTCCCACCAAGCGTGTTCCCAGGATGGCAGTTTAGATCCTGGGAGCTCTGATTGGTTGGTATTGTTGTTCTTCGAATGAGGCCACACTTTGGTCTTCCTTCTTTTGAGCTTCATGTGGTCTGTGAGTTGGGTCTTAGGTATTGTGAGGTTTGGGGCTAAAACCGTTTTATCAGTGAATGTATAACACATGTGTTCTTTTGTGATTGGGTTACCTCACTCAGGATATTTTCTAGTTCCATCCATTTGCCTAAGAATTTCATGAATTCATTATTTTTAATAGCTGAGTAGTACTTCATTGTGTAAACATACCACATTTTCTGTATCCATACTTATGTAGAAGGACATCTGGGTTCTTTTCAGTTTCTGGCTATTATAAATAAGGCTGCTATTGAACATAGTGGAGAGTGTGTCCTTGCTAGATGTTGAAGCATTTTTTGGCTATATGCCCAAGAGTGGTAAAGCTGGATCCTCAGATAAATATATAACTGGTAGATTGTTGTTTATTCTTTCTCAGACTTCTGGCTACATTGATAGCTAAACTTCCACAGATGTAATCTGTTACCTCATTACCCAAACTCAGTTTCCTTCAACTAAATGCTTCATATTTCCTCTTTTGCTATGTCACTGTCATAATAGTATCTGAGTTCCTATAAACTTGCCTAACTTTAATGAAACATTCCACTATACGATCTAACAAAGGCTTATCTTAAACTGCTCATGTTAATTCATGCGGTTATCTCTTTTGTAAACTTATAAGCTACAGGAAACCCACTCAGTTCTACCTCTCATGGACCCAGTAGACTTCATCCAGATAAGTACATCTGCCTAAAGTTCCCACTTACTACCTATTGCAAAGGATGGGATCCCTCTGGATTTCAAATGTACCTCTTAAGAAACAAAATTTTTTTCTCCCAAATATACTTAATCTTATTCTCTACATCTTCTCAAGTCCAGGAGCATCCAAAACAGCTCGAGAGAAGCAACCTCCAGATGCTCCATCTTCTGTCACACACACAGACTACTGGACCTGTTCATTCTGACCTATCCTCAGATACCTCCACAGGACAGCAGGAAACAGCCAACTCTACTAAGACTGGACAAACACCCCCCCATACCCATTTTTCTGAATTCCCTAGAGACACATAACCCCCAATGTCAGCAGGAAGTAGCCAGATATCACAATGAATCTATTCCTGCTTCACCATCTCCATTACCTCTTTCTAATTTTTTCTTTTTAAATTAAACCAAAACAGGGGAATGTTAGAATTCTGTCTAAACTCGACCCCCACAGTTATCTGGCAACAGGCAGGTAGGCCTGGCCCACTATAAAAGGGGCTGCTTGCCTCCTCCTCTCTCTCCCTCTCTCTCTCTCTCTTGCTCTCTTGCTGTCTTGCACTCTTGCTCTCTTGATCCCTCTGTCTCCTTGCCCCTTTCCCTCCCCCTCTCTTTACATGCTCATGGGCAGCCTCTACTTCCTTACTCCCTCTCTCCCTCTCTCTGTCACTTTCTACTTCTACTACCCTCTTAACTCCCCCGCCCATACCCTGAATAAACTCTATTCTATACAAAAAAAGTAGTCCATGGCTTAGTTGATGGACAAGTATCAGAGAATTCCAGAAGAAGGGGCTAAACTATCTAAAGGCATGGAGCAGCATGTCATGCCTTGGAAATGATGCTTACATTCAATGGAAATGAAACTCAACAAAGAAGCTGGTACATGGGTCAACATGATGGCTCTGTGGATAAATGCACTTGCCTCACAAGCCTGCTGACCTGAGTTCAAGCCCTCAAGTGCATGGAGAGGAAGGGAGTGCTGATTCTACAAATTGCCCCTCTTACTTCTTCACACATGTTACAGCATGGGCCCCAGAACATATTATACCCCCTCAGTACAAAGGTTAAAACACAGTGTATTATTTAAATTAAGCTCTGCATCATCCAATCTTTTTTTCTGCTTTCTTTTCCATAGCTATTACCACCATCATAACTCAGAGAGTTTTCCCCAAATGGTTAGATATCACACACACACACACACACACACACACACACACACACACACACACCCCAAATGAAAACAATAAAAAATCCTATGAATCGTAATACTTTTAAAATAATATAGACACTGCTATATATTCTTAAATAATTCCTAAACATTTTTTGATTAAGTTTGATTCCATTCTCCTTTACTTATACTGAGCAAAGAACTCACTGGGCGTGTCACTGACTATCACTTGAGATTAAACCAAAGTAACAATAAAACAGCAGATGAAGATTCTAGCTCCACACTTAACTTAGAGATTGGCCATGTCTTTATGGAATGTTGTGCAGAGATGAGAGCCAGACTTAAGCACAGGTTTTTAGGAGAGTGATGTAGCTAGTTATGGAATCCGGCTGTGGTCAGGATGAAGAATGACACTATTCCCTAGTCTTCAGCACTGTGCCCCTTGTCTGTGCTTCCCTCTGCTCTCCAGCAGAAATGCGACTGTATGATTTAGTGCCATATGCATACTGGACAAAAGGAATAGGTCACAGCCCATAAAAGTAAACATAAATTATACATTACAACAGCCAAGACTTTCAAATACTAGAAATTACCCACCTCTGAATTTTTTAGTATCAATTTTCCAGATAAACCTCTTATAATTTCTATTACTTCCAGAGCTTTGAAAAATCATCAGTCTCTTAATATTAAACTCACTATCAGCTGTCTCTAGTCACTTCAACTGATCACCAATTTGAATCTCCTATAGCCTTTACTGTCTATATATGACAGGATACAATTCTTTGCCATTTTGGATGTTTGGTTGTACATTTCTTTGCCTTGTGCCAGTACTCATTGAAATTCTTTGGGATTCTATATTTATTTTGTGTATCATATCATCAATGAACATTATTCCATGTTCATGAAGAAGTATCTTCTCTATAAATAAAGAAGAAAAATACTTCAAGAAGTATTTGTTTAATGAATGCATACAGGAATGAAAAATTGTCAATGCTTTGCATCTATCACGTATAATACTTAAACTAATTCTCTTTTGTTGATATAACATTTGCTTAATATGTGTTTTATAGTAGTTAAACTATTTAGGAAATATTGTCCCCAAGAGATCAGGTCACTTTTTCCCCCCACAAAATGAGAATTTCTATTATGTGATAATAATGGATTAGTTTTTTCTTATCTTAGTTTACAAGTTACCTCCCACTTACTTTTAAGAGCCTAATTTAACCTAAATATGCATACTATTTACATGAATCATCTAGAAACATTTAAAGGTTAATGCTTATATTTGTGTTCATTAATTCAACTATTTTTCAGAAGTTCAATTTTGCTAGTAGCCCATTAACAAGGAGGTGCTATTTATACAAGTAAAATTCCACTGAACCTTTTCTGGTTTAGAAAGCAATAGTGGATGTTTAGAAACCATCTGTGGAGGAACTTTATTATATAATAAACACAGACACACACACACACACACACACACACACACACACACACACACACTTATGGTACTAGCTGGTCAAGTGCTCTAAAAAATAATCTATATCCATCCCCACCAAGCACCATATTTAGTACTTATTCCTGACTAGCATCACTAGAATGAGAAACTTGTAGGATTTTTTTAAAAATTTATTTTTATTCATGTATATATGCATGCAACTGTCTGTGTGCACATGCATTTTAGTGTAGGTGCGCATGGAGGCCAGAAAAGGGTTTTCATATCTCTGGATCTGTAGTTACAGGCAGTAATAAATAATCTGATATGGAAGCTGAGATCCTTGGGGAAAGGTGCAAATCTCCTAACTGCTGAGCCCATGTTTATTTAATGTTTTAACTTAATCCTACTGATTAACCCTTGAAGTTCTTTCTTCATTCCTAACACTTACATCATCTGTTTTTTTTTTCTGCTTATTATTATTATGTCCATCACAATACTTTATGGAGAGTAGACTTCCAATTACATTCTTAACCCACTCCTACTAAAATGTAATAGCTTCTATTGACTGGCTAACAGAATGGAAGTGGTTACTGAGTTAATTTGAATGTTAAGTTATTTTTAGGCATCTTCAATATTCTGAAATTTTCTATTATCTTTCAAAATGAGAATGTAACTCATATCATTTAATTTGTGGAATAAAACTGATATGTTTATATATAATATATGATATATAAATGTACTTATATACTCATAGAATATTAATTATTAATTAATTTATTATTTATTATTATGTAATGTTAACTATATTTATATAACATATACATATAAATATATATATTATATGTATGTGTATATACATAATGGATTATTATATGTTTTATCTATAATTAGTCATTATTTTTGAGGGTAGGAATGATATTTTTCTCAATTTTTAATTGATACTTCATATTTATTAGCCCCACTGTACAATGCAGAATAGTAAAGTCATTAGCTATTTATTTATTATTTATTTTTACTGAGAAAATTCAAGATGTTCTTTTAGCTGTTTTGAAATATGTCATAAATTCTTGTCAATGAATACCTCCCTATTATAAAGAGGAGCACTAAAGATGATTCTTTTAACCTATTTTGCTCCTCTTTCTCAAGCTTTTTTCATCTATGTTTTTCTATCCTTCTCTACTGGTGATGACCAAGTTCTTACTCTTCAAAACATTGGCTGTTGTAGCCTCTACTGAAGGGTGAGAATATGTGATACTTGTCTTTCTTTTTTATAACATATTGTCTTCCAGGCTCTCCTATACTGTTGTAAATTATATGATTTTATTTTGTTTTATGGCTATTCCATTAAAAAACTGGAAGAGACTATTCTATTTTATGGCTGAATAAATAAAACACACCCGTTAATGATGTTTCTGGATCATGTAGAATCATACTTTAGGGATTTTTTTCTTATTATCTTTTTTCTTTATTCTTCTTTTGTTTTGCCTATTACAAGCCTAAATATATGAAAACCATCAGAAAAGTACTTACTGAGTACAGAGGAAAAAAAAACATTACAGAGAGCTCAAGGAGATCTAGAAGATTATCTGTTTCAATCTCATCTATATTTGGATAAAAAAAATCTCTCATTTTTATATATTTTTGCCAAGTATCCATAGCTCACTGGATACTGTTGAACACCAAAATCTTTTTAGCATTAAGTTTTCCAGCATGCTGACTACTTTTAATAGTAGGACTTTTCCTAACAAATGTACCTTGAGATGAAATATATAAAAACAATGTATGTATGTATGTATGTATGTATGTATGTATGTATGTATCCCTTTATCCCTTAACTTGTTATGGGAAACCTCTGGCAAATTAGCAGTACCCTATGTGGCAAGTGAATTTGATATGCTTAACTCATACAACACAGGTTAGCAACACATGGTGGGTTGTTATTCTTATGATCTGTATTTGAACTGAAGCAACAGAAACTTTTAGTGACCAGTACCATGAGTATCAGATAATATGTTTGCTAGACCAGGAAAAGATCAAAGTGTAAAATTTCAAGTAGAGTTTACACTGACTGCAGGTCACTTCTGTACAGTGATAGTACTAAAAACTTGTAAAAGAATTCTCATGACTTGGGGACCAACTCTACCTTTCTTATTCATTTACATTGAGTTTTAATCTAGCTCTTTCTTACTCAGTTGATGCTAACTAATCTGAGTCCTTTCATTCTCTCAATTGTATGCATCTACCATTCCAGTGCCTCTTAATCATCCAGAATTAATTTTTAATTTTGTATGCTTGCAATTCAACATTGTGATCTGTAATCACCCATTATGGGAATTACCCAATAGCACCAGGCTTGTAATAAACAGCATGAGGCCACGAGTTTATTACAAGAGATCATTCTAGAACTGAATACAGGTTTCTACAACACACTAAACACCAAAGATTGTTGATAGTGTTTGTTCTTCCTAGCTGATAGAAAATCTGATGTTTTTATTATTATGGTTACCAGAAAAGATAATGGGAGAGAACGAGTCTGATTTCAGTGCCCAGAGCTTCATCATTGCTTGGATGTGTTAAAAAAAATGATACTTGGAAATTGAATATTATCTTTTCCAGTAGCAAGATTGGTTTAGGCTTTTGATTATGTGGCACTCATATTCTGGCTTTGGAATCAGGCAAAAACCATGCAATTATTTTCACTGATCAAATGAGAAATATTGGAATAGAGGTAGGGAACAATTGAAAGAAACTACTTTCAATAAACATTTCATAGAAGTGCATTCTTTACGTAGATTTTCAAAGATTGGGTAGATAGCAACCCTTTAGTAGATGGGAGGTAGTCTGCTTGAATCTTACATATCATGGTGACTCTTGTTGGATCTGCAGGTTCATGCGACAACACTGAGTGATTCTTATAAAGGG
>JANHMN010000002.1:172459244-172481347 GCA_030674055.1 Rhabdomys pumilio
CTTCCTTCCTTCCTTCCTTCCTTCCTTCCTTCCTTCCTTCCTTCCTTCCTTCCTTCCTTTCTTTCTTTTTTTTTCATTCTTCTGGAAGGAAAAAGACAAGTTTTGTGGCTTAAATGCTGCCCACAGGTTTCTTCAAAATTCTCTGTATGAAGCCATGACAATGACAAATGTCCATTGAAAGAGTTTCACTGTGAAATGAAATTCATTAAAGAATTATGGATAACCTTGTCCTTTAGATTTAACAAGTATTTTGTTTGTATGCACACTTATTTTATCTACTACAAAAGTGACTACTTTCTGTTGAATATTTTTTTATTGGCAAGTGATGAGTTGGGACTTTGAGGATGGAGTTCTTCTTAGGTGCTCACAGTCTTTGCTTTGTGCCTTTGCTGTCAGTATGAATAGAAACCTTGTTATGCGCCAACTCATTTATGAGTCACTGACTCTGGGAGAATGGTTAAAAAATTGGTATCTGTCATCATCAAGAGAGATGAGCCAACAGGTTGTTCACTATACACATAGGCTAGGAAATAGCGTTCTACGTGTTTGCTAAGTTCTTCAGTGTGTTAAACATTCCATATCATAGAAATTTACTGCTGTGCACTTAAAAATGAACTAAAATGTTGGAATGTTTATTAAAACACCGTCTTGATGTTATAAGGCACATTAGGACAATTGAGCTGCATTATACTTCCATTAAAAAAGAAAAAATAATGGGCCAGTTAGATGGCTGAGCAGTTAGGAGCATGCACTGCTGTTCAGGAGGACTCATGTTTAATTTTAAAAACCACATTAGGCAGGTCAAAACTAACTCTGTATCTCCAACTCCAGGGTTATTAGACATGTCTGCAGGTACCTGTACACATGTGTACTCACTAACTGCTAACAATACACTAATTAAGAATAAGAACAATAAATTAAAAACTTAAAAATGATCAAATATTTCTCAAAATTTCAAAATATTGCTTACTAGTTGAAAACAGCATAACAGAACAAGTTCATAGAACAACAGACAACAAAATGCATTGGTAGAGTAAAGGAAATGAATCCTAATACATACTGGCTTTATTACCAAAGAGTTATGTATGTTAAAATAAAGTAAAACTGAAGTGCATAAGATCATTTTGACTCAGAACATAGATTTGACCATTAGACACCTGGCTCACCAGGTTGCTGGCTGGCACTAGCCAACCATAGCAGATCATGTCGGCTTTCCCTTCCACACACACACTCTTTTTTTTCTCCATGCTGTTCTATGCTCTGAGAATTGGTCGATACACTGAGCCCCTTAGTTCTCTGGTGTCTAGTTGTTTTGGCTAGTAGCAGGCTTGGAAGAAATCAGAGAGAGGAAAAGGGAAAACACATGGTGGAAACATTTCTCTAGGTTATTCTGAAGATTGCCCATGGCAAGGTGTGCTGTTCAGCTACAGTCTTGCTCTCTTATTGTGGTCCTGTCTACCTGATGCTCTCCTTGCATTGTCACGTGACTGTTTATTATTCTGTTCCTTTCAGGCCCAAAGAACCAATCCTGGGCTATTGCATTATGTATTAGTAGCTCTGGAAACTCTGCCCATATCTTTTAAATAGGGTCATTACTTACTGCTCTTTATTCTAGTTAACTTTGAATGTGCCCATTGTTTTCTAAAGGGCATATGAATGAAATAATAGCCATATAATATTACAAAGAATAAATAAATTGTGCTTTCATAGTTTTACCTATGAAGTGGCAGTGCAGTGACTTGCTTTTTATAGATCTCTTCCTATATAAAATCAATGTTTATGCTCTCGAGACCTTAGAGATTCTGCTTCAACTTCTTTATCTTATCCTCAAAAGAGTTAGTTTTATTTAGTTGTACTAGGGTATGAATTTTTTTTTTTTTTTTTTTTTATGTACAGCAAGGATGTTCTGACCAAAACAGCATGAAAAATGTTAGCCTGAGCTGACTGGAGGGCTCCCTCTGTTCCTAAAACTGTCTCATTTAGTCTGGTTGATATTTTGTATGTAGAAGCTAGTGTTCTTTGTGAATACCCTCTGGTCAGGGCTGGGGGTTTGGTCTACTTAGCTTGCCATAGGCCATCTGGTTTCATTCTTTACTATCTAAGCATAAGGAAGAGTCCAGTTAACTCTCCAGTATAATATTCTCTTTTACAAAATGTTTTCATGGCTTAAAATAGAAGGCCATACAGAGCAGTAAATACAAGCTGAGCAGATCAGCACACTACCTGCAGTGTTTGTACACGGTCTTCTCAGTTCTCAGAGGCCTGGGACAGTGACTGCCTTTGAACCCGATGAACACTGTGAACTTAGTCCAGAGTGGCTGCCGCTGTTAAGCTTTGTGATGTTTTCCAAGTCCAGCAACATTTTTAGAGTGTTCTACTTCTTGGCTTGTTTCAAGCAACAGTCAACACCTTTTATTAGGATTAGAGAAATAGTAGCAGTAAATGTCTTGGGTGCACTGTAGGCTAAATTTTTCTGGAGATTTATTGCTGCATTAGCTGGGAGAGTAAAGCAGTGCTGATATAGTATCCCAGGCCTGGGAAACTACCAACTATTGTTTTTTCAGGAACATTGTTTGCAATCAGTGCTTGTTTTTTTCTTTTATTAAACATGTAGTCAACAAATATTCCTGAGTGCCTATCACATACTTAAAGGAGTGTTAAACATTATGCAACATGAAAATGAATTTGATAAGGCCTTTGCACTTAAGAATCTCACATCTGGGATGTCAGTAATTAGAACATAATCATTATTTAGAGACAGCATATTAACCTGCCCATATCTTAAACATCCTGAAAAATCCCAATAGATGAAGCTACCTTGTGTTTGGTTGAACTAGTTGGTCTTTCTGACCCTCTTCTTTATTGTTCCTTTCTTTGCTTTCCTTTCCTTTGCTTTGCTTTACTTTCCTTTCCTTTGCTTTCCTTCTTCCTCCCTCACTCCCTCTTTCTTTCTTTTCTTTCTTTCTTTCTCTCTCTCTCTCTCTCTCTCTCTCTCTCTCTCTTTCTTTCTTTCTTTCTCTCTTTTCTTTCCTTCCTTCCTTTTTTTCTTTCTTTTCTTCCTTTCTTTCTTCCCTCCTTCCTTTTCTTCTTTTGTTTCCTACATATTTCTCATGAGTCTGCCCATGGGGTACCTTGGTTTTCTTATAACCTTCATTGTTAAATACTGATTTTTTTCTTTTATTTAACTTTAATCATCTTAGCTATTAGTAACATACAATTATCTTAGCTGTATTCATTTTTCCCTTTACTGTTCAAATCAGCAAACTTCTGCCATCTTTTTCCCTTCATGTTCAAACTGTAGACCTCTCACTCTGCCAAAAAATTAAAAACTTTAGCTGAGATTACAAGAGAATTTGAGTTAGAAGTTATAGAATAAAGTTGGATGGATAGAACCTATGTCTTCAGCTGCTAAGGACTTTAAAATCATTTTTTTTAGAGTTATGTCAATTATTTTCTGCTTCTCTGGTTTTTCTTTCAAGATAAAACTTTCAAGATTCTAAAAAATTTTTTTTAAGTTTGTGGGTTTTTTTTTTTTTGCTTAATTATTAGAAACTTCCTCATTTTTAGAAAAACTGAGCATGCATAGCAATGGCTCTGATATTTGAATTTGACTGTCAAATATAGGTTGACAAAGGTTGCAAAAGGCAGATTGGCCACAAAACAAGTCAAGTAAAATCTCAGACTATCTCTGTGCGTGCTGCATTTTCTGCTTCTGCTACGTCAGTCTCTGTGTTAGACTGTCATCATCAGTTCAGATGTCTATCTACATTACTCAAGTCATTCAACAAACTTTTGGAATACTTTTTAAGGTTTATTTTGAATTTCTGTGTTTTGTAGTACACTTGGCACGCAGTAGATATACAGTAAATGCTGGCGAAGACAGCATACATTTTAGTGTTTATATCATGGATATTAAGTGAGCTAGATCAAAAATACAAAGGTGAAGTCTGATACCAAAATGGTAGATTCCAGCAGTTTATAAATCATACATGCCTTATAAGACATCACATAGATTTGGGCCTACTGCAGGTTTTCGAATAAAGGTGCCACTCAAAACGTCAGTCTTTAGCAATGTAAATGTGATAGCAGTGAACCACAAACTGAAGAGGAATTCCCTTAGAGATATAGGGTCCAGCAGTAGGGATATAAAACAAAACTCATGTCAGAGTGGTCAAAATAACATGTAAATGTGTTAACAACTAAGTATTCTCAACAACTTGCTTGAATCTGCTTCTCCCTCTAGGGAACTGTCAATATTCCTGTTTCTTAGGAGTGAAACAATGTTGCATAGGTCATCTGTGCCAAATAAATTTATTTCTGAATGTATTTACTGTGAATATTGATGAGAGAGAGACAGACAGACAGATAACTGGTGGGAGAGGGAGAAGGATGGGAGAGGGAGAGGGAGAGGGAGAGGGAGAAGGAGAGGGAGAGGGAGAGGGAGAGAGAGCACTGTATTGTGTTTGACATGACTCTCAGTGAGCAGGGTGAAAGGGTGGCTGGCACACTATGCATGATAATACTTATCAGCATCATTCCTGGTACTATGCCTGAAGACTGTGATTAACAGTTTGATGCTGTAGAACATGGAATGAAGCTCTGGCCATTGATCTCCTCTATATTCTAACGTAAACAGTTAGACTCCAGGTTATTTAATGGACCTAATGGGAATGAATTTTCCTTTACCTTTAACAAGAGGACAAACATTAGAGCTAGTATCCTGTTTGAAAAATGGTACCTAAGTGGCAGGGTGCAATGGTCAAGCTTATTCCAAACGTATCTTAAAAGAGCTGTATGACTTCAGGGAAGTCATGTCCTCAGTCTGCATCTTCATTTTCTCAGCGATAAAATGAAGTGGCTGGATTAAATTATCTTTAGATTCCCTCCCCACCAGCTATTAAGTGATTTTTCACATCTCTCATTAAATTTCCAAGCTCCATCAAATAGCTCATTAAGAAGCTGGCTTGCTCATTTGATGTCTCTGTATATTCTTCGTTCACTCTTCCCTCTAGCCTCCCAATGTGTGTGTTTTCCTTAGCACTGTAGTGTTTTGCACATTTGTTTCTGTAGACATAGCTCTGTGTGTGTAAGGGGAGGAGAAAGAAAATGAGGGGGAGGCATTTTAGTTTGGCCTAGGGCTCAGACTTTGTTGGTGGGGATAATTACTTTAATAGTTTTCTTAAATATCTATTAACTCTTGTAGCTTAGATGCCACAGGGTAATGTGGTATCACTCTTGCTTGAATTTGTATCTGTTAATTTACATGGGATGAAGAGTTCCATAGACAAAGGAGATAAGGACTGATTCTGCTTTGTGTGAGTTTCAAAACTATTGAAATAAAACTGAGAATGAGATTGGCTTTGAGAAAAGAAATAATAAGTAAAATGCTTAAAAAATTGAAACAAACAAACAAACAAACAGACAACAACAACAACAACAACAACAACAACAAAAACAAAAAAACAAAGGAGAGTGTCCCAATCCCTCACCCATAGGGTGCTGTGAATGTGTGAAGAGCAAATGAAATCCTCAGTGATTGTGCACCATTGCCGTAGGCACGAAAGTTTTAAGGACTCAGGGAAAATTGCCAAAGCATTCTGCATATGGCTAAGGCTTGGAATTGCCACTGCCTTCCTCTGGTTGGAAATGCAAATATTGGCATTGTATAAAAACCACCAAAACCAGTTTCCTCTCTCTGAATGTTTACAGCCTGACATTATTCACCTCCAGAAGCCCCCTACTGAGACTAGCTAACTCCTCCCTCACTGTTGTACATAAGAAAAATGCTGCCGTTTCTCTCTGTTGTTTGGTAGGTGGTGCCACTTTATTAAACTGCTCACCTGGCCTCAGCTTTTCTGTATACCTGTCTGTCCTTCCTCTAGTTCCTCACCAACACAGTCACATTTCCAAATGCAACATGTACAGGTATTGGCACAAGTCTATAGTCATTGATCTGTCTGTAAGCATCATGTCAGGAGTACACTGGCACCTTATACATATTTTTTACATTTTTTTTTAAATCAAAGCCAATACTCACCTAAAAACCCTGATGAATTGGAAGAGTAAGTAATGATTTCAGTGGAATTAAACAAGAGACTTAAAGCACCAGTAGTTTTTCCTAATCACACTGGAATTGGTAGTAGAAGGTGAATCAGAATATCACTTTCTGATACTGAGTGCCATGTTCTCTGATATCTTTTCTGTGATTATAACTTCAACCTAGAGATAAAGGAGGAATTGAAAAGGTTATATTTTCTGTTCATTGAACAGAGAAAATAATTCTAGATAGACTGTTAAAACTAGAAATAGACATTAAGAAGTCCTTTCTTCATAAACCATCCATCTGAAGTATAGATCTCTCCATTGCCCTATAAGTAATGCCTTGTGGTGTGTGTGTGTTTGTGTGTGTGTGTGTGTGTTTGCATGTGTCTGCATAAGCAATAGATTCTGGGATTATTCCAGTTATTTGGTTAACTGTATTTTGAAAATAGCTATGATAAATATGCTAAGATAATAACTTATCCCATGTTGATTTAAGATACAATGAGAATTTTATGTTTTGAGTTACTTAATTTCCCCCTGAAGCTTGGAAATGTAATTATCATATCTTTCTTTTTGTTGTAGTCTATGTGGCACACTATTAATTTTCCAATGTTTTTATAATGTTTTCTGTTTGTAATATTTATGTTATGTACAAGCTTTATATCAGGCAGAAATCAAACAATGCTGATTTCAGATACTCTATAGCACATCTGACAATTTGAAATAGTATCTAAAATATAAAATATAGAATAATTTTAAATATATATATATATATATATATATATATATAACATTTGACTTTTTTATTGGATATTTTATTTACATTTCAGATGCTATCCTCTTTCCCCATTTCTTAAAGCTCATTTAGAGAGATACTTTTTAGATTTTACCTTGTTTTGTTTAATTTTTAAGAATTTCATAATTTTTATTTTGATCATTAATCTCTATCCCCTACCCCTTCCTAGATATATCACTACTTCATATGAATCCAATTTTGTGTCTTCATTTTTGCTTATAAGTGAAAACCATTGAACCCCATTGAACTGCCTATATGCTCTTATCCATATGGCCATTCACTGGAGCATCCCAGAGGCCATACACTTAAAGAAATCTAACTCTCCTAGCAGCTACTAATTACAATGGTTCCTCAGCTAGAATTGGGACTTTGTACCCACCTCCATCCTCCATGCTAAGATTCCGCATTTGTTCAATTAGGGCCTCTGCATGCTGTCACAACCATAGTGAGTTCATCTATGCAACAACTTTCTCATGTTGGGTAAACACTCATCCCATGAGACTACCATGTAGTCATCTGCTGCCTCTAACTCTTACAGTTTTTCTGTTCCCCCTATGATCTCTGAGCCTTGGGATGGAGTATTATATAAATGTCCTATTTAGGGCAAAAAAAAATCTGAAGTCTTTTTTCCTGTGCACTTTGACCAATTGTGGATCTTTGCATTATTGTCACATGAGGCAAAAAAATGAGGCATGAGAGAGGCACTAATATAAGAGTATTAGAAGAAGTCATTAGGAGTCACTTTAATACTGCAGTCCATTATCTGAGTAATGTAGAAGGTTCTCCACTAGGGCTTATGACATATCCCTAAAAACTGTGCCAAGAATAAGTTTCATGCTGTTGAATAGGCCTTAAATCTAATTAGAAAATGGTTGCTTATGCCTATAATACTCATTCCATTATTGCAACAGTGAGCAAATATTGCCAGGCTAGTTGTTACTATAGCTTGAAGGATTTGAAGCCGGTGACTGACTGGTGATTATTTTTCTTTCTTGGTAGCATGTATAGCACATTCCAGCATCATGAAAGCTAGTTATTAGAGAAGAAGCTTCCAGATCAATTCTAGCTAAATTTCCTGATGTTCTGTGACTCAAAGTTTTGAGGTCTTCAGCAATACAGTGTTATTGTCAAATTCTGAAGGATAACAAAAAGCAAGAGCAACTGCCTATAATATTTATTTTGAGTCTATGGGACCTCATTGGCTAACAACTTCAACAGAGATATCCTTGTCTTAGTTAGGGTTCTACTGCTGTGAACAGACACCATGACAAAAGCAAGTCTTATAAATGGCAACATTTAATTGGGGCTGGCTTACGAGTTCAGAGGTTCAGTCCATTGTCATCAAGGTGGAAGCATGGCAGCATCCAGGCAGGCATGGTGCAGGAGAAAGTGAGAGTTATACATCTTCATCCTAAGGAAGCCAGGGGCAGACTGGGCATCCTCAGGCAGCTAGCAGGAAGATCTCCAAGCCCACCCCCACAGTGATTCACTTTCTCCAACAAGGCCATGCCTTCTAATAGTGACACTCCCCGGTACAAGCATATGTAAACCATCACAAACCTGTTTTTAATATTGAACATTTTATTTGCTCTCCCATAGAGTTAAGTAATGGGATTGTTAGTTCTTTACAGTGTACCTCCATTTTAGGAAGCAGGAGTTTTTTCATATGACTTTTTCAAATGATATTTGGGGTTTGCTAACTCCTTCCTATGTGCCTTACTTGACTCTGCCCTGCAATCCTCTACGCAAATTAACACTTCTTGTTATATCATTTCCATTTTCCCTTTACATTATTGTGCAGAGAAATATTCCTACTGAAGTTAACTATAAATGACCTTGAGAAAGAAAACACATGAATCCTCACCAGCCTTCATCCTATGTGACTTTCCTGGAAATAGAATTACAAGCAGTTGTTAACCACTTATGTGTCCTGGTTATGCTGATTCTTTGAAGGAGTGAGATAGTCCCTTAACCCCATCTTTTCATCACTGAGACTTAAGATTTTGATCACTCTGTAATCTTTGGGATATCTGAAGGACTAAAAACTTTAAAAGATACATTTTAGTGTTATACCAAATGTAAATATTGCAGAAGAAAGGGTTCATGCCAGGGTCTAATACCTGGGTGTGAATGAAAACACTTCACTTCACTATGTGGTTAACATGTTTCACTGAACATTATAATTAAATGATATAAGACTCCAACTTTTTTCCCTGTAAAATGGTTTTGATAGTATGCCTTTATACAATTTTCATAAGTTTTTCTAGGGGAGAAACTACAAACCTAAAGCTTTCAAGAAGGTTATATCAATTGGGTTTTATTGAAAATGAGCATGAGATGACTTTGTCAGAAGAAAACTATGGTGATGCCACTGAACAATTTATTAAATCACAGTAAAATTATGAAAACCATATAGAGAAAACCTGGTCATCACAAATTCTGGATCTGACTCAGTTGGCAGTCATGTCAGGTGATCATTACTAGGACAGAAAGAACAAATTCTATCATTGTCTTTGAATTCTTGCAATCAAGATATGAATCTCTTGAGAAAGACTAAGGCCCCATGTAGCATGGATTTCAATTTGAGTTAGTTAGAGAAGGGCAACTAACCTGGATTTTGCATCACGATTGCCAGTGTGAAGGAGAGGAGACTGTCCTAAAATAACAACAAAAACAAATCTTTGTTTACCGAATATCCAATAATTGCATAATTGTTCGAGGATAAAGGATGTCTGCTCAGAGATGCAGAAGTGACAGAGAGCTAGTAATGAAAGATGGAGTTCTTGCAAGCTAAAGCATTTATGGAGGGTCTACATATATTGGAAGGGACAAAGTTTTAGGTGATATGAAGCTGGCTCCTCAGAGAGAGAAAGTGCTGATGAACATGGAGGTGGGAGAATGCTCAAAAGGTTAATACTGATAACTGTGCAGAGCTTTTGGTGCTTTTATGGGGCACCACATATGGGGATACAACACAAAGTTTCAAGATAAACTTAGATATTATCATTTATATTATTTTGAGTTGATTGGCCAAGTTCCTCAAAAGCAGGACTTTCAAGCTCTCTTGCTTATAACTTAGGATTACAGTAAAACATTCCTGAGACGACTCAGCTAACAGATTTGGAGTGAAGGGGTCCCTGACTGCAGATATGTGATTTTTAAATTGACGGTGTATATGTGAATCATATAGGTTGAAAAAAAATACTGATAAAAATAGCACTAGCCTATTAAACTGAACTCAAGGAAAACATGCAGAAAGATTTTTACAAATAGCATATTTAGGTTCTTCAAATTACACCAATCTTTATCAACAGCTGGGCAGCTAGGTATACAGGCATGCTATTTTTTTATTGGTTGATTCTTATCAATATTATCTCAGCATGGTTCATACAATTCAGTTTTCAATTGCAAGAAAAAGCCTCTGTCTGCAGAAATGTTTACCTGCCAAGATGGTTTGTTGAAATAATCCTGAATTGAATTTGATCTACTTGGCCTACAGGGGAATTAATAGGCTCAGACAAATGGGGCTTCTTTGCTACAAAAATCTCCTCGTTCAGTGAGTACTCTGTGAAGCCAGATCAGCAGCTTTTTGCTGAAATTGTACTTGACATCAGAGAAGTCTCTTGGCTCATTTGTTTGCCCCATCAACATTTCCATGTGCTTCATGGAGAAAGTGAAACTATATTTGGTCAAGAGCCTTGTGGTTTTAGAGAGGCGTTTTGGGAGGAGAATGGGAGACTCTTGAAAGCTCATTGTTTCAGCTTCATTCCAAGCAAAATATACTCATTCACATTCTGAGATTGCTCATAATAATCTGACAAACAGTTTCATGCAAGGTGAGTTCTGCAGTTGAAATACTAACACTATCGTCACAAGCCAGCCCATCATATGGCCTTCAGGGAGCTATCAGACATGTTCCTTCAGTGAAGAAAGTAATATATTTGTATCCTCACTGTTATTGATATAGAAGTGTTGCTCGTTTGTTTTCCTTCCTAAAATTCTTTGTAAGACAAACAAATATATATCTCAGTACATGTATCTATGGCTGTCACTAGCATGATGACAGAGAGGTTTTCGTGTGATGATTTTGTTTTTTGGTCAAGAGCCTTGTGGTTTTAGAGAAGCATTTTGGGAGGAGAATGGGAGCCTCTTTGATAGAGGCTGTCTGAAGAAGGAGAAAACAAATTACTTATCATTTTGTATTAATTGAAAGGGAGGAGTGGGCATTTTTTCTTTTCTTTTTATTTTTAATTAATCATTCCATTCATTTATATCTCAAATAATATCTCACTTCCTGGTTACCCCTCCACAAGCCCCCCATCCTACAACCCCCCTCTCCTCCCTCCCCTTTGCCTCTATGAGGGTGCTCCCCTACCCACTCACCCTCTCCTGCCCCACCCCTCCAGCATCCCCCTATGCTGGGGCATCAAACCTACACAGGACCAAGAGTCTTCCTTCCCACTGGTGTCAGAGAGGGCAATTCTCTGCTACCTATGTATCTGGAGCTATGGATCTTTCCCTGTACACTCGGTTGATGGTCTAGTCCCTGGAAGCACTGAGAGGTCCAGATATTTTTTAAATGGGGAAGATTCTAGGATATAGAATGTTGCTCACATTAAATAGCAATTATCTTTTTCTACATATTATATTAGTATGAGCATTTAAAAATGGTGATAGTGTTAAACATGTGAGGGTTAAATACACCAGCACTAGTCACCTCTACATGTCAACTAGTCCCACTTTCATACACATATTATGAGGCATTTGGTTGTCCCTGTTTTTAGCAATGCCACATTCCTTCTCTAGATAGCTTACGTGCTTGGCTTTGTTTGACTAATGGTGTGTCTTGGAATCAGATTCTTTGTGAATAAGTATTTGTTGATGTTTTTACTCTTGTCTCATTCTGGAAGTGCAGGATAGAGTAAACAGAGTAAGCCCGTATAGATATTTTTTAAGGTTGTTAACCTCCAGGGAGGTCCTGCAGTTTTCATTTTGTATTTCAATTTGCACTCTCATTTACACTCTCTGAGGCTCTCAATAGGAACTCAAATCCCATTGTGTTGGGTAATTGATATTCATCATCACTTACTTTATAATTCTTGTTGAAATTAAGGCTTTATTAACCAGAAATTTATTCCTTTTACTTTTCCATTTCATTAATGACTAGAAGTTACTTTTCATGTTTATTGACTTTAATGATTTATCTTTGTCATTCATTTATCTTTATATACTTTTTATTTATGGAATTATGTATTTAATTCCTACCTTGATGATTTCACTTGAATTTGCGTATTTTGTATTTCTCACTCTTATAAATTATTAACAATTTTAACACAAAGTTAAATGGTTTCCATAGCGTTTTCAGAGTTTATGTTCTTTGTTAGATGTATACTTACTCTGACTTACTATGTTTTCAGTGCACATATTTCAAAGTGCCATAGGGTTAGCATATACCTACCTGTTAAATAGAATTTCTACATTTAGTTTTATGCATATAAAACTTTTCATTATCTTAAAATCAGATCATTGTTTGGTATTTTACTTATTTTATGTTTAACTCTTAGCTCTGTCTGGTACTAATTTTTGCACATGGTTTAATATAGAGATTTACTTATCTGTTTTCCCTTGCATTTCTTGTTCTAAGGGTTCTGCAGATCCAGGTTTTACCTATCTGTTTACTGTTTACTGTTTTATTTGTTCTGCTATTCTCTACCACTGCTTTATACTTTATGCTGATTTTCCAAAGGAAAATTTTGACAGTTATTTTTCTGTCTTGAAACCTTGTATTCTTCAACATGATTATCTTTACCAAAGAGGGCTCCCTGCTGCTCCAAAGACTGTCAACTAAATATGGATCTCTTATCTTCATATATAATAGATTCTTCAAAGAATCACCAGTATCTAACACACTTTTCCATATGCTAGTATATTTCTTTTCTGCTCTGAACATCACAGCCTGTGTTCTATGCGAACTACAGGCCTCATCTTTCTAGTTCATCATAATATCTTCAATATTAATAATGACTTATTGGGCCAGGTATGTGGCTCCATAGGTAAAAGTATTGTCTGTTGAAAACTGGTAGCCTGTGTTTGATCCTTGAATTTTACAGTGTAAAGTAAAAAACACCAGAGAACTGACCCCTGAAAGCTGTCCACTGACTGCTATGTGTGTGCACAATATGTGTATATATGCACTCAATCATCAATCATTCTCTCTCTCTTTCTCTCTCTTTCCCTCCCCCTTTCCTCCTGCTCTCCCTCTTTCTCACTCTTTCATAATAGTGCTTATAGTGATTAGACACAATAACGTTATTTTAAAATTGGTCTGTGTTGTAGAATTGCTCAATTTCTATGCTACTGGGCAAATGAATGAATTTATACCATAAAAATATGACAATAGTCAAGAACTTTTGATGCATATTTGTTCTGTAACAGTCTGTCTATGTTCCAAGTGTTTTGAAGGCCTTATTTCTTAGAATTCACAAAATAAGACTGGTCTCTTATTTCACAATAGAACTCAGTGATGTTAAACTCTGATGACAATGATGCTATTATGTCGCTCACTTTGAAGGAAGCATACAACATTCAGAGACATTTGAAGTTCCTCTGAATGGCTAAGGTCAATAACTAGGCAAGGAGTATAGGTTTCTCTGCTTAATTCCTCAGAGAGACATTTTTAATTCATTTTAATTAGTTTCTTCTGACAGGTGAACTTCTGGATATCTCTTTCAGCTTATTTCTAAATACTTTCATTGGAGTTTTGATTAGAAATGCATTAACTTATTCATTAATTTAGAAAGAGCTAAAGCTTTTTAAATTCAAGTCGTTCTTCTCTAGGAAGATATGTCTCTATCACTTTAAAAAAGATTTATTTATTTTTTTTACCATTTCAAACTATGTGTATGTATGTCCATATGTGAGTGTGTGCATGTGAGTTAGGAGGTCTGAGGAGAGTAGCAATACTGGATATGCCTGAAGCTGGAGTTGCAGGCATCTGTGAGCTGTCCATGTGGGTGCTGGGGCTAAACTTTGGTTCCATGCAGGAGCAGTGTGGGATGAGTATTGAGATATCTCTGTAGTCCCTCTACTACATTTGAAACTATAGATCTAAAACCTTTTCTTAAAAATTAAGTGGAAAGTGAACTTTTTATAGTTTTGCTTGATGTTATAATTTTGTTGTTTTTGAATTTTTTGTTAGAAATGCTAACACCTCGAGTACTAGTGGGTACAATGCTTGAAATGCAAGCAAGAAGACCAGAGTTTGTATTCCAAGAACCCATGTAAATGTTGAAGGGTTTGCTGAACCACTACTGCCTTGCAGTGCGTATAATGTCAATAACTTAAATTATTCATTAATTTGGAAAGAGCTCAAGCTTTTAAAATTCAAGTTGTTCTCTATCACTTTAAAAATATTTATTATTTTTTATACCATTTCAAATATGTGTATATATGTCCATATGTGGGTTTGTTAGGAGGCCTGAGGTGAGTAGCAAGTTTCCTAGCTGGGTCAGCCAGTCCATGAGCTCAAGTGAGAGACAGCTCAGTATATAAGGTGAAGAAGTGATTGAGGCACACACCTGGTGCATTAATCCTGGGCTTTCACATACATACAAACCTACACCTACATGCAAATGTACTTTTACATGTGGGAACACACACACACACACACACACACACACACACACACACACACAGTAAATGGATGACTGAATCAATAAATCTATAAATAAAGTATAAAAAGCAGTTCTTATCCTTCAATGGTATATAAAGCCATATTTTAAAGGTTAGATGTTTGTTTTGAAGTTATTATTATATGTAATTTTAACTGACATATTCATAAAAATGTGCTCCCTAGACCAGAAGAGAGGTAAAAGCAAATATTAAAATTAGAAATCTACCAATAGAATGAAGATACCAATAGAAAATGTGGGGGTCAGTTTCTGGATTTTGCTTTCTTTAGGCTTCTTGAACTTCAGTAAAATGAGTGTGATGAGACTTCCCTTCCATATAGCTTCTGAAAAACTGTGTTAGGCCATGAGCAATACCTACTAAAATATAAATATAAATAAAAGATAAATAAAGGATTTGAAATCTTCTTCTTCAGTCATGAAGTTGTGAAAGGAGTGTGGTTTTGTGGGATTACAGCAATTTCACCAGTGAAGTGCAGCTGAGTGCAGAAATGGTAACAGAGTCATTTTCACTGGTTTGGGATGTGAGGCCAAATGGAATCTTAGGACTCAGTTACATTTCCATCCTCTTCATAATGCTTTATGGACACACTCAGGCCATGCTTCAGCCCAATCTTGTAGCTGTAATGACTGCGAGAATTTCTCTGTCACATGCATGTTTTGGACTTTATCCACCTAGTGATGATTCTCCATCCCTACATCCTTCCATTACTCTGAAAATGTGCTCCAGTATCACTCTATTAATAGATACTCAAGAAAGGAAAAGAAGAATAGGGTGGTGACAGCACATGCCTCTAATTCCAGAACTCAGGAGTCAGAGGCAGGCAGATCTCTCAGTTCAAGGCCAACCTGGTCTACAGAGTAAATTCCAAGACAACTGGGACTATACATACAAACCACAAACTGTCTCTCAAAACAAACAAAACACAACCAACAAAAAAATATTTAAAAAAGGAAGGAAGGAAGGAAGGAAGGAAGGAAGGAAGGAAGGAAGGAAGGAAAGACAATAAAGAATATGATGTAG
Source organism: Rhabdomys pumilio (assembly GCA_030674055.1). Lineage (NCBI taxonomy): Eukaryota > Metazoa > Chordata > Mammalia > Rodentia > Muridae > Rhabdomys > Rhabdomys pumilio. The sequence continues at coordinate 172,474,795 of JANHMN010000002.1, forward strand.
AAAGGGCTTTTTGTTTTATTGGAGTCTAACCCCATGTTGTCTCAAAGTGGATCTTGCCTCTTCTTAAACCTCTAACACTGATTGTAAACATAAGCCTATAGGAGGGGAAAAGTCCAGTGGTCCTAGATTGTAACAAACTCAGTCCTCATCAAAACATCCTTCATTAACATTTTTCTTCCATGATTATTCTGTCAATACACAAAGTCAAAATAATTTATTCTTGACATTTTAAAGTCTTTGCTACCTTGAGATGAAAGTTCCTCTCTAGTACATGTTAGTTTTGTCACACAGTCACATGTTAGGTGTAGATCAGATGAAAATATAGGGCTAGAGTATTCATAATAATGATCCAGAAGAGTATGAAATGAGCTCTAGAGACTCTAGAGACATGAGATCAGCCTGGTTTTATGGATCAGCGCATAGTATAGAATTAGACAGCTCTGGGCATGAATCCTACCTCTAGTATCTACAATCTCTATTATACTGAGAAAATTTTAAACTTCCTGAGTCTGAATTTCTCCAGCTATTATTTGGAAGACAGCAGTATTCAAAAGTATGTGTCTGCCAAGGGCAATTAATGACACCATGTTTGTTATATGAAAGCATAGAAGCCAACACATGTGTTGACAAGAGTATTACAACAACATTCAGTATTACTATAGCTCAAGTCAGGTACAGAAAAGGAGCAGGTTCTGAAGAAGTATAGTTTGGTCAGGTATAGAGGGTTTCCTGGGTGGGGGACTGAAACAGGGGATAACATTTGAAATGTAAATAAAGAAAATATCCAATAAAAAATGAAAAAAAAAAAACCTGAACCCAAGTCAGTATGTGAAGAAAACAAGATGACCTTCTGCTTTCTTGGTATCTATTAGCTTTGCTTATGTAAGGTAGACGGTAAATATTGTCCATATTCTGCTGACATTTGATGGTTTCTTAATCATTTTCTATTCCTTTAATGTGTTAAATTCATTAAACTATAGCTATTTTGTTGGTCCATGGCAGACCTATCTGTGATGTTGAGTAATTGCTTGGCACACAGAAAAGATTGCCTTCTATATTTAAACATGTTTATCAATCATACCTTCCAGACACCATCTGCCCAAGAATGGCCACAAGTGGAGGTCCAGAGAAGGGTGACTTTGGAAGAAAGCTAATCCCAGGAGCATATAGCAGTCTGGTGCTAATGATTCTTCAAGGTAGATGAAATGGGGCGGAGAGCATATAGAGATGAAACCATCACTTGCTTATTAATGGAACAAGGCAGGTGCCAGACTGCTCGGAATTCTGCTGCAGGCTTCAGAATGTGCCATTTTCTAGACTAATAAGTCCTTCAGCCCTAAAGATATATTTAGCATGCTTAGCAGCAAGAAATAAAGAAAAAATTCAATTAATATGGACCCTGAAGCTAACTTTAAAAAATCCAGCTCCTCCAGAAAATGAAGGATGGAAAGTAGAGATGAGAAATGAAGAGAAAGATGAAGGAGGGCATAGGTTTCACTGACTTCAGGAATTATAATACAGAAACTTTTGTTTCACTTGGTCCAAACTCATTGTGGCTTTCAAGGTCACTTTCAAGACCATATACCATATCTGGGACAAAACCTCTGAAGCTAGGGTAACAGTCATGTTCAGGTCCATAGAGAAAGTGTAAGCTTACTTGGTACTTCCCTTTAACATTCTCATAGATACTTCCATCCCTTTAATATTTAACATATCATTTGCATAGATATTCTAATACCTTATTAGCTGAGTTTCAGAGAAAGTTTGGAGAACATGGCCAAGGAATTCAGGTAACAAACTGAACCTCACTTATATCATAACCATTTCCTCCTTAAGGATAAGATTAACTATTTGCATAGGCTTTACAGTTACTTTATTATTAAATGTGCCATGAAGAAAGTTTTAAAAAACAAAAGCCAAATAAAATAAACATGTTTTAGTCATTTCTACTCATGTGCATGTGCATGCATGGGTTTGTAAACTGTGCCATTTGGAAGCTTACATAATGGCTAAGAGTATATTAACTAGATGAAACTAAATATTTCAGTGTTGTGTTACACAGATATATTTTATCACATTTTGATCCTTTTATTTTTTTCATTCTGGGAGATAATGCTCTTCCTAAATATTTAATTTCTTCCTTATAAAACAAGAATAACACCACTTGTTTCATAAGTACTTTCTGAGAATTAGCCATTATTCTTATGAATAGCATGTAGCATAGAGCATACCTGATTAGATATTGTAATAATGGCGATAATGATTATTGCAGTTGTTACAATTGTTAATAATAATTATTTATTGTGTCAAAAATTATTCTTGTTTGTTTATTTTTTTTAAATTGGGTATTTTATTTACATTTCAGATGCCATCCCCTTTCCCCATTTCCCCTCCCTAGAAAGCCCCTATCCCATGCCCCCTTTTCCTTTTTGCTTTTATACAATTTTTTTTTTTTTAAAAAAAAAAGTTAACCAAAGGCTTTATAAGTTTGGTAATGTTCAATCAGAAGTGTAACCCAATACCCAACCTAGATATATCAACTATCTTTGACTGGTGGAGACATGTGAACATCTGCCTCCATGTACCCCCTCCTTTCACTCTCTTTCTCTCTCTCATCATGAGCTTCTCTTCTCCTTCTCCTCCTCCTCTCCTTACTCCTTCTCTTCCTCTCCATACTCCTCCCACCTTAGCTCCCCCTACATATCACCCTTCCTATTAAAATAAATTTTTTTCTCAAAATACAATTAGAGCATAATTATACCAATTTGTACCAGTGAGGTACAAGATAGTCCTAATACCTAGTACATCATTTTGTTGACTAACCAGAACCTCTATCATATCTCCTAACTAAAAGATTTAGTTCTGAACTGGGCTTTTTTTCTTGGCTTTAGAATGAATGTCAGCTGAAAACCATCCACTCAAATCTTTTCTCTCAAAGTAAATAGCCATGATTGGCTATGAGACTATGAGTTTTCAACCCTGTCAGAAATCCAGAACGACTGAGTTAACTGAAATTATGGGAAGCACAAAGCATAGCTTCTAAAACTTAGCCAATTTATAGAGACCTCTGAACACCTGGACAGTCCCTATACTACAAAATGTTGGAGCATCTGATCTTCAGTCTTCTGGCCCAGGATCATCTGACAAACCTTAGTGATGCAGAATTATTAAAGGCTGATTACCCTGTCTTGGCAGATTTAATCAGTCAACTATTCTGCAAGTGTTTCCTTTTCTGGACAGTAATTTGTCTGTAGATGGAAAGAGGCAATTCCTGCCTTGTGGCTGTCTAACTACAACTGGAGTAACTCCAAAGATGCTCAAATTCTTCTTAGAATCCAAGACAGGAAGCTGTCAGGAGCAGACAAGTGTCTAATGAAAATGAACATTAATACAGAAATGTTTGTAACATCAATTCTGTGGACTTCTGACATTTTCAAAACCAACTATTCATGTAAGGTAATCTGGACTGTTGTCTGTTAACTCCTCTCAGTTATTTCAAAATAAAATATAGAAAACACCCTAACAATAAACTCAAAGCCATGAATTTGCTATAGGACCTTAACTCACAGGATAACCATCTCAAATCAGTTAAAAAAGTTAAAGAAGGACTGGGTCTAAGCCTTGTATTCCTAAATGTGTTATACAGGCATAATGCCTATAAGAGTAACCATATTCATCTCACTTTTATATCAATAAGAAGCTCATACCAATGAAAACCTTAAATTTGAAATCAAAGTAAATTCTGTACCATTTAAGAAATTATAACTTTATCTTGATAACAATTATACAAATTTCTACCAATAGGTTATGGCTATGAAATAAATTCTAGCTAATCCTCCCTGTTCCAACAAAACCATTACTTTTCCCTAGAAAGACAGCCCAATATTAACCACCTTATTCCCCAAGCCCAGTGAATAGGGGCACTGACTCTTCATTAACTTTTTCAAGCTGATTACAGGCATTGAGATATTAGAAGAGGGGTGGGAGGAAGAGTAAATTGATAAGCCTCTGACACTGTGTCTTCATTGCATCCAGATGGAATTCCAGGACATCAGAGGTTTGAGCAGGTCTGCTCAGCTTGCTTGATGAGTAGATACACCAAGGTTGTGTATTCTGCAATATACAATTCTCAAAACAAATTGTAGTATCAAGATAATCTTTTTTCTTATAGGGCTGACATTTTATTAAATATGTTGGTTCTAACAACTTTTCTTCCCCCCCTTTTTTTGGATATTATATTTACATTCCAGATTTTATCCCCTTACCCCATTCCCCCCACCACCCAGGAACTCCCATCCCCCCTTCTTGCTTCTATGAGGTTGTGTCACCACCTATGCCCCATTCCCACCTCCCCACCCTCAGATTCCCCCTCACTCAGTGTTCAGCTTTCATGGGACCAAGGATCTCCTCTCCCACCTATGCCCAACAAGACCATCCTCCCCTACATATATAGCTGGAGTCATGGATACTTCCCTATGTGCTCCTAGGCTGGTTGTTTAGACCCTGGAGAGCTCTGGTTGGTTGGTATTGTTGCTCTCCTCATGGCATCACCAACCCTTTCAGCTCCTTCAGTCTTCTCTCTAATTTCTCCATTGGAAATTCTTGATCAGATCAATGGTTAGTTGTGAGTATCTGCCTCTGGGTATGTCAGACTCTGGGGGACCTCTAAGGAGACAGCCATATCAGGCTCCTGTCAGCATGCATTTCCTGTTATCCATGTCAGCGTCTATTTTTGGTGACTGCACATGGAATGAATACTCAGGTGGAATGGTCTCCAGACGACCTCTCCTTCAGTTTCTATCCCACACTTTGTCTCCATATTTGCTCCCTTGGGTATTTTGTTACTCCTTCTAAATAAGACCTAGGCATCCACACTTGTTCTTCCTTCTTCATGAGCTTCATGTGGTCTGTTAGTTGAATCTTTGTTGTTTCATACTTTTGGGCTAATATCTACTTATCAGTAAGTAAATACCAAATGTGTTCTTTTGTGATTGGGTTACCTCACTCAGGATGATATTTTCTAATTCCATCCATTTATCTAAGGATTTCTCAAATTCATTATTTTTAATAGCTGAGTAATATTCCATTGTGTAAATGTACCACATATTTTGTATTCATTCCTCTGTTGAAGGACATCTGGCTTCTTTCCAGTTTCTGGCAATTATAAATAAGGCTGCTATGAACATAGTAGAGCATATGTCCTCTTTATATGTTGGAGCATTTTCTGGGTATATGCACCGGAGTAGTATAGCTGGGTCCTCAGGTAGTGCTATATTCAATTTTCTGAGGAACCGCCAGACTGATTTCCAGAGTGGTTGTACCAGCTTGCAACCCCACCAACAATGGAAGAGTGTTCCTCTTTCTCCACATCCTTGCCAGCACCTACTATCACCTGAGTTTTTGATCTTAGCCATTCTGACTGGTGTGAGGTGGTATCTTGTGGTTGTTTTGATTTGCATTTCGCTGATGACTAAGGATGTTGAGCATTTCTTAAGGTGCTTCTCGGTTTATCGAGTTTCTTCAGTTGAGAATTCTTTGTTTAGTTCTGTGCCCCATTTTTAATGGGGTTATTTTGTTGTCTGGAGTCTAATTTTTGAGATCTTTGTATATATTGGATGTTAGCCCTTTATCGGATCTAGGATTGCTAATAATCTTTTCCCAATCTGTTGGTTGCTGTTCTGTCTTATTGACAATGTCTTTTGCCTTACAGAAGCTTTGCAATTTTATGAGGTCCCATTTGTCAATTCTTGATCTTAGAGCATAAGCCAATGGTGTTCTGTTGAGGAACTTTTCCACTGTGCCTAAGTATTCGAGGATCTTCCCCACCTTCTCTTCTATTAGTTTCAGTGTATCTTGTTTTATGTGAAGGTCCTTTATTCACTTGGACTGGAGTTTTGTCCAAGGGGATAAAAATTGATTGATTTGCATTCTTCTACATGCTGACCTCCAGTTGATCCAGCACCATTTGTTGAAAATGCTATCCTTTTTCCATTGGATGGTTTTAGCTCCTTTGTCAAAGATCAAGTGACCATAGGTGTGTGGGTTCATTTCTGGAGCTTCAGTTCTATTCCACTGATCTTCCTGCCTGTCTCTGTACAAATACCATGCAGATTTTATGTTTGAGGTCAGGGATGGTGATTCCCCCCAAAGTTCTTTTGTTGTTGAGAATAGTTCTCACTATCCTGAGTGTTTTGTTATTCCAAATGAATTTGTAAATTGCTCTTTCTATCTTGATAAAGAATTGATTTGGTATTTTGATGGGGATTGCATTGAACCTATAGATTGCTTTTGGCAAAATGGCTATTTTTACTAAGTTAATCCTGCTGATCCAGGAGCATGGAGATCTTTCCATTTTCTGAGATCTTCGATTTCTTTCTTCAGAGACTTGAAGTTCTTGTCATACAGATCTTTCACTTGCTTGGTTAGATTCACTCCAAGATACTTTATATTATTTGTGGCTACTGTGAAGGGTGTCATTTTCCTAATTTCTCTCAGCCTGTTTACCTTTTGAGTAGAGGAAGGCTACTGATTTGTTTGAGTTGATTTTATATCC
>JANHMN010000002.1:172482867-172503846 GCA_030674055.1 Rhabdomys pumilio
TCTAGCTAGGACTTCTAGTACTATATTACATAGGTAAGGTGAGAGTGGGCAGCCTTGTCTAGTCCCTGATCTTAGTGGGATTGCTTCAAGTTTCTCTCCATTTAGTTTGATGTTGGCTTCTGGCTTGCTGTATATTGCTTTTACTATGTTTAGGTATGTGTCTTGAATTCCTGATCTTTCCAAGACTTTTAACATGAAGGGATGTTGAATTTTGTCAGATGCCTTCTCAGCATCTAGTGAGATGATCAAGTGGTTTTTTTTCTTTGAGTTTATTTATGTAGTTGATTATATTGATGGATTTCCAAATATTGAACCATCCCTGCATTCCTGGGATAAGGCCTACTTGATCATGATGGATAATTGTTTTGATGTGTTGTTGGATTCTGTTTGTGAGAATTTTATTGAGAATTTTTTGCATCAATATTCGTAAGAGAGATTGGTATGCAATTCTCTTTCTTTGTTGGGTCTTTCTGTGGTTTAGGTATAAGCATAATTGTAGCTTCATTGAACAAATTGGGTAGTGTTCCTTCTGTTTCTATTCGATGGAATAGCTTGAAGAGATTTGGTATTATGTCTTCCTTGAAGGTCTGAAAGAATTCTGCACTAAAACCCTCTGGTCCCATACTTTTTTTGGTGGGGAGATTTTTAATGACTTCTATTTCTTTAGGGTTTTTAGGACTGTTTAGATGGTTTATCTGCTCCTGATTTAATTTTGGTATCTGGTACCTGTCTAGAAACTTGTCCATTTCATCCAGGTTTTCCAATTTCGTTGAGTATAGGCCTTTGTAGAAGGATCTGATGATTTTTTAAAATTTCCTCAATTTCTGTTGTTACATCTCCCTTTTCAGTTCTGATTTTATTAATTTGGATACTGTCTCTGTGTCCTTTGTTTAATCTAGCTAAGGGTTTATCTATCTTGTTGATTTTCTCAAAGAACCAGCTCCTGGCATTGTTGATATTTTTTACAAAGTCATCCTTGAGTAGAATGTTGTTCAGTTTCCATGTGTATCTAGGCTTTCCATTGTTTTTGTCATTATTAAAGACCAGCCTTATTCCATGGTAGTCTGATAGGGTGCAAGGGATTATTTCAATCTTTTTGTATCTGTTGAGGCCTGTTTTGTGACCAATTATATGGTCTATTTTGGAGAAGGTACCATGAGGTGCTGAAAAAAAGGTATATTCTTTTGTTTTAGGGTGAAATGTTCTATAGATATCTGTTAAATCTATTTGGTTCATAACTTCTGTTAGTTTCATTGTGGCTCTGTAAAGTTTCTGTTTCCATGATTTGTCCATTGCTGAGAGTGGGGTGTTGAAATCCTCCATTATTATTGTGTGACGTGTGATGTACGCTTTGAGCTTTAGCAAAGTTTCTTTTATGTATGTGGGTGGCCTTGCATTTGGGGTATAGATGTTCAGAACTGAGAGTTCATCTTGGTACATTTTTCCCTGGATGAGTATAAAGTGTCTTTCTTTATCTTATTTTGATTACGTTTGGTTGAAAATCAATTTTATTTGATATTAGAATTGCTACTCCAGCTTGTTTCTTGGGACCATTTGCTTGGATGATTGTTTTCCATCCTTTTACTCTGAGGTAATGTCTGTCTTTGTCACAGAGGTGTGTTTCCTGTATGCAGCAAAATTCTGGGTCTTGTTTATGTATCCAGTCTGCTAGCCTATGTTTTTTTATTGGAGAATTGAGTCCACTGATATTAAGAGATATTAAGGAAAAATGATTGTTGCTTCCTGTCACTTTTGTTATTGGAGGTGGAATTGTGTTTGTGCAACTATCTTCTTTTGGGGTTGTTGGGAGATTACTTTCTTGTTTTTTCTATGTTGTAATTTCCCTCCTTGTGTTGGACTTTTCCATCCATTATCCTTTGAAGCACTGGATTTGTGGGAAGATATTGTGTAAATTTGGTTTTGTCATGGAATATCTTTGTTTCTCTATCAATATTGATTGAGAGTTTTGCTGGGTATAGACGTCTCGGCTGGCATTTGTGTTCTCTTAGGGTTTGTATGATATCAGTCCAGGATCTTCTGGCTCTTAGTGTCTCTGGTGAGAAGTCTGGTATAATTCTTATAGGTCTGCCTTTATATGTTAATTTACCTTTTTCCTTTACTGCTTTTAGTATTTTTTCTTTGTTTTGTATATTTGATGTTTGGATTATTATGTGACAGAAGGTATTTTTTTTTCTGGCCTGGTCTATTTGGGGTTCTGTAGGCTTTTTGTATATTTAAGGACATCTCTTTCTTTAGGTTAGGGAAGTTTTCCTCTATAATTTTGTTGAAGATATTTACTGGCCCTTTAACTTGGGAGTCTTCATCCTTTTCTATACCCATTATCCTTAGGTTTGGCCTTCTCATTGTGTCCTGGATTTCCTGGATGTTTTGTGTTATGAGCTTTTTGCATTTTGCATTTTCTTTGACAGTTGTGTCAATGTTTTCCATGGTATCTTCTGCACTTGAGATTCTCTCTTTTATCTCTTGTATTCTGTTGGTGATGCTTGCATCTATGACTCCTGGTCTTTTTCTTAGGTTTTCTATCCTCAGGGCAGTCTCCCTTTGAGATTTCTTCATTGTTTCTACTTCCATTTTTAGATCCTGGATGGTTTTACTTAATTCCTTCACCTATTTGGTTGTGTTTTCTTGCAATTCTTCAAGGAATTTTGTGTTTCCTCTTTAAGAGTTTCTATCTATTTACCTGTGTTCTCCTCAAATTCTTTGAGAGTGTTATTTATGACCTTCTTAAAGTCCTCTAACATCATCATGTGAAGTGATTTTAATTCTGTATCCTGCTTTTCTGGTGTGATGTGGTGTTCAGGGCTTGCTATGGTGAAAAAACTAGGTTCTGGTGATGCCAAGTAACTTTGGTTTCTGTTGTTTACGTTCTTGTTCTTGCCTTTCACAATTTGGTTTACTCTAGTGCTACCCTCACTCACTGGTTCTGACTGGAGACTGTCTTTCCAGTTATTTTGCCTGTGTCAGAACTCCTCAGTGTCCAGATGTCTCTGTAATCCTGTGATCCTGAGCTCCAGCTACTCTGAGTGCAGTGTCTTTTCTAGGATGTCTCAGGGTAAGGTGTCTTCGTGAGAGCAGACCAGCTAGGTGTTCACTGCTCTGAGTGTAGTGTTTCCTCTAGAATGTCTCATGATATGGTGTCTGCTGCTCTGGGTTCCATGGCTCCTCTAGGATGTCTCTGGGTATGGTGTCCCCTGCATTGAGGTCGGTAGCATCTCTAGGATGCCTCAGGATATGGTTTCCACAAGGATGCAGACCCGCTGGGTGTCTGCTCCTGCCACCAGGGTCTGGAGAGGGGTAGAAGGGGAGTGAAATTCCACAGGGGTGGGATTTGGGTACCTGGGGGGATTCCTGTGAGCTTCCTGCACACAGCTGTGACTCTGTGGCATAGGGCGGTGCACCACTGATCTTACCTGCCTCTCTGAGGACACTGGCCTCTTTGGGATGTCTCAGGATGCAGTTTCCACAAGAGTGCAGACCCGCTGCGTGTCTGCTCCCACCACTGGGATCTGGAGAGGGGCGGAAGGGGTCAAAAATTATTCTTTATTTACAGCTTTCAACTCTTTGTTCATTGTTAGCTCACAAAAAAATTTTTGAAGATACTTTCCATTAACTGCTTCCCATATGAAATGTAACATTATAAATACACACCATTTCTCTTTATGTGCTGTTTGTATGTTTGTGATATTCATCCAGAAAGAGTAAAAATTTTGAATCGCTTTAAAACATGAATATTGGGTCCTATTTTCATCTATCTATCTATCTATCTATCTATCTATCTATCTATCTATCTATCTAATTCACTTTACATTCTTGTCCTACCCACTCCCTGTCACCTTTCCCACAATCCTTTCACCATTCCTCATTCCCTTATACTCTTAGCTAGTGGGGCCTCCCTGGGTATCCCCACACCCTTGTACATCATGTCTGTAAGGCTAAGTGCATCCTTTCCCACTGAAGCCAGACAAGTCAGCCCAGCTAAATCAACATATCCCACATATAGACAACAGCTTTTTGGGATAGCCCCTGCTCCAATTTTCTGGACCCACATGAAGATCAAGCTACACATCTGCTACATATGTGCAGGGAGGTCTAGGTCTAGGTTGTTGGTTCAGTCTCTGAGAGCTACAAGGGTTCAGGACAGTTACTCTGTTGGTCTTCCTGTGGAGTTTCTCTCTCTTTTAGGACCTCAATCCTTCTTTCTATTCTTCCATGAGAATCCTGAGCTCCAGCCACTATTTGGCTATTGGTGTCTACATTTGTCTAGGTCATCTGCTGGGTGGAGACTCTCAGAGGACAGCCATGTTGGACTTCTGTGTACAAGCAAACAGAGTGCCATTAATAGTAGCAGGGACTGTGCTTGCCCAATGGATCGGTCTCAAGTTGAGCCAGTTATTGCTGGTCCATTGCTTCTGTAGCTGCTCTATCACCCCTCTTTGCATTTCTTGTAGACTGAATAAATTTTGAGTAGAAAGTTTTATGGGTGGGTTGGTGCTCCTATTGCTCCAGTGGGATCCTTGTCTGGCTACAGGGGGGTGGCCTTCTCAGATTCTATACTTTCAAGGTTCTGAGTCACAGCTGAGGTCACCCCCATTGATTCTTGTGTCCCATCTTTATCCCAGGTCTCTGGGTCTCTGTCATGACCTGGAGATGCCCCGCCCCTACCTCCCCTCCTATACATTTGCAGATTTCCACTCATTATCATGGCCATATGTCCATGTATCCTATCCTTCTCCATATCTGATTCTTAACTTCCCTAATTTTCTTTCCCATCCCCACTCCCACCCAGTTCTTTCCCCCCATCTGCCTCTTATGACTATTTTATTTCCCCTACTAAGTGAGATTCAAGTATTCTCACTTGTGCCTTTCTGATTTAGCTTCTTTGGGTCTGTGAAGTGTATCATGGATACCCTGTATTTCATGACTAATATGTACTTTTAAGTGAATACATACTATACATGTCATTTTGGGACTAGGTTACCTTACTTAATGATATTCTCAAGTTCTACCTATTTACCTAAAAAAATTCAAGATGTCTTTGTTTTTCATAGCCAGATACTATTCTATTGTGTAAATGTACATTCCTTTATCCATTCTTCAGTTGAGAAGTTGTTTCTAGTTTATTACTATATGAATAAAGCTGCTATGAACATAGTTTAGTGAGTGTTTTTTTTTTTTTTTTGTGGGATGGTGGAGCATATTTTCGATATATGCCCAGGAGTGGTATAGCTGGGTCTTGAGGTAGAGCTATTCCATGTTTTCTAAGGAAATGCCAAATTAATTTCCAGAGTTGTTGGACACTTTTTCACTACCATAAGCAAAGGAGGCATGTTTCCAATGCCTTTGTATGGTACCTGTTCTTTTCCCCTTCCTGTTTTAATATTCTTTCTTTGTTCTGTAGATTTTGTGTTTAGATTATTATGTGGAAGGAGAATATTCTTTTCTGGTCCAGTCTTATTGGTGTTCTGAAAGGTTCTTGAATGTTTATAGGCATTTCTTTCCTTAAGTTAGGAAAACTTTCTTCTATGATTTTATTCAAAGTATTTTCTGAGTCTTGGAACTGGGGCTTAGGTTGTGTCTTTTCATGGTATCCCAGATTTTCTGGATGTTTTGTGTCAGGAATTTTTTAGCCTCAACATTTTCTTTGACTGATGTATCAATTTCTTCCATTATATCTTCTATACCTGAGATTCACCCTTCCATCTCCTATATTTTGTTGATGATGCTTGCATTTGTTGTTCCTGTCCTTTTCCCTAGGTTTTTCACCTAAGTTTGTGTTTTCTTTATTGCTTCAATTTCTACTTTCAGATCTTGCATGTTTTATTTGTTTCCTTTACTTGTTTAATTGTATTTTCCTATATTTCTTTAAGCATTTATTTGTTTCCTCTTTAAAGATTTCTACCTGTTTGTATTTTCCTGTATTTCATCATTTCCTTTTTAAAGGCCACTATGATCTTTATAAGATTGGATTTAAGGCTGTATTCTGTTTCTTGGTTGTGTTAGAATATCCAGGGCTTTCTGTGCTATAAAGGCATCACATTGTCCTGGCTTTTTTTGATTGTGTTCTTTTGAGGGCCTTTAGCTATCTGGATGGCCTTGGTCCCTGGATGTTCCTGTTGTAGTAGGCTTTGGTAAGGGGGCTAACCTCACTGGTCTTTGTGTGGCAGGTCTCTGATCAGTATCCTTGGATTGTATGGTTCCAGATCTGCAAGACTGTATGGTTTAGGATCTGCAGGTCTGAATGGCACAGGAGTCACATGTCTCATGAAGGTGGGCAGAGAGGTAATAGTAAAATGGTGGTCCACCAGGGATATCAGGCTGTTCAGGGCAGTGTGGCATGCTCCAGAGGTCTCAATGAGCATGGAAAATGAATGGTAGAAGGGATACTAACCTGTGTGGTTCAGGCTCAGCAGGTCTGATGAAGGTGGGCAGATAAGTGAGGGCAGAATAGAGGTTTGGAGGAGATTGCAGGCTGCTTAGGGCAGTTTTCGTGTGCCCCAGAAGACTCAGCAAGCAGAGAAGATAGGTAGGGAAATTGAAGCTAACCTGTATGCTTCAGGCTGAGCACATCTGATGAATGTGGACGGAGAGATGGCAGGAGAGTGGAGGTTCTCTGGGATAGCAGGCTGGTCAGGGCAGCTGAGGACCCAGCAAACAGGGATTGGTGGGGGAAGGGAAGCTCTTGGCTCTATTTTGAATAGATATTCTAAAACTGAATTTTTATAATATATTCTGAAATGTGGAGAAATTTTAATTTAGGTGATCATGACTCTATTATTAATTTTTTGTGTTTTTAAAATTAGTTGTATTATTTTATTCTTATTGTTATTTAACAAATTCATATGCATCTTTGAACATACAATAAACAGACTATCTCGACCCAAGGCTATTGGATTTATTTGTTTGATATAATATGTTAAATATTTTGACTTGAATCTGTTCTTTTGTTGGTAGTATCTAAATGTGCCTGTTTCACTAAACATTCTCTGAAGAAATATCAAATGCATAATTTTAAAATAATTTCTAGTCGTTTAAAGTAGGGCTTATGCTACATCAGAGGCAATTGTGCTGGCACGGTTCTAACCCTCCTCAGGTTAGGAGCCCTTCTTCAGGCTTCAGCTCCTTCAGAGCACAGCTATCCTAATACAGCAGCTCCTGAATCTTCAGGCTTCAGCTCCTGATTGCCATTGCTTCCATGCTCTCCTCCCATCCTCAGCACCTCAGCATAGTGGGTCCAGCACAGCTCCCAGCTCATTACTACTTCCTCTCTTTCATGTTCCTGATTCTCCTATTGAGTGGTAGGATAACAAGGGTTATACATTAAGAGTCTCAACTGGTCCTGATAGTTTCAATTGGATTCTAGTTGAGAAGAGTTTTTTGTGAACATAATGTGTCTAAGAGTTACCAAAAAACCTCAAGTTTCAGAACAATATAATGAAACAAAATAAACAAACAAGCAAACATGCCAATAAACAGACAAAGGGCTTAGGGAATTTGAACAAATTGACAGAGCACCGAAACAAGGCTCACTGGAGCTCCAAAGAGGGAGAGCACCAGGAAAGAATCTATCAGGCTTATGGTTTTTTGATGGATAGGATTTGCATATTTAAACACCAGGTGTTTATCGAGTAACTACCGTGTTCACACATTGTTTCCGTTTCTATAAATAACACAATGGACAAAAAAAATGCTGTGGTCATGAAAGTTAAAAAATACCTATATATTATTAACCCCAATACAAGGAACATGATATTTGGCTGACAGATAATAGAAATGGTGTGGATTATTCCAGAACATAAATGAAAACAGCATTAAGGATTGTCAGTAGTTTCTAAGATGGGAGTAAAGTTAATTTTATTATTAGACTCATTATGTACTGCCTTCTGCCTAATTCAGCTCTCAAGTGAAATGTAGGTCAATCTCGTTCTACAGCAGAGACAGCCACTCTGAATAGTACATTCTGTGGTCTCTGTAAACCTCAGAATTAAGTGACATATTTTTTTTTATAGAAAGAATTTTATTACGTAGCTCAGGCTGACTTTGAATTCACCAGGTAGCTCAGGCTGGCCTTGAACTCTAAGTCTCCTCCTGAGCCTTTAAAGTGCAGGGACTATAACCACGCAACCATACCTGGCTTTAAAAAAAACATGTTATGTATTTTTATACTTAGCTACTGGATTTAGGAAAGACTGCCCTCTCTCCGGGGGTTAAGGAGCTGATCCTTAGTAAGTCAAGTTGGATACGTGTGGCTTGACAGCCCTTATTTCAGGCTGTGTCTTATGTGTTTTATGTTCTAGATCTTTTATGTCTATCAGGGCTCTCTGGAACTGTCACTGATCTCGATGCTTCCTACACTTTGCGACTTACTTACTTCTTTATCTGAAGCTTTGGCGACAATCAAGAACACCACTGTCTTAACACTCCATTCCCATCTAGCTGCTAACTTCTTGTTTTCTGTCCCTAGATCAGTGGTTTCCAACCTGTGGGTCTTGACCCCTTTGGGGGTGAAAGACCCTTTCACAGGGGTCACATATCAAATATCTTGTAAATCAGATAGTTATATTATGATAACAGTAGTAAAATTACAGTTATGAAGTGCCAACAAAAATGATTTTATGGTTGGCGGTCACCACAGCATGAAGAACTGTACTAAAGGAAAGGAAAGGGCTGAAAACAGGAAAGGAAATAAGAAAATCAAGAAAGAAAAGGTAGGTTCTGGGTTAGATATCTAGTTTGTTGGTTATTTCATCTCCACCTGCAGTTCTGGTTTACGAAGCCTGATGCTGAGAACAGGTGAGCAATGCTTTGACTCCAGAATGTTTGCTTGCTAAGGTAGAGCTGGAGAAGCAGATTTTTAACAATGTTGCCTCATTGCATTGTTTTTTTTTTTTTTTTTTTTACAAAACAACTGTGCAGTTATTATATGCCTCTCAATGCTGTGATGTTGTTTGTAACCTCTCACAAATCTGTAAGTAACTCTTTCCTCATTTTACCCAAGAGAAACCTGGGATTAGGAAAGATGAGTAGCTCAAGGCTATTGAGTGTCAGGGCTGAAATGTGATGGCTGTAATCACTAAGCCACATGGTTCCAGCTCCTGTCACATGTGTATTCCATCCAACTGATGCCTTACCAAGTTTCTGAACAATACAATAAAACAAAATAAGCAAGAACAAACAAGCCAACACACAAACAACCAAAAGAGCTTTGGGCATTTGAACAAATTTATGGTTCATAAAAACAAGACCTCAATGTTCTCACCCTTATGACATTTTAACTTGGTGGCTATGTGTGGTTCTTAATTTTTTATCTTTAAGAAAAATTACTTATGTGTAATAAGCTTAAGAATTTGTGCATCTGTGGCAGTTAAAAGAGAGAATGAAGATGATGAAAACAAGATGGAGACCACACACAAGAAACAAACTTTACACCTTATATTTTGGGGGAAATATTTACATGAAATGAACATACTGCTGTTCTCCTTCCTTCAGATGCTGGTCCATCACCTTGGAAAGTCCTCCTGGTCCCTAAGATGTGTCTGCCCAAATAGTGGCACTAGAGCTTTTTCTTCTCTTTCTGCTTTTTCTCAGCAGGATTTCCCTGTCTTTCTCCTATTCCTGCTTTCTCAGATCATAGATGTGAAGGTCAGATATTTCAAGGCCTGTGTTCTAACGCAAAGAAGCTTTTATATTTTAACTGTCAAATTCCTTTGTGGATAGATAGATTTTTCTCTTGTACTTTTTAATGGAAAATCTGCAGGAAAATGTAATAGACTATATTTAGCTTGCTCTTGGTTGGTACCTAGGATCATTTTATCATTTATAGGAATGGTAGATTTGACCTAATCTTTCTGTTTATCCCAGAAGTTACTGTGAGTTTATAGCTACTCCATGTAGGAGACTCACTCAACAAAGAAAAACAATTTTAAAATATACTTCCATCGTGCCTCTGCTTTAACTTTATTTTTATATGCAGCTCTGTGTAGCTAGAGTTTATTCAGATCTGAATCTCTCACTACAACTTACACAGGTCCCTTCCACAGCAGATGCTTATGTTTTCTTTCTAAATAATTTGTAATGATGATTTATTTAAAATGTTAAAATGATGTGACAGTTAGAGGAAAGTCAGATTTACTAGGGCTTATTATGAAACACTGTTATGCTTTGTGGTATGTGAAGTCCATTTCTCCATAGTAAAATGACTGGTGCTTTTGTAACCAGCCACATTTCATTGACTTTGATATTCTATATGCTATGTTTTGGAATGTACTATGCTATTCAGATGTGGAAAGTGAAATAATATAAAACAAAGGTCACTGGCATCAGATCAAGCACTGAGTTTATTTTCTGCTGGTAGAAAAGGTGAAACATTTATGCAATCTGGCATTAGTTTTTTTGGCAAACACGATGAGAAGCCATTATGTTGCTGCTAGTACAAGTGTTTTTTGATGCTGGATATCAAATCTAGATTGTGCACTCTGTACATGTGCTGTACCACTGAGCTGCACACCCTGATCTCTCCATGGAAGTCTGAAAGCCTTGCTGGGTCCCTTCCTTGCAGGATACCCTGGTAATGGAAGATGGTTAGATTTGTGTTTTGTTTTTGTTTGTTTGTTTTTCCAATTTAACACAAACTAGAGTCACTTGGAAAGAAGGAGCCTCAATTGAAGAATTGCCTTGGTCATACTGGTCTGTGGGCATGTTTTTAGGCCATTGTCTTGACTGTTAGTTATTGTTGGAGGGCTTAGCCCACTGTGGATGGTACCATCCCTAGATTGGTGGGCCTGGCTGTGTAGAAGGGCCAGTCTAGTAGTGATCAGCTTCCTCTGTGGTCTCTACATCAGTTTCTGCTTGAGTTTCCACTCTGACTTCCCTTAATGATGAGCTGTGAGCTGAAAGAACAGACTGAACCCTTTCCTTCCTCAGGTTGCTTTTGGTCATGGTATTTATCACAGCAATAGGAAGAAAACTAGAACAGAGGGGACAGTAAGATACTGGTTAATAAGATCAAAGCCTCAGCACAGAGACAAACTAACTCTTAAGTCACTTACAAAAGTACATTCCAGGAGTCATGGGAGTATATCTCAGACAAATAAAGTCTAGGGAGATCCAAGTTTCACATATTATTTTCTTCTAATCTATAAATGCAAAAATCCTTTGGTATACTAGAGGGGATATTTCTGCTTGTCAATCACTTCTTTCTTGGCTTGTGTGTATAAGATATAAAGCCAAATGACTAGGGTTGAATCCCTATTTTCCCAAATGACCTGTGTAATAGTATCTTAGTGATTGTCTTAAGATTAATGTTTCCAGCTGTTTTATGTAATATATAATCTGTTTTATATAATTTATAATACTAAACATTTATTTACTATATAGAAATTAATGACTGCATATTTTCTGCAACAGTCATGTTCAGGGACATTTTTCTTTTATTCCCTTCTTTTTAAAAACAGAAACTTTGTTTTTTCTTGTCTTTTATTTGCCCCTACTTCTTTACCTTTATCTTTCTTCCTTCTTTCCTTCCTTCCTCCCTCCCTCTCTTTCCTGATTTCTTTCTCTCTCTCTTTTTCTTTCTTTCTTTCTTTCTTTCTTTCTTTCTTTCTTTCTTTCTTTCTCTCTTTCTGTCTTATTTTTTTTTGGAAGCAGTGTTTCACTATGCAGACCTGGCTAGTCTGAAATTCTCTTTGTAGACCAAGCTGGTGGGCCTCAGACTGACCTCTGTCTCTTCAGTGCTGGGTTTAAAAGAGTCCATCAGCAGCCTGAGTCCTGGAGACATTTTTGAAGTTTCATTTTCAGCTCTGACAGTAGAATGGTCATGGGCATAGGAATCCCGTGACCTAAAGCAATACAAAAACCCAGTTCACAAGCAATACCTGTGAAATGACATGAAAAAATATGCATTGTACAAATTATTGTTTTAGAGATGAAGATCCCAAATTCTAGTCCAGAGACTCTGTAACTTGAACCATGAATGCTCCTAAGGAGAGGATGATAGTTTTGCTATTATACAGGGAATAATGAATTTGAGATTTTGTTTGTTCTTAGAGCAAAGAGCTGTGACATTGTGGGTGAACTAGTGAAATGTATAAAGAGAAATCAGCATAGGTGGCTTATTTACTCTATTAAAAAGTCAATTTTCATTGAAGGGTAACTTTCTGAAACGTTAACTTAGAATTTCTGACCCCTTGCAAGATGTTTTCTATTTTCATATGAGGAAATAAATCTTCATCCTCTGTAATCTATAAAACACATACTTTCTTTGATATAATTTCTGTCAGAATGTAGCCCTGGGTGTTCTAAAACTTGCTATATAGACCTCACAGAGATCTGTCTGTCTCTGCCTACATCATTCCAGTATTCAAATGAATGAGAGAAAATCTTATTATAAACTTAGGAACAAATTTAAACTGCCTTGATTGACTTACTAAGATTGACTGGAAGGTAATGTAGCTATTTTCTGTGCTTTTCTGGAGGGTCTGTATTAAGTAGTACCGAATATTACAAACTATGCTATGTAGCATGCAAGAGAGAATGATCCAATCCCAATTACTCATACATATTGTTGTGATAAAAACCAAACTATTTGCACAGAGTTTAACAAAATCAACTGCATTTGTTTAATATCTGCCATTAGTGTGATGATATACACTGAGAAAGTAGAGAGGACAGGGGGACTCTTATATTTGCCACCATACAATTTATAATCCTAACAATGAAGAGACTTACATGTTATGCAGCTAGTCTGCAGTAGGCAAAAGACTTCTCTGTTCTAGTGCTCAGATTCTTAGAACGTGTTAAGCACACTATAAGGCTTACTCTGTGGATGTAAGTAAGCTAATGAATTTGTGTCTGCAATACTGGGAGGTGCTCAGAGTGATTTCCAAGGTCATTGCTAATGAAACAGGGAGCAGAAGAGTCAGATAGGGAGATAAGGTAAGTAGAGGCTGTTTTAACTTGAGGCCAAAGTACTTAGTCAACTCAAGCCAAAACACTAAGGCAATTTCTAGACCGGGGAAAAGGACTATTTCTTAAAGTCAGCCTGCTTGTTCCTTTAGCCTTCTTACTAACAGAACTATAGGTGTCTAAGTCACTAGACTCAAGGCAATTTACTACAACAGCACTAGCCAAGGAATGTACTGCTACATTATACCCTTTCATTCCTATTAACTCCATTAAAATGGTATTGGTAACCCTCTGAGGAAATTCAAACTGTGCTCATGCATGACTACACAGTTTTTCAAGTCACCCATCTGGCAGAGAGTAAAATAAAAGAGTGAAAACACTATACCCCAGTTAAAAACATTCCAAATTGTATCAAAATGGAGCCCAGTGAACGGAATGTGTCACCATGTGCTAAGATATTTCACAGAAGCACAAATGCTTCTATCATACCAGTGGGCCTCTTTGCTTTTTCAGGAAAAATTATATTACTCTAAAATATTAACTCTTCCAAAGTCTTACCATCAGTGGGAGACCTTGGGTTCCAACTTTGTCTGGCTCTAACATTGACATGATTCTTTAATACCTTTGCATTCTGTAACTATAAATAACTTCCTTATAAACTTTCTGTTTCTTAAGTATCTAAGAATGGACAAACCTGAAGTGGTAAGGTAGTTATTCATATGAGTGACATTTTTATCAAGTGGTCAAACTGCCAAAGTTAAAATAATACAAAAGAATGAAGTAACAACTCATGTATTTTTTTTCTTTAGCTTCACATAGGCATGAATTCAAATTAAATTTATTAGAAACTCTGATCAATGAATTTCCTGAGAAAGATGACATGGTAACACCATTTCTCTACATGCAAATAATTTTTTTAAAAATTGTCTTTTTGTATATTTTCCTAGTGTTAATCTCCAAATTGTTTACATGCTAATAGAAGTACATATAAATATGACTGGTGAGTAAAACAAGAAAACATAATATGTAATAATTGCCAAGAGATCAATCAAGTACCAATCATGCTCTTACATACAGTCGCACCTGCTCTCATGAGATATGCTTTTCAGATACTCCTCCAGCCTTCCTTCAGTGACAGTAAGATGACGGGTGTCACACCTGGATAATATGTATGCTAACGCTGAAGGAGAAAAGTGACATCACCTCCCACCCTTCTAAAGTTTGAGGAGTCAGCTGTAGAAACCTTCTCACAAAATTCAGCATCTCATCTGCTGATCCAGAGTCAGTTCTTCCTGAGGGGTCTTTTCTTGCTCTCTCTTTATAGTCCCTTAAGAATTTCAAAATAGCTGTTACCTGAACCTGACGCAGAAACTCCAGCTGCTGGAAACCTAAAAGAAAATTTGGTCTTGTTTGCAAAATTAGCATCACATTCTATTCC
The DNA here is from genome assembly GCA_030674055.1 of Rhabdomys pumilio. Taxonomy (NCBI): domain Eukaryota; kingdom Metazoa; phylum Chordata; class Mammalia; order Rodentia; family Muridae; genus Rhabdomys; species Rhabdomys pumilio. The sequence goes on from JANHMN010000002.1 coordinate 172,497,227, forward strand.
ATGCTACTTTCTTTCAAAAAATATAAGGGACTTGTGATTTTTAAACATTTATTTATCATTAATTAGTTTTGTGCATGTGTGTAGATCAGAGGACAATTTGTGATAGTTGGTTCTCTCCTTCCACTGTATGGGTCCCAGGGACTGAATGATGGCTGTTGGGTTTGGTGGCAAGCACTGTTACCCACTAAGCTACCTTATATAAGCATAGACTTTACAGTTATAAATAAGAATTTTATTTTCTCCATTGTTTTTTAAGATACAGAAAATTTAAGTCCACTTGGCAATACACTATATAATATTTGTGGTTTATGTTCTCAAGGATTTCTATGCATTAGCATGAGCTGCTACTGACACATTTGTCAAATGTTTTACATTTTCTGTATGGCATGAGTTCAAAGTTCCTTATTTTCTATGGATTAATTTATAGTAAGATATTTTGTTTAAGTGTATGTACCTAAAATTATCATTTTCAACATCTCTTTAGAAATACAAAGATACAATTTGGTTCTCAATATGCCTAATTTTCTCTTCCATTTTCATATTTTGCGTGGAGGCATTTATTCTTTATTATATTTTACTTGGCCATATTTCTAACCTCCTGGTGATTAAATCATCTGAAATGCTTAAGCACATTTACATCAAAATTATTTCTTCCCCTATGGGGTGTGTTAAGCATCTTCACATTAAAAATGAAATATATTCCCACATTTTCTTGCTTAATTTTACTTTCTCACAACAGTGGATCCTTCTTGCATATTTTATATAGCTCAGCCTTATAACACTTATTGTGAATATTAGCTCATAAACCAATGCATATAGTTATAGGCTTTATTTCTTATTACTGTCTTTATCACAGTGGAGAAATTACATATTGCAATGTTTTAGGCACTGGTTCTCCTTGTCTCAGAGTAAAATACTTTCATGTATCAGCAGGATAATCAAAGGATGTATCTCTATGAGCTTTGTGGAAATGTAGACTTAAAATGGGACAAAAATGCAGTATTTAAACCATCATCCCCCTGATGCATATGAACTTAGTTCTCACTATGTCTTGGGACTGTGCTAAATTATGACTATCATTTCAATATTCCTTTAAATGAGTTTTGAGATAAAGGCTTATTTCTTTGATTTTACAATTAAAAAATTCAAAGCTTAAAAGGAGGAACATACTAAAATGTCACAGAACTTGTGATACATACATGATTTAAAGTGAATGTCTCCTAACTCTCATGAGTGAAGTAACATTAAGAATGATAATAAATTTCTCTTGCCCTTGAATGTCCTGGTAGGCCCTGTTTAGCATAAGATGACTGGTTAGGATAGACTCATGTAATTGGTCTTAGGACTTCGACTTACAAAATTATTTGACAATTTGAATAGTTTATCAAATAGAAGGTAACACTTCTATCAAACAACTGTACCATCATCAAGATTCTTTAATGATGCCATGGGGCATTATGGTTGGAGATTTGAGAAAGACTCCATGTCACATCTTATCTATTTTGTGATCTATCTCCTATGGTACCATGTTTATTTCTCTAAAAGAAATTGGCATCTGTGACAAATTATAAGAACAAGAAAATCTACCAATTAAAATACCAGGTACTTAAGAGCCTAAAAGATTGACTTTCTTACTTTTGGATTTTTTAAAATTTATTTTTATTTATTTTACTTCTTATGAGACAAGTTCTCAGGAAGTTGCCAAGGATAGACATGCAGTAAGCCAGACAGACATTAAATTTGTGATCTTACTACCTCAAATTCTTGAGTAGCTGGGTTTACAGGCCTGAGTCTCCAGACAGGTTTTCCATTCCATTAATCCTAATACAGAGGAAATCCCACCATGTATGACTGAAAGAAAGAGGGATTTCTTGCCATAGGCTGGATAACTAGTGTCAGCTGCAACCTTGAGCATGTTAGTACTGTGAGGATGAAGAGGAGTATGTTATCTTGTAGGCACTGCATATTTCAAAGTTCTAATAAGACCTAGATGTGCACAGGAAAATAATGAAAAGTCAGCTTTTAATTCCTTAAAGGTGTACTGGAAAGATTAACAATTTTCAAAGTTCACTTGACTGCTTCCTACTGAAGTCCTATGTGTAGAACCAATGTATAGATGTTGGAAGAATTTGTATACTAGTAGTTAAGTTTATGAGTCAGAATGGCAGAAACTGCTCTTACGTCTCTTATAACTGTATTATAATTACATAGTACAAGTGTTCCTATGACTATCTTGGTATATATTTCTCATACCTCCTTTTATGTTTGATATGCCTTATTCATCTTAATTCAATAGCTGAAACTTTCCCTCACTTTGATAGTTGATAGGTTGCCATTTGGTGGGTGGAATGCATTAATTTCTTCTGTATCGCTCCAAGTTTTGCTTTTAAATTAACCAGGCTTGTTCTGGAACAAAATAACCCAGAAATATTTGTTCTGTGCCTATCTCTAATGCCCAGTAGACTCTTTCATGAATGTTATTTGTTTATTACTAGAGTTTGAAATCTCCTATAAGTGAATACTATCTCAGTATAGAAATTTTCATTGCATTTTTATCCCTTTTTATCAAATTATGTGTTCCAAGCTGAATGTCTTTTGAACATACTTCGGTTATATGAAACTTTCTATTCTTTTTTCTTTTATAGAGTGCATGAAACAGCAATAACATTGTGGGTTTCCAGAAGATACTTACTGCTTTGTCATTGTCTTTCCTAGTTCTTGTATCTACTCTTTGGGCCCACATATAATCATAAGATAGGACTGTAGATAATTGTAAATGCCCAAATGTGCACTTTCTTTTATTAATCATATTGTAAACTTTGCATGTGGAACTGTAAGTTCCAATAATAGTAAAATCAAGTGTTTGAGATATGATTTTTCTGGGATTTAAGTTTCAGTGTTTTATTTTTATTTTGGATAAATGTCTCTTTAGGAAATAACAGGGAAGGAAACATCTGTGATTGATTTCCATAGTCCCCATAATACTAGCTAAAAAGAGATACTTTCAAACAAGAATGTGTCTGAATACAGAAGGAGAAAATTCAGAAAAGAGAATTATCTTCAAGATTTTTGCTGTTGGCATTTCAAACCTTATACCACTTAATAGCCAGCTCAGGATACCAGAACAAAATGCTATAGCATGGGCAACTCAAAAAACAAAAATTAATATTCCTAATGGCTCTAAAAACTAAAGTTCAAGGTCAACATATCAGTGTTGATGGCTCTTTTTCTGTCCAGTAGATAGACTCCTCACTATGTTCTTACATGGTGGAGAAGAGGACAGGTTCCAGCTTCACTCTTTATGAACCCACTTTTGTCATCACAAGGGTCTCACTCTTATTCTCACCTAAACCTAATTATACCCTGGGGGCTTCATTGAGAATGAATGCTATCAAAGGCCACCACCTTTGCTGCCTGGTTTCATTTGATGAACTTGAGGCAGAGACAGTCAGTCTCAGTCAACAGCATTTCTCTGTACTAATAATGGCTCAGATAAGGTACTAAATATTCACCAGGGAAACTATATAAGTCCAGATCTATGCTGAATCCTTTTGGTTTATAAAGAATGAAGAACTGGCTTTCGATTTATTAAGTATAAACAGTTCACCTTAGTATGAGAGCAGACACGCAGAGACAATTTCCTCTGCAAAATTTTCAAGTTGCAGAATAATTTTGAATGTGACTATAAAGAACAGGAAGTTTGACATTTGGGTGAATGGGAAGAACATGCTTTTTAATTGAAGGCATTTATGTTATGTTGGTTTGGAGTGATCCAAACATAAACAAGGTTATATAGGTCTATCATGACTGCTTGTGCTCTGTGTCCTTTCTATATTTCTGTAGTGAAGTAACCCTGAATAAGAGTGTCACTAAGTTGAACTTGAGTGTTCATGTTCTGCTAATCTAGTACCATTTTGTTATCAGAAACTATAAAATTGCTCAAGTGAAGAATGAGTGTAAACAGGAGGGAGTATTAGTCAATTCATATCTGCAATTTGGATGACAATTTACACACTATAGTTGACTATATCCCTATAGCCACTCCTACACAGTACCTATGTTTATACCTGTTTTATACACAAAGATGTCAAAGCTTGTGAAAATTAAATGCATTACTTTAATCCATTTTTTGAAGGAGTTTCCTTTGTTCTTAAATGATCAGGTAACTCAATGTCTATCAAGTCTGTGCTTTTTAAAAATCCCATTTGGTATCTTCATGGTATTTCTTCTGTCTTTATTATTTCTTACTGTATAAAAATCAATACCATATTCTTAAGTCAGTTGCATTGGTCAACCATTACATCCCTCTAATTGCTCTGTTGATTGACCTAATACAATCCCATATAAATTGCTGAGAATGCTACTTACTGTAATGCTATGTTTGAAAACTTATGTTATGAAAGGAAGGTAACAAGTATTCTATGAAGTTAAATTTTCCAGAAGACACGTAAATTTGGTTACTCCAGACTTAAGTACACTTAAACAGAATTACAGCTTATAGATTTTTAAAATATTCTTTTAAAATGATAATACAAATTGTAAAATTTCTAGAAATTAAAACAGTCTTTTGTGTGTCGTTAAAGTATTTGACTATACTATCTTATCATTACTGAACAACTGATTACATCTTATGGAGCCTGGAAGTCTCTGGAGTGTAGTTTCAAGCACTGGCTTCTGATAATGGATGACACCTGTTTTATCTGAGTGGTTTCTTTCCCAGATCACTATAAAAATACATTTATCTTGTGAGTTAAAATTTAGGAGGAGTCCAGAATGCATACGTGGGTGAGCATTTAGTGTTTTTTTTTTTTTTTTTTTTTTAATTTTAATTGGTAAAGCAGTTTGGGGAAACTGGTAAACAAATCTCACAAATATGTGCCCACAATTCCATTTGCTAGTGTTGTTTGGATCAAGGTTATTTAAGATTTAATTGCTTTGATAGAATATGAGTTTGGGTAGGGTGTGGGTGTATGTGGGTGGTATTCATTTTAGGCCATCATTATGAAAGTAGAACTCAATTTTACTATTAGCACAATATGTGCTTTTGTAAACAGGACACAATCTGGAACCTGGTTCCTGTGTGAAACATACTTTCCTGTGGTTCATTTTTAGAATTTTTAGCTTAACTTTCCCAGGTTTAATTTGCACCTACAGAAGGAAGTTCTCTTAGAATCCAGGGGTATTATGAGAAAGTAATACTTGAACGGCCATTGCTAAGGAGAGAGAAAGCTGACTGCTACAGATCACACTCTCAAGATTCCTGCCATCTGGAGGATGCCATATGGGAGAGGGAGGAGTTAGAGAGGACTGGTGCTTAAATCATCAGCAGCCATTTTAGTTTCCACTGGACTAGGTTTGACTGTACGATATAGTTATAGTCTTCACTCTGGGCTTTGGCGTAACACTAGACCAAATTAAAACAGCAAGCACACTGTTTACTAGTTGTATAATTATTTCCAGCTTAAATAACATCCCTAAAGCTTGTTTATTCACCAATGACATGAGAATAATATTCACTGAAAGGAAACTTCGTGATTACCAATGGAGACACTATGCCTTTCTCTCATCTGTGGAGAGAGTGTTGGTTTTTTTTTTTTCACTTCCCAAGTTTAAAACAAGCTTGAAATGACCTTGGTGAAAGTAAGGTCAAAAGAACTTTACAGGTTAGTGACTTCTGCTACTCAGTTCTGTTTATATATTAAGGCAATTCCTTTTCATGCTGTATACAGACAGTATATGCATTTACTTCTGAGGGTGTTTTTTTTTTTTTTTCAGTACTCTTTTTTCTTTTGCCTTCTGCAGCCATATCCAGGAACAAGTATTTTCTCCTTTGGTTTCTTCCTTTGTCTTCCACGATTCTCAATCACCTTAGACCATTTTCCTTCATTACTTTCTCTAGAATTTGAAAATTCTTGGCTTGAAACAGTTGTAATTATTGAATGTTTATCTTTCATGGCTTTGGAAGTTGCTGGCTTTGTATAGCAGCTAACATTTGATTTATAAACAGATACAATTAGGAATAGAGCAGATGGGGTGGGGCAGGAAGAATGTCATCTGAATGCATATTTCCCCTCATTAATACCTTGGGAAGAATATGGAAATGTGACTGGATTGGAGCTGCTGAAGCTTGAGCATGTTTTTCTGACTGTGTCCAGTCCCCATTGTCATTTTAGCCCGTCAGCCGGAAGGTAGCCACGCTTCTTATGTGATGGCTTGGATCTTCAAAGTTCATTTTTCAGCAAGGTAGGAACTTCCAACGATATGTCCTATCTCCTTCCTTGATATTTCATTCATCCTATTTGAGAGTGACAAAAATAGACTTCATGCTTGCTGCAACAAATCTTGTATTGACAAGATTTTATAAAAACATTGATATTAATATTTTCCTGGCAGATTTGGGAAAATGAAATTTGCCATAGTCTTCTTTATAGTACCAAAAATACCCATCTACTCTCCATGTAAACTTGACTCACTCTATCTTCCAATCACTTAAGTCCCTCTTTCAAATTCAAGGCATTAGACTCATGCTCAAAGACCCAGAATTGTAGAATGCCCAGAACTATAGAATAACAGGTAAGATTCAGTGTTGGTTAGTCTCCCCAGTTAGGCTTCTTGAGCTT
>JANHMN010000002.1:172504246-172530248 GCA_030674055.1 Rhabdomys pumilio
TCTGTCTCTGTCTCTCTCTGCTTATATATGTATATATATGCAATATATATGCAATGTATATATATGCTATATATATGTCTGATATATAATAACCATGCTGGATGTTCCCATTTGAAAAGAGAAAATCAACCAAGTCAAACCAATCAAACCAAGATAAACCAAACCAATACAAAAACAATAACAACAGCAACCTAAACCAAACCATAACCACCACCAACACCAAAACCCAGCAGGAAATACACCTGACTACTTGGTTCAGGTTCAGTTACATTATTTGAAAATGATCTTCCCACAGACCCTTGACTTGGCCAATTTCTATGTAATGTGGCCAGTGTGTGGAACTCAGTAGTTTTAAACTATTCCTACTTATAAACGTTTTCCAGACCAAAGCCCCATTTACTCTGCTCTGGAGTTTTTACTTTAAAAACTTTGCTTATTTACTTACTTTTAACGTGTATGGATGTTTCTCCTTCTTCGATGTGCACCATTTGCAAGCTTGGTATGTGCCGGGTCCAGAAGAGACCATAGGATCCCCTGAGACTTGATTAATAGATGATTTATGGGTAATCATGTGGATGTTGAGAATGAAGCCCAGGTTTTCTAGAAGAGAAGTCAATGCTCCTAACCACTGACCTATTTTTCCAGATCCAAGTGTTTATATTTTTCATGTGTCAATATACAGTGTATTCTGTTCAACAAAAGTCACAACCACAGATTATTTCATGGTGGTCCTGGTGAGTCTTTGGACTTGTTTTGTGACTGTTGTGATATAGTAATAATCACGGTGAATACCTAAACTTTCTCAGAAAGCCTTTTGTGTGTTTGAAGCATTATCTTAAATGCTTAACTGAAATTTGACAGGACTGTTACATGCTTGACCTCATCACACATCATAATCCCTTGATTGTGTGCTAGATTCTTTCCTTATCCTGGAGTCATTTCTTAAGCTTAGAATTAAACTTAATTCTAAGTTTATTGTTTATGCTCTTTTATTTTTCTAGAGAAGATCTTGGAATGAATCTGAAATGCCTATTTACCCAGAAATCCAGTTTCCTTTAATATTTAACAATCTTCTCTTTCCATTTCTCTGTCTTTGTGTGCTTTACTATAGACATCTAGCAAGAGGCAGATAGATTTAATATTCTGCCTGGAAATCTATTTATGTAGATAACCTAGTACAATTAGTGCATTGACTATTTTCCACATGATAGCTGCCAATGGTACTTTGCTTCAGGCTAGCTAGAGTGAGGGAGACAAAGATACACGTATATCTCAAGACAGAACTTATTCTTCCAAACACCCAGCATTATTCATTTCATTTTGTTATTTTTCATTAGCATATATCAGTTGGACAGCACAGTGGACTTCAATGGGAGATTCATAAGTGTGACATTGAAGAAGAGAAATATTCTATCTCCTGGAGGAAGTATCAAACATCTAGAAATGAAAAATATTGAGATGAAAAATATTATTCTTACATAATTTGAATGTCAGTTATCCAAAGGATGCTGTGTCATTCTCCTTTAATTTTTCTATAATTGTCTCTCAGAGATTAGGTGTGATATTGTGTGTATATGACTCTGCAACATCTTTGTCCTCATATTCAACATTATTACTAACTAGCTAGCACATTGTCAACACATACAGGATTCCTTACATTGTGACAAGAGTCTTATATGACCTATCTCATAAAGTCCTGATAGCATGACTACAGTATACTTTTATTTTTTAAAATTAATTAGTTATTCTATTTATTTACATCACAAATGTTGCTCCTTCCTAGTTCCATCTCACAGAGTTCTTCCCCCATCCACTCACCTGGTCACCTCTTAAAAGATGCCACCATATTCTCATATCCCCTCACCCTGTGGCATCAAGTCTCTAAAGGATTAGGTCCATCCTCTCTCATTGTAGCCAGACAAGGTAGCCCTCTGTTACATATGTCCTGGGAGCCTTGGACCACCGTAAGTATGCTCTTTGTTGGTGTTTTCTAGGGGTTCAAGTTAGTTGACATTGTTGGTTGGTTTTCCTATGGGGTTTCCATTCCCTCTTTCAGCTCTTCCCCTAACTCTTCCACAGAGGCTCCCAACCTCTGTCCAACACTTGGCTGTGAGTATCTGCATCTATCTTAGTCAGCTGCTAGTATAACTTCTCAGAGGACAGCTGTACTAGGCTCCTATCTTCAAGCACAAGATAGTATCGGTAATAGTGCCAGAGATCAGTTGGTGCCCACGGGATGGATTCCAAGTTGGACTAGTCACTGGTTGGCCATTTCTTCAGTTTCTGCTCCATTTTTGTCCCTGCATTTCTTTTAGACAGGAGCAATTTTGGGTTGATAGTTAGATAGGTTGGTATCCCCATCCCTCCACTGGGGGCCTTGTCTGACTACTGGAGGCAGTCTCTTCAGGTTCTACCTCCTCACTGTTGGGCATTTTGGCTAAGGTGTTGTTTTCCCAGGAACAGTGTAGCTGGGTCTTTAGTTAGAACTATTTCCAATTTTCTGAGAAACTACCAGATTGGTTGTACCAGTTTACAATCCTACTAGCAATATATCCTTGTCAGCATATGCTGTCCCTTGAGATTTTTCATCTTAGCCATTCTAATTGGTTTAAGGTAGAATCTTAGGATCATTTGCATTTTCATTATGACTAAGAATATTGAACATTTCTTTATGTTGTTCTTGGCCATTCAAAATTCCTCTTTTGAGAATTCTCTGTTTAGTTCTGTACCCCATTTTTAAATTGAGTTATTTGGGATTTTTAAATCTAATTTCTTGAATTCTTTATAAATTTTGGCTATTAGCCCTCTGTCACATGTAGGTTTAGTGCAGATGCAGGCTGAAATTTTGTCCTATTGACAGTGTCCTTAGCCTTACAGAAGCTTTGTTGTTTCATGATATCCCATTTATTAATTGTTGATCTTAGAGGCTGAGCCATTGGTGTTCTGTTCAGGAAATTTTCTCCTATGCCAATGCTGTCAAGGCTATTTCCTACCTTCTCTTCTATTAGATTCAGTGTGTCTGGTTTTATGTTGAGGTCCTTGATCAACTTGGATTAGAGCTTTGTACAAAGTGATAAATGTGGACCTATATTTTAATTCTCCTACATACAGACTGCCAGGTAGACCAGCACCATTTGTTGAAGGTGCTTTTTTTTCCCACTGCATGTATTTGGCTTCTTTGTCAAAGAGCAAATGTTTATAGGTGTGCGGATTTATTTTTGGGTATTCAGTTCTATTCTATTGATGGACATGTCTGTTTCTGTACCAATACCATGTTGTCTTTATCACCATTGCTTTGTAGTACAGCTTCAGGTCAGGGATGGTGATTCTTCCCAGAAGATCTTTTATTGTTGAGTATTGTTTTGGCTATCCTGGGTTTTTTGTTTTTCCATATGAATTTGGGAATTACTTTTTTCATATCTGTGAAAAAATGTGTTGTAATTTTGATGGGGATTGTGCTAAATCTGTAGATGGCTTTTGGTAAGATGACTATTTCGCTATGTTAACCCTATTGATCCTTGAGCATTGAATATCTTTCCATTTTCTGCTGTCTTCTTCAATGTCCCTCTTCAGGGACTTGAAGTTCTTTTCATACAGATCTTTCAGTTGCTTGATTAGAGTTATGTCAAGATATTTTATGTTATCTCTGGCTATTGTGAAGGGTGTTGTTTCCCTAATTTCTTTCTCAGCCCACATGTCATTTGTATAAAGGGGGCTATTCATTTTTTTTGAGCTAATTTTGTATTCAGCCATTTTACTGAAGGTGTTTGTTAGCTGTAGGAGTTCTTGGATAGAATTTTCGGCGTTTCTCATGTATACTATTTTATCATCTGTGATTAGTGACACCTTGACTTCTTCCTTTCCAATATACATCCATTGATCTTCTTTTGTTGTCTTATTACTCTAACTAGAACTTGAAATAGTAAGTTGAATGGGTGAGGAGAAAGCAGGCAGCCTTGTCTTGTCCTGGTTTAGTGGGATTGTTTCAAATACCTTTCCATTTAGTTTGATGTTAGCTTTTGGTTTCCTACATATTGCTTTCATTATGTTTAGATATGTGCCTTGACTCCCTTGTCTCTCTAAGACTTTTAACATGAAGGGGTGTTGGTTTTGTCATAGATTCTTTTTTCAGCATCTAATAAGATAATCATGTGATTTTTTTCTTTCAGTTTGTTTATATAGTTGGTTATGTTGATGGATTTTCATATATTGAACTGTCTCTGCATCCCTGGAATGAAGCCTACTTGATCATGATGAATGATGTTTTTGACGTGTTCTTGCATTCAGTTTGTGAGAATTGAGTATGTTTATGTAAATGTTCATAAGTGAAACTGGTCTGAAATTTTCTTTCTTTGTTGTTTTTGTGTGTGTGTGTGTGTGTGTGTGTGTGTGTGTGTGTGTGGTTTAGGTATCAGGGTAACTGTGGCCTCATAGAATTAATTAGATAGCGTTCCTTCTGTTTGTATTTTGTGGAATAGTTTGAGGAGTATTGGCCTCTCTTTGAAATTCTGGTATACTTCTTCAGTAAAATCAGACTCTGGGCTATTTTTTTTTCTTTTTGGTAGGAAGGTTTTTAGTGACTGCTTCTATTTCCTTAGGTGTTATGAGACTATTTAGTTTACCCGAACTTGATTTAACTTTAGTATGTGATATCTCCCTAGAAAATTTTGTCTAGATTTTCCAGTTTTGTTGATTATAGGCTTTTAGAGTAAGACTTGATGATGTTTTAAAAATTTTCAGTTTCCTGTTGTTATGTCTCCCTTTTCATTTCTGAGTTTGTTAATTTGGACAGTGTCTCTGTGCCTTTTAGTTAGTTTGACTAAGGGTTTGTCAGTCTTGTTGATTTTCTTTAAGATCCTGCTGTTGTAAAAATATTTCGTTTTGTTGATTATTTGTATTAATCTCTTTGTCTATAACTGGTCGATTTCAGCCCTGAGGTTGACTGTTTCCTACTGTCTCCTTTTCTTGGGTATGTCTATTTCTTATTATTCTAGAGGTTTGAGGTGTGCTGTTAAGTTGCTAGTATAGGGTCTCTCTAATTTCTTTGTGAAGGCACATAGTGTTATGAATTTTCCTCTTAACACTACTTTCATTGTGTCCTATAAATTAGAATATGCTGTGCCTTTATTTTCATTGAATTCTAGAAAGTATTTCATTTATTTCTTTATTTCTTCCCTGGCCTAGAGATCATTGAGTAAGGTTTTGTTAAGTTTCCATAAGTATGTTGGCTTTCTGTTGCTTCTGTTGTTGAAGTCCAGCCTTGGACTATGGTGATCTGATTGAATGTAAAGTGTTATTTAATCTTCTTGTATCTGTTGATTCTTATTTTGTGTATGATTATATGGTCAGTTGTGGAGAAAGTTCCATGAGATGTTGAGAAAAAGGTATCTTGTTATTGTTTTGGGGTGAAATGTTCTATAGATATATGTTAAATCAATTTGATTCATATCTTCTGTTAGTTTCATTGTGTTTTTGTTTTGTTTCTCATTTGATGGCCTTTGATTAGAGTGGGGTGTTGAAGTGTTCCACTGTTATTGTGTCATGTTCACTGTGTGCTTTGAGTTCTAGTAAAGTTTCTTTGACAAATCTGGGTGCCCTTGTATTTAAGACATAGACATTTAGAACTGAGATTTCAGCCTGATGTGCTTTTTATTTAACGAATAGAGTGTCCTCCTTCATTTTTTTTAAAAATTACTTTTGGCTGGATGTCAATTTTATTGAATATTAGAATGAGGACTCCAGATCATTTCTTAGGCACGTTTGTTTGGAAAACTTTTTATTGGTCCTTTACTCCGAGATAGTGTTTATCTTTGTTTCTGAGTTGTGTTTCTTGTATGAAGCAGAATGATAGCTTCTGTTTAAGTTTCCACTGTTTAAGTGTCTTTTTATTGGGGAATTGAGTCCATTGATATTGAGAGACATCGATGACCAGTGATTGTTAATTCCTATTATTTTGTTGTTTATTTTCGGTTTGTTATGAGATAGTACTTTCTTCTGGTTTCCTTTGGTGTAATTACACTCTTTGTGTTATAGTTTACCTTCTAGTATCCTCTGTAAGGCTTGATTAGTAGAAATATATTGTTTAAATTTGGTTTTGTCACAGAATATCTTGGGTTCTCCACCTATAGTGATTGACAGTTTTGTTGGACATTATAAGATAGACTGGAATCTCTAGTCTCTTAAGATCACCAAGGCATCTTATCTGGGTTTTAGAATCTCTGTTGAGAAGTCAAGTGTAATTCTGATAGGTTTGCCTTTATATGTTACTTGTCTTCTTTCCCTTACAGCTTTTTAATATTCTTTCTTTATGATGATGTATATATATAGTAAATATATGAGCATGTATGATATAGTAAATAAACCATAATAGCCTTTAAAAATTTTAGTGTCTGTCAATCAGAGCATCCTCAGTGATTAAATTGGGATCTATAAATAGAAACATCATTGGGGGAAGTGCTTATGTATAAAACTTAAGATTTGATATGGCCAGCAGCATGTTGATCACATTCTTTGGATTTTCATTATTTTGTTGGAAGATGTTATCTTTGTATGAAAAGCAAGGAGAAATGGGTAATTGGATAGAATGATAAATTTACCCTAGGGAATTGGAGGAATTAGAATTGTCATAGTTTTTGTTAACTTGACACAGACCTAGGCATACCTAAGTAAAAAGAATCTCAATTGAGACATTTTCACTATCAGATTGGTCTATGGGATGTGTCTGTGGGATATTTTCTTGATGGATGATTAATATGTAGAGGTCCAGCCCACTCTGAGCAATACAACCCCTAGATAGGTAGGCCTGGCTTGTATAAGGATGTTAGAAGGACAATCCAAAAGAAGCAAGCTAGCACGCAGAGTTCTGTGGTCTCTGCTTCAGTTTCTGCCTCTAGATTCTTGCCTTGGGCTCATGCCCTGATTTTTTAATGGTAGACTGTAGACTGTAAACCAAATAAGCCATTTTCTCTCCAAGTTATTTTTGGTCATAATGTTTTTATCACAGCATCAGAAGGCAAACCAGAATAAAATATTGAGCCAAACCTCACACTGGTAAAGTTTGACTAAACATTGGATGCTGAGATGGAAAAAGTGTTTGTCTTGAATCTTCTGCCATTGAAAGTTCATCAGACATCAGACGCTACTGTTGAAGAAATTTACATGCTGGATAAACAGGGAGGTAATGAAAAGTTAAATAGAAATAAAATTTCTGCCAATATATAACATTTGCCCTGTGAATCCTCTGACTAATGTTTATTCTTGTTTATAGTTTTAAAAATCTGTGGCCAAGTTTGATATGAATATGCTGAAAATTAAACAGTAAAAAATTGCGTGATATTATGAGTAACACTGTTAAACGGGTTGTTCATCTGGATCTAGTCTAGGACATGAACTATTTCATTTGTCTTAATTCATATTCTATGTCCCAATTGCCTGTCCATAATATGAATTCCTCTGGGTTGTTAGATTAGCTGTTGCAATGTTACTGTGCTCTGTTCATACTACTTTAATTTTACTTAATCTTGGCTCCAGGGTGCAAGAGGAGTGATGCTTTAAGTTTGGACATGCAAATAAGAAGCTGTAATGAAATATATATTAAGTAAAAAGAGATGAAAGTTCTAGAGTTCATGAGTACAGAAAAGAATTGATAATGACCATTGGCAAGGTAAATCTGCTAGTGAAACTGGCAAGAAAGAAAAAAAATTATATTAGTTTTACTCTCCCACATTAACTGCAAGCCATGGCCACATCATGTGATAAAGGCTCCATTAAGAAGGAGCCTTATATAGCTGTCACCTGAGAGGCTCTGCCAGAGCCTGGCCAATACAGATGCGGATGCTTACAGATACCCATCAGACTGAAGACAGGAACCCCAATGGAGGAGTTAGGGGAATGACTGAAGGAGATTAAGGGGTTTTCAATCCCATAGGAAGAACAACAATATTAACTAACCTGAGCACCCAAAAGCTCCCAGGAACTAAACCACCAATCAAAGAGTACTCATGGAGGAACCCATGGCTCCAGCTGGATATGTAGCAGAGGATTGACTTGTCTGTCATCAATGGGAGGGGTGGCCCTTGGTCCTGTGAAGGCTCAATGCCCCAGTGTAGGGGGAGGCTAGGGCAGTGAAGTAGGCATACGTGAGTGGGTGGGAGAGTACCCTCATAGAAGCAGGAGGAGGGAGTATGGGATAGGGGGCTTTGCAGAGGTGAAACTGGGAAGAGGGACAACATTTGAAATGTAAGTAAATAAAATAACCAATACAAAAAATATATAAAAAAGGAAAGACATGGACTCTATGTACACAAGGAAAGTACAGAGCTTAGGTATGAATCTTTACTAGTCACAGTCTAAAGTTCTCATGGCAGGATTTGAGGCAGAATCATCTATGGATAAGGAGAGAATCATTGTTGTCTCCCAAGTTTTCCTCTTCCCAAACTCTAGTGTATATGAGAGGTTTGTTAACACAGAAAATGGCTTGAGTTTTACTCTAAAGTTCTCTACTTATGAATGCTGAAGCTACTGGGATATTATTTATTTCCTAACTTTATTTTCTAATCTGTGACAGAGAATAATAGTATAAGGTTTTCATGGAGAAATGATAGCTAAATAAACTAATTCAAACAAATACTTTACCATGATTTCTGGTACATAGTAAATACAAAGTAAGTTTTGTTCTAATTCTTGTTGTTGGAGGTATCCTGCACTTTATCCCTGGAGGTCATAGATAATCATGTAATTCTTCTAAATGTGAATATTTAGTCTTCTATCTCCTCTCCGCTTGGAAGCTTGAGACCTTAGTTTTATTTGGAATATGTTTTATATGCTTTCTAAAACAATCAGGAGGTTGGAGAAAAGGCTCATTGAAGAGTACTAGCAATCAGATTGCAGAACCCAGGTCTAGTGGTCCACAACAACCTCTATTAATCCAGGTCCAAGGAGTATTCTCCACATTTCTTCAGACACCCATACTTACACACACATAGTTACAAATAAAACACAAAGTTAAACAACATGCAGAACACATAGACTAGTTTCTTCTGTGCCTACGTGTTTCACCATAAACTCTACTGCTGTGTCCATGTATTACTATTCACATATTTGTAAATACTGTAGTTCAAATGTCAGAATTCCAAACTATGTTTTAGAAACAAGCACAAATACTGCAGCATCCAGGATCTCTCTTTATTCTTAACTAGAAGTAGCTTTCACCTACTATTATCAAATTATTAAGTATAATAATTACTATTATATATAGTAAAGTGTTTGCAATATTTTTGATCATTATAAATAATTGTGGAATAAAACCATATCTTTGTTACAGTTTTAATTTTAGTATCTTTTACAGGTATAGAACAATAGCTTGAATAAAGGACATGAGAAGCATATTGAATGGGTGAATGAATGAAATGGAAATCCCTCACTATAAAAGCTAGTTCTGGAGTAAAGTATTTGTGACTTCCTTACTGAAATCATCATCATCATCATCATCATCATCATCATCATCATCATCATCAATCATCATAAAAAACAACAATGAATTTTCATACTTACTTTGATTTTTCTAGGCAGAACTTCAAAGTGAAAAGTTCAATAAATCAATATGATACATCTTAATTAAAATCCCTTACATGTGGTTAGTCATCCTCTTTGACCTCTGTGTTGACAATCTGTGGACTTGATATTTTCAGGAATTTGGAAATTGCTTCTGTAAATTGTATTGTGGCACAGTCACATGCTACATAGATAAAAATACTGATACCATGTGTACTTGAGATTTTAAAAAGTGGACTTGATTCATGACTCTAGTGAATTTGTTGAGGTGTTGAGAAAATAAATTATCATAATAATAAAAACTACAGTATACTAATACTTATCTAACAATATAATATTTTAATAAGTTAAAGAGCGATGGTAAAAGTAAATTAACAGGTCATTTTAAATCATCCACAGACTCTCCAGTCTGCAAACCTCAGAAAATACTCTCTGTCATCTAGGTAAAACTCATTATGCATTTGTTATTTGAACACTGTTTCCACATCCCTACCATGTCAAGTGGCAGTACTACAACTTGATTATCAATAAACAATTACATACAGAAATGTGTGAATGAGACTGTATTATAATATCTGCTAGTGATATGTTTCCTTCTCTAGTAGAGAACTGGGTTGACACGAAACATTATAGAGTACCACTAAGCATCATGAAGCATTTGCATGGGCCAGTATGTGATGGTGCTAGGAATCAGATAATGACCAGTGGTGCACAGTGCTTCACCTTTTGCTTTCTGGAAGTAGTTGGTTTCCAAGATAATAATTCTCAGCTGAGACTCTGTGTCTGTACTTCAATGAGGACTATTGTATTTTTGTTTTCTCAGTTCTATTCAACGTTTTCACGGGGTAGAAATGATTTTGTCTGTTTGGTAAAATCCAAACACATCAGTGATACCTGCCCAATTACTGTGAAAATCGAGAAACTGAGATTGAAGAAGTTCACTTCCTCATAGGCATACCTATAGTAAGAGGAACAGGGTGTGTGATCGTTAGAGTTCACAGCTGACTCCTGTAGATCATTTGTTTACTAGTGCATTCTTCTTTTGACTCCATAAAAACAAGAGTTACAGAGAAAGACTCTGGACTACTGGAATCTGCATCTCCTTTCTGAGGACTTTATAAATGCTGCAAATTGCTCTGTCTGAAGGCAGGGACAAACGCACACTTGAAATACTGAGTGACACAGTGCTGTGAATGCCTTCATTTCCTGACTATAGGCATGAGGTCTAAAGGGTGTATTCCACACTATTTTCATAATGCTGTTTTTGTTGGATCAAGACATGATTACAAAGTATTGAAATTTGCTAGATAGTATATCACTCATTATTTTCTTCCCTTATTCTCCTGGGTTTACATGTGTTCCTGGAATAAGCCTTTTTCTGTAGAATCCTTGTTTCAGGATCTATTTCCAAGTGAATTCAAATACCCTCCTGTCTTAATTTACCATAGAAGCTGACTATTACTAGATAAGTAGTATAGCATAGACAAAGTGAGTGAAGGATTATGGGAAGGAACAATATGACAGAACTGCCACAGATTATAGAAGATTGGACTTGACTTAATGTCCTTCACACCTTTTACAGCTCTTTCACACTCCCTAGTCACTATGTACCCTGCTCATAGTCTCCTTGTTCTCTAATTTTCTTGATCCTCAACTTGGGGTTTTGTCTCATTCATGCATCCACATCCACAGCGTTTGACACAGGGGATTCACTGGGGTGCTAGAACTGAGTAAATGACCTCCACTGTGTATTGGTCAAAATCTTCAGAAATTCAGCTCACTGAAGAAATGAGTAGAAAATAACAATTCCATCCAGGATCAGGGATAATTTAGTCTTGGAGTTGTAAGAGCTCACAAACCATAAAAGGTTTTTAAGCATAGAAGAAACATTACAAAAGTGCTATTTAAGGAAGAAAATTCTGTGAAGCTACACTTAAATTAGATCGGATCAAGTGAGTGACAGTCAAGCATTCAACAAGAGACTTCTCTTGTGATCAGGTATGAAGAAATGGCTTGGTGTGAGGAGCAAGTCTGTGTCTGAGAAAATAGACGGAGGGTTGGTAAAGAGAGAAATGGCAAGCAGTTTCAGTAGGAATTGTGTCCGCTTTTGGCTTAAAAGGAACAGACCAGACCTGCGTTGTTTTCTCTTCTTTTCACAGTAATTGACCTGAAAATTCGGCATTACTGGGTAGATACATTTTGTTTGTTTGTTTTTGACATACTGGGGATCAAACCTCTGCAATCCAGGCAAGTGTTTTACCAGTGAGCTATCCTGCAGACTTAGAACTGATGTTAGTAGACAAAGATAGTGAAACTGAGAGTGGGAAATTTTGCTGGAGGAGGTTAATGAGCTTAGCTCACTTACTTGGAGCAAACCCCAGATTTTAATGTGATATTCAAACTTACAAGAAGTCAAGATGCTTTGCAAGCCTGACAAACCAGTGTTTTGAAAACCTGTAGCAATGTCAGCTAACCTTTAGTATAGAAAATAAATATAAATGATTATATTAAATATATCTAATAACTTCTTATAATAGTTAACAAAAAATCAACAATATGAGCTTAACTAGAATCAAAACTTTTGCATGAAATACTGAATTATAAGACACATTGCAGGTAATTAATGTGATTGAAAGTCACTATGGACCAGTTACTATTTTTGTATATCGAAAGTTAAATATGTTTGATGTGCTTATGTCCTTTTAGTGCGGTTTGAACACTCAATAGTATATCACACTTTCAGGGGATATGAAATGAATAACATATCAATATTTCTCATAATAGATTTAGGAATTAAAACAGCTTTGTCTATAGCTAGTAGAAGAGCTTAAAATGTCCACAGTTTTCAAACATTATTATTCAGTACTGTATAGTTCTAGAAGTGTAAATCTGATGGCCTTAGAATGGCTTATAGTGGATGAGCAGGGCACTCAGTGGAGAGTCCTGGGTACTGACCAGGATCATCTGGGAAGGTGTCACTGAAGAGGAGACTTTTGAACTTGTGGTGATAACAGGTGTCTAGATGACCAGAAATGCATTCAAATGTGAGTGGTGACTTCTGACTCAATGCCATTAAATCCCCAGGTTTCTTCTGAACAAAGAGTAGACATCTTGAGTAGGGAGTTGTGAAATCACTTGGGAACATCAGGGCTAAGAGGCTGTGGCACCTCAATGACTCAGATCTGAAAGCTTTGCAGCCCCTTCAAGCACAGGCTCATTATGTTTCTGAGTCATCTCTGAGAACAGTTGGCCATATTGCCAGCACTCTCCAAAGTGATTACAGAATGTTTATGCCTGTTGACAGAAAGGGATCAGATGAGGGTGCTCTAGGTTCAATTCTATGGAAACAAGTGTGTCTGAAGTCTGATTTCCCCTGAGCCTCAGGTGGGAAAACTTAGAAGATAAGAAATGATTTGTGCATATTAATAGATCATTAATGGTTTTTTATAGGCATTCCACTGCCTGTTCATAGAGCAATACAACACTGGATACATCACTTCATTAGAGTAAGCTTATACAACTACCCTGTCAGTATCCCTAATTTATAGGCCAGAGGACTAAATTTTAATAATTTACTTTGCCACAGCCACACTGCTTTGTATTAAAGGTGTAGTTTAATTTTTAATTTCAACTGGTTCTGACTCAAAATTTCATTCTGTTTCAATGTTACTGACCCTTATATATTGCCAAGTTTCAAAACCATTCTAGCTGATGGGTCATGGAAAATCCACTCATCTTGGTTCAGCCATTTGATGGCTTTGATATGCCAAATATTCTTATAATTCATTGCAAGTAAAGTGCTTCTGGTGTTATTTGTTCCTTATAATAACTCGGTAAAGAGTGTGTGTGTGTGTGTGTGTGTGTGTGTGTGTATCTGAAAGAGAGGGGGAGAGAAGAATTTAGTAATGCTGAATTATTTAGGCTAGAACCTCTAAGCTGTTGAATAGATAAGCACACATAACATTCAATGAACAGTTATATACTAGATCCTGTTGTATGTCCTGTGCATGGAGTGCTAATTCATCAGAATAATACATGACTGTGCCCCCCTTTTTTATGCATAAGAAGACTAACACAGACATGCTGTTTTCCATATTACGAAGTGAAGAAACTAAGAGATGCGACCCTACAACTAGAAAATTTTTGCCAATAATAAAATAATGAAAATACCATGGGGCCAGAAACTTGGCACAGAATGTAAAAACACGTGTGGCACAAGCCTAGTTACCTCATTTCATTTCTGGAACTCTTGTAAAGGTTAAAGAAAATACGTACTCCACAAAATTGTCCTCTGTCCTCCACATTCCTTCCATAGTATGTACTCTTTCTAACCCAAACACACAACACACACACACACACACACACACAAACACACTTGTTGAAAGGATAAGTAAAATAGTGATTTACACTGCCTCTGTTTGAAAGGAGAATGACTGTTCCAGGAGTAACACCTGGATTGGTGCAACCACAAACCCACACACTATGAACCTAATCCCCAAAATTCAAATGGCAAAAATCAAAGGCAAGCCTCAAAAAACAGATAGGACAAACCCAATGTATTGTTTGCATTAGTATAGAATGTTGGTGCCACAGGAGTTGATATATTGTTTAAAATATGGGAAAGAATACACTTAATTTTTTATAAACTGCATACATTTGTTTTTCAGATATTTGCTATTAATTTCTCCCAAGTAGTTACTGCAAGCTTTTTGCCAATCTTCATTGATCACTCATAAAAGTATAATCTCAACATTATTAAGAGGTACTACAATTTCAGCTGGATATGTTCCTAACAATTGCCATAGTTGTATTCTACCTTTTATAATTAATTCATTAATATTTCTACATATATCTGCAATTTTTTACTTTGCTTGTGAGCTATGAAGACCCATTCTTTAATAGTATCTTGTCTTTGTATAATGATGACAGTAGGAGAATGAATTGAAGGGAAAATTACCAAAATTAATCAAGTTTAGGATTAAACTGATCCACATATTCATCTTGTAGTCTTTGCAAGAGTTCTTTTTCTGCTTCAGCTGTTAGACATGTTGGACTATTTAAATTTGCCTCTCATTGTAACATCTGAAACAAGTTACTTTACTTATAATTACTTAATTTAATTTTAGGCCTTAGCCAGTTTATATCTTTAAGTATTTTTTGAAAATCATTAAGTTTGTAATTGGTCACTATTTTTTAATTTTAATTTTTTTTTCTTTTTTTAATTTATTTTTTATTGGACATTTTCTTTACATTTCAGATGCCATGCTCTTTCCCCATTTCCCTTCCCTAGAAAACCCCTATCCCATGCCCCCTTCTCCTTTTTGCTTTTATACATTTTTTTAAATGTAAGTCAAAGGCTTTATAAGTTTGGTAATGCTCAATATCAATCAAAAGTGTAACCCAAAACCCAACCTAGATATATCAGCTATCTTTGACTGGTAGAGACATGTGAACATCTGCCTCCATTTCCCACCACCCCCATTCTCTCTCTCATCACCTAGTTCCTCCTCCCTTCTCCTCTTCCTCTCCTTACTCCTCCTCTTCCTCTCCATCCATACTCCTCCCAATTTAGCTCCTTCTACATATCACCCTTCCTGTTAAGATAAAACTTTTCTCTCAAAATACAATTAGAGCACAACTATACCAATTTGTGTCAGTAAGGTGCAAGATAGACCTAATACCCAGTCTATCATTTTGTTGACTAAACAAAACCTCTGTCATTTCTCCTAACTGAAAGACTTACTTCTGAACCTGGCTTTTTCTTGGCTTTAGAATGAATGTCAGTTGAAAAATCATCCTTTCAAATCTTTTCTCTCAAAGTAAATAGCCAGGATTGGCTATGAGGCTATAAGTCTTCGACCCTGTCAGAAATCCAGAATGATTGAGTTAACTGAAATTATGGGAATCACAAAGCATAGCTTCTAAAACTTAGCCAATTTATAGAGACCGCTGAATACCTGGACAGTCCCTATACTACAAAACGTTGGAGCATCTGATCTTCAGCCTTCTGGCCCAGGATCATCTGACAGACCTAGTGATACAGAACAATTAAGGGCTGATCACTCTGTGTTGGCAGATTTAATCAGTCAACTATTCAGCAAGTGTGTCCTTTTCTGGACAGTAATTTGTCTGTAGATGGAATGAGGCAATTCTTGCCTAGTGGCTGTCTCACCACAATTGGAATAACTCCAAAGATGCTCAATTTCTTTTTAGAATCCAAGACAGGAAGTTGTCAGGAGCAGACAGGTCTCTAATCAAAATGAACATTAATACAGAAATGTTTGTAACGTCAATTCTGTGGACTTCTGATGTTTTGAAAAACAACTATCTATGTAATCTGAACGGTTGTCTGTTAACTCTTCTCAGTTATTTCTAAATAAAATATAGAAAACACCCTAACAATAAGCTCAAAGCCATGAATTTGCTATAGGACCTTAACTCACAGGGTAACCATCTCAAATCAGTTAGAAAAGTTAAAGAAGGACTGGGTCTAAGCCTTGTATTCCTAAATGTATTATATAGGCACAATGCCTATGAGAGTAACAATATTCTTCTCACTTTTAAATCAATAAGAAGTTTGTATCAGTGAAAACCTTAAATTTAAAATCAAAGTAAATTTTGTACCATTTAAGAAATTATAACTTCATCTTAACAACAATTATACATTTTTCTACCAGTAGGTTATGGCTATGCAATAGATCCTAGCTAATTCTCCCTGTTCCAACAAAACCACAACTTTTCTCTAGAAAGACAGTCCAATATTAACTATCTCAGTCCCCAAGTGCAGGGAATAGGGGCACTGACTCTTCATTAACTTCTTCAAGTTGATTATGGGCTTTGAGATATTAGAAGAGGGGCAGGGGGAAGAATAATTGATAATCCTCTGTGACACTGTCTCTTCACCGCATCCAGCTGAAATTCCAGGACATCAGAGGTTCGAGTAGGTCTGCTCAGCTTGCTTGATGAGTAGATACACCAAGGCTATGTATTGTGCAATATACAATTCTCAAAACAAATTTTAGTATCAAGATAATTTTTGTATGAATTCTGGAATCTTTGGCGGACTGCCTCTGTCATGTCTAATCCATATAATTCTGGAAGTTTTTATGAGCGTGTGCTCCCACCATCCTCCCATTTTTGCTTTCCTGCTCTCAAATTCCCCAACCCTAGGAAATCCAAACTTTCAAGTACCAAGGCCATCCACTTCCACTGATGCCTGGCAAGGCCACCCTCAACTACTTATACAGGTGGAGCCATGAGTCCCTCCCTTTGTGTTCTCAGGCTGGCGTTTTTAGAATGGCTACTCCACCTTGTTTCTTAGGACCATTTGCTTGAAAAAAAATTTTCCAGCCTTTTACTCTAAGGTAGAGTTTGTCTTTGTCACTGAGGTGGGTTTGCTATATGCAGCAAAATGCTGGGTCCTGTTTATGTATCCAGTCCATCAGCCTATATTTTTAATTTGGGAATTGAGTCCATTGATGTTAAGAGATGTTAGCGAACAGTGATTGTTGCTTCCTGTTATTTTTGTTATTAGAGGTGAAATTATCTTTGTGTGGCTATCTTCTTTTGAATTTGTTGGAAGAGGATTACTTTCTTGCTCTTTCTAGGGTATAATTTCCCTCCTTGTATTGGAGCTTTCCTGCTATTATCCTTTGTAATGCTGGGTTTGTGGAAAGATATTGTGTAAATTTGGTTTTGTTGTAGAATATCTTGGTTTCTCCATCTATGGTAATTGAGAGTTGTGCTGTGTATAGTAGCCTGGGCTGCCATTTGTGTTCTTTTAGAATCTGTATGACATTTGTCCAGCAACTTCTAGCTTTTATAATATCTGGTGAGAAGTCTGGTGTAATTCTAATAGGTCTGCTTTTATATGTTACTTGTCCTTTTTCCCTTACTGCATTTAATATTCTTTCTTTGTTTTGTGCACTTGGTGTTTTGATTATTATGTGACAGGAAATATTTCTTTTCTGGTCTAGTCTATTTGGAATTCTATAGGCTTCTTGTATGTTTATGGGCATCTTGTTCTTTAGATTAGGGAAGTTTTCTTCTATAATTTTGTTGAAGATATTTATTGGTCTTCAAGTTGGGAATCTTCACTTTCATCTATACCTATTATCCTTAGGTTTGGTCTCCTCATTATGTCCTGGATTTCCTGGATATTTTGTGTTAAGAAATTTTTGCATTTTGTGTTTTCTTTGACAGTTGTGTCAATATTTTTTATGGTATCTTCTGCACCTGAGATTCTCTCTTCTATCTATTGTATTCTGTTGGTGCTGGTTGTGTCTATGACTCCTGAGTTCTTTCCTAGGTTTTCTATCTCCAAGGTAGTCTCCCTTTGTGATTTCTTTATTGTTTCCACCTCCATTTTTATGTCTTGGATAGTTTTGTTCAATTCCTTCACCTGTTTGGTTGTGTTCTCTTGTAATTCTTTAAGGGATTTTTGTGTTTCCACTTTAAGGGCTTCTAACTGTTTACCTGTGTTCTCCTCAAATTCTTTGAGAGTGTTATTTATGTCCTTCTTAAAGTCCTCTATCATCATCACTAGAAGTGATTTTAAATCTGAATCTTGCTTTCCTGGTTATATGCGGAATTCAGGACTTTCTTTTGTGGGAGAACTAGTTTCTAATGATGCCAAGTACCCTGGGTTGCTGATGCTTATGTTATTGCGCTTGCCTTTTACCATCTGGGTCTCCTTAGTGCTACCTGCCCAGTCTCTGACTGGAGCCTGTTTTTCTTATTATCTTGGTTGTAACAGAACTGTGTGGGGTGGGTGCTACTACCGGGGTAAGACCTGGGGCCCAAAATCTGCTCAGTGCTCAGGCGCAGACAGGAAATTACCAGTGCTCTGGGCCAGGAGTGACTTCCTGGGTCCTAATGAGTTTCAGTTACTTGCTGTTTGGGCTGGGCATTGCTGTCCGCTTATCTAAGATATTGCCTGGGTTAGAGCAACTGGGAGCCCTGCTTCCTCTGGGTTCTGTGAGATTGGGGGTAGAGCTGCTGCCTGCGATCTAATTTTAATTTTTAATATTTTAATTTTGTGGGCAAAATTTTTTGTTGACTGATTTTATAACCCATATATGTAAGTGAATCTCCTTGTATTTTTATCTGGAGCAATCTGTAACCCTCATCATGGCAGAATCCTTTATGTTTCTTTAAAAATTTTTTTCTAAAACATCTTCATCAGAATCAACCAAAAAGAGTCATCCATGTAATGATAAACGATACATTGAGGAAATTTCTTACAAATTATTGTTTTATTGGTCGTTGAATAAAATATTGACAGAAAGTTGGACTGCTTAACATTTCCTGTGAAAGTACTTCCCAATGGTACCTTTTTATTTGACCACTGTTGTTCAGAGTAGGTAATGAGAAAGAAAACCTTTCTCTAACATGCTCATATAAGGGTATTGGGAGAAAAGCAATCTTTCCAGTCCATTATTATTATAGGCCATGATCTCAATAACAAAGAAGGTAAAAAAAAGTCTAGGCTCTAAAGGACACATTGATTGAATTACTCTCTTTACTACTCTTAAGTCGGTTATCATCCTCCATTTTTCCAATTTCACTTTTTAAAACAAACACAGAAGAATTCCATGGGCTGGTAGATTCTTCTATATATTGTGCCTCCGTCTGCTCTTGCACCTGTTGTTCAACTGCCTGCTAATTTTCTTGCTTTATGGGCCACTGCTTTTGCCACACAGGTCTATTTGATAACCATTTTAATAGCAAGGCCGTTGGTACGTCAGCAACTGCCCTTTTATACATTCGGAGAATCAACCCAGATCGTGTCCTGTGCTTGGACAATGGGCACAGCTTGTGACTGTTCTCAGCCAACAGTATCAATACCTTCTCCAGGAACATCTGACATATCACCTGTAATATCTTCATTTGCTTCCACTGGAACTACAGAAATATTAATTTGAGTACTCCATTGTTGTAAAGATCCCTTTTCCATAAATTTGTGTGTATGTCAGCCACATAAGTTCTCTATTTCCCTGTTTGTCTTTCTGGTCCCACACAGTTAATCTATCACACACATTTTCCTATTCGTGATAATTTATCAATTCCTATAGACTATGTATAAACTTTCTGAAGTACCCAATCTGGATTTCAAAATTTTTGGTAGAGTAAACTAACAGCTCCTGTATCCACCAAATCTTCTATTTCAACCATTCATTTGGGTATCTCATCATAAACCACTGTTTGCCAGAACACACATTTTCCTGCACTCCCCAAAGTCCCTGTTCATTCTACTGGAGCAGCCTTGTTCTTTGTGCAAGGAAACAATAACAGTTGAGCAATTCTATCTCCTGCATTAATTTACATCTCCTTTTGCACATTAAACATAATTTTAATTTTTCCTTGCTTTCCCCATCTACTATACCTGGATGCACAATAAATTGTTAAAAAGTTATTTCACTTCTTCCCAAGATTATTCCTATTGTCCCTAAAGGTAAAGAATCATAAACACCAGTGATTAACTTGTAACATTCAATTTTAGGAGATAATGTAAGAGGCATATCTTTGGCCAGATCCAAAGCTGCACTTCTTTTGGAGCATATACAAGGTCAAAAATACTTAGCTTTTTACTTAGAAATACTTAGTTTTTTTTGTCTGTTTGGTACATCCTGGCTGACAAAAAGAAGATGGCTCCTATTGTTTGCTACAGAGCCTCAAGGAGACAGGCCTCTCTGTTCATTTCCTGATGGCAAGATATTCATTACCTTGTTTGTCTCTCTTGGACCTACAATCCTTAGACCAATGTTTGCCCTTTCCACAGCTGCTATAATATCTTGGAAGCCTTTCTGTTTCATAGTAACCAGAACCTGTTTATTCTCTTCTATGAATACCATATTCTCCAGAGTCAATAAACTTCCTATTTTGAGCTCCAAATCTTGTAGCCTTCCAGTTTCTTTAGAAATGGACAAATTCACTACAATTAAAGCTTCAGGCATTTTGATTCCTGATGCTTTTAGCTATGGCTTTCTCTATGATACGTGTAATCTCTTTTATCCATTCATCCACCAAGGTTCCTAATGCTTTCAATGGCCTAATTGCTCTATTAAATTCAGTATTTGCATTTTTCAAATGATATAATCTTTATCACTGAATGTCTAATTTCAGAGTCTGATATGGATGTATTTACAGCTGAACCCAATTTCTGCAAGAAACTATAACATAGTTTTGCATGATGCTGTCTTACCTTAGTAAATAAGGTATATTCCCACTCCCCCACCCAGGTTTCTCAATCATATCCCAAGCTCTTGAAGCTGTAACATAACATTGCTCAATTATGACATCATGAGTTCAAATTTTTCTTGTAGGTCAGAATAATGCCCTTCACCAGACAGTTGGTCTTTAGCAACATTTATCCCCTAACTATATTATGTTGTTCTATTTTCTTGGATTCATGAGCGCACCAGAACAACCATCGTAATTGTCAGTAGTACAACTGACACCAGTCCTTTCCAGTACTGGGGAATAACTCAAAGCTGTGTAGCCCAGTTATTTTGCATTTATTTAATGAATGGATAATGCAAACCATACAATACAAAAGCCTCCTTAAAATGCTTTATATCTCACATTTCTATTGGATTCTATGTCAACTCATTATAAGAAAGACCACCATTGTTGTTAGCAGGCATATGTTGCACAAAGGGTGGGAAAGCTAAAGGTGCTTAAATAGTACCAGGCAAATCATCTGGGAGTGCAATTGGCTGAACACTAGCTCTATGTCCCTGTACCGCCTCCTGTTCTCCCTCACTCCTTGTCTCACACTGATGCTCTAGTCACCTAGCAATGAAAGTGTGTGGAGCATGATGTGGAGCTTCTAGACCACGTTGCTTCCCTCTTCCATCATGCAATAATTTCCTGGTCTCAGAAACTAAACTTGAATCTCTTTGCTCTCTCTCCTCCCACTGGTTTCTTTTCACATGAGTCAGTGAAAGCAGTCAGAATCAGATGGAATACCATAAGCAGTTCTTTGGTAGATCTCTCTCTACAACGTGAAGACTAGTGAAGACTGGGGAAGTAGCTAAGCATTACATGGCATAGAAATGCAAGAGTTTCCTCTCATTGTTTGTTTAGTTTCATTTATATTCATTCCAAACATCACATACCCTCTCAAGTATCTGTTTTTGCAAAACATCACATGCCTGCTCACAAGACAGCTTCCAGGAAAGCATCATAAGATACAACTGAGTTGTTAAAGAAGTCAGAAATTTCTACTTCATCATTGCCTCACATATTTGAATTCTTAGTCATGAAAGAGTAGAAGTATTTAGAAGGATTAAGAGATGTGGCCTTGTTAGGGTAGGCATGACCTTCTTGGAGGAAGGATGTCACTGGAGTTGGGTTTTGAGTTTTCAGAAGGCCAAGGTCAGTGGCCCTCTATTTTTCTGTTACCTCTGACTTTGGATGTAGAACTTTTAGCTGCTCATCCAGCACCATTCTGGCTTTGGATTGCCATGTTCCCTGCTATCATGAAGAACTAAACCCCTCAAACTGTGAACAAGGCTCAGTTGCTCAGTTAAATGCTTTCTTTCTTTCTTTTTTTTTTTTTTATAAGAGTGGTCATTGTCATGGTGTCTCTTCACAGCAAAAGAATATTCACTAAGACTAAGACTGTTGCTTACTCGAATCAATGCCTTGTCTAAACACTAAGCATCTTTTCTTCTTCTTGATAGACTTTCAGCTTTCTCATCTTCATGATGAGGTTGAACTAGTTTTTAAAAAAAGTAATTTTCCTGTAAGTAGTTTATAATCTGAGGATTCAACTAAATTGTGCACACCTTTTTTCTTCTTCAGTTTCAGGCTCTTTTCTCCTTCCTTTCTTTTTATTCCTTTTCTTTCTTTAATTTATTGGTGTGGTAACCTGCTTGATAAATAAGATCTTATGTTCAGAAACTTTGGTTATTTGAAAAGATAACCTTGGAGTGTATTGTTTCTAAAAGGAGCTGGTACTCTACAAAGACAAAGATGATTCTCACTTCAACAAAGCAGCAACATTACAGATTGCAGCTATCATCACTAATTAGCTACCCCAGATGGAGAACTGCCCCACCCCAAACAGACGGCTGGCCAGCTTCCTACAGATAACTGAGACATAAATAACTCACTCCACTCTTTCCATAACAACATGCCATCTTGCCTCACTTGTAAGAGATATCCAATTGGTTTGCTTCAGAATTGGGGCACAGAGACTTGCTTCATAATTAAGTTTAATATAATTTTCTAGCTGTAAGAATTATAAATGCAATTATAGAATATTTAGCTACCATAAAACAGAAATAAGTAAATGTTTATAGCTCTAACATATACCAACAAAATACTATTGTAAGTCTAGATTTTTATTTTGATATACGTATGTATTGTAAAAGTTGATCATCTCATATTTTCATCTTGTTTACTTAATATTATCATAGAATATTTTCTTTAAAACGTTCAACTGAGGTATGATTGGCATATAAAAATAGCATGTATGTAATATCTACAACTTCATGAGTTTGGAGATAAAGTAAGGCTGGGACATAAACACCATTCTGTATCATTTACTTTCCTGTTGCTGTGATAAAACAGCATGACAAAGACAACTTAAAGAAAATAAATTACTTGAATTTATTATTCCAAAGGAACAAGAGTCCATCAGGTTTGGGGAACTTGGCAGCAAGCATCAGAGAGCTAGCACAGAGGTGGAAACTGTAGCTGAAACTTCACATCTTAAACTGAAAACATAACATGGACAAAGTAAACTAGGAGTAGGTGAGCATTTTTACTCTTAAAGCCTTTCTTCAAAAACATATTTCCTCCAACTAGGACCAAACTCCCAAGCTTTTCCAAAAGTGCCTCCAACTGGATCCCTTGTATTCAAATGCCTGAACTTGGAGTGGAGGGCATCCCATTCAAACCACCACAGTCCTGAATGCTATAAACATATCTACCACAATTCAATGTTTGTCTCATTTTCTTATTTACTACTTGCTTTTATGATAAGAACATTTAGCATAATATCAATATTGTTGGTAAGTTTTCTCATCAAATGCCTGACATAACCAACTTTTATTTTGGTTCATGGTCAGAGATCTTAGCACATAGCCATTGGCTTCATGGCCTGAGAACTTGTTGAGGGATGAGAAAGAACATCATGGTAGAAATTGTATGTGGTGGTCAATCCTGATTCACTCAAGGCAGGCAGGAAGCACAGAGAAGCAAGGTATTTGAGACAGACATTCACTCCAAAGGTCTACTCCCCATGCTTCCTTGAGTGAGGCCTCACTTTCTCAGTGTCCATATCCTTCCTACATATCACCACCAGCTGAGAATCTATCCACTTTATTTTGCACAAGCATGATTTTGTTCCTTTTGACTAAGATTTCTCAGTTCCTTACCCTCCAGACATTTAACTCACCATTTTCCTTTCTATATTTGAGAATTTGACTATTTTAAATTGGTTCCTGTAAGTGGCTATTGTAATATTTGAATTTCCATGTCTATCTTGTTTCACTTAACATAATGTCCTCTGAGTTCACTCATCATTTCAAGTCATCAGTACCAGTATTTCTTCTCTGTAATCATAAATTCTGTTATGCGCACCCTACATACATTTAATTATTCACGCAACTATTGCACTGAATTTTTTCCTGATTTTATCCTTTCATGTTTTGAATAATTTTGTGAACATGGGCATATAGCTACCTTTTAAAAATTCTGATTTTAATTTCTTTATCAAGTATCCAGAGGTTAAAATATTGACTCATACAGTGGTTCTAGTTTTAATTTTTTGATGTAGTAGCATTTCATTTAATTCTCATCAAATTATACAAGGATTCCCACTTTTCCACATCCACACAAACATCTGATGCTTAGCTTTTGTTTTGGTAATAGGCATGAGATAATATTTCATTGTAGTTTGATTTACATTTCCCAGACAACTAATAATATGGAAGCATTTTTTATATTAATAATATAACACCAGTTGGCTATATAAGAGTCCTATTTTTTTCATTTATAGTGTTTTCTTGAGGAAATGTGTATTCTGTTCCTTTTTCATGTTTAAATTGGGCTATTTTGAAGTTTACTGTTTGGTTGACTGGTTTGCTACAAATTTTGCTAGGAATCCCATTCCTGTTTTGGACATCAGCCACATATCCTCGTTATGATGTGCTAACATTTTGTTCCATTCTTACATTTACTTTGGTGATCATGTTTTGTCCTCAGTGGGGGCTGTTAGGTTTGATATAATTCCTATTTGTCTATTTTTGACTTCTGTGTGCTTGTTATAGCAAAGAAACCTTTACCAAGACCTATGCCATGAAGGTTTTTCATGATGTTTTCCTCCAGGCACATAAGGTCTTAGATTTCAGTCTTTCATTAATTTTCAGAGTATATGTGCATGAGTGTGTGTGTGTGTGTGTGTGTGTGTGTGTGTGTGTTTGTGTGTAATGAGAATTGTAAATTAAACTAAATTGAATCATTTTGTGAATTTCTTTTTTTTCCAGCTATAATTATAATTCATATTCTTCCACTATTTGTCTTACTGGCAATAATCACCATCTAATTAGTTGTATACTTCTAATTAACTACCATCAGCTTTTGACAGTTGTCCATCATTTTAAGCAGTATTGTGGAGATCATTCTTATATTAATCTCAGTGTTCATTCCATAATAATTTCCTGAGATACTCACAGTTCTAAGACAAAGAACAGGCCATTCTCACCAGTAAAAGCACATTTTAAAAAATGAAGGATACTCTGCATTGTCTTGGTCTATGAATGTGAAAGTTCTATTTGCATGTTGGTTAGCTCCATATATTTTTTTCTTTAAATTAATAAGGCTGAGATAACTCAATGGGTAAACATGCTTCCTACACAATCCTAGAGCCCTGAATTTTATTCCTAGAATTCACATAAGTGTAGGAGAGACCAAAGTCCATAACTTCTCCTCTTTCCTCCATATACACAATGTCACATATATCACTTACACAAGCAAAAATAATGTATAGTTTTTAACTTAACAATAAACACACATTATTATTATTAATTATTATTATTAATTTTAATTTATTTTACAGTCCATTCTTATCCCTCTCACTGTCTGCCCTCCTACAATTCCTCAGGTCATTCCTCCTCCTCTGTCTCCAGGAAGATGTCAGCACTCCACACCTCTTACCCCCCCCCCCCCGCCCCCCCCCCCCAAACTCACCTCACCACACCCAGCTCTGCAAGGCCTCCCCACTCCATGGGACCTCAAATAATTCGAGGGTTAGGTGCATCTTTTCTTACTGAGGTGAGACCAAG
Source organism: Rhabdomys pumilio (assembly GCA_030674055.1). Lineage (NCBI taxonomy): Eukaryota > Metazoa > Chordata > Mammalia > Rodentia > Muridae > Rhabdomys > Rhabdomys pumilio. Next base: position 172,530,094 of record JANHMN010000002.1, read on the forward strand.
CAGTTTTCTGTTATATATATATATATGTCGAAGTTATCATACCACTTAATGTATGTTGCCTGGTTATTGGTTCAGTGTCTGAGAGATGTCGGGGGTCCACCCTAACTGTAACCATAACCATAACCATAACCATAACCATAACCATAACCATAACC
>JANHMN010000002.1:172538469-172571403 GCA_030674055.1 Rhabdomys pumilio
TCTCTCTCTCTCTCTCTCTCTCTCTCTCTCTCTCTCTCTCTCTCTCTCTGTGTGTGTGTGTGTGTGTTTGTATGTGTGTGTGTCTCTTTCTGTCTCTCCCTTGTCTCTTGTCTGTCTCTCCATCTCTTTCTCCGTCTCTGTCTGTCTCTCTGTCTCTCTTTGACTCCCTCTTTCTCTTTCTCTCCCTCTGTCTCTCTCTGAATAATGTCTAGGTGTAAGTCTTTCCGCCTACTCCCTTCTGTTGTTGGAGGAGGTCTCCTGATGATGACTGGACAAGGCAAACATCTATGAGTATAGTAGAATATCACTAGAAATCATTTCATTGTTTTTTTCCATTCATGCTTGGTTCTACCGTAGGTCTCAGAGCTGTCTATCTCCTGTTTATGGCCACCCAAGCAATGTTGGACATAAGCTCCCTTTTGTGGCCTGGGCTTCAAGTTAACAAACAATGGTTGACCACTCCCACCAGTGTTATGTCACTACTGTCCCAGCATCTTGCAGGACATCTAGTAATATTTCAAATGAAACACATATATCTGAAAATTCAGATATGATGATATAACACCCACAAATTAAAAAAAAATGTGGGATGTTTATTTTTCTCTGTCTAGGTTATCTCACTCAGAATGGTTGATTCTTGTTCCTTCAATTTACCTGTGACTTTCACAATTGAATTCTTCTTAACAGCTGAATAATATTCCATTATATAAATATTCAACATTTTCATTATTCATTAACCTTTTGGTAGACATCTATGTTGTTTCTGTTTTATGGCTTTTCTGAATATAGCAAAAAATAAACAAGGATGACACATAGCTCTACAGTAGGGTACAAGATTCTTTGGTACAAGCCCAAGAGTAATATAGCTGAATTATGAGTCTCTGTGCTAATTTCCATTTACTGTAAGAGACGTCTTCTCAGATGAGGGTTGAATGATATTCTAATCTATGGGTACTGTCATTAAGAGTAATTTTATTGCCAAGTCCCTTTAGCAGAACAATAATAGTTATAGTATAGTTTATATAGTCTCAGATTCTTAGTCTATTTAGCAGTGTTACGTATGGTTTCCATCTCATGGAGTAGAATTTAAATTCAACAAAAAAAATCATAAAATATATTTTGATTATTTTCTTTTTCCTCCCCTAAGTCATCCCAAATCTTCCTTGCCTTTCTACTAATTTTCACATTTTCGCTTATTCTTTTTTTAAATATATTTTATTGGATATTTTCTTTATCTACATTTCAAATGTTATCCCCTTTCCCAGTTTCCCCCTAGAAACTCCTATCTCTTCCTGCTTCCTCCCCACACCCACACTCTCCTTCCTCTCTGCCCTGACATTCCCTTACAATGGGGCATTGAGCCTTCAGAGGACCAAGGGCTTTTCCTCCCAATGATGCCTGACAAGGCCATCCTCTGCTACATATGCAGCTGGAGCCATGGGTCCCTCTATGTGTACTCTCTGGTTGGTGGTTTAGTCTTTGGGAGCTCTGGGGGGGTCTGGTTGGTTGACATCGTTGTTCTTTTTATGGAATTGAAAACCCTTTAAGCTCTTTCAGTCCTTTCTCTAAGTCCTGCATTGGAGACACTGTGCTTAGTCCAACAGTTGGCTGTGAGCATCTGCCTCTGTATTTGTCAGGCTCTGGCAGAGCCTCTCACAAGACAGCTATATCAGGCTCCTGTCAGCAAGCACTTCTTGGCATTCACAATAGTATCTGGGTTTGGTGACAAAATGGGATGGATCCCATTCTTAAAAAAAATAGCCAAAGAAAAGAATCAAGAGCACAAAATAAAACCTTAAAAGATGCACACACCAAGACATAACAACGAAGTGCACACACAATCATGGAATCATTCTGATCTGAGCATGAGACTCACCCTTAGCCATAGCTGATATGCCCAATGTCATTTCACTGGAGAAAACTAACTTTTATTTTCAGCTTCTTGAGGAATCTCTATATTAAAAGTAAAGAAGGCTCCTTTTCCTCTTCACCTGTACTGTGCAAGACTTATAATCAATTTACAATAAAACAATTTTGCCTATTAAAAATGCCTCTCTTCTATTAGACCACATGAAGACTGCATGTATTAGCTCTTTGCTATTAAAATGTTCTCATTTACACATACTTATAACATATGACAGTCTCATTCTCATTTAAAATGAATAGCAATCCAGTTTTAGATATTCTTCCTTGTGCCAACTGCTTGACAATGCCATTGTCCTGTCCTAGTGTGACAAGTAGTATACCTTTCATGTATGAGAGTATAGTGTCCCTCAGCACTGTCAGAATTAATGTATTCTTTGACATGTGTGCCTTTGTTTTTGTGTAATTTTAATTGTCTATTTGAGCAGACATGCACTTTAAGTTATTTTTGGCCATAGTGTTTGAATTTACAATTCAGGAGACTTACTTTCTACTAATACAAATGAAAAGCTCTGTTATATTTGCAGCAAGCAGTGGGTGCAACACTCTATTTTTAGCTCCATTTGTTCATCAAAATGATGCATTGCATTGGCTTAAGAACCTACCAGTGAAGCACACAGTCTGGGAAGCCATACTCCAAGGAAACACAAGCTGCTTTTGCAAGAATTTACCACAAATCATCACTTGAAAAATCCTGGCTAGGTAAACTTACACATTATTGACCAATAATGAAGAGAGGGTGAAATAAATCTCTAGAAAATAAGACTGTTGTTATCAGATCAATCTCTTTTTCTTTGCATGATAAGCACAACCATTCATGCCATTATTATCCTAGGTGCTTATCAGCTGGGTTTAGACAGTAGCAGGCTGTGGTTAATAGTTATCACTCTGCAGGATATTTTTTAGTACTTAATTTACAGCATTTCAGTATATAAAAGATAAGGAAGTTGCTCATCAGAACATATTTTCCTCACCCAAGCTACTCTAACTCAACACTTAAGTTCCAAAGACTCTAGGATAGAACCAGATGTATCTGCAAGACTTGGGAACTTGGAGATCATCATGAGCTAATATGTATAAGTTGGTATACTATTGCTACAACATTGAAGAGAAATGTTGCACAAGATCTCAGTAAAGTGGAGAGAAAAAAGCAAAAGATGCCAATTAGACTTTCATCTTTAGTGTGACAGCAGAAGGAGCCTGAAGCAACTGCTCTTGCATGAAACTACTATAGTTGATTACATCATATTTTTTCAAATGATTCTGCATTCACTAAAGTTTGCAAAAAAGGGATAGTGGATGGAATCAGATCATGCTGTGCTTTCCTTGGTACAATGCCAGAGCTCAGCATGGTGAAGGATGAAGAACCACAGGTACCATTTCACGCTCAACTGGTTTTCATTCAGGACCAAGTTACATGTTGGAAAGGGGTATCTGAGAAGAATAGAGCCTACTTCAGTGCACTTTGATGGTAAAATTTCAGATGAAGAATTCAGCTTTATAGAGACAGGGGAACAGGCATGACTAAGAACAGATGTCCTGGGTTTAAGAAACACAAGCTGAGGTGGCTATGGTGTGTCTTAGTGATAAAGTCTAATGTGACAAGTATAGCACATAGTTCATGATTGGTATATGACTGTACCTGAACTAAGCTCACAGAAGTCTGTAATAGATTATGGTAGAAAGAGATGCATGCACTGTTACAGAACAATCACCAAGAAAATTAATTTTAAAATATTGATAAAATCATTGAAATGTTAAAAATGTTAAATTAAAACAATAGGATCATCATAAAAAGTAAGAAGCAATGAAGAAAAGAATATGATATGGATAAAAAGCAAATGTAAGTTAACATGTGTAATTCTATGTCAAAATCATATTAGATAACAATGAATGCAACAATCTAACCCAAAGTTAGAGAAGATAAAACGTAAAAAAAAATAAAGAAAGAAAGAAAGGAAGAAAGGAAGGAAGAAAGGAAGGAAGAAAGGAGGAAAGAAAAAAAGAAAGAAAGAAAGAAAGAAAGAAAGAAAGAAAGAAAGAAGAAAGAAAGGAATGGGAATCAGATTGTGGCATTTCTATGCATGCTAACAACGAGAACTAATAATAATAACTTCAATAAAAATAGTTGGGAACTTCAAAGTCTCATTTTCAATAATGGATGGTAAAACGAGTGAAGTTATTAAGAATTTGGAAAACTTGAACAGCAATACACATAAATTTGTAACACAATTATAAGAAAGCAAAATTATCTTTTATATAATAAAGATTAACACATATATATGTGTTATATATATATATATATCTGTGTTATACACAAATCAAAGAAAAAGTGTTGAATTTAAGAATTTCATGTCAACTATTATAGATATGCACAAGAAATCAAAGAATAATAATTAAGGCAGTCAATGAAAATTTGGTGGATCAGATAATAGATTTCCACTATGGTCTACTGAAGTTTTACAATGTTGCCAAGATACTTCAACAGGTTGTGCTGGAGAACTTGGATATCCACACAACAAAGAATGAAGCTACTCTTTCTCCTTATATTATACAATGAATGGTTGTGAAAGGGCTGTCTACTGAAACTGACTGAGGAAATACATTTGTCCTAATAGAAAATGAGTAGCGAGATGAAGCCTATTTGAATGTAACATTCCTGATTTAGTTAACTTAGGGCCATACTCACTGTCATCTGTCACTTCCTATCCTCTAGGGATGCTGTCAGACGTACTGTCATGCTCTCTTCTTAGTTGTGCTCATGTAGCACAAATTATTTTACTTTGGTAGTATAAAAGTGGTTCATTCTTCATGTTAACATTTTTGACATGGAAGATTGAGTGTACTGAGAACTATGTTTGAGTCAAATAAAAAATGTAACACTTAAGGCAATGAAAGTGAAATCGGAAAGAGGGTATCAATTATTTTGTAGAACATTTAGAGCTTGGTCAAAGAATTAATTCGATTTGGTGACTAGACTCAGCATGACTATTTCTGAATGGGGCTTTAGATATATCAGAAAAATTAATTTTTAAATTTACTGTGAATTAACTATAAGTATATATATTATGGGGTACAAAGTAATTCTGCCATTTGTTAATATAATTTGGGGCAATTAGATCAAGTTAATTAGCATATCCATCACCTCAGTGTATATGAAAGTACCTCAAATACATGTCATTTTTGCGATGAGAACATTTGAAACTCATTCTAAGAAATTTGATATACTATTATCTAATATACTTACTGTCCTTTGCAATAGATCTCAGAAAAAGAAAGAACCTTTTTAATCTCTGGTGTAAGAGAGGGTTCATCACTTCCTCTTACTCCCAATCCCTTAGCCTCTGTATCCTGTTCTCATATGAGGAAAAAGTTTTATAAACACTTATTCAAATAAATGCTATGTCCTCTGGTAGCTCAGTTATCTCCTTTTGCATTAAAGTTTTGGATGACTACAAAGAAATGGGTTTTATTGTGACATTTCAAACATACATATCATTATGCTCTGTTTTTATCAACCCTTTCATCCACTGCCCTCCCTTGGTTCCTTCTGTTTCCATCACACATCTATTCCATTATTTTATTCTCTTATGAGTTCTTCTATCCTTTCTTAGTGTCTTTCCTGTCCTCTCATTGTTCCCTTTGTATTTTCACATGATAGATATTTATATTCAGAAGTTTCACGATATGGATCACTACGAGGTGGTTACATTGACAAGGTAAAATAATAGAACACCTTCAAATTTAGAATGCTGAGATCTGCAGAACTCACCTATGCCACAATGTGCAAAATGTTTAGAGCTACATCTATATTTTTTGATAACTCACCTCCAAAATTAAACATTCTATTATTTAATTATTTGAGTATTACCTTTCCATTTTTTCAAAATACAGAAGTTATTATAATAAAGTTTTCTATCAACAATTACCTATAAAAATATAATCCTATCACAAATCAATTTCAAAAGCATTCTTTAGGTTTAGCAATTTGTAAAATTTGATGACTATATTGACTTTTTTCTTGTTATTAATATTTCAGAACCTCATAATGAAATGCCATATCTTTTCCTTGGTACAATTTATAAGAATAAACTTAAAATAATTTCTAGACACACACAAATCTCTATAAAATAAGAAATCTAAAAACTTATCTAAAATTTAAGAAGCAAATTACATATCTGAGAGACTCAACACATAGAGGAGATTATCAAGTGGGGACCCACCTATTAGCAATAAGTTATTTGCAATTGACACCCACTGGCAAAGGAAAAATCATTTTTTTCCAATGGAGACTCATTAGCTAAACTAGTCACACTTCAGGGCAGGCACCATGCTAAGAAGTAATTGACAAACATAAAATGTAGTTATGTTTTGGCTGTTTTGTCATTGTTTTTGTTGGTGGTGGTGGTACTGGCAGTGCCTACTACATTGTAAACCTAAGATGCAAATTTTCACAAGGCAGAGCGGGTGTGTGGGTGGGTGGGGAGCACCTTCATAAAGGCAGGGGGCCAAGGATAGGGAATTTATCTGGGAAGGGGGATAACATTTGAAATGTAAATAAATAAAATAACCAATAAAATAAAAAAATGCTATATATTTCTTATCATTAAAAAGTCATATAGCTTTAAATTTACTGTCTGGAAACTCATCAACAGGAATCCTGTGTGCAGTGTATATTGCATTCTATAACAATAGTAAAATAGGTGTTTATTTTTTTGATTGTTTGTTTTGTGTTTTTTTTTTTGTTTTGATTTTCTAAATTTAGAGCCATAATAAAATAATCCAGTTGAAAAAAAAAAAACCAGTAGAAACAGACTGAGCTCTTAAACATTATTCCTTTTGTAACTGCTGGAAAATAAATTGTTTTAGCATAGTACAGACTTTATGTTTTCTGAAAGACACAGTTATTTTGCATAGCTCTCAAGAGTTGACATTCTAGATGGCTTTACATTTAAATGTAGCTTTTCTGAGGGGGAAGACAACTGTCCCTGCTGTGTGAGTGATTGTTTTTTCTTTGAAGATAATTTAAATATTTTTATTTAACTAAATCTGATTTTCTGTCTCTATTTAAATTTGAAATAAAAAGTTCTTAAATTTCTTATAAGTCTATATTTGCCTTTCATATTGCACATTAAATTATGAAAAGAAGAAAATATTTCTACTAAAGACATAAATACAATACTCCTTTTGAAGAGACAGCATATAACCAACTAACAAATTGCTATTTGAGATCTCTGCACAAAGACTGCATTAAACAAACTGAAGTCTCAAGGGCTGGAGATGCAACTACCTGGTCTGGTACTTTGCTGTCATGCTCCAGGCCCAGGTATCATCTCTAGCACAACAGAAGTAAATACTACAATTTTGATTTTGTAAAGTCTTCCCTGTCTCCTTCCTTCTTTTCTTCTTCCTTTCCTTCTCCCTTCCTACTTAACTCTGCTTAAATTTAACTATGGGTTATCTTTTTTTTTTTTTTTTAATATGTCACAAGCTGACATTCAAGTGGCTAATTCAGACACAAATTGTGCTGGGTTTCCAATAGAATTATGGATGGATTATTTACATCTATTGTATTGCTAGTTCCTCAACCTAGAACTGACCTTAATACTAGCGTGTAATTAAAATGATATAAAGGCAAAAAGGAAAAGGGGGGATGGGTTAAGGGATTTCTAGGGAGGGAAAATGGGGAAAGGAGATGGCATCTGAAATGTAAATAAATAAAATATCAAACAAAAAAATAAAATTCACTGTTGTCTCACTCCATGACAATAAAAGTTTTTTGAAAAGAGATTTTTTCTCATATATGTACATATGTATATATGCATGCGTGAAAGAAATTCAAATGGAGTCACCATTTCATGTGGGAGACAATTCTCCAACTAAAAATCCTATGTCACCAAGTAAAACTGCCAGTACCAGGAAAGAGGAACATCTTGTTGACTCATTGACTAAATGCGTTCCATAGACCACTCCAAACATAAAGACCTATAGGTGAAATCACAACTCACGCCATTGAAAATGGAGAAATCAAGCTGATACTCTATTAGAAGATTCATGAGGACTGTCTGGGCTTTTTGGTGCTTTACATAGAGACTTGGCATTTTCCTGGAGGAGAATAGAAATCAATAGCTTCCAGGTACAAGCCCTGTAATTTACAACAGAGACCTGCCTTCAACATCTACTGATCCAATAGTAGCAAATGTTGTGGAAGTAGACAATCACTGTTTTATTAAATTTAAGGACTACTCTAGGAGATGAGATGTATAGCTATCACAGCTAAGGTGGCCTAGAAGCTGGTACTACATGCAACATAAGCTTTTGGTAAAACCTAATACTATCAGTCTCCTAAAATAACAAGCAAGCAAGCAAACCAACAAGCAAACACACACACACACACACACACACACACACACACACACACACACACACACAGTAATACAAAGAATCCAAACAATATTTTGCTATAACCATAGAGTGCCACTCAACCCTCATCAGACAAGCTTCTTGTAGATTATAATTAACACATCAACCCACAACTGGAAAATGTTCAAGGAATGGGATACTTTAAAGCACTCAGTCCTAAGTTAGATGTCTTTATCAGACCCCTCCCCTTGAGGCTGAAGGAGCTATATGGAAAGTGGAAAGATTGATAAGAACAAGAGGTGATGATTACAAGGAAGTAATATCTTCTAGACATAAATAGGATGGATACATATATGAACTCACTGAAGCTGTGACAGCACGTAGACTTGTACAAGTTCAAACCAGACAAATTATCAAAAGGAAGAAGGGGAAACAGACATGCAATCCTTTCAATAAACAAGAAGCAATATAAAATATGCCTGCTGGACTAGGGATAATCAGTCATACCCAATGGAATGCCACTGTACTGGTATGTCAACCACACTTTAGGACAAGCCACGTATCTAGGAGTATTTGGCCAACACAAAACCAATGCTATGATTTGGGATCTCTTTGGATTATTTACAACTAATTCATGTCTGTTTATTTGAATTGGTATAATTAATTGAATATAGTGCCATAAAGATTTAACAAAAACTGCCACGACTTAACTAGAAACAAGCACTCTCACACAACTGCCCAGACTTAACTAGATATAAGATTCTCACACATTCTGTATTGCAGTCAGAGGATTCTGATTCTCTGTTACTCAATCTCCAAGGCCCTATCTTACGAATGTGACTGCATTCTCATCTCCCCATCATTATCCACAAAGACTTAATACCTTAGACCCATAGACAGCTAAAACTACTGCTTACTTATCCCACAACTACTCTCAGCCCTTTTCTTATTAAAACTCAATGTCTGTATGTGAGCAGTGTTTCCAGATATGTAAGTAGTAGAGGTAGAATCAATCAACAAGGAGGAAAAGGGTTGATACATCATGTCTGGGTTCAGAACTGTTGCAAAACCTTTGGTTCTTGATGAGATGTCAGGACCACAGTAAAGTCCGTGGAACCTTCAGGATTCTGGGCCTATGAGATAATTAATGTTTAATGATTAAATTGATTCTTGTAGGGCATTTTGTATTATAAGCAATAGCTATAGAGCCTATTATTAATTATATTATGCATTATAATTAAAGTCTTACTATCTGTGCATCACAGGACCAAGCTTAAGGTCAAAGTTGTTTATATTTTTTCTTGTTCTCCTCATTAACCACATACACAACACACACACACACACACACACACACACACACACACACACAAACACACACACACACACTCTCCTGACATACACACATATGTAGCCTCTTGAGGCACACACACACATATCCTCTCCTGACACACCCCAAGGCACACACACACACACACACACACACACACACACACGCACACACACCTTTCTCACCTACCCACATACATATCCTATACATACACATACTCCAAACACCCAATCTCCTAACACACACACACATGCACATACTATAAACTCAATAGAAAGAACTTATCTTAACAATTTCTCACACTAAAGGAATAAAGATCCAACGTATACTTTTTCCTTCCTTCTGCTTACTGACTTAAGCTGAAGTTTCACCATGTGCCCTTACATGATGTGCTATGACTGTTCCTCTTAAAATATAAGCAAAAAACTCTTCTTTCAGTTGTCCTCTTCATGTCATTTCTGTCACCTTTAAAAAGGCCTTGGTCAATGTCGTGACAATTTGCACAGTAGCCAAGAGATTTAGCACTCTAAGAAAAAAGGATATAAGGACTCCAAATCATGGAGATTTTTCATATCTGTGTGGTTAGATTAAAAAGGAAGAGTGGAAGGAATATTTTGTTCACATTTCCCTAAAGAGATCTAGGATATTTTAGAGACTATTTTCTAGTCAATATGTTTATGAACTCTAAATATTGATGTTTCTCAGAATTCTTATAGTCTTCTCCTTAAAATAGATTTGTGGTGTTGAAGAGATGACTCAGTAACTAAGAGCACTGACTGTTCTTCCAGAAGATCAGGGTTCAGTTCCCAAGACACAAATGTCAGTGCACAACTGTCTATAATTCTATTTCTATGGGATCTGATGCTTTCCTTCAGCCTCTTTGAACATTGCATGCATGTTGTACAAAGAAATACATGCAGGCAGATCGTGCATATATATATAAAATAAAATAACTTAAAAATTGAAAGCAATTTGTTATAAAAGAATTTAAGATAAAAAAGAGATTCCTATTTACTTCCTAAGTATAGACTCTAGCAATTTAAGACTAGTCAGGATACACTTGGAAGAGGGGCTACTGTGCATTCACAGGACCATTAAAATTCATCCAGAGGTAAAGATATCATGCTTATGGAAAATAATCTGAAGATCATAAATATATGGAAAAAATCAACTACAGAAAGATGATAAGGTATATTATATGGCTATAAATACTTTTTGCAACTGAGATTTGAAGTACATAACAGTATTTAAATACATCACAGTTAGTATCAGGAAGAAGCATTCCAGGAGTAGGAACAATATATGAAAGACAAGAGAGTATAGATATGGCTGCATCCTTGTAAGAAAAGGACAAGTGGGAGAGAATACAGAAATGTGATTAATGAAAGGAAGAGATGAATGGTATACTAACAACAAATGTTATAATTCAGAATGAAAATGATAGTATTTTAATTCTTGGTATAATATTTTACCTTTTTCTCTCTTATTTAGTGAAAAAATGGCCTTTTGTAACTTCTCATTTCTTTCATCTTGGATTCAAACTTCTGAACTTTTCCTTCTAATATCTATGTCATAATGAACTCAAACTTGGTTAATATATGAGTCTAATATTGTCAATGACATTTTTTATAATCATTTCATAAAGCAATGGCTTTGGAATTTTGCAGGATTTTGTAATGGTTTTACATGTTTATAAATCATAGAAGTATATTAACTGATATATTTAGCCTATCTATATTATGACTAAAATTGAAATATAGAAAAGTGTCCAAGGCATATCAAGTGAAAAGAGCTAGTTGCTTAGTCATATGCAGAGTACTGATTTACTTTAAACAAACAGTATATGTTTATGCATGCACAGTGTTTTTCTAAAATGGTCTTGACAGGAAATTTTAAAGCTGAGTTCTGGGTGATTAGAGGGCAATTTCAAATTGTTGAACATTTTCGTACCTATGGCGAAATGTATGGCCATCACTGTATTGTAGAAGATGGGGATGGAAAAACAGCTGTCAAGATTAGCCTATTACCCACATTGAGTCCAGGGTGTTTTTCAGAGCCTTAATGAATGTGAAGAGTTCTTGAATATTTTTAATAGGAACTGAATGATTGAAACATCCTGCTGAGAGAGACTAGAGTTTGTCCTTTGTAAACTTTAAAATCATTCATAGTGCTTGGACTATTTACTATGGGATATTTAGGATATAATGTTCACTAAGTGAATTCTGCCCTTTGTATAGGGTAGACTTAGAGACTTACAGTTCCAGACTTTAGTAATCAATGGGTTTGAGTTTACTTGTTCTGGAAAGAGCATTTGGAAGGTCTTATCCAAAGGCATGGCACCAATAAGATTACACATAGAAACAAAAAAGCCTCACAAGTGTGAGGCCCAAGCTAAATTGAAGACAGTGAAGGCAGACTCATATGATGAGAGCTGCAGCCAGAAATCCTGAAGAATATGCTTTAAATGTATATATTATGAAACATGCACTGAGATATCAGTGAGGGCCTAATGGAACTTCATCAACCATACAATACTAATAATTTGGTTAGAAAGGTAACCAAATCTTTATTTACTATTGGACTATTAGTGCTGAAAGATAAGAAGAAAATAAGAAAGTAGGAGAGAAGAGAGGCTTTAAGTACAGGGCAGAGAGCATTGATCTGGGCTGAGATTTTTAACATTGTGTTAAAAAAATGCTTTAGGAGGATAAAATGAACATCTTCATATAGACATAAAAATATTATGTCTAAGATCATCTCTGAGATAATAATGCAACATAATATAAACCTGGGAAATTGAGAGGTTTACATTTAACCAGTATAAATAATACTTCTATGTGAGTTTTTTATTCTTGTACTTGCATACACAAGGGTCAAATTAATCTTTAATAAAATAAATTCATACAAACCAGAAGAAGATAATATTGCCTGAAGGTAACTCAGGATAGACTCCCTATTGAGCAGATACATGTTATGAATTAAAAATGGGTTTAAGACAAGTCCAGGGAAGGCAGAGAATGATTCACAATGAGAATAATATGAACACTCATAATACTTTACTCACAACAAAGAATTATTAGCTGACTACATCATGCAGAAAATGTTATGAGTCAAATCATAGAATGTTCAAAATGTAGGTGAACACCCCTTAGCATCTTATTCTCAGCTCCTAGGAGACTATCTGGCAATTAGTATGCAATCAATACATATATGTTTATAAATATTCATTCACATAATTCTGAAGTTACAAAACTGGACAAGCTGAACATGTAGATTATGTTAGAAATACCATCACTATATTTGTAAGAAGCATTAGTGTAACAAAGATAAGGTATAAAATACTTAGAGCTTAAAATAAAGGCAGGGACTTCAGAAAGAAATAAAAAAAATTACATGAGCTTTGTTGCAGATACAGGAATTGTGGGCAGTTAAGACACCATGACCAAATCTACTTCTAGAAGAAAGTTTATTTAGTGCATGGTTTCAGAGGGATAGTGTTTATGACAATCACAATGGAGAGCATAGCAGGCAGGCAGCTACAGGACAGGAACAATAGCTAAGAGCTTTCATGTTGAGAATAACTATGAAGTAGAAAGTGAGCAAGCTAACTGGGAATTGCTTGGGCTTTTGAAGAGACCTACTTTCTCCAACAAGGACTCACTTTCTAATCCTTCATAAACAAACCCACCAACTGTGGATCAGGAATTCAAATACTATTAACCTATGTTGGCTCTTCTTATTCAAATCAACAAAGCAGTGTTTGTAAATATGTCAAAAATCACCTTGGGAACAAATAGGAATTATACTACTGACAAGCACCATAATTTTAAGTTATATAAGATAACTTATATTAAGAATACTGTTCTTGACTTTTCACTGTTTGAATTTGCTTGACATTACTTTATTTGAAAAGCATGACAATAAAACTCATCAGTTCATCTCAAGGCCAACTTTAAACCCTTTGTTAGTTTTCCTTTTTTTGAGCACCACAATTGTAGTTTTTCCTGTTTACAATTTGTGAGCCCTTGCCCGGATCCTGGTGAATGGAGCAGACACCCAGCTGATCTGCTCCCCTGTGGAAACTGCCCCCAGAGGCATCCTAGAGAGGCCACAGCCCTTAGAGCTACAGGTAGGAGCACCCATACACTTCCCTAGGCCCCAGAGATACAACTGGCAGTAGGGAACCCCCAGAACACACCTGGCATCCAGACCATGCCCCTGTGGAAAACTACCCCTCCTTCCACCCCTCACCCAGATCCCAGTGACTGGAATAGAAACACAGCTGATCTGCTTCCCTGTGGAAACTGTGTCTGGAGGCATCCTAGAGAGGCCACTGCCCTCAGAGCTACAGACATCCTAGAGAGGCCACTGACCTCAGAGCATCCATATTCTGAGGCATCCTAGAGGAGTGACTACACTCAGAACAGCAAACACCTAACTGGTCTACTACCATGGAGATACCATATCCTGAGATATCCTAGAGAAGCCACTGTACCCAGAATAGCTGGAGCTCAGAATGACAGAAACACCTGGACTCCGAGGAGTTCTGACACAACCAAGATAACTAGAAAGGCAGGCTCCAGTCAGAAACAGTGAGTGCAGGTAGCACTAGAGCTAACCAAATGGTGAAAGGCAAGCCTAAGAATGTAAACAACAGAAACAAAAGTTTCTTGGCATCACTAGAACCCAGTTCTCCCAACATAGCAAGTCCTAAACACTACATCACACTGGAAAAGCAGGATTCAGAATTAAAATCGCTTCTCATGATGATGATAGAAGACTTTAAAAAGGACATAAACAACACTCTCAAATAATTTGAAGAGAACACTGGTAGACAGGTAGAAGCCCTTAAAGAATTACAAGAAAACACAACCAAACAGATGAGAAAATTACACAAAACCATCCAGGATCTAAAAATGGAAGTAGAAACACTAAAGAAATCTCAAAGGGAAACTACCCTGGAGATAGAAAACCTAGGAAAAAGATCAGGAGTCATAGACGCAAGCATCACCAACAGAATACAAGAGATAAAAGGGAGAATCTTATGTGCAGAAGATACCATGGAACAACAGAGACACAACAGCCAAAGAAAATGCAAAAAGCTCATAATACAAAACATCCAGGAAATCAACCACACAATGAGGAGACCAAACCTAAGGATAATAGGTATAGATTAGGGTGAAGACTCCCAACTTAAAGGGCCAGTAAATATCTTCAACAAAATTATGGAGGAAAACTTCCCTAACCTAAAGAAAGAGATGTCCTTAAATATACAAGAAGCCTACAGAACCCCAAATAGACTATATCAAAAAAGAAATACCTCCTGTCACATAATAATCAAAACATCAAATATATAAAACAAAGAGAGGATACTAAAAGCAGTAAGGGAAAAAGGCAAAGTAACATATAAAGGCAGACCTATAAGAATTACACTAGACTTCTCACCAGAGATTATACAAGCCAGAAGATTCTGGACTGATATTGTACAGACCCTAAGAGATCACAAATGGCAGCCCAGACTACTATACCCGGCAAAACTCTCAATCATTATTGATGGAGAAACAAAGATATTCCATGACAAAACCAACTTTACACAATATCTTCCCACAAATCCAGCTCTTCAAAGGATAATGGATGGAAAACTCCAACACAAGAAGGGAAACTACAACCAAGAAAAAGCAAGAAAATAGTCTTCCAACAACCCCGAAAAAAGAGAGTTACACAAACATAATTCCACCTCTAATAACAAAAATAACAGGAAGCAACAATCATTTTTCCTTAATATCTATTAATATCAATGGACTCAATTCTTCAATAAAAAGATGTAGATTATCAAACTGGATACATAAACAGGACCCAGAATTTTGCTACATACAGGAAATGCACCTCTGTGACAAAGACAGACACTACCTCAGAGTAAAAGGTTGGAAAACAATCTTCCAAGCAAATGGTCCCAAGAAACAAGCCGGAGTAGCAATTCTAATATCAAATAAAATTGATTTTCAATCAGAAGTAATCAAAAAACATAAGGAAGGACACTACATACTCGTCAAAGGAAAAATGCACCAAAAAGAACTCTCAATTCTGAACATCTATGCCTCAGATGCAAGGGCACCCACATACATAAAAGAAACTTTACTAAAGCTCAAAGCATACATTGCATCTCACACAACAATATTGGAGTATTTCAACACCCCACTCAGCAATGGACAGATCGTGGAAACAAAAACTAAACTGAGACACAATGAAATGGACCGAAGTTATGAACCAAATGGATTTAACTGATATCTATAGAACATTTCACCCTAAAACAAAAGAATATATATTTTTCTCAGCACCTCATGGTACCTTCTCCAAAATAGACCATATAATTGGTCACAAAACAGGCCTCAACAGATACAAAAAGATTGAAATAATCCTGTGTACACTATCAGACCACCATGAACTAAGGCTGGTCTTTAATAACAACAAAAACAACAGAAAGCCCACATACACGTGGAAACTGAACAACGCTCTACTCAATGATAACTTGGTCAAGGAAGAAGTTAAAAAAGAAATTAAAGACTTTTTAGAATTTAATAAAAAGGAGGACACATCATACTAAACCTTGTGGGACTCCATGAAAGCAGTACTAAGAGGAAAACTCATAGTTCTAAGTGCTTACAAAAAAAAAAAAAAACAAACAAAAAAAAACCAAACAAACAAAAAAAAAAACAAAAACAAAAAAAACAAACAAAAAAAACAAAAAAACAAAAAAAAAACCCAACCAAACAAACAAACAAAAAAAACCTGGAGAGAGCATACACTAACAACTTGACAGCACACCAGAAAGCTTTAGAACAAAAAGAAGCTAATATTCCCAAGAGGAGTAGATAGCAGGAAATAATCAAACTCAGAGCTGAAATCAACCAAGTAGAAACAGAAAGAACTATATAAAATATCAACAAAACCAAGAGCTTATTCTTATTCAAGGGCACAGAGACAGTATCCAAATTAATAAAATCAGAACTGAAAAGGGAGACATAACAACAGAAACTGAGGAAATTAAAAAAATCATCAGATCCTACTACAAAGACCTATACTCAACAAAATTGAAAAATCTGGATGAAATGAACAATATTTTAGACAGATACCAGGTACCAGAGTTAAACAAGGAGCAGATAAACAATCTAAACAGTCCCATAACCCCTAAAGAAATAGAAGCACTCATTAAAAGTCTCCCAACCAAAAAAAAAGTCCGGGACTGCACGGTTTTAGTGCAGAATTCTATCAGACCTTCAAGGAAGACCTAATGCCAATTCTCCTCAAACTATTCAACAGAATAGAAACAGAAGGAACACTACCCAATTTGTTCCATGAAGCTTCAATTACGCTCATACCTAAACCTCACAAAGACCCAACAAAGAAAGAGAACTACAGACCAATCTTGCTTATGAATATTGATGCAAAAATACTCAATAAAATTCTCACAAACCCAATCCAAGAACACATTAAAACAATTACCCATCATGATCAAGTAGGTTTTATCTCAGGAATACAGGGATGGTTCAATATTCTAAAATTCATCAATGTAATCCACTACATAAATAAACTCAAAGAAAAAAAACTACATGATCATCTCAGTAGATGCCAAGAAAGCATTTGACAAAATTCAACATCTCTTCATGTTAAAAGTCTTGGAAAGATCAGGAATTCAAGGCACATACCTAAACATAGTAAAACAATATACAGCAAGCCAGTAGCCAACATCAAACTAAATGGAGAGAAACTTGAAGCAATCCCACTAAGATCAGGGACTAGACAAGGCTGCCCACTCTCACCCTATCTATTCAATATAGTACTGGAAGTTCTAGCCAGAGCCATTAGACAACAAAAGGAAGTCAAAGGGATACAAATAGGAAAAGAAGTCAAAATTTCACTAATTGCAAATGGTATGATAGTATACTTAAGTGACCCTAAATGTTCCACCAGTGAACTCCTAAACCTGATAAACAACTTCAGCAAAGTGGCTGGATATAAAATTAACTCAAACAAATCAGTAGCCTTCCTCTACTCAAAAGATAAACAGGCTGAAATAGAAATTAGGGAAATGGCATCCTTCACAATAGCCACAAATAATATAAAGTATCTTGGAGTGAATCTAACCAAGCAAGTGAAAGATCTGTATGACAAGAACTTCAAGTCTCTGAAGAAAGAAATCAAAGATCTCAGAGATGGAAAGATTTCCCATGCTCCTGGATTGGCAGGATCAACTTAGTAAAAATGACCATCTTGCCAAAAGCAATCTACAGGTTCAATGCAATCCCCATTAAAATTCCAAATCAATTCTTCATAGAGATAGAAAGAGCAATTTCCAAATTCATTTGGAATAACAAAAACCCAGGATAGCGAGAACCATTCTCAACAATAAAAGAACTTCTGAGGGAATCACTATCCCTGACCTTAAACTGTACTTCAGAGCAGTAGTCATAAAAACTGCATGGTATTGGTACAGAGACAGGCAGGAAGATCAATGGAATAGAATTGAAGATCCGGAAATGAACCCACACTTGATCTTTGACAAAGGAGCTAAAACCATCCAGTAAAAAAAAGGACAGCATTTCAACAAATGGTGTTGGATCAACTGGAGGTCAGCATGTAGAAGAATGCAAATCAATCCATTCTTATCCCCTTTACAAAACTCAAGTCCAAGTGGATAAAGGACCTTCACATAAAACCAGATACACTGAAACTTAATAGAAGAGAAGGTGAGGAAGACCCTCGAATACTTAGGCACAAGGGAAATGTTCCTGAACAGAACACCAGTGGCTTATGCTCTAAGATCAAGAATTGACAAATGGAACCTCATAAAACTGCAAAGCTTCTGTAATTCAAAAGACACTGTCAATAAGACAAAACAGCAACCAACAGATGGTAAAAGATCATTACCAATCCTCCCGGCAACCAAATAACCCTATTAAAAAATGGGGTACAGAGCTAAACAAAGAATTCTCAACCGGGAAAATTCGATGGGCGGAGAAGCACCTTAAGAAATGCTCAACATTCTTAGTCATCAGGGAAATGCAAATCAAAACAACCCTGAGATACAACCTCACACCAGTCAGAATGGCTAAGATAAAAAATTCAAGTGATGGTAGATGCTGGCAAGGATGTGGAGAAAGAGGAACACTCCTCCATTGTTGGTGGGAATGCAAACTGGTACAACCACTCTGGAAATCAGTCTGGTGGTTCCTCAGAAAATTGGACATAGCACTACCTGAGGACTCAGCTATAACACTCCTGGGCATATACCCAGAAGATGCTCCAACATATAACAAGGACATATGCTCCACTATGTCCATAATAGCCTTATTTATAATAGCCAGAAGCTGGAAAGAACCCAGATGTCCTTCAACAGAGGAATAGATACAAAGTATGTGGTACATTTACACAATGGAGTACTATTCAGCTATTAAAAATAATGAATTAAAGAAATTCTTAGGTAAATGGATGGAACTAGAAAATATCATCCTGAGTGAGGTAACCCAATCACAAAAGAACACACATGGTATTTACTCACTGATAAGCGGATATTAGCCCCAAAACTTGAAATAGCCAAGACTCAACTAACTGACCTCATGAAGCTCATGAAGAAGGAAGATCAAGTGTTGATGCCTTGGTCCTTCTTGGAAGGAGTGACAGAATGCTCAAGAGAGCAAATAAGGTGACAAAGTGTGGGACAGAAAGTCAAGGAGGGGCCATCAGGAGACCACTCTACCTTGATATTCATCCCATGTGCAGTCACCAAAGATAGACGATTAGGATGTCAGGAAGTGCATGCGGACAGGAGCCTGATGTAGCTGTCTCCTGGGAGGTCTGCCAGAGCCTGACATATCCAGAGGCAGATGCTCGCAGCTACCCATTGATCTATTCAAGGGTTCCCAATGAAAAAATTAGAGGACTGATGGAGCTGAAA
The DNA here is from genome assembly GCA_030674055.1 of Rhabdomys pumilio. Classification (NCBI taxonomy): domain Eukaryota; kingdom Metazoa; phylum Chordata; class Mammalia; order Rodentia; family Muridae; genus Rhabdomys; species Rhabdomys pumilio. The sequence continues at coordinate 172,558,038 of JANHMN010000002.1, forward strand.
GGGTTGGTGGCCCCAAGAGGAGAGTAACAGTATCAGCCAACAAGAGCTCCCCAGGGTCTAAACCACCAGCCTAAAAGCACAAAGGAAGCCACCCATGACTTCAGTTGTATACTTAGAGGAGGAAGGCCTTGTAGGGCATGGGTGGAAGAGGAGGTCCCTGATCCCACATAGGCTGAACACCGAGTTGGGAGGAATTAGAGAGTGGGGAGTGGGGAGTGGGGGGTAGGTGGGGGCACAACCTTGTGGAGGCAGGAGGGGTAACGGAATAGAGGGTTCCTGGGTGGTGGGGGCAATGGAGTTAGGGGATAAAATTTGAAATGTATTTTATAAAATAAATTAAAAAAAGAAAAGAAAAAGTATAAAAAACAAACAAACAAACAAACAAACAAAAACCAAATTGTGAGTATGTCTTTTGAGAATTTATTTTAAAACACAGAGCCAGGCATAAAAAATTTTTCAATGACTATGAAGGACAGAGATCAGGAAAACAAAATAACAATGGTGGCTAGAAGGCTAAACCTAAGAATGAATTAGCCATTTGTTCTTTTCTTTTGAAACTAAATAATTAGATTGAACTCTGGATATTTGAGCTGTAGAGTGGAACCAAAAGTTGTCAAAGGGATGGGGATGGGAAGACCCCTTTTTCCATTTAGGAAGAATAAACACATTGTGTAGTTTCCTCATTGTAGAAGCTTGTCCATTGGGAGAGCTGAGAAGTTTTCTGAAGAAGACAGAGAAGTCATCAGTTTAGGCAAGTCTTGAGATGGAAAGCAGGAATCAGTGACACTGTGGAGGAGGCATATGGATTTCACAAACGGAGAGTATGAGGACCCTGAGTGCCCTGGCAAAAACAGATGGAGTGAAACAAACTGAAAGGGTATTCTGCTCCCGAATTTGTGATATGAATTAAACTGAATTGATCACACAGCCTTCATCAAAATGATATTTGAATGTATTTTGACAACATAGTGTTTTCTATGGATGCCACTCAGTTGAGTCTTAGCCATCCCAATACTTCCCTAATGGGTTGTCCAATTCACAAGTTAACCACATGGGGCTTCATCTGCTTAAGCTCCTTCTACCAATGTCCCTTATCATTCTCTGGGAAGAAAAAACCATTCTCCTCAAAGAACTGCTATTGTATTAGACACTTTCCACATTGGAAAGGTTAAATGTGATTGTGTTGAGATAATTGAATACTCTCGATATGGATTATTTCTTTACATCAGGTCTGCCATCATGACCTTCACATGTGGAATTGTACAGTATCAAAGTCTTCAATAAACCTTTGGTAGATGAAATAAACATAGATGATTTTTTCCTTGATGTTGATAGTTTATGTGCTATTATTTCAGTGGTAGGATTGAGGTACAATTTAAAGGGCTTCCACATCATGCTTGCTGATACAGAGTTTCTTGTTCCCAGCACAGGGAATGGGTGAGAATATTCTAGATGCTAATTACAGAGACAGTATAAAATGATGGAGAAAGTATAAAATGATGTGGTTTGTTCATTATAAGCTTGGTTTTCATTTGGTAATTACTTTTGTAAATACCTGATCTCTCTTAAGTTCATAGCCACATTTTTGATCTCAGCTATTGAAAAGCACAAAAACTTATAATAAACAATGTATTCATTAGAACTGGAATGGTCTATGTATTGCATTGTCATTGTAGAAAGATACAGTTTTTCTGATGAGGAGTTGAAATTGCCTCTGGGAGAAGAACCTTGGTTGTATGTGGCTAAACAAACTGTAGAGTTTCTTCTCCTGAAAGATCTCTTCTACAGCAAGCAAACTCTGAGATAAGAACTGACACAGACATAGGATGCATGTGAGAAATCATGGTCTTTATCATAACTTCTAATCTCAGTTTTCTCTCTTTTGGGAGTTGATTTTGTCTGTCTGAGTATAAACACTATTTAACTTCCTATTGTTTTAATCTTGGGATAGTTTTACATATAATAACTCTGTTGTCATGGATCCCATGTTTAAGTACATGTTGGAATTGATGTTTGGTCATGTTGAAATTGCCATTTTCTGTATTTAAGAAACCAAGACAACTTCATATCTTTTGTTATCTCCATTGCTTTCATTTCATCCAGGAATCCATGTTATCTTATAAGTTAATATCTCATTGTACTCTAAATGCTTTTGAGAATTCATGCTAATGAAAAATCTCAAACAATGATATGTTATCATATATTACAGGTTGTCATGGTTTCCACAATTAACAGGAGTTGAATATTTATCATGCTTTAAACTGATATGATGTTCAGTCCAATAAATAGAGGTTAGTCTGCTTTCCAAAGCTATTTTTCACACCAGTTGCCCTTCCTTGGGCTGTAACAAATAAAACAGCACCAGATTAAGGATTTAGTGTTTAATTTATTTTTAGGAAGCAATGCCAAAGAATAGGAAGTACTCTGAAAATAATTAAAATAGTTGCCCATGTGTGTTAACAATTATTTTATACTCAGAGACAGTTGAAACTCTATGCTATAATTCTCCATCAAGGCCCCAGGGACTAAATAAAAAGACAAAAATCACTTATTTGGTTGTGTCTTGTAATCTGTCCCAAATACTTCATTTACGTGGATCAGAAATTTCCCAGGGATTTTAATAGAATGTTCAGCACATTTAAGTTTATTTTACAGCCATCTCAAATAGCACCATTCCTCAGGTCATAGGACAAAAAGTGATAGATAAGAACTGTTCTGAAGTTACACCTACGATCAGCTGATTGCTACAGTTATAGTTGAGGTGAACTATGTACCAATGAAGATGCGAGGGCCAGTATAAAAGGTTTTATAGAGAGTGGTATTGATCACTAATACTTGAGATGTGACATCTTTCATAGACAATTTTGTCCATAGTATGTACAGAAGTACCATAATGCCTTCCACTTACCAAGCTTTCTGATTTTGTGTCTAATTGTAATGAAAATCTTTCCTCTTACTAACTCAGTGTTTAAAATGTTGTTTGGTGTAGAGAGATTTGTATCAAACAGTTCATTGAGTTGTGGAATTTGATCACTTAAAACATCTTATTTCTAAATATAACTACCTGGAGAAATTTCCAGACATCATGAGGATTAAAGAATCTGAATTTAGAAATTGATAGACCTCATCTTACATAGGCAGAGTCTGATGGGAACCGAGGATCAGTAGCTTTATAAATTCTTTAGAAGATCCTCATACATATAAAGATTGAGGTTGTTCTCTGATCTTATTTCTGAACATTGTCCTATGGGTGTATAATACTGAAAGGAAGTAAAAATTTTTTTGTGACACAGCAAGTATTCTCCACTGTGTCAGAGATTTGGGCTGGAATTTCCTTATCTATGTTTCATGCTTATAACTACATATTTATTTTTCTTATGCAATATTCAAGCCAAAGTCTTTAATGCATCTGTCTTCAATGGAATAAAAAGTAACTGTATTTAAAGCATTCTTCTGTCAGGAGGCAAAATAAGAAGAAAAGTACTACATCTGTGTAGTAGGCAAATCCCAATGAGTCAGTGTTTTCTGTAGCCTCCTGCTCTTGGCAACAGGTGAAATCTTTTGTTTCCAGCCAACACCACATGGAAGAGAGAAGCATGTAACTCTTGACTTGTTTATGACAAGTGACAAAGACATTGCTCTGATAATGAATGTTGAGTTAGACTATTTTGCAGGTTTACTATTCCATAAAAATTCTACTGTGTGATAAATTCCTGGTGAGGACTAAATGGTGGGAAACTGATAGTCAAACCTGTGGGACTAAGTTCTTCATCTGTAAAGATCTTCCAACAACCCTTTGAGTTTTGAAGGAGATATGGAACAATAGACAAGAACACCATTACTCTACATTCTGTTTCTAGGCCATGTGACCCTGGAAAGAAGACCTAGCTAATCCACTGCAGATTATTATTCCAGTGAGTGTGAGATAGTAAATATATGTTAACAAAGTCAATATTTAGATGATACATTATACATAAATAATGTGTGTACAGTCTGTATTTTTATCTTTGTCTTTAAAGTCCATGAATTTCGATGTTGGGGGTCTATGTTTGAAAATAGCTAAATAGTTTGATGAGTTTTTGTTTGTTTGTATGTTTGTCTGATCATTCAGATCTAAGAATTAAATTTTAATATCTTTGGGGTGATTTTGGTTTACTGGAGTGTTAGAGGAGAGTGTTGAACCTTAGTTGCCAAGCTACTTTCATAGAGATGTTGCATAGGACCTAAATAGTTGCTATGAATTGCAAACTATTGTCAATTACAACTACAACCAACCAGAGAGAACACAGTGGGAGGATGGGTGCATGTGGCCTGTGATATTCTCTTTCCAAAGTTGTTATTCTCATTTTAGTTTTATTTTGAGACAAGACCTTTACAACTTTTACAAGTTGTACTTGAAAAGCAATCTTCTGTCTCTGTCTTCCAAGTACCTAGGATCATAACCTTCTGCCACCAGTACTGACTCACAAAGTTGTTTTCTTGTAAATCCTGGACATTTTTCTCCAAATGATTGGACATCTCCATTGTAAAATTTGACCCTTTTCTTCTATTACTAACCTCTACTCCATCAGGCCTGAATTATAGTTAAATTTTGGCTACTTTGTGGATTTTTCTTTTTTTCACCATTCTTCACCTTTTTCCATTCTTTCAACCTCCTGACAGTAGTTATGAACAGGAACAACAGAGGAGAGAGAGGCAAGAGATCCCTGAATAAAGTCAGGGGTCAGAAAGGAGGCAACAGAATCATCCTTAGACTACTAACTGATTAAGGGCATAGAGTTTCTTGGAACATGTTTGATCTTTGCCATCAGGATATCTAATTTCATCTTTTTCTTCCTTTTTTTTTTTTTTTTTGTGCACAACTACTTAATGAACCACCACTAACAGTAAGCAACCATAACGAACCAACCAACAACAACCCACAGTACCTCTTGGTGCTGTACCAGTTATGTACCCACTGGAAAGTCCCCAGAATTCTAAAGGTCACATAATTGGAGAAACTATCTGCAGCTGGCAAAATCATCTCCCTGCTAGAGCAGCATGAGGTACCAAATCATAGTCAGCTGCTGTGACAATCTGAAGCAGCCCCGTAGCCAACACCTGGAATTAAACGAAAACATAGTCTCGTGATATTTCTGTGTTTTTTAAGGAAATCAAAATTTCAAATTTGTCACTACACTGCACTTCCTTTGTAAGTAAAATTTGAGGTGTGTTACATCTTCTATAGTTATAAGAAATACAATAAAATAATGAAATAGTCAGTGCTCTGGTTGGTAAAATTAAAATTTTAATCCTGGAGAGTTTACACATTAGTAGAGATCGGCTTTGAGAACTTAGCTCATCTTCATAAAAATTACAATTTTGAAATTTCCATAATGAAACTTGAATGCAACTCTGATGTTCATTATTCAGTTATCAGTTAAGAAACAGAGTCTGTATGCCAGTCTCTGATCCAGGAGCTGGCAACTGGGAACTCTCTGTAAATTCTTTTTCTGTGAGGCTATATTTCTATTGACATTCATGGTATCTGGCAAATACTATCAATGCTTGGAATATGTTAGTGTAATAATAATGTGGTTAGAAAAATATAAGCATTGTAACTGCTTTTAAAAGTTCAAATAGAGTACTATGGAGTGAGATTTGAAGATAAAATATTCTTACTAGTTAAGAAATTACTTAATACTAATGCTTTCACATTTGGATTTTAAAAGTTTATCATTTGTTTTATGTGTAGGATATTTGTTGTGTCATGAATGTGGAGGTCAGATGACAACTGTGTAAGATCGGTTTTCTTCTTTCACTTTTACCTGGGTTTCACGTTCATGACTGCCAGGCTTACACAGCAAGCATCTTTACCTGCTGAGATCGCTCACTGATGCTCGTATTCATATTTTTTGAGAAATAAAAGCACTAGGCTATGATACTTGATGTTTACAAGTTTTAAAAATCCTATACGTATCTATATTATTATGAAGTATATGTTATCATTATACCGTTCAAAGTCACAAATATATTTTAGAATTATTATTTTAGAATTATATCACTGAAGTTTTAGGTCCTGGTAGGTAGGATGTTTAAATATTTACAATATGAGTATAATGCTTAAATCAATATGCTTGCTTGGCTTTACCAATGGGTGTTAGAAGAATTTTAGTGTAATATATAAAAGAAAATTAGAGTTGTACTATACAACCATAGATATCCACACAGTGCTATCCAAAACAGTATTCGATACATTTTATACACAATACTTGTTCATAATCTGGAAAGTGGACATAACTTAAAAACTCAAAATTAATGCTTGCAAAATAAACAGGATTCAACTTTGCAACTCAAGAGGATCTAAATCTCTGTAGGTCTGAGTTAGGAACATCTGTATTATTTTCAGTTTGGTTGTTTTTTATTATTGTTGTTGTTATTATTATTTCTTTTCTTTTCTTTCTTTCTTTTTTTTTTTACACTACAGATTTTATTCCCCTTCTGGTCCATCCTCTGACTGTTCCACATCCTATACTCTCTCCCTGTCTTCCTGAGAATCTTACCACCACTCCTCTACCCTACTTAACCTCTAAACTCCCTGGGGCTTCCAGTCTCTTGAGGGTTAGGTGTATCTTCTCTGACTGAACCCACAACTGGCAGTCCTCTGCTGTTTGATATGCGTTTGAGGCCTCATATCAGCTGGTGTATGCTGCCTGGTTGGCAATCCATTTACAAACTGTTCAAGACTCAGAGAAGGGCACATTTTGATTCCATGTGAAGGGAAATGTTTTTAAACAGCTGTTACAATTGTCTGTAGTCATTAAAAGTTGGATATAAAGTTCAAATAAAAGGAGTGCGTAGTAGTATTCAGACATATGCCAACATAAATACTTAGGATCACGGGCTCATAGAAACCATATTAAATTGTTGCATTCTGTTGTCAGTATAGGCCAGATGTCAATTTATGTAATCAACTGAGATTGCTCTCAGATCTTTCTAAACTACTCAGTATTCAAGCTCTGTAGACAAAGGCAACAGAGTGAATTCAAATTAGTTGTAATTCTCATCTCTGTCTCTCTGTGTTTCTAATTAATTAAACTTTAATTGACATGTAATAATTTTACAAATACATAGGCTACAGTGTGACATTTCAAGGCATACATTCAGTGTAAAATGAGCAGATAGGATCGTTGGGCTCCATCACCCCTACCATTGATCATTTTTTTGTGCTGGGAATGTTCACAGTGCTCTCTACCATTTAAAATAGTAGTTTCAACAATGGTAATTCAATAATGATGATAATAATAATAAAAATAATAATTGTAAACCATTGTTTCTTGATTTAGAATAGCATATTGATAATTATTTCTCTTAACCATGGCATATGTAGGAAAATGAATAGAACTAGAAATTATATTAAATGAAGTGACTCACATTCAGAAACACAAACCAAACATATGAAGATCCTAGGCCTAAATTTTTTTACATGTATGGAATTTTCCTTCTTTTTTAAAAAACTTTTTCTATATAATTACATTTCTATCTTCCCTTTCCTCTTTCTAAAATTTAGATTCTAAACCCTCTCATACACCTTTCCATGCTGTCTTTTAAATTCATGGCCTCTTGTTTCATTAATCATTGTTACTATTTTGTCCAAGTTGTAGGTGCCCAAAGACCACCGAGGAGCCAATTCCAATGTATTACACATAAGGTTCTTTCTTCCAAGCTCGAGAGTATGGTCTCTCAGACTCTCACCGTCACCTCAGATCAGAGTGAGAACCCTGAGCTAAGGGTTTAGGGATTTTTATTGTGGTTAATTTGTTGGGAATTTCCATATTGGTCATCAAATTAATACTTTAAAAACTGCATTGCTGGTGTAATCTGCAGGAACTGAACACTGGAATAAAACCACTTGACAAACAGGATGGCTGTTATCTACTCTCTGCAGAATGTCATATGTTATCTATATGCACCTTGACCCTGCTATTGTAGCCTTACTGGCTGTTGCTAATGGGGGGTGGGTTGCCATAGGATGCTTGCTCAGGAGTACTCTGATTTTCTTCCTGGAATTGGAGTTTAGTCCCTGGACTCACACAAAATAGAGTTTCTTCAAAACTGGAGTTGGTTCGGCTTTACTTACATGTATATATGCATGTATATATGCATATGCATATATTCCTAAATATTACCTGTTCAGTCTGTAGAATGTTACTTGTATATTTGTTTTCATATATACAGTTGTGTATAGATGTGAATCTGATGGTAATCGATGATGACACTGAAAAGCAGACCAAAAGAGGAACCACAGAAAAGAAAGGAGGAAGGTCGATACCACATAGGCTCGGGGGAGGGGGGGTTGGGGGGGTGGAGAGGATGTGGGAGAGGGCAGAGAACAGGGGAAAGAGCGAGGGACTAGGTACTACAGAAACAATGCATAAAAATGCCACAGTAAAACATTACTTCGTGTGCAAATTAACTAAAACAATAATAATGAATTGTTCCTATTACCGAACTATGCCAGAGTTTGTCAATAACTTTTACAGGTCCACTTTTGTATCTCTTTCCAGGTAGAGTCAGTAACTTTCTACTTTCTAATTTCTTGAGGTTGGAAATTAAGAATTTGTGCCATCTGTTTTCTTCTCTCCTCCCCCCCGCCGCACCTCACCATCTTTTTGTCTTATTGTGCAATGGTTCTCCTTTGGGGTGCTCTGAATGTTGCGTGATAGACAACAGAAGAAGGTAGAATGAAGTCCCAAATGTGTGGTCCACACTCCATGTTTTCCTTCACCAGACCTGAATGAAAAACAGCAGGGATCTGGGATCAATGCTGTGGTTCCCGGTCTCCGTGTACTCAGGCGCTGCTAGCATGCTGCTGGGATTGGGGAACAGGATCCTCGGTCCATCCTCCCCCTCAGGGCATCTATGTATCAGGCAGGAAAGGGAATGCAGAGCTCTGGACAGGTGGAACTGGTCTGATTCTAAGTGAGCTCTGAAAGTATGGAGAGGCCGAAGGAGAGATGCCCCCCCCCCCTTTTTTTTTGTTTTTTGTTTTTTGTTTAGGCTTTCTTTAAGATGAAGGCCTTCCACAGCAATCCGTAATGAAGAGACAATTCTTGTTTGCTCATACTGGTTTATTTGATGGTACAGGTGAATGCATACACTTTACTCATGGCGGACCAGGGATTAAATACCTTTTGCGGGAAGGAATACCCAGGATGGGAAGCTCATTGGTTGAATGCTAAGGTCCTATCTCTACACTTCATTAGCATGGAGATCTCCAGGATTTATGCTATGTGACTGATCGCCATGGTCCACAATGTGGTGTTATGGTTATTTTTTTCAGAGCAGGTAGAAGTAGACTGGGAACGACTCCACTCCTACTGTGCTCAATTCTGATATTGCCGAGGTTTAAGTTTGTTCAACTTTACCATTGTTTATGCCTGTCTGGTAACAAGTTCCCACATGCTATACAACATGCCATCTAACAAAGTATACACCAGTTTTATCAATGTTGTTGAAATGAAAGACTATTACTTTTGCAGCTGAATATGTCAGTGTGTATGTGTATGTGTGTAATGTGTGTGGTGTTTATGTGGTGTGCGCATGTGGTACTTATGTAGTGTGTTTGTGTGTGTAGTGTGTGTGTGCGCGCATGTGTGTATGCACATGCATGTGAGGTTTATGTGTGTGTGTGGTGTGATGATTATGTGATGTGTGGATTTTATGTGGTATGTGTGTGTGTGTAGTGTTTATGTGATGTGTGTTTGTGTGTGTGGTATATGTGATGTTTATTTGTTGTGTATATATGTGGTGTTTATATGTGTGTGTGTGGTGTGTTTGTGTGTACACATGTATGTGTGTGCATGTGTGTGTGTGTTCATGTGATGTGTATATGTGTGGTGTATGTATGTGTGCTGTGTGCGTTTATGTGTGGTATCTGTAGTATCTGTTTATGTGGTGTGTGTGTACATGCATGTGTGTGTACAGGCATGTCTGTATATTTAAGTGTGTGGAGGTATGTGTGTATGAATGTATGTGTGAGGTGTGTATGTATGTGATGTGTATGAGGGTGTATGTGTTCATGCATGGGTGTGTGCATGTATGAGTGTGTGGTGTGTGTATAAGGTATCTGTGTGTCTATATTGGTCTCTGTGGTGTGTATGTATGTGTGTGTGGTATGTATGAGGTGGGTGAGTGGGTGTATGTTTGTGGTGTGGTGTGTCTGTGTCTGTGTGTAGTGCATGTGTGTGTAGTGTGTGTTTATGAAGTATGTGTGCATGCATGTGTGTGTGTGCATGTATGTATTCATGGTGTTTTGTGGGTGCATGCATATTGTGTATGCATTTGTATGTTTGTGGTGGTATAGATTTTATGTGATGTGTGTGTGCATGCATGTGTGTAGGCTTTTGTGTGTTCATGTGGTATTGTGTAAGTAGTGTATGTTTATGTGGTGTGTGTGTATATGGTGTGTGCATTCATAAGTGTTCATGTGTGTGGTATGTGATATGTGTGTGACGTGATATATATGGTATTTTTGTGGGGTGAGTGTGATGTGTGTGATATGTTTATAGGATGTTTGTGTGGTATGTATGTATGTGACATGGTGTTTGTGCTGTGTGTGTGTGTCATGTGTTTATGTGACATGGCTGTATGACTGTGTAATGTATGAATGTGCATGCGTGTGTGTGTGCATTCAATGTGTGGTATTTGTGTGTGTAGTTTATGGTGTGTGTTTGTGGTCTGTACTGTATGTGGTGTGTGTGATATGTGTGTAGTGTGTGTGTGTATTATGTTTATGTGGTATGTGTATGCATGTCTGCAGGCGTGTGCTCACACAGAAAGCACCTGAGCTGGTTCCTTCTATTGCTTACTGTGAAAATTATAGTCATAAGTAAGGAAGTGTGAATATCCTTTTGAGATTCTGATTGTTCTTACTTCAGGTACATATCTTGTTTGCTATTGCACAATTATGTAGTTATTTTGTTTCCAGATTTCCGATTTGTAAAGGTTGTGTTAATTGACACTCCCACCAGCAAATTATAAGAATGCCCTTTCTCTATTTCCTCACTAGGATTTGCTATTTTTGTCTTTTTCAAAACAGCCACTCTCCATCTCATTACAATGTTGACTATCATTTCTCTGATGGCTAGCGATGTTGAGCAATTTTACAGATACTTGTTGGCTATTTTTCATTAATTACATTTGTTTTCAGATAATTTTGCACATTACAAAACTCTCGACCTCACCCACCCTGTTGCCCTATTTCCCTCCAAGAAAATCTCTAGTTTGTATTCATGTTTGTTCTTTTTGTTTTGTGATGAATGAAAATAAACTAGGACTGTCTGTGTGACTACAGGTTTAGAGCTATATGGCCGATCTCGACAGATCTCTCTATCTTCATTTGAGAAATGCCCTTTCAGGTCATCTATCTATTTAATTACTTAAGTAATTCATGTGTATAATTATGTAATCTAAGTAATTTTCATACAATATATTATGATCATGGATTTTTTTTCTTCCAACTCCTTCCAGTTCCTTCCCATATCTCTACCCAACTTCATGTGCTTTCTCTCAAGTCCCCTCTCTAAGTTAAATAAATGAAAACAAAACAGCAAAAGCCCAGTAAGATAACATTATTTTCTAAACCAAATAAAATAAAACAAAAATATCACACACAGACACAGACACACACACACACACACACACACACACACACACACACACACAGACACACACACCACATAAACTTTGTTTCTGTTGGCCAATTAGTGAGCATAAAGGTAGTTGATATACCCAGTGACATTTCATTGGAGAAAACTGAGTTTTCCTTTCCCAGCAGATAACAATTGTAAATAGTTTCTTGGCTAGGGGCAGGATCCCAAGTCTACTTCACCTTCTCAGTGTTGGGACCCTATCTAGCTTGACATTGTTAAGGTCTTATATGTGGGGCCATAGTCTTTGTGAATTTATACTTGTATCAGTCCAGTTGTGTCTCGAAGACACTCTTTCTTTGGAGTCATCTATCATCTCTGACTGTTACAATATTTTCACTACTTTTTTTTCATTGATCCTCAAGTCTCGACAGAGGGAATTTGGTGAAGACATCAGACTTAAGATTGAGTGCTCCAGTGTCTTTTGGTCTTTATACATTGTCCAGTGATGGTTCTGGTCTCTGTGATAATTCTCATGGATTATAAGAAGTTTCTCTGATTAAGAATGAATGTGACACTGATCTATGGTTATAACAATATGTCATTAACAGTCATTTTATTGATATGTTCAGTTAGCAGATAATAGTAGTAGGTTTTCTTTTAGACCCATGGTCTATCTAGTCTCAGGTTATTAACCACATTAGCAGTATCAGGTATAAATACCATGTCACAGAGTGGACATTAAACCCAATTTTAAAAGTGGCTGGTCACTCTCCTATCATTTGTGTCACTATTGCACGTGTATGTCTTCTAGACAGGTTGCCATCATAGGTGTTAGAGTAGAAAGCTGCATGATATTAATGATTACTTTTGAGGGAATTTATTTTATTTGAGTTTCTTAACTATATTTATTTATTATTTTTATATTTGAGTATTAATTTGAGTATTTAAGTATTAATTCTCTGACTGATGAATAGTTTTTGAATATCATCTCTCATTCTTACCACTTCCTTGATGGTTTCATGTGGTATGCACAGTTTTTAGTTGAAAATAATCCTATTTGGAATTTTGTTTAGATAGTCTGAAATTTTGGAATAATATTTAAAGATCTTTTTCCCAAAAAGTATCCCTAAGTATTTCACTTAGGCTTTGTAATAGTGATTATATAGTTTCAGGCCATATAGTTATGTCTTTATTTCATTCTGAGTTAGTTTTAAATATGCCACTTGAGGGCGTGTCTAGTTTCATTCTTATAAGTATGGATAGCTAATTTCCAGCATCTTGTCATTTTATTGGCAAAAGTTTTTATCCAGTGTAGGTTCTAACTATCTTTGACTAAAAACAATTTGTATTCATGGATGTATTTCCGTGTCCTAACTTCTGTCTGCTTGGTTCATATGCTGTATATATATATTTTTTTTTGCTACTACCTTGCTGTTTTAGTTACTATCACTTTGTAGAATATTGTGGATCAGTTGTAATATTTCCAGTTTCATTCTTTTTGTTCAAGGTTGCTTTTACTACCCAGGATCTTTTATGGTTACTTACATTTTTTCCTGGTTCTGTGAAGAATGTTATATTCTGATAAATGACAAAATAGATCTGTTGATCACTTTGGTTAGCAAAGGCAACTAAGATATAGTTTTTCAGTCTATGAATGTAAGATATCCTTACAAATTCTTGCCTTAAACTTCTCTCTCTCTCTCTCTCTCTCTCTCTCTCTCTCTCTCTCTCTC
>JANHMN010000002.1:172575082-172588917 GCA_030674055.1 Rhabdomys pumilio
TCTCTCTCTCTCTCTCTCTCTCTCTCTCTCTCTCTCTCTCTCTCTCTGTGTGTGTGTGTGTGTGTATCTGTTTGTCTCTGTCTGTCTGTCTTTCTCTGTATCTCTCACACACATTCTATCTTCTCTGCCTCTCTTTTGACCTCTTTTCTTTTTCCCTTCTTTCCTTTTTTCTTTCTCATCCCTTTCTTCCATCCTTCCTTCTATGTAGTAAAAAAAAACTCTATTTAATCAACAAAATACTATAGATTTATGAGATATTTGATTTTTCCTTGTAAAATATTTGATCAGTTAATTAATAAATCTACCACCTCACCAGGTACTTATTTAAAAAAAAAAAACAAGACTGTTTTGAATGACTCTTTGTAAAATATGTAGTGGCTAACCATGGTCACAAAGTTCAATATACCACTAATACTTATTCCTTCATGTTTCACATTTTGTTGTTTTCTTCCATTAATTAATTTATTTATTCACTTTCCATTGGTAGCAGCCCCCCTTCTCCTCCCAGTTCCTACTCATGTAGCCCTTTCCCATTCATCTTTTCTTTCTTCTCTGAGAAGGGAGATTTCCTTCTGGGAACCAACCCACCCTGGCACATCAAGCCACTGCAGGACTAGGCACATTGTCTTCCATTGAGGACAGGCAAGAGGAATAAGATCTGTAGGCAGGCAACATAGTCAAAGACAACCCCTGCTCCAGTTGTTGGGGAACCCTCATGAAGACCAAGTTGCACATCTTCTACATATGAGTATGCAGAGGTACTGGTAGGTATAGTCCATGTATTTTCTTTAGTTGGTGGTTCAGTCTCTTGAATTCCTCAAGGGTCCAGGTTAGCTGACCTTGTTGGTCTTCTTATGGAGTCCCTATTCCCTCCTTCTTCCACCTCTTCCACAGAACTCTCAGAGCTCCATCTAATAAATGGTTGTGGGTCTCTTTATCTATTTCAGTCAGCTGATGGGTGAAGTCTCTCAAAGGACAGTTATGCTAGGATCCTGTCTGCAAGCATAACAGAATATCAATAATAGTGTCAGGAATTTGTTCGTGCTCATGGGATGAGTCTCAAGTTGGGCCAGTCATTGCTTGGCCATTCCATCTTTGCATCTGTACTTCTTGTATGCAGAATGAATTTTGGGTTGAACGTGCTGCGGGTGAGTTGGTGCCCTTATCCATTCATTAGGAGTCTTGCCTGTCTACAGCAGGTGACCACTTCAGGCTCCATATCCATCATTGCTAGGTGTATTCTCCATGCTTTGACTAAAACCTTCCCCTACCAATTTTTCTCTTTTCTCCTCAGACTCTAAAATGAACTTTCTGTGTTATGTTTCTATGATTCCAACATTGTTTGACTCCACATATAAATTGTAACATTCACATTTATCTATGAATGGTTTATGTTATATATTGTAATGACCCAAGTTCATTCATGTTATTATAAATGACAGAACTGATGCTTTAAAAGATTCCTAATATTTCATTGTATGTATTACTGCATAGTCTTCATCCTTGTGTTCCTTAGTGGACAATTATACTGACACTAAATTGTGAATAATGTAATGGCTAGGAGAGATCATATAAGTCTTTGGAATCTTGATTCCAGATTTTTTGGATGTGGTCCCAGAAATGGGATTGCTAGGTCACCTGGAAGCTTTATATTTAATGGTTTTGAAGAACTATCAGGCTGTTTTTCATAATAGTTATAGCAATTTGCATCCCCACCCACAGTGTTCAAGGGTTCCACTTGCTTTGCATCCTCAACAGCGCTTACTGACTTTCATTCTTTAAAAATAGCACACATTTCAGTAAGTGTGAGGTGAGACCCTATTGTGGTTTTAATTTACATTTCTCTGATGTTCAGTTATTTTTAACTTGAGTTCAAATACCCGTTAAACTTACAGATCTTTTGTGAAATATCTCTTAGGTACTTTGACCATTTTTATACAAATACATATACTGGCTACAAAGTCATCTACATTTTCATACTATCTAGGTACTAAAACCTTTTACTTTCACTATATTAGGCTAAATAAAAGGTGGTCCACGTAATTCATCTCTCTCGGATTTCTTAGTTGTACTAATATTACTTAATTGTTTTTATAATTTCTCCTTTAATGCATTTCTGACTTGTATTATTTATTCATCTTTTCTAACTATTGGCTTGTAAAGTTAGGCTATTCATTTAACTGCTTCTTTCTCTTTTCTTTTAGTTTGTAAGGTTTTATTTTATTTTATTTTTTTGAGATTATAATTATACAACTTCTCCTTTCTCTTTTCTCCTTCCAAACCCTGTCATATACCCCTCCTCATTCTATTTCAAATTCATGGCTTAATTTTTCATTAATTGTTATTATATACACATATACGTATACATATACATATGCATCATATACACATACACATACACATACAGACACACATATATATATATATATATATATATATATATATATATATATATAATCTGTATAATATGACATGTATATGTGTTTTCAGGTATTTTATCTATTGGTACGGGATAACCAGTTCATGTGCTCTTCATTGAAGAAGACTATTTCTCATACTCAACATTTATTAGTTGCCTGTGGTTCTTTGGGTTGAATTGCAGACTCTTTGGCTTTCATCCACCAGCATTAGCGTGTCCAAAGCTGTTGTCTTGGTTCAGCTTATGTTGGGGCAGTCATGGCAGTGAGCCTTATGAGTGTAGTTCTAATATTCCTAGGAGACAAAACCTCAAATAATCTTCATGATTCTCTGGTCCTTACAATCTCTCTGGCCCCTCTTCTGCAATAATTCCTGCCTTAGTTCTGGGAGTTGTATTGTAGATATATCAATTGGGTCTGGCATTCACAACTATGTATTTTGATTGCTGGTGGTTTTCTGTGATGGTCTGTGTCTTTTGTAAAGAGAAGCTTCTTTAGTAACAAAGAACTAAATTTATATTTTTTTCAGATATTTAGTTGTTGGTGTATATATACTGTTAAATTCTGAATGGTGATTTTTATAACATTAAATGTTACCAAATTTATTAGTTTTAAAAGTCTGTTTTTTGAATTCAATGGATTTCTATAAGCTTATTTCCTCAAACAGGTGAGGTTGGTACTCTTTTTTTTCCTGATTTGAGTGTTTTTCATATCTTAGTCTTACTTAATTAGGCTGGGTAGGCTATGTGCAATGTGAAATGCAATTATAAAAGAATGGATGTCATTGCATAGAAGGTGTATAAGACATTTCACCATTGAAAAGGATGTCTAATTTGTTATTATATAACAGGAAGATAGTCTACAAAATAAAATTGATTTTATAAAGCAAAGAAATGCTGATACAAAAAATTTGGTATTAAGCAGAAAGGTAGTATATATGTGTGTATAGTGGATCAGAGTTCTGAGGAGTGACACTGCGGATATGGTAATTTGTAGAATTGGCAACTTGTGTAGAATTTGTTATGCATCCTGGCAACCTAGGGTTGGTCAGTTTATCTGAAAGATAAACTCCATTAATGTTCTGAACTATTTTCTTTGTAAATTTATAGGAGCTTGTCAGTTAGATCTTCCTCTGATGATGCAGTTGACCTTTGTTAAGTCTCAACGTAATCACTAGTGCATTGAAAGAAGTAATTGTTAATGGATCCAGATGACAGACTAACATACCACAATATACTGCTTGGGGAGGTCTTTTGTATTGTGTTCCTCCCAATGACCATCTATGGAACAACATGTCTTCAAGATGGTTTCCTTTAATTACTCTCAAGACTCACTATGATGTCATGGGTTGTTTTTAACCCTTTAGATACACGGCAATTTGAGGTAAATTAAGTGACAATTTCTGGTTTCCTTGGAGGCTCAATTGTACCATTTGCTATTTTTCAGGAAGCTTTCTTATGAGGGAATATTTTGTTGAAGCAGATATGTGAGAGAATGCTTAGCTGAGAACAGACACATGGTGTCATTCTGGAAATCTTTCTAGTGAAAAGGTATATTATGTTTTTCTGGAGCTGATGCTTGAGTGGACATGCGGTGTTTGGAAAGTGTAAGTGTAAACCAACAGACAGTGGATGAAACTCTGACATTAGGTTGCCTTGCTGGTCTTCGCTGATGTTTGTTGTGACTTTGTAGAGAGAAATGCACCAAAGAACTTCTGGTGGTATACTGGCTGCTTCTTGCTGCTTTGACAGACTCATGCCAATCAGGAGAGCTATGTATTTTTTTCTATATTGAGCTACTGTCAATTCATGTTTGGTATGGTTCTAGTGAACTGGAATGCAGACAACCAAGATGGGAATTGCCCAAATTAACCTCCTTCTAAATAGGTCCATGCTCCCCTTGTCTTATTAGCCATTTTTCTCCTCTACCTTTGGTCAATGGGCTATAAGGGAGATTGAAGCATTTAAGAACCTTTATTCAAGTAGGATTTGAAAAATCTAAGCCTACAGTATGCCTTCATAATATAGTTAAGACCTTTAGAAAACTCTCAATACTAGCTGTTTAAAATACAAAATTTTCAGTTGACAAATAATAAACATGTAATGCATGGTAATAAATAACTAATTTGGATGTGTCCTTGACTTAGCCATGAAATATGATTTCTCATCAGAAATGTTTTAATCAGTTATGGATAGGTCAGCACATATATCAGAGGAGAAATGTGGTTTTGTTCTATTTGCTCAAAGGCGTAGGATAAAGAAGTAAGGCTGAAAAATATTTCAGAATTTTAGACAGGGTGTTATAAATTGACTTCACCTTGTGTCTTCTTATTGTTGTGAGTTAGTTATTTCTACAGTTGTGAGAACAGTTCAGAAACATTAGGCATGCTTTGTATGTTTGGTGATCAAATGCTGGTAGCATATCTGAGCCTGGATAGAAAACAAGAGAGTAAAAGAACTTATTCTTTTTTTCTTTTTTTTAAGAAATTAAGATTTATATAAATTTTATAAGGAAGGGGACCAAGGGGATTCATTTTGTGGACTCAGTTTATCTTATTAAATAAATAATTCTAGCCAGTTTTGTGCATTGTTGACTTAATTTGGTTTTATTTACAATTCTGACCTATTAACATTTTGTAGAATAAATTAAACTGAGTTTATTTTAATTTTTAAATTGTTCAAATATATGAACAACACTCAGAAGCTCTAAAGATGCCTAGAAGTTCTAGACCACAACCTTATCAACTGTATGCTCCAAATCTGCTTTCAAAACAGGAATTATACATCTAGGATTACACACACACAGAAGACACAGAACTATTGTGTAGCTTGTTGGATATGTACATCTTCAAACATTGTTCATTACATTTTAAATAGAAAATAAAGATTTATATATTCAGGTGAATTCCCTGGCTTTTCTAGTTTTGGATCTTTTGATTTCAAAATAGATAAAGAATGCTTGGACTAAATGCACTAATTTAAAAATATCCCATGTACACAAAAAGCTGTACAGAAGTCAGATATTAAATCTTACATGGGATAATAAGATATAAAACATAGGAAATGGAGAGATGGCTCAGTAGTTAAGAGTGTATATTGCTCTTGCAGAGTTCTGAGTTCAATTCCCAACACTCATATTGAAGAACTTGACTGCCTGTTAACTCTAGCTGCAGGGGACTCAATGCCTCTCTTCACATGCATATACTCATACATGGAAATATATATCCAATTAAAAATACAATTTTCAATTAAAATAAACATAACTCAGTGGCACTGTATTCTCAGAAAACTACACATCTATCAACTCTACTTAGTAGTAAAAGTGTATTCAGGATACAGAAAAGAAAGCTCTCTCTACCACTCAACTACTTCTTTTGTCCACTGCCATAACATTCAGGAACTTCTTCCTCTTGATTGGGTGTCTCCTTATCCTGTTTTCACATGGCTGCCTATTCTAAGCATTTCATTCAAATTGAATCATTAAAGCATGTTTTTACACATTTTTCTTTCATTTAGCTTAATGCTTCTGAAATTTAAAATATGATCACATGTAACATGTATTAGTACTTTATTCCCTATATGAGGTAATAATATTTCCTTGAATGGATGTAGCCCACATGATCTGCTTATTCTCTGATACACAGTTAACTTGCTTCCACTCGGGGCTATTCTGAATTAGTCCTGCTATAAATGTTTGTAGGCACATTTTGTTTCAATACTTGCTTTCAATTTGTTTTGTTAAGTTTAATAATGTACCAGTGTTTTCCAGTTAATCCTGGAGTTATGATTCAGTCTTTCCCATCCAAGAGAAAAAGAACATTACCCAAGGTTGAAGGAGGTAAGGAAGTGACTGACTTTTTCCAGCAGAATAAGAAAACTGCCAATACAGGATAAATGATCAGAGCTGAACTATCTCCCACTTCTAAAAATGTCTATGTTTAGAGTGGGAAAGATTAGCTGTAGAGAACCCTGGGCTGTGACTAAATAGAAATTATTTCACTATTTACAGGTCATTGTTGCTGTGTTTTTTATTCCCTTTAACTTTTCCCATATGTCTTGAGCCATATGAATATTATTGTCTAATATTCCAGTTAGTTGCAGCTTGAGTGTTATCTGGAGGGAAGAAGCTCAAGAGCAAACAGCCTTAGAAAGTCTCATCAGTGGAGAGAATCTTTTGTTACTGTACTAAACAAGATTTCAAGGATCCAGGATATTTAATATTGATACTAATCGATATCATGAAACAATAATTCTGGTTATTTCTGGCTTATAACACATAGGTCAAATTCTGGATGCAATTAGATTAAAGCCCAAAGCCTTTACTGTGTCTTGCAAAACTTTTACAGCATGAAATCTATCTATAGCTACAGATGCTTGCTTGAATCTCACGGAATGCAAGGATATTGTGAACTTTGGTTTGGTTCTTGCCTTTCCCCTAGTACCTGAACTCATACTGGTGAGTACTCTGGCCACAGTACAGGTATGTGGATGACTTCCTTGTCTACCTGTCTCCACAGGCGGGCTGCTTCTTCTTTTCTTTCTGTACTTTGATCACAGCACACTTGTTGATCCTGACCACTCTCTTGGTTTGACAACTTTTCTGTTTCCCTTCACCTTAACTTTTTGCTTGTTGAAGACCTGGCATGTTTTTCCAAGTCTGAGACCACTTAGAGCATCCATCTTTTTGCATTATGATTCTTGGTCCCATCTCTGAGTTCTTTTTGTTTCCACATCCCCAGTTTGCAGTATTTATTGATACAATTCGCTATTTGATTTTGTTTGATTTCTCATAAATTGGTGTAATCACATATCAAAATTTCTTGCATCTGCTGTAGTAGGCTAAGAACTAAGTGAAGCAGATGCCATAAACTTCATGTTTAAGCTAAGTAAATAAGGAAATGACACAGCATTTGTCATATTTTAAAAATTTCTTTAAGTTAGTTAGCTCATATAAAACAACAATCCAACCTCAAAGACCTTGGATTCTTTTATCAGTGTGGGTCCTGCAGAAGAATTGAAACTCATGGTCTGTCGAATGCTAGACAGGTGCTTAACCATTTGTCTGCATCCCCCAAACAATTAAGATTTCAGAGTTAGGGTATCACCATGGGGACAAAACTAGTATTACCTAACTATACAGAGAATATCTTCTATATTATATGGATTCATCACATATTAATTTAAAAATCAATAGGAAAGGGAGGAATTGAAGGTGGAACATCCAGTAGGCAGAAAGAATTCTCTGATAGAGGCAGTTGCAGGGAATCATGTATGCGATGAGGAGAGATAGATGACACCTCTGAGAGGACCTAACCAGCTATGTGGCACAAATATAGATTAGTATAAATCCATGATTTTAAATCATTAGCTAGTCAGGGAATGAGCCTACCTGTATGCTCTAGGTATCTCTAAATATATTTGGAGTTGAGTTGTTATTCTGGGAGCTTGTGGCCAGAGGAAAACAGCTCATTACACCTAACTAGCTCAGATTGGTTTTTACCTAGTACTCCTCCTGGACCAACCTGTCAAATGCTGAGATTATCAATACTAACTACCATGACTGGCCAAGCAATTTTGATTTACTATAAAGTCCCTTTTCAGTAATCACATCCAGAAGAGCAGAACTGAGTTGATGCCATGTGGTTTTCCTCTAATATTAGGGAGATGGTCAGCAAGGTGGTCAGAGATCATGCATTCCTGGGCAGCATGAAAAGTTATCCCAGTAGTGTGAAAAGAGCCAACAACTTATACCATGAGATGCCCTGATATGTAAATTGTTGTAATGCTTAATACTGTTGCATTAATAGAAATTAGAATCTCTTAGGAAACAAACTTCCATGCACAATTCTGAGTGATTATTGAGATTAGGTAAACTTCTGAGAGCACCTCTGAATATCTGGATTAGGTTGATTTGGGAGGGAGGACCCACCTTAGCTTTAGCTAGAATCATACCATGGGCTAGGGTCTGAGAATGAGTCAAAACAAAACAAAACAAAAACAATGTGGCCATAAGCATTTACCACTTTCTACCTCTGACTACACATGAATTGTGACAGGTTATCTGTCTGCTCTTGTAAATGTGCTTTCTCTGCCATGACAGACTATCTGTCATGACTATGGCATCCCTTAGTTCTATAAGTTCAAGTTACACCAAGTTCTTCTTTCCTTAAATTGTTAGTCAGACATTTAATCACAGTAATGAGAACAGTTATAAAAGCAGTTTGGAACAATCCAAAACAGACAAACAAACAAACAAAATTTTTAAATCAGAACTAGATTTGGGCTTTAGTTTATTCACCATTTAGCCATTTGATCCTGGGTCACATAATGTTTCTCTGTACTCCTATGTCCTTATTTAAAATACATGAAGAGAAATGTGTACAGCTTAAACTTTCAGGGTGATAAAACATAAGGAGAATCCCATTGCCATATTGTAGACATAATTAACTGTTTACTTAGGATTTGAAGGTAGAGAATGAGTTACAGGGAAAGGAACCAAAATATGAAGAGGCTCTGAGGTAGAGAGGAAACCCTAAGTGTGGAGTGGACGGCACTAACCCACAGAGCAAAATAAAATCTTGTAGGACATGATACTGTGGAGGCAGAAAAGGTAAGATGTTGAGGGCTTGAAACAGTGGGAAGCCAGAAATGAAGCCAGTCAGGGAAGCCACATGGCTCACATTGCATTTGTTTTTTGACTGAATCACACATCACATATCACACAATCCATGAGGCACTCACTAAGAATGTGAAATCAAGTTTTGACTAAAGTTTCCCTATTTTCCCAGTTTCCCTATTTTCTCTTCTTTATATTAGCTTACTTAAATAAAAATGTGTCCTTTAATAAATTGCTTTTGTTAAATTTGATTTATTTTTATCATATTGGTTTGCATAAGGACATCTCATCAAAGTATGAATTACACTTATGCATATGTACCTCATTTCCATTCACTTCCTGTTTCATGCCTTTCTACCCTTCAAATTGTCCCCTTTGTTCCTTTAGACATTTTTCTTCAACTTTCATTTCTTCTGTACATGAAGAATTATAATGTGATATGTAAGTATTCTTTTATTCTTTAAATCAAGGACTCTGTAACTACAGCCAAATTACTCAATCTTGCTATATGAAGAATGCTATGAGAGGTAAATGAGACATAAACGCTTGACATGATGTGTATGCTCAATAACTATTAGCTGAATTTCTATTATTAGAATCTGTTTATGTACATATCTAAGGTATATACAATATACCTTAATGAGCTGAGAAGGGACCAATTGTATTTCAGGTGCTCATTTCTTTGTTTCTCATTGAATTTCACCATGAAAGTTATTCCTGTGGGACAAAGTGCTGAAATTCTCTTTTCTAATCTCTCCTTTCTCCGGAGACCAATTACTCATTTGTAACTCTCAGTTTCTCTGTCTGTAATGAGAATTGAAGACTTGAGTGCAGGTCTCTTTTGGGATGATAGTAGGTCACAATGAGCTAAGAGGGATTAGAGCCCTTGGAAAAAAATGCTAATATGAATTTAAGAAAGCTACTGTCATTTTTGATGTCACGGTTGAAAGGTGACAGATATACACAATGAATTACCCTTAATAATTGCTCTGTAGAAGTAGCATAAAATTGCCCTGAAGATGTCTAGACATAGTGGGTCTCCTGGTATTAGGAAAGCTGTAGAAATGTCAATTAAGATGAATGCCCAAAGGCAAAAGAGAAATAAAAAAAAAAAAAGAAAAGAAAAAGGCCATCAGCTTTTGAGTCTAGGAAGAATCTAAATATCTTCCTCTGAACTCTTAATAGGTGTATATAAATTTTCCACTGCCTTCTCTGTCCAGGACACAAGATGCATTGTTTCTGTTTCACCAAAGCAGAATTGGAGGCTTAATGATTTCTCCTGGGTAAATCAGCTGTTACTGGAATCTGTTTGTTCCTAACTCTAACTCCAGTACTTTCTAGTTAGATTTGCAAAGTCACTGTACCTTACATGAAGCCATGAAACAAGTCATCATGGCAGAAAGAGTCCAGAATCTCTCTCTTCCCAATCATAGTTGTTCAACTAACCATTTTGCTCACTATAACACTGTTTAAATGATATGTAGATAATTGCAGTATAGCAAGCCTGGCCAAGAGCAAGACTTAAAAGGAGCCCGGTCAGTTCTAAGTGTTTCTAGCTTTAATGGACTCTGTTGTCTTTGTACCAAGCCATGCCTTAGTTTTTCCCCTAGTACTTACATATCAAAACAGATCCATCTTATACTTTGCCTTTAGTGCTTATGAAAGATAAATTATTCTTATTATGGTAGAAAAGGTAATAGCTGAACTGTCAAATCAAAAATATTCTGTATCTCAGATTTTTTATCTCCTAGGATAATTTGCTTATATTTTTATATCCCTTATGATTCTGTTCTTCTAAAAATTAGCTATCAGCCAACTGCATATATTAAGTAATAATTAATTTGCTTTCCTATTTTTAATTAACTGGGGACTGAAACAGCTGCTAGATATAACTCCTGATCAGCATGAGCTGCAAGGCCTATGACCATGCTGAAATGATTGTATCCAGTGGGAAGAAGGGAAATTTCCAGCCTTGCCATTTGAAATGGAGAGCTGCAATTATGTGTTCAAATAACCATCTGACCTTGAAAATTTGTAATTCTTCTCTGTTTGTGAAAGTACTTCACTCTGAGCGAATCTAGGCTAGGATGTATTGACAACTGGTAAGTTTTCTAGTAAAATCCTAGAGACTTTCCAGGAGTTGGTTGAATGACCTATTAAAAATAACTGGAGTCAGGACACTTTTGAGTTACTTTGATAATATTAGGGTCTCCCCTACTTTAGCTGGATGTCCATGATGTAACTTTATTATGAGGCACAATGTTTTCCCGACCTGCTAACTGCTATGAATTCATGGGTTCAAAAGAATTTTTTTTTATTTTTTCCCCAAGGTGTGGAGAGAGTATTTGGTTTTCAACTGCTGCCCCTGAAAAAAGTCAAAGTAAATAATGAGAAAATTCTGCAGCTAGTTTGCATGTACAAATGATTTTTCTTGATCTCTGTTTATTAAAAAACAACCACATAGCACCTTAACTAAAGATATTTTGTCTTATTTATGAAAACATTTAATTTTAATCTTTCACAGAAATTCTTTTAGGTTTGCTATAAGGTGTGTGTGTGTGTGTGTGTGTGTGTGTGTGTGTGTGTGTGTGTGTGTGTGAGAGAGAGAGAGAGAGAGAGAGAGAGAGAGAGAGAGAGAGAGAGAGAGAGAGAGATAAAGGAAGAGAGAGCTTCAATATATGGAGAATAAAGAGTAATTAATCCCACACCAGCTTACTCCCTTGACTTCCTGAGTTTCCATCTCTTTATCCTCACAAATTCTCACGTTACCTTTTTATATATCATGATGCTTTCACAGTTATCAGCCAGATTATTCACGTCTATAAATCTACAAGCCACAAATATGCCTTGGGTAAGCACAACCTTGGGTCTTCAGGCAGGAAAGAAGACCTGGGAAGATCAAACCTAGCTGTCAGTTCTCAGCTGTCAGTTCCTGGTTATGTTTTAGTAAGTGTTTCTTCCAACAAGCCTTGTCCATGAGTGCTACCTGATGAAATACCATTCTTCTATGAACTAACAGCATTTAAGTTTCTCTTATATATTGTCTTTAAATGTTCATTTTCTCTCATCTCCTCCATGATACAATTCCCTTAAGCATCAAAGGGAGGGTTCTTTTTCAAGTGTATATTCACAGGGTCCTAGATTTTAATACCTTTGGTGAGGAATTCCAAAACTGTAGTAAATGAGAGAGTAGCTGAACTCAGTTTTCTGTTTTTAAAGTGGAGAAACTGAACTGCCTTTTCTTCCCAGTTTAGTGTATTGTTGGTCTGTGCCTTAGACTATAAGATATTTGGAAAAGTGGTCTCAGTCCACTGGAAGCGGTGTTAATGACATAGATATATATTGTTTTCTTTAATAATAAAAAAATGTGAAAAACAGTGGGAAGGAGAGAGAAAAGTTGCCATGACAACCTCCAACGCTGTACCTCTCAAAATTCAATTTATACATATAAAAAATGTGCCTTCACTTTTCCCAATAGAGACTTAGATTTTGTTAACTGCTAAAAAGTTTTATGGAGGAGGTTTTAATGATACCTGTCAATTTCAGGGAAGATAAAGATAAAAACAATTATCATAGTTGGAAAAGTACTTTGAGCCTCGAATCCTTTTTGGGTTCCAGGTTAAATGTGGTTAGTCACTATTTGATCTATTGATGAGGTTCACATCTGTCTCAGAAGCTAAGATGATCTCACACCTTGCACAACTTCTCACACTGCCCTCAGAAGGACACCGTGCCACTGTAACATCACATTGAATGAATTGTCAAAGGAAGATAAAATAAATAGATACTTAGCAAGAGAAACAAGAGTGTATGAATATTAAAGCTCAATGTCAGGATTACTTAAGAATCTTGGCTACTCTGTTTTTACTAGCCACATAGAATAGAAGATTTTTGTCTAATTTTCCATAGGTCTGTGTTCAATAATGTGTAAAATAGAGCACTATACTTAAGAGAATATTGTGACGTTTAAAAAAATTCTTCAGAATTAGGACACATAAGAGCTCAGACAATGCCAAGATGGTGATGATGATGGTGGTGGTGGTGGTGGTGGCGGTGGCGGTGGCGGTGGCGGTGGCGGTGGCGGTGGCGGTGGCGGTGGTGGTGGTGGTGATGGCGGTGATGGCGGCAATGGTGATGATGGCGGTGGCGGCAGTGATGATAATAGTCACGCTAATAGTGAATATGATGGTAATGTAATGCTAATGACATTGGTCATGACTTAACTTATTGTTACAGTGTTGTGTTTATTGAGTACATAGAAGATAAACACCATCACTACAGTAACAATAACAACTACCTTACATAGATAACATTCATCTCAGCAAACATATTGATAATAAGAGGCTTCAGGCAATCTTCTAGGCATTTTCTTAATCAGTGATTGATGTGGGAGAATCCAGATCATTATTGGTGATGATACCCATGGGCTGGTGGTCCTGAGTTGTATAAGAAATCAGACTAAGCAGGTGACATGGTCAAGCCAGTAAACATCACTTCTTCATACTTTCTATCTCAGCTCCTGCCTACAGATTCTTGGTTCACCCTTCTTCAACTCACTTTTGGGTAGTCACGTTGGTGAGACTTCATGGCATGGATATGGCTTCTGACATTACTAGAAGATACTATCTCACAGCATGCTCCCTGATGCTCTAGTTCCTTTTTAATTTTCTGCCCTTCTTATGCAATGTTCCCTGAGTGTGCAGAGTGCTTTGCAGATGTATCCATTGGAATTGGGTTTCCCAAGTCTGTATTTTGATTGGTTTCTTCTAATGGTGTCTTTCTGTCACAAAGAGAGTCTTCCCT
>JANHMN010000002.1:172593917-172608948 GCA_030674055.1 Rhabdomys pumilio
AAAAAAAAAAAAAAAAAAAAAAAAAAAAAGAAAAAAAGAAAAAGAAACCCTTTCCTCTACTGCTGACTGCAGGCTGTCTTAACTGTGGACAAGCAAGACACTTTGCAGAGACAAGGGAGGCCTTTCCTTCAAAATTCTGCTTCACAGATGATACTGTCAGTTATTATGGGCCTGTATGCCAAAGACTGTATGCCCCAGTGAAACAGAAGAATTTTAGGTGACTGTCTTTGAATCCAGTCTTCTCTGTCATTTCTATCGTTTTGAAAGCTGCTTGCTGTGTTTCCTGTTTACTAAGGTAATGTCCTATTCGGGTATCTGGTGAGGCTGAAGACTAGATAGTTATAGTCTTATAGTTTTCCCTATTAAATATTAAAGATATAAAAGCTTACGTGATTTAGGATCTAAGAAAATGTTGTAGTGTCTAAAAAGATATTTTTATGTTGATAAATGCAAATTATGATAAGAAAGTGGTTTAGGTACAAAATTTTGGACTCAACAAGGATAGGAGAGACCGTGGAATACTTTTACCGAGACTGCCAAATACATATGGACTGGACATTGTAAATACAGTTCTTTCTTGCTAGTTCTCATCATTGTTCTTATTGTATACAGTTTATTAATGTTAGACAAAAAGACAGTTTTGTACTAAAAGGTAGAAATATAGTGAGAATTTTGGTTTCCTTTAAGGACCCAGTCAAGTTATGTGAATATGTTTTTATTTTAATCCAAGGTGTGGGATATAGGGAGGCTTCAGTTTGTTCACAGCTGTTAATTTTGGTTGTTTCATGCTCTAGGAGCACCATGATTTTTTTTGCCAGCTGTAGATTGTTTAATTCTGGGGACTCTGGAGAGGGAATAAATGCTAGAACCCCAAGGACAAGAGGCACTCCAATGAAGAAGGAATCTGCTACTCCCTCTGCTGATCCCTGCTCCTATTGTTACAGTTTGACAAGAAGAAAAAGAAGAAGAAAATGAGGAGGAGGAGCAGGAGGAGGAGGAGCAGGAGGAGGAGGAGGAGCAGGAGGAGGAGGAGGAGGAGGAGGAGGAGGAGGAGGAGGAGGAGGAGGAGGAGGAGGAGGAGGAGGAGATATCCTGACAAAGAAGATTGTACTTGCCACCAAGGAACTCAACACCTCTAATCAGCAAGAAGTGGTTTATTTGTTGGCTGAAAGCGATCTAGGCTCCCTTCCCACTCTAACCTTCTTTTTCTCTTACCTAGTGTTGGGGAGGGTGGTGGTGGTGGAAGGGGTCGGAGTAGAATAAGAATTGGAAGGGAGGTAGAAGTATAAAAACCCAATAAATAATAAAAATATGCCAAAATAAATGAGCATTATGTAAAAAGCATTATTTAGCATCTGTCTAACTGGTAGTTGGTTGGCTGTTATAATGAAAATATTTCCCTTCATTCTTTTATACCTTGCTTCTTCATTAGAAATCAAATTTCCCATTTTGCTTTGCCTTATATCTGGTTGCCACTTGTTTGTGCTTTTTTTTTTTAATGTGCATTTTTTAAAAAAAATGTTTTAAGGGGTTCTTTACTTTCCTTCTGCCCTACTCTACCCTAATCCCTTACAATTTCAAAACACTGGGTAGGATAAAAAGAAGGTTAGAGAAGAAAAGAAATGAAGAAAGCAGAGGAACAAAAATAAAGAGAAGAAAGACCTGAAGTTAGAAAACTACCAGAAAAGCTTTAGGAGCCAGAAGTCAAAGAAGTGCGAGAACTAGCCAGGAGGAAAGACATAAGGCTGGAGGGGGAGAAGACAATCTAGGCCAATGGTTCACCAGAGAAGAGGAAGTTAGAGATATCCTGACAATGAAAATTGGATTGACCCCAAGAAGCCTGTCCCTAGTCAGAAGGAAGTAGTCTATAGAGGTCTTCATCTCCTTCCCACTCTAAATGTTCTTTCCTACCTAGGGTTTGAGGGTTGGAATGGATTATGGTGAAATAAGAGTTAGAAGGGAGATAGAACAGCTTTTTAAAATAATAGAATCATTTTTTAAAAAACATAGCACACCGGCAGATTTATGGTGGAGATTTTTGGTAGTGACCAAATTTATCAAGGCCTCATTGCCAAAGAAAAGGGGCTGAGACATTTTGACATTTTGATGTTAGATATTTCTGTCCATCTACAATCATTTCAGTATTTAAATATTTTAAGTTCTGTTTTATTAAATCTTCGTTCTTGATCTCTAGCAGACCTGATAAATATTAAAGAATGTGTAATGTTTGGTTTCATTCTTCAAATTGATCTGATCCAGAATTTCCTGGTAAGAGAGCATTAATGAGGAATTGTTTATATTAAGTTGGATTGTGGCCGTGTCTGTGGTAGGAGGGTGTATCTTAATTGATGTGTATAGACTCAGCCTGAAAGTGAACAGTACCATTTACTGATCTGGGGCCCTGGTCTGTATAAAGAGTAGTGGAAACAAACTAAGTATTAAGCATTCATATAATTATTTCTCTCTGCCCTTGACTGAGGATGTGATGGAACTAGTTGCTTCAAGTTTCTACTATCTTGACTTCTCCACAATAATGGGATATAAGTTGGGATTATGAACTACAATCAATTCTTTCTCCCCCAAGTAGCTGTTTGTCTTCTAACAGCAATAGAAATGATGCTGGGAAAGAAGGGGGGCATCTATTTTTGACCCAATTGGGCAATAGTGAACCACGAGTTTTGTGTCTCATTTTTGCAGTATATACATATTGCTTCTTACATAATCAGTCCAGATTCATTTGTTTATGAATTTGACACTGAGGATGAGCTGTTGCTGGATAGACTTCCCTACAGTACTTTTATTTCTTTCTTGTTCTTTTCTTGGATATTCTACTTAGATACATTTCAGATGTTATCCCCTTTCTCCATTTCCCACCCCCAGGAACTCCCTATCCTGTCTCCCTTCCTGCTGCTTCTATGAGAGTGTGCCCTCACCCAACCACCCACTCCCCCCTCCTTGCCCTCAAATACCCCCACACTGAGGCATCTTGCCTTCACAGGACCAAAGACCTCCACTCCCACCAATGCCTGACAAGTCCATCCTCCACTGTACAATCTGCTGGAGTCATCGGTCCCTCCATTCGTGTTCCAAAATTGACACTTTAGACCAGGGAGCTCTGGTTGGTTGGTATTGTTGTTCTTCCCACGGGGCCGAAGCTTTTCTAGAATTTGTGGGAAGTTCAGGCTTGCTGAAATAGAGACCTTAAAACGTAGAAGGCAAAATCTGATCTCAAGGTGAAAGAATACAGGAATGTTTTAAGTAATGCAGTTTTTATAGTAAAGCATAATTTTGATACTTTCGCTGTTTGTCTTTGGATGAGCTGTTTCTTGCCTCCTTACTACTCAATTGGTTGACACATTATGATAGAACCCAATTGAAGTGGGAATTATTTTATCCTTTTAATTCAAAATATAACAGGACACAAATGATCATAAAAATTAAAAAGCTGTATGGCATGTACATTATCTTATAGGTAAATACTCCTTGAGAATAAAGCTGATGAAACAATGACATTTAATAGAGAGAAGAAAGAAAATTTTCAGAGAAGTGCATTTTTTGGGCACAGTATTCAGGAAGTTAAATTTTCTTCTGTAGGTGAGTGAAAAATAGCAAGGCGCAATAGAGTCGGAAGAATGAGAAGTGTAGGAAGCCACTAGTGCTTGAGAGAGTGTGAAACAACCAGAAAGCAGAAATGACAGAGAAGACTATTTGTCAGAAGTCTCAGCAGAAGAAGTATTGGCACTGAGATAATGTAGATTTGATAAACTTAGTAAACAGAAGTTCAAAATGATTCATTAAACAAGCTTCAGCTACTTAACAGTTAATATGGCCAAGCACATATGTGTACATGTGTTCATGTGCATGTGTGTTTGTTGAAGTGTGTGTGTGTGTGTGTGTGTGTGTGTGTGTTTGTAGACCACATGGTTACATTTTGAATCTTCTTCAGATTTACTATATTTGCTAAGACTGAGACTTGGCTAGCTAATTAAGCTACCCTGCTGGGCAGCAAGCCACAGTCACCATTCTATCTTTGCCTGTGCTATCTTGTTTTCTCTTCAGGAATGCACCATTATGCCTCTTATGTGCGGTATAGTGTGGTGTGGTGTGTGTGTGTGTGTGTGTGTGTGTGTGTGTGTGTGTATGTGTGTATATGGTTGTTGTTGTTTTTGGAGATTGAACACAGATTCTTTTTTTTTTTTTACTTTTTTGTTTCTTTGTTTGTTTTTTATTGGATATTATATTTACATTTCAGATTTATCCCCTTACCCCATTCCCCCCACCATCCACGAACTTCCTATCCCATCCCCCCTCCTGATGCTTCCATGAGGATGTACCCTCACATACCCCCCATTCCCACCTCCGCACCCTCAAATTCCCCCCCACTCGGTGTTCAGCCTTCATGGGACCAAGAATCTCCTCTCACACCTATGTCCGACAAGGCCATCCTCCCCTACATGTACAGATAGAGTCATGGGTCCCTCCCTATATGCTCCCAGGCTGGTTGCTTAGTAATTTTTTTAAAATTTTATCTGACAATGCGCTGGGAGGAGAGAGAGTGTAGAGGGTACAGCTATTCAGTAAAGGGAAGGACACAACAAAGGACACCTTGGTTCTTGAGTTTGATGACTGCACTTTGCTCGTTTTGTCTTTACTGACTCAGACTTCTTAAAAGGTTTAAAGTGGAGGGATCTGATGGATCAGGGGCATTATAGCTATTTGCTAAAATAGTACAAATCTGTAGTATAAGAAAGCCTATTATTTTATGTAAGTAATATGTGTTACTTGGAAATTGGAGATAAATTGTGAATGCAAATAAATATGAGAGACGTTGCTCTGCATTTGAATGCCATCAGAGGATATTCACTATATATGGGGAGCTAAATAATCAATTGGCTATCCAACTCATTGGTCCACTGACATTGTCCAGTTTCTGTTGTTGGCAGCTCATGTGCCCCAATGCTTATAAAGATGGAATTATAAAGATAGGAGGCAGTTTGGATGAGCTAGACCTTGCATGAAGGCCCATCAGCAGGTACTTCTCACCAAAACATAAGTATACTATAGAATTCCAAAAACATAGGCAAGAACTTGTACATGACCACTAAACTTGTACATGATCACTAGTAATACCTATGTATGCTATTTCTGTTTTCATTCCTTTTGGCCTACATTATGTGAATACAAAGAATCATTGAACAAACCATAGATGGGTAGATTACTGCTTATAGCCTGTTTTTCATGATTCAATGAACTAAAATTAGTTTTTACATTTATATTTCACAGATTATTTTAAAGAGAAATTTACTATAATTTGTAGCATCAAAGAACTTAAAATGGTTACTCTTTGGCCTTTTTGGTAAACAGCAATAACAAAATATAACTGGTCTAAAGTCCTTGGTCCCAGAGAGTAAGGGTATTTCTCTGGGTTACAGTATGAGGTTTGCTACTTAATACACATGAAGCTATGACTGCAGTCTTGTTATGTTAGATACTCTATGTTTACAGGTCAACATATTAAGACTGGGGCTATGATAGAAGTGTTTGATCCTGGTCATCCCAAAGAGATAGTTTCAGTTCCTTGCATGAATTTTCCTGGAGAAACAAATAGTGTGTATTTATCCCAGATAGAGCACTGATGACATACCCAAGAAACTATTCCATACAAGTCTAACTTACAGACATATGGATGAGAGGTTATTTAGAAGAGTATGGATGACTCAAGGGCAGCTGCATCATCAGAAGGCTTACCCCAGCACAGGTGGCAAATCAGCAATGCCTCACCTCTGGCTTTTACAGCATGACTTACAGTTAATTCAGCTTGTCCGGGAGTCTCCTCTTTCCCAACCATTGTTCAATGTTCTAATAACCTTTTATAACCTTGAAAAGTACCTTGCCATTCATGTATCATTTTTAGCTTTAAAACTCCATGAGCTTCTTTCTTACCCAGAGAGGAAGTATTTCAGTGTAGAGAAAATTAAGACATAGCACCATATATATTTTTACTGTTTTTAGTCCTG
Organism: Rhabdomys pumilio; assembly: GCA_030674055.1. Taxonomy (NCBI): domain Eukaryota; kingdom Metazoa; phylum Chordata; class Mammalia; order Rodentia; family Muridae; genus Rhabdomys; species Rhabdomys pumilio. Next base: position 172,599,935 of record JANHMN010000002.1, read on the forward strand.
TGTAGTTTCAATTCTAATGTACAAGCACAAAAATTATGTTCTGATAAATCCCATCAGCCAGAGACTCAACTTCCTCATGCATGATGTGAAACATTCTGCCAGACAAGGCAGTCATCCCCTGGAAGTGCTAGATTGAGATGGGAGGGCAATCTACAGCAAATGAGATTGGAGCCATTAACCATCTAGTATGAGAGCACAGCAGCAGTCAACCACCCTTTTAGAGACTTTTCCGAAACTGTGACTAACCATGATCCTGGACTAATGTTATCTGGACAGAGTAAAGCTGATGTGAGAAGCAGGTAAAGCTGAGCAGTGGAAGAACTTGAAAGTGGTAGATGCTGTCAGGGTTTCTATAGCTTTTATTTACCAAGGAACCACATTATATAATGGTGGCTGCTAACAGCTTGTCTCCTGAGAATGAGCCTTGACTATGAAGGAGCTGCCTCAGATGAAAAGTAACATCTCCTTTTCCTACTAGTCTGCAGGGACTTTGGCTTTCCCATTGTTTCAAAGTGCAACCAACTCTGGGGATCTGTTTGTTTTTCAGAGGTCCATGGAGCATCTAGCTAAAGCTATCTTCCAGCTGAGCTCATGTCCATGATTAGCCAATGCTCCTTCTCTCATAATACTTCCTCCTTAATTTTTTTATTCAGTGGATAATACTAGCCAAGTCACATTTACTCAAATCTTTGTCTTACCTTGTATTTCTAGAAGAAATGACCTAAGACAAAATTCTAAGCATCAGACAGTACTCATCTTGTTAATCTCATTTCCTACTGTTTGTTTTCAGTGGTGCTGTTCTCTTTAATTTCTCTGTATACTCTGGGCCCAAACCACAATTCATGACTCCTTAATTTGCCATCTCGACTGCTCCAGTTCATGATCATTAGAACTGCGGTGGAGCTAAAATTCCTTCAAGCCTCATTTGTCAGCTAAGAAAGCACCACTTAAAACAAGATTTTAAACTGTCACTAGATCAACAGAATAGAAGCTCATTTAGGCTCCTATTAAACTCAGTTAAGAAGAATTAGAAGAGGATGGCTTCGTATTCTATTCCAGACAGTCATCTAGAGTCCAAAGCATAAGAACATATACCAACCTTAGTTTCTAAGGTTTCTAGGGAGGTCAATGGGCATAATTCATGCATCAAACAATGTGAACAAAGACCACATGGTGTTTTTTTGTTTGTTTTGTAATAACTATGTATGGAAGTAGCACTCATCACCTGTACTGGTATCATATTAGCCAAATAGTCACATCGGATGTGAAGCCAGGTGGAAAGTGCAGTGTTGCACCTGCTGGTTTCTTCTTGGCAATAACTCTATATCGTGGAAAGGAGCAGAGACATTAGATGAGAAGTATGCCACATCTACCATAAGCTCCATTTTCTGTCACTGGTTATTCACATTCATCATTCATTCCAAGACAGAATGTGTACTTTCTCATGAGAGTACGACCAACATTCCATTCTGCCACCACCACTGGATTACCCTAGAATGTTCAGTTTTTATATTAACATTGATACAGATAATACAGAAACATTGAGAGCTCTTTAAGATTCTGGTTTTTATAGAGATGGAAAGAGGTACCTGGCATTATCTTTGTGCTATTGGTGATGAAAATTTCTTTTGTAGATTTTAGCTCCATAATGATGCTAGTAGCATTTTTCTCCTCACAAGAACACGTACCATTAAACTTTGTATTCATCGTCTTACCTTGTGAGGCATTTGAAGAGTGATTTTCCAATACATAGCCTGTGACTCTATAAACAACATTTGTCAAGTATTTGCTTAAAGTTTATTTGGTTTTTGTACTTTGTAATCTCATCAAATAGTTATTGAGGAAAATGTTTCCCCTTTAAATCAAAAAAGACAAAGAGAAATCATCATTGTGTTGGAACACAGTCCCTAAAGTACCCTGGAGGTAACACCTATAGATTGTCTATTGCAAATCTCAGGAATCTTCTCATTGTCACGTGAGTTAGCACTAAATCTAGAATTGAAAGGGACCACTAGATATTTCATTTTATCATTCTGAGACTGTGCAGTTAGTATATTTTTCTTAGTCTTGTTATTTAATAAAAAAATATGAGAATAAAATAATTTAAGCAACATTTTGTATTATTTTGATCAAGAGATCAAACATACTGTCTCACTTTGGGGGAAAGCAGTTGATCCCAAACATTCTGATTTCTGTGCATACCTGTAGTAGATAAACACATCAATGGTACTCAGAGATGTCTATTGATAAGTATGTCCTTGCATATTGCTATTAACATGATACTGGGCTTAGTTTTATGACTGTCTTTGGTCAGTGATATACTAATGATTTCTGTCACTGGCTCATGGCTCAAGAACCAACCTAAGTTATGAGACTTATATTGAACCTCCCATTAGTATGCTATAATGACCATTCTTTGGAGTCTAGCTCATTTCACTGAAGGACTGGTGTAGTGTTTTGCCAACATCCTCTGCTTGACAGCCTTAGCTAAATCTGAGACCGTTAGAATATCTAAGTTAGTGGCATCAAATTTGTGGCTTCAAGGGAATTCTAGTAAAGAGTATCCAAATAATGCTCAGAAATAAAAGGGTATACCAGATCACAGATTTTTGAGCATACAAATTGCTGTGACTTTAAGCCTCTTAATTTTGATATTTTTATGGAGGAATGTAATTTTATAGGTATAAAATGTTTTAAAAATCATTTTCTTCTCTTTTATTGCAGCATTACTAACTCTACCCATTGCCCTTTGTCCTGAGTTCCCACTATATTCCACTTGGTTGAGAAATGAAGCGATTTGCTGCCAGAAGTTCTGGTTTCTAGTTAGTTGCATTTGTTACTTCATTTAGTTTTCTGAGAAATCTCAAGTATCTATTTTCATTCTATTTTTCATATTCTCATTTTATTATATTTACCCTCAATCATGTTGGTCTCAAATTTTATCCAGGTATGTTAATAATTTAGATGTGGATGAAAGAGCTGAGAAAGAAAAATAAATGTCAAAACTACTCCAGTTGAACTTTTATGTTCAGAAGAGTGAGATATATTTTGGTTTTTTTTTATAGCTATATTGGGTGTTCAGTCTTAAGCCCATTTGATACTTTTATTTTCTTTTATGTCTTCTCATTACTTTTTTTCAACTCATCTACATAAGTTTGAGTTCCCTATGTTGAAATAAAAGTAAGATAGATTCCACAACAATCATGCACAGTGTTGAGCTTCAGATCTTACTGATTCTAAATTCATGATTTCTAGGCATCTGAGATGCAAGTTTCTCGATTCTATAATGGTATTTGCATTTGGACAGTTATTAACAGGAAGCATTAACAAAAATGTGCATTTCCCTAAGCAGCTATCAAAAGACAAGGTACAAATTCATTGAATGGTAGTGATCATAATTATTACTATCACGATTAAGAATGATAACTTAAAAAAATAATTATCTTACTTGCTTATTCTTCCAGCTATGCCAGAAGCTATGCCAGAAGCTCATTGACCTATTGTTATGCATTGTGAAAAATTGATATGATTTATTTTCCCTATCTTTTATGGAAGTTGAATGTCAGTGGAAGATTAATGATAATAAGGACAGTAATTATTGAGCAATCAGTACATGACAGAAACTGTTACAAATATTTTACCCAAATTAACATGTTAAACAACTACTCACAAGAGCACTTTTAGAGAACACAATGATGATGATACTTTTGTTCCCTTTTTACAACAGATGAAAGCTAGACATGCTATTATGCTGAGACACAAACTGGCTAAGAGCAGTCCAGCCGATGGGGCAGTGTCTTGATTTACCCAAGGTACATAACTTTAAAATTCATACACAAATTGTGCTCAGCTGTGTATACCAGTTCTAAATTCATTTGATGAATGACTGAGTATTTCTAATGCCAGCACCAATTTTTTCATTTAACAATTTTGATTTTAATTTAAGTTGTATAAGGACTTTGATCTTTCATAAATATTATTTTATTGTAATTTCAGTTCAAAAGAGATTCACCCTTTCCTCCATATTAATGACTACACAATTACCTACAACTCTGATGTAATTTTGATCAAAAGATCAAAAGAATGAGCTCCTTTTCTGGATGCTATGTGGAGATCATTCTTGCTTCTGTCTCCTAAGTGCAGAAGAACCTGTAGTGTGTGGGAGACTCTCCTTTCTGTATGTCAAACAAACAGACCACTTGTCTAGGTTTCCTGAGTTCTGAGATTAAAGGTTCTTAACATCATGCTTGAACCTACATTCTACTTGCTGGTGTCTCTTTTCTTCTCAGTCTATACATTTTATAATTCTCTTGGCTCAGCCTGCTCCTTTTTATTATAATTCTGCATAAGGACAAACACTCATAAACACTAGAATTGATACTAGGTTATTCCAAGAGTTCCTCTATCAATACAATTAGTCCAAAACTTTTTAATTTAACCTTACATAGATTTTTTTTGAATAAAGGCAAAACACAGATATATTCTTTACCAAAATATCACAAAGACCATTACTAGCCCAAGGATTACATTCTTGTAGCCCAGAGGATTACATTCCTCTGAAATCTCTTGAGCTGGCTTCCACAGTTCAAATCACCGTCAGCATTACTGTCTTTCATGCTCTTACTAATATGGCCCATTAATCCCCATGTCAAAGATTCAACTGCTTTTCTAATCTACAGTCCCAAACTTCATATTCTTCCAAAAAAGAACATGGGCAGGTCTATCATAGCAGTGCCCTAGTCCCTGGTACAGACTTCTGTCTTAGTTAATGTTTCTATTGCTGTGAAGAGACAGTACAACCATGGCAACACTTGTTTTTTTTTTTTAATTTTATTGGACATTTTATTTATTTACAATACAGATGTCATTTCTCCTTTCCTAGAGACCCCTATCTCATCCTCCCTGCTCCTTTCTACTTTTATACCATTTTGATTACATGCATGTATTAAGGTCAGTTCCAGATTGAGGGCCTAATAATACAATAGATGCAAATAATCAAGGAACAAGAAAGACAATAAACAAATAGAGTCAAAGAAAAGGCAAGGCATTAAACAGTGAATGCTCCCATGATCACTATTTCTAAGGGCTTATCAGGATGACCAAAATATCTGAGCCTACTTCCCTATCTTAGCCCAAGGTCATTTTCATGTCTGAAGCTACTTCCTTGTTCTAGCCTAAAATTTAGATTCCTGTCTGAAATTACTTCTAGTTCTAGTCTAAGTGTTCTAGTCTAAGATTTAGATTCCTATCTGAAATTACTCTTTGGTCTAGCCTTATGTCAGATTCCTACCTGAAGCCTACTTTCTTGTCTTTGACCAATGTCATATGCCTGCCACACAGCCCATTTCCTTGTCCTTGGACCATGTCAGATTCTTGCCAAGCAGCCCCAAAGGCTCTCTGCTTCTCCCCCTTTTTTATTTTATTAACAAGACTAAGCCTGTCTTAGGTCTTTCTGACAAGAATGCCTTCCTTACCTTTCATGGAATATGCATTATCAAAAGCAACATATTTCTGTCTTGGGTTGTTAAGGCTCTGTGCAGAATCTTACCTGTCCTCAGCTTGCCAGCCTGTTAATTTAATAACTCTGGGGTACATTTTCAGGTTCAAGCCATGTACTTGGCTGCCAACATGTTGATGTTGTTGAAGAAAAACTTTAACACAATGAGTAGGAATAAAAATATTTCCAAAACAACAAGGGCTAGCATGATCAAGCTATATATGCCATCTTAGAGGCTTGACCAAAATAGAAATACTGAACTCAGGCCATGAGTAATTTTATCTGCAGTATCTACTGCATCAATGGTCAGCAGAGGAGCATTCTTGAAATTCATAAGCTCCTTATATATCATTAAAACATCCTGAGAGAGTGTTAGAATTATGCCAAATACACTGCATGTATCATTAAACTACTTCAAAATTATAATGACTACCACTGTAAATTCTAGAACTAATATGAATCCAGTGGTATTTGACATGACACTCAAGATGGCTCTTTACCCTTAAATTCTGAACCTCCTTCCAGTAATTTGAATAGGATAAAGAACATCAATCTGATTTTCCAAATGCCTATCTAAATCCTCTGGTATATTCAACACATTAGTAACATTTTTTTGCTAAATGATTAACAAAAGTAGCTTTCTTAACTTCTTGTGTCACAGCAATTGTAAGCAGGGGTGCTAGCAATTAATGTAATTAAAGCTGTTATGCCATCAATAATCAAGCCCACTACCCTCTTGCGTCTGCTTAAAGCCTGACTCATTTCTTCCAGTACTTGCAAGCTATTTTTAGAATACCAAGGTTCTGTGATACTCAGGGCACTAAGACAAAAGCTAGTTGATAGACCTCCATAACTGACATGCTGGATTTCAAAACACAAAAACAATTAGAAGGTATACAATCCATGCAACTTACATTAAATACTGTAGAAGAAACAAAAGTAATTTTAACTTGACAATTAAAATAGCCTTAACACATGTGATAACACCTGTTTGAAATCTAGATCCTACCCCAACTTTATCTCTTGCTAACATAATATCATAGAGAACTGCAACTAATTTCCATATAAGTTTCTGAAAATGTCCAGAACCAGACATCCAAATGAAGACTCTAATTTTTAATATTGGATTGATTTCTATACCAGTCCATGATTGAGTCTGAATAACTGGTTACATTTAATAATGATAAAAGAGTCATTATAACTTTTTGATCCTCTGTTCCACAAGGTCTAGAACTTGAGGCAAGGCAGCTTGTCCCATCAGGGGTATAGGTAAGCAATGGTGGATAGGGAACATATTTCCAATACAGCTTCCCAGTCACCATTGTCAGGGCACTCAGCAAGCTTACAGGTCACTATCATTCTTTGTCCTGGCATCAGCATGTCTCAGTCATCACTGGCTGTCACCATGCTTCCTCAGCATCCTGCAGAAAAGACACAAACATGCCCTTTTCTCCGTATTTAATACCTGATTGGGATCATGCCTGATGCCAGTAAGTGAATTTTTCTCTTTTACCTTTGCATAAGTATGCCTAGTTGTAGAGCGTCACAGACACTCAGCAGAAAGTTTCTTGGCATTCAAATTAAAAAAACAAACAAAACAACAACAACAAAAAACTTTAAAATAAAAAGAATACAATTTAAACAAATTTGTGATGTACAGGAGTATATCTCCCCCTTTTTTATTTTATAAAGATATTGTTTTAAAGTTTCATGGGCTCTTTCCACAGTCTCTTGTCCTTTACAATTATAAGGAATCCCTGTAATGTACATAATGTTAAATTGCTGCTAAAGAGTCTCAAATGTTCTACTGCCATAGCCAGTTCCATTATTTGTTTGTTTGTTTGTTTGTTTTTTCTTTCTATTTTTGTTATAGGGTACTTTATTTATCTACATTTCAGATGTTATCCCCTTTCCCCATTCCCCACCCCCAGAAGCCCCTTAACCCATCCTCCCTCCTCCTATTTCTATGAGGGTATGTCCCCATCCACCTACCCATCCACCCACTCCCACCTCCCCTCCTTCGAATTTCCCCTCACTAGGGCATCCAGCCTTCAAGGGACCAAGGCCCTCTTCTCCCATTGATACCTGACAAGTCCATCCTCCTCTACAAATACAGCTAGAGTAGAGACATGGGTCCCTCTATGTGTGTTCTCAGGCTAGTTGTTTAGACCCAAAGGGCTCTGGTTGGTTGGTATTTTTGCTGTCCCCATTGGGCCACAAGCCCCTTCAACTCCTTCAGTCTTCTTTCTAACTCCTCCACTAGGAACCCTGTGGTCAGTTTGATGGTTAGCTGTTAGCATTAGTATGGGAACACTTATTAATGAAAATATTTGATTGCAACTGGCTTACAGTTCAGAAGTGTAGTCTACTATTATCATGGTGGGAAGCATGACAGCATGCAGGCAGGTATGGTACTAGCAACATTTCTGAGAATTATGCATCCAGATCACTAAGCAGCAGGAAAAAACCTGCCCCTAAGTGTTGCACCACCTCCAACAAGGCCACACCTCCTCAACAAACTACACCTTCTAATAGTGTCACACTGTATGAGCATGACCATTTTTTATTCAAATCATCACACATATAGTTCAGATTCATTAGAGACATACAGTAGATCAGACCAGTTGTCTCTGTCCATCTCATGTTAGAGAACAGATCTACACATGAGTATATAATTTTTGTTGACAGATAAAGTGGTTTTAGGAAGTCATAATCTCAGAATAGTTATAGAGAGGAAGGAAGGAAGGAAGGAAGGAATGAAGGAAGGAAGGAAAGAAGAATAGCACAAGGCTGGGGTGTACATAGGGTCCAGCTTTAGCCATGCCCTAGCTGAGTACATCTATTTAAAGAGTGAACCTCAGCTCTGAAATGACTGTTTAAAGATTCTGCAGGTTTTAATTATTTAACTTCTTTCCTGCCCCCAAGAAAATGTCCACTATTCCTAAAGAAAAAAAAAAACCTGCCCATAACCTATTTAACACAAATGTTGCAGGCAGAGCAAGTATTGTGCTTAAGGTACAGTGACCTGTCATTGGTAGAGATGATGGACATGATGAAAGAAGATGATTCATTAATGAAAGCTTAGTGTAACCAATAGAGGCTGCCTATATTACTGTTCTATTGCTGTAAAAAAAAAACCTATGAGAGAGGCAACTTACAACAGGATGTTTTTAATTGAAGACTTGATTACATTTTTAGAGGGTGAATGTATGATCATTTTGCAGGGAGCATGGTAGTAGGCAGACACAACATTAGAGCAATAGCTGAGAACTTACATCTTCACTGCAAGTTGGAGGCAGAGAAAGACCTCAAAGCCCACCCCTAGTGACATATTTCCTTCAATAAGATTCCATTTCCCATTCCTTCCCAAAACAGTTCTACCAATGAAGGACTTAGTGTTGAAATATATGAACTTTTGGGGACCATCCTCATTCAAACCACCACAAAGGATTAGACTGATTATATATATGTGTGTGTGTGTGTGTGTGTGTGTGTGTGTGTGTGTGTGTGTGTGTGT
>JANHMN010000002.1:172623198-172675906 GCA_030674055.1 Rhabdomys pumilio
GAGAGTGGCTAACCAATGGCTGGTCTATCTTGAGACTCATGGTACTAGAGGAATCTCACCCCTGAAATATCTGGACCAGAAACCAGAGGCTGAATGGCTCAGAGACTTAGGATAGAACCAAACACGACTGGCAAAAAAAAAAAAAAAGAAAAAAAAAAGAAAAACAGAAAGTAAAGAAATGATTGAAGGCTTTCTTAAGCCCTCCATCTAAAGAGGTCAATCCTCCCTTGACCTTTCCTCTTTTGGTAGTTCTCCCCATACCCACCCCACAGTTCTCTCTCTCTCTCTCTCTCTCTCTCTCTCTCTCTCTCTCTCTCTCTCTCTCTCTCTCTCTCTCCTCCCTCCCCCCCTCTCTCTCCCATTTCCCCTTTCATTTAAAGCTTTCTTCTGTTTGCCTCATACATATGAACATATTTTATCATTTTCTGCCTAATTCTGTCTTTCCTCTTATCTTTAGGGCCAGTCAGATCTGAGGTTATTTCCCCTAATAATACTAAATAGTAACATCTTTTGTGGACTGACCACTGAATGGTTGTTCTTAGCCATTGCTACTACTACTACTACCATTACTACTATTACCACCACCACCACCACCACTATTACTACTGTTACTACTTCTACTACTACTACTGTTACAACATTTAACAGGGGTTGGGGATTTAGCTCAGTGGTAGCAAGCATGAGGCCCTGGGCTAGGTCCTCAGCTCTGGAAAAAAAAACACTACTTTATTTAACACTTAAGGCTGATTTCCTTCATACCTGCATGCATACTACAAAATCTTCAGGTATTTGGATCAAAAATATTAAATATGTGTCACAAAAGTTTAAATTACTGGGAATAAGGTTCTTATATCTTTGCTGGATAGTATATAGGAAATTTAATCTCTCTATTAAAAATAGATGTTCAGTAAAACCTACTGTCAAGATACTTACAGATATTTAATTCTCTATAATTTTAACTTTTTCTTTCTCTTTCTTCATTTTGACAGTGTCTTAAGGTACCCAATCTCTCCTCAGTATAAGATCAAGGATGATGTGTTAATCTAATACTCCTGTCTCCATTTTTGTAGTGGTGGCACTAAAGGGTTACATTGTCATGTATGGATTTTGTGGTTCTGGGAATTCAAAGGGGGCTTTAGACATGCTCAGTAAGTATGCTACCAGCCCAGCTATATCACCAGTCCCTGCTTTATTTATTTAGTTTTTAACATTTAATTTCCTTTAGCTTTTTTCAATTTTTGAGAATAATTTTAATAATTCAATTCTTTGATCTTTCCTCTACTCCTCTTCCTCCCTTTCTTCCTTTTTTCCTCTCCTCTCTTTCTCATTCTGAGGCATAAAGAAGGCTTAGCATTAAGTGACTCACTTTTCTGTTAGGATATCATTTTAATCCATGGAAAAAACCTACCTAAAGGGTCATATTTCTCCTCAGTTAAATATCCAGTGTCAACTTTTACCAAGAACATTGTCCAAACTCCCTGGGAAATCCATTAAAGTAGAAATAGTCAAGAGAATCAATTTCAAAAGTTACATTTTAATTTCAGTCTTATTTGAGTAATGTTTTTAATGAGTTATTTAATATCACAGAATTGATTTCCAGATTCTTCCTTTTAATCTAACAACTCACTGGAACTGCATGTCTTTCTGGAGTCAACTCAGGTCTGTCACCATCAGTATGCAGCTAGGCATACTTCCTCAGCCTCTTGATCAGGTCTGTTGCCATCAGTATGCAGCTAGGCATACTTCCTCAGCCTCTTGATCAGGTCTGTCACCATCAGTATGATGCTCGGGATGTTCCCTTGGCCTCTTCTCTCACTTTATCTCTTCTGTCTCAGTGAATTGCACTGTTTTGTTCAGCACAATGTCAAACTTGGACCTACTCTTCCTTTAACTCATTGCCCACTTCCTATTTAACATTAAGCCCTGTTGCTTCTTTCTTTTTCATATATATCATTACAGAATTTCATATGTGTTATAGATATGTGTGCATCTATTGATCTATCTGTAATAAATCCACCTACCTATATACTATTTGTATATTAGTTAATTTTCTGTTGCTGTGATAAAACACCATGACCAAGGAACATTATGGAAGAAAGAGGTTATTTTGGTGTATGGTTCCAGAGGAAGGGATAAAGGTTCATCTTTGTTATAGGCAAAAGCAGAAATTTAAAATTTGAAATGTATAAAAGTCAGATAATTGAGGAAAGAATAAAAATGAACAGGCAGTAGATAAATGCGTGGTGGCGGTGCTAGGCTTCAATCAAGTGCTCTGTAAAATCAGTGCATGCTTTTAACTGCTGCGTTGTTTGTCCATCCCACTATACTTTTATTCATTTTGGCATGCATTCATGTGTGTGGGTTAGAGTAATGGTATTTTTTTCCTTTCTCAACAGGTATTATAAATTTGTGTTGGAGGTCCCTGTGGGAATTAATTATGGTCATGACATTTTGCAGTCACTGCTTGATTCATTCATTCATTCATTCATTCATTCATTCATTCATTTAATATTTTCTATATTTTATATCCACATTTTTTAACACCAAGAAAATTCTCCCAATAGTATACCATGGATGAAGAAGAACTATTGAATTTTGACTCAATATAAAGAATGTTTTATTTTGATTTCTCTGGCTGGAGAAAAGACTCACCATTAAAACACATACACATTAACTTCTGAAATGCAGAGCTCACTAAGCAGTCAAAAGCAGAAATAATGCTTTTGTCTTTCCTCTTTATTTTTCTCTAATCTTCACAAATGCCTTCTGTTGAAGAGAAGGGCACAGAGGTGGGGCTGAAGTTGGGGAAAGTGGGGGTGGGGAGGCTGTTTACATTGTCAGCTGAACTCTTGCAGTTCTGGTTTTGCTAACTTTGAAAGTAGATAAACTATAGGTTATTGAAATACAGTTTTAATATAATGCTAAATGTAAATGAATGTTTATTTATGTATTGCTAATAGCTTGTTTTATTAGGAAGCATTAAATACTCTTGGCACTTATTACAGAGTAGTAGAGTCCACCATATTTACTTCCTAATTCCATATAGAAAATATATATCAAATCTTTGGTTCATATGATTAACTCTTGATTTAATTTTATTCTTAACACTTCCTATATTCTTTAAAATTATGGACTTCTAAAGAGCTTCTAAAGAGTATGTGTCTTAATTATTATATTAGAAATTAAAATTCCAATTAAAATATACTTATTTACTTATTACTTTCAATAGTTTATTTTATTTTTAATTATATGTATCTCTGTATGTCTGTATATGGTTATGTTCACATAAATTTCATTGCTTGTGGAGACCAACAAAATGGAATAAGATACCTGGAGTTGTCATTACAGGTTGTTGTAAACTGCCCAGTGTGAGTCTCAGTGCCTGTGATGGAAACAATTCTCTTTAAGAACAGCAAGATTTTAACTAATGAGCCTGCCCTACATCTCCAAGAAACATACTTATTGATTGATCTAATAACAATAAACTCATCACATGCTTATATAGAAAATTAATTTTATTTCAAGGTTAAAGAATATAAAGAATTGTAATCATATCTAACATTTTTGTTATTCCTTTTAAGAGTTAGCCCAATTGGAGATGGGCTATTTTATTTGTGTTAAGTTGCTATAATCTACTCTTTTTGGTTAACCACATTGAAGTATTCCTCTAAAGGGGGCGTGGGAGCTTTAATCTTCTTTACAGATGATTATAAATAGTCTCTCTTAGAATTGCACTCACACTTATAGAGTGGTAATTTCTTAAAGGCAAATACTAATGTGAATTTGAATAGCCTATTCATGACTATGTCGTGTTGTATTAAAGCATATCTTCCCCTTGAATGGTTTAGCAATATATTGTGTGTGTGTGTGTGTGTGTGTGTGTGTGTGTGTGTGTATATATATATATATATATATGTGTGTGTGTGTGTGTGTGTGTATTCACTCAAGCAGGATGATAATGTACACACACACATATATATATGTGTGTGTGTACATATATATATATATATATGTGTGTATATTCACTCAAGCAGTATGACAAAGTGCACACACATATATGTGTGTGTGTGTGTGCATATATTTTATGTCATCCTGCTTGAGTGGAAGATATTAATTAGCTTAGTTATGAAGCTATTCTGCACATTTTCCTAACTGTCTCTCAGAGGCTGAAGTAACTTAAACATCAGAAATACAATTTCTCTTTTTTATAGGGTTAGCACATCCACAATAATATGGCTGTCATGTCTGTAGTCTAGTGAGGCTCACTTCCTTTCTTAGACATAGACACTTTTGTGTTTTTTCATATGATACAGAGATAAGATACAAGCTCTCCTGACTATTTCATAAATCTTAATTTTAAAAATAGCTCAAGGTAATGTTTGTGTGTGTGTGTGTGTGTGTGTGTGTGTGTGTGTGTTTTGCACACATATTTCATATCACTATCTCAATTTCCTGTTCCTATGCATCCTAGCATCTCCATTTACCTCAGTGTTTGCTCTCTTCTTTGCATTTTTGTGTCTTCATCCCCTGACTTATGGCCTTCTTTTTCTTAGTCACGTGTCTCTTTAGTACATTTCTCACTCATCCTTAGGCCTGCCATCTAAAGTTCTAATCCACTCTTAAAGCCTCTATCTGTCTAACACACAGTCATATTGAGATTAGAATAATGTTTAGCATATTTTTAGAACCGGATCTCGTGTAAATCAGGCTATACTTGAACTCTCAATCTTCCTGCCTCTACCTCCCAAATGGGAGATCCTAGGCCTGGATAGAATGCAAGTCTTTATGCATGCTAGGTGAACACTCTACCCACTGTGCTTCAACTGAGCCCTAGTAATTTCAGTTGTATAAGTCTACTAGTTTGTGGACAGTGTCCAAAGATATTATCTGTTACCATCTCAAAGGCTATTAATGTATTTCCCCCCTTTGAATATACATATCTATATAATGTCAGATTTTCTTTAAATAGGTAAACCAAAGTAGTATATTATGAAAAAAAACTACATACATGCTAACTCAATGACTTTAAAAAAATAAGGAAAAAGAAGTTATGAAAGGTTCAGGGAGTTGGTGGACATCAGATGTATTGGAGAATGGAGGGCAAAGGGGGGATTGTATAATTCATTATTTATTTATGAGGGTCTCAAAAAATGAAAAATTAAAGAAAAATAGTAATGAGGGCAAAATCAATAAAACTGAGACATGAAATCCATAAATAACAATTAATATGTGATCCCAGAAGCTGGTTCTCTGAAAAGTTTGATAAAACTGTGACAGCCATGCAACCCAAAAGAGATTGCTAATGCCCAAAATGAAAGGACAGCACATACTCTGGACCACTGTACAAGAGAACATGGAAACTCAAACCTGAAGTACTTTTGACATTTTAAAACTCTTTATATCTGACCAGCTTTTAGAATATCTATATGCTCACTTACCCTTTGCTGTATCTTTTCAGCTGTAACTACATGCTACATTCTGTAGCTATAGGTTTAATGTCAAATAGATCAGTTTGGTTGAATGAAATGCTAAAGTTTCAGGGTTTTTTTGTTTTGTTTGTTTTTTGTTTTGCTTCTTGCTTACCCAGCTGGCACTCCTTACTGGATGGTCCCCCTTTCCCTATGAGAATCCTGTTTTAGTGAAAGGTTCAACATCCTATTTGCTTGTGCTTTAACCAACACCTGTCTTCTCCTAGGTTTCTAGATCATAATTTAAATTTTTATTTGTTACTTTTTTTCTGTTTTATTTGATTATTTCCATATTGACTTGGTGTATTTTTTTTTCATGGATCTACTTATCCTTCACAGATGTTAGTCAACTAACTTTGGAAGGAAATATCTTGACTTTACAGGTGCTGGGGCTTGTGTTTTTTTTTCCTATTTTTTTCCTGTATTGTTCTCAGTAGAGAACTGCATTATTTTTATAGGTGAAACTACACCTTAAATTGTCTTATTGGGACTTTATTGTTTTGTTCTTCCCAACAGAGTGTGAAATTCAGAAACAGTGAATATTTATACTTGTATTTTATAGATGATTTAAGCCTAAAACATTATATATTCCTGATAAATATATGGCAAATGAACAAAACCACCACCAGTTGATGAAATTAACTGCTACAACTGTTGTTCAATTTGAGTTATTACTGCTTCCTCTTACTTGAAGCATTGATTTTTAGTTTTCACAGAGAACCTTCTATGACAAGATCAAATCGAGTCAATAAGCTTTGCCTTTGAGTGAGATATTTGTAGCCCAGAGGTAAAAGAAACTTGCTCATGGTCACCTGAATAGTTCATCAGAGAACTTGAATCACAAGAGTCTAATTTCAAGAACTCAGATCATTTCCTAACTGAACTAACAACTTCAAATAAGGAAAATAAACAATGATCACTTGTTTGTTATACATTTAAAGGTGGGAAAGGGTGTCACTCCAAGTTGTGAGTCAAAAAAAAATAAATTGTAAGGAGATGCTTTTGAATTGAGTTTAAAATTATACTGTTTTGATCAGTGAAAAAAATGTTCTTATTTATATTCTCTGGTCTGAACATTTGAGCTAGTAGGAGTCTAATGCTTGCCATTCAAGCTGAGTATAATTTCTCCAATTTGTGAGATAGCATTTAGGTAAATAACATGTTTTCACTGCTTGATTGTGTTGTACGGATCTAAATTCACCCCCTCTCTTATAAAAGTCTCTGACATAAATATGACTCACTTTGTATCTGTACCTAATGAGCAGCATGAGACCTTAGCGTCATTTGTGTGTCTTTGAAATATCTCTCTGCATTTCCCATGTCAAACATGATGCTTTATTTTAAGGATAAATCTTTCTTACCAGCTTTGTACGATTAAAGTACGTAACAAATTGATTCCCAATCATTTTGTAGTACCTTCAACATTTGCTTTAGAAATTGCTTATATGTTACACTCTTTAAGTAAACCCACATTTTGACATTTTCATTAATATCAAGAGACCATTTAATGAGCAGAGTTACTGTGGAGAAGAAAAAAAAAGAACTCTTGAATGGCAGTATAACCTCCATTGTACTCCTCTGTATACCTTATGAGCAGCTCCTTCAAGGTTAGTAAACTACTAGATGCAAAGATAGGGGTGGATATCCTGGTTACTGGGAATAATCTTCCCAGGGTACTGTCTCTCTCTTCTGCCCTAGTATATGAAAAAGCAAAGTCAAAATAAAATGGGTCCTTGTTTGGGGGGAGAGATGAGAAAAGCTGGCCGCCTCCTGCATGACTCACCCAGCTGGCTGTGAGGTTCTGGGAGCCTTTTTTAAGACTGGGAGGAGATTGGAGGAGGCAAGGGAAGAGTGCTGGAAAGCTATACAGAAATTAAGTCTTTTACACAGTGCATAGGAAGGTGCCTGTGTGGATTAAATGAAACATTGTTTTGCCAGAAAGCACGCAGCTTTCAGAAAACTGATTTTCACAAAGATATACACCAAAATTATTATAGAAATTGTGTCAGTGTTGGCTGACAGAACTGCTGATGATCCATCTTCTGGATTCAGTTTTTCTTGTCCTAGGAAGTATCTAGGATAGGACCTGAAGCTTTATAGACACCCAACAAATAGCAGCTGCTGCTACTGTCATGGATTGCTTGTGTGCATGTGAGTCTCTGTGTGTGTGTGTCTCTGTGTGTGTGTGTCTGTGTGTGTGCACATACACCCAACACACAAGCACATAGTGGCTATGGCAAAATAAATGAGCCTCCTCTTAAGAATCCTGAGCCCACATAGAAGACTTTGCCTATTTCTAGTTGTTTAGTGATAGATATCATTTAAATCCTTTAAGCCTTGTTCTCTTATCAACAAGTTAAAGATGACACCTGCCATCTACATACTACATAGACTGAGTCAAGAACTCCAGGAGACCAAGTTTGTGTTAAAGAGCTAGTGCAAAGGTCAATGGTAGCAATTGGCTACCTCTGAAACCTCATCAGACATGGAGCTAAGGAGAGTGCACTCAGATTATTAGATGAACTCTATTTGAACACTGTGAAAGCACAAAACTAGGGCAATCAAAGTCTGGAGGTGATGTTGTAGTTTAAAATAGGCAGGTAAGTTCCTTGTAAGGTGCGAGTATGGCTCTGCATTTTTTTTAATGATCAGCCAAACTCCTATGATGAGCTATTTACTGAAGTTTTACAATAAGCCACACACCAAACAATGTCTTCTGCACATGGTGTTTCATTTAACCCTCACTACACCATTCTCAGGGATAAATTAAATACTGTTGTCATCATTAAACAGTGAGGAAACCATCTTGTCAGTTATTATTATTCTCATTGTACATGAGGCCAGCTCCATCCCTCAGAAAGGTTTCCTCTAACTGGGTCACAGAGAGATCCAGCTGCCCACCCACCACTGGCCCCACAGGGATGCAGGAGAAGGCTATTTTTGTCTCCTGCCCATCCCACAGAGCCTGGCACCCAGCTCCCCGAGGGAGGACTGCTCTTTGGAATTCCTGGCACCCACTCCATTCTCCTCCTCCTCATACACTGTTCATCTCTCTCAGTGATATCTGCATTAGGTTTGTCTGTTAGTTCAGGCACAAGCAAACATGGCTCAATCTTAGTCGTCTCAAATTAGATATTGAGATCTTGCTATACTTTCAGAAGAGGGACTGGAAGAGAATTATTGTAAATTAGGAATTGTCTGCAGCCCATCTTCTCTGAAAGACTGTTAAAAGACTTTTATTTATGTACCAAAATCACCTTTCCTGTGCAATTGTGATTTGGTGAATTTCTCTGGGGGCATTTTCTTCCCAGTTCGTTAGCCCTTTGGTGTTAAGGCGCTGGTAACCTAGGAAATAATGTGGGGGAAGAAGGCATTGGTGATACTCAGTTGCTAGTATGATTGTCAGCCTTGTGGGCCGACTCTGAAGTAGTAGGTGTGTGTGAGGGTGGGTGAGGGTGCTGTGAGCTTGCTTGCCTGTGGTTGCTAGAGTGCTGGCACAGGAATGTGGGTGTGATTGCAGTGAGTGATGCACGCAGGGTAATTGTCAGGCAGCTCAGAGTTTCTCCCTCTGTCTTTTGCTTCCTTTTCTCCCTCTAATTTATAGTAGGCAAAGAAATCCTCCGCTGCATCAGCAAGGCGATATTTTTGAAAAGTTTCCAAGGGGAAGAATTATATGCTGTTTCAATTCCTCAGTATTATTGATTCTTTTAGGTTTTGTGACTAATATTTCTTAATGAGTGGTCTTGGGATTTTAAGGAAGCTGGGGAGGCCAGGTTTGGCAGCTTGTTTCTGTAGAGGAGGTACAAACCTCATGTATCACGTTAGAAAGAAAGCCTGTAAAGATCAATGCTAATTTCTGAATCCAACATTGCTTTCACATTAAAAATTTTGGCAGTACTAGTTCCAAATGAACTTTAGAAAAAAAATCATTTCTATTAATTTTAATATGTGTTTATGAAGCATTGTTTCATCTAATGGGTGGCTTATCATCCTTATCTAAGTTTATCACATACAAGTTGGACTTGGAAATCAAATCAGATCTGTGTCAGACTTAAAAGTGAAGCACTGAAAAATAGAGGTTGTATCTGAGAGGTGAAGGATGTGAATTTAGAAACTTGGCAATAATCTTACTGAGAAATACTGAACAAGAAAGGAGTTCATACTAAAAAGGATTTCTGAAAACCGAGAGAAGCATCCGCATGATGTCAGTTTGTTCTCCTGGATGCAGTTGCTCTAAAAGGCTGTGTATACTCCTCGTCATAGAAAATGGTGTCTGCCATTATTGAAGACGTTAATACTTCCCAATTCCACATGTGGAGGTCATAGTGGTACACCTGATGTCATGAAATAATCCATATTAAGCATATGCAACTATCCCCACACAATTGAATTTTACCTCTCCAATGTGGAAAGTGTCACAATGTGGAAAGTGATACAATGGCCATTCTTTGAAGGGACTGTTTTTTTCTTCCCAAAGAATGAGATATATTTCTTGCCATAGGAAACTAGCGCTTTTAACAGGAACAATTTTGTTAGTAGTGGACATTTGTCACTGTTGGGATATGTTTTGGGTTGTCATTATCTAAGACTTAGCGACAAGAAGTGCTACTTATTATTCTACAATGTACAGTGTAACTTCTAAAACAGTTATCTAGTCCAAAATATTCATATTCCGATTTTTGACAAACACTGCCACACACAGAGCTGCAAACATCCACTAATATGTAAAATGTCTATGTACTGTGTGATAATTAAATTCCACTGTCAATTAGAATAGATTTAGAGTCACAACTGACATGAATCCATGAGTTTGTTTATTGGAAAGCTTTGTGAAAAGTTTAGCAGAGGTAATACCCACTCTGAATGTTAGATAATACTATTTCATAGGCTGTAGTCTTGGACTGAATAAGAGTGGACAGCAAGTTGACTACCAACATTCATTCTTTTTCTTTCTGAGGGTGCATGTAATACTATGACTTGTTTGACATTCCTGCTGACATGCTCTCATGATGCACTATACCTCTGAGAATTGTAGTTAAAAGAAATGCTTTCACTTGTTACTTTTGTTAGATGCTTTATCACAGGGATGAAAACAAAATAAAATAAAACAAATAAACAAACAAAGCCTATACAAATAATACAGAATTTTAATGGCAAAAAGTGGGACTGTTGTTGGGATCAACTGGACCATGTGGTTGCTACAGGCTTGGACCTGGTTTACAGGAGAAATTAGGAAGAACTGGGACATTTAGGCTAGAGAAATCCCAGAGTGCTGTAAGCTGAGCTTAAAGGACCATTCAAGTGTCTGTTGGGAAGACCACAATGCTGGGGGAAACAATTTCAGAAGGGAAGAAAAACTTTACCAAGAACTGAGCCATTCATGTTATTTTCTGGAAAAGAACCTATGTGGCTATATCCCTGTTCTCGGAACTTGAGTAAGGGTAAATAAAAAAGTAATGGACTAACTTGTCAATGGATTAATCTCATGACAGGAAAGCATTTATACTATATTATAGGCTCACTATCATAAAGCTATAAAAACTGTTATTTGTTATGAAAAAAAAGGAGTTTAATTTTATAGACAAGACAGGTTCTAAGAGGAAAAAATACTCTGTTTCTTTCTTTTTTTTTTTTTTTTTGGTGTTTCGAGACAGGGTTTCGCTGTGTAGTCCTGGCTGGCCTCGAACTCACTCTGTAGACCAGGCTGGCCTCGAACTCAGAAATCCGCCTGCCTCTGCCTCCCAAGTGCTGGGACTAAAGGTGTGCGCCACCACTGCCCGGCCAATACTGTGTTTCTTAAAGAGATTAACACTATTAAAGAGAAAACCTTTTCTTTTCCCTGGAACAAATTATGCCCACCCATTAATTGTTAATTGTAACAATGCAAATGAATTTTTTAATTGAAATCTTGAGTGAGTTTATTCTATTAAGGACCTTTCTCTTGTTCGTTGGAAGAACTCTAATAAAGAATAATATTATTGAATAATATAAAATGATTTTTAGAAAAGATTTGATTAAAAAGGAATTGGACTAAGATAAAGTAGGTTTATTGACTAAAGGTTTTGTAAATGTTAAATTTAATCTTCATCCTTTCTAGGTACTTTAACTTGCTAATTTTACCCAGTAAATCTCTAAGAATGTATGTTTTTAATTTAATTATATTTTGATCATATTATTTCTTTCTTCCAAGTCCTTCCAGATAGATCATCTACTGCTTCTTATCCTCCCAGATTTTAAGTTTTTTCTCAAAGATATCTATCTCTATTTCTATCTATCTATCTATCTATCTATCTATCTATCTATCTATCCATCTATCCATTCATCCATAAAGTGTTTGCAGCTGGAACCAGTTGCTGCTGCTAGCCTGTGAACTGAACTGCTGATTTCCAGACAATATAGACAAAAGTTGCTTCAAAGAACCTTTCTAAACAGGTTCACTTCCCCCATATCCTTCTTTTTTCACTAACTTTGGTGGATGATGGGCTATGAGGGAGGTTAAAGAATTCAAAAACTATCATTAAAAATATATATTAAAAAATTAAAATTGCAGCTATCAACCTTTTGCTTTCTCTGATTGACCTACCAAAGTGTAGAAGCCATGATAACTATGACAAAAATGGAGAAGGATACATCTCAAGCTTGAAGAGAACTTGGCAATATCATCTACATCATAGAATTTCTCAAGGATGAAAGATGTTAGATTAGGAGGGTCATGGAGACTTCTGTCAAAGGTTCAGAAAGGTCACCTAGACTGAATAATTTGAGGAAGTGTTTTCAGTAAGAAGGTCCTAGGAACCCATTAGATGGACATTGAAAGTAAAGCCTAATTTGCAATGAAGACTCCAGTTGTTGTAAATGCAAAGGCCATTGAACATTTGTGGATGAATGCTACAGATGCATAGAATTGGCCCAAGGGAAAGAATGTGAGTTCTTCAATTGTAGAGTTGGATTGTCAAGACAACTTTAGTCTTTTGGAGCTCAGATGACTCTAGTATTTGCTTTATTGGACTCAGGTCTTTCTTTGAATCAATTTTTTTATTGGATATTTTATTTATTTACATTTTAGATGCTATCCTTTTTTTCCATTTCTTCTCCCTAGAAGCCCCCTATCCCATCCCCCTCCTCCTTTTTGCTTTTATATCATTTTAATTACATGCAAGTATTAAGATCAAGCTTTCATGTTGTACCCTATCTTTTTCTTTTGATTAGAGATGTTTACTCTGTGTGATTATGTGATAGAAAGAAAGAACTTGATCTTTAGTATTACTTGAGTGCAAAGTTGAAAAACTGACTTGAGTCTCAGAAGAGTTTTTTTGAATAGTGTTTAAGCTATTAAAGATTAGGTGGCTTTTAGAGATGGGTTTCTAGTCAATATCTATGACAGAATTGGAACTAGAAGAATAATTAACATTATAGCCCCAGTTGATAAGACTAAAAGGGCCTAGGAATATTTTAATGCTATTATTTTTAATAAAGATAATTGATGGAAGTCACAAAAAGAGGATATAATTTTATCATCTCAAGTTGTGCAACCTAAAATGAAGATGAGATTATGTTGTTTGTGACAAATTGACAAAAGGTAGATTTGTGACATTTACTGGATTTAAAATTACCATCAAACACTTTTCAGTGACTTTGTGTGGGTGTTTCCAGAAATATTTTCCATATCAGGGAAGAGTTATCCTTAGTGTTGGGGGTCACTACACTACAGTCTAGGATACTGGAGTTAAAATAAGGAAAAAGTGCACATTTGTCTTTCTCTTCATCCTGATTTGTGGGTGCTCTGTGATCAACCATTATACCACTGCCACTGAGCCTTCTCAAACAAGAATAACTACATCTTCTGGAACTATGAACCAGAATGAACTTTTTATTTTTTAAGTTGGCTGTTGTTGGGGATTTCGATAGTAGGAATTGGTACAGTAATATAGGCTATCTTTCCTATCTCCTTCAATGGACAATATCATTTACATCTGACAAAATTTTACTCTAGAGATCTTTCATAACACCATATTGAGGCCTCAGCAATTTGGTACATGCAAAGCCTACTCAGATCCTTAGATTTAAAGGATTAATTTTTAAAAGACTCCTACAAACAGGTTTGAGCTAGATATGGTCCTTTCTCTTCTGATTTCATTTCAATGAGCAGCTAAGAAATTGTGCAGATTTTTCTCTGTTCCCGTCATTTATGTAATACATTTGAGCTCTCTGTCAGCTGCAATTTTACACCATTTACAAGTGTTTCTAGTGGTGACCTCTTTATTTTCTTGTTTCATAAAAGAAGAGGATATTCAATAAATGTCACTGCTCAACTTGACCTGCCATGGCTTGAGGTCAGTATTTCCATTTCTGTCAAACCTCAGGAATGGCATGTATAGCTTGATCAGGCTAGCTTTTTTTGTCCTGGGAATACTTTTATTCCTTCCCATCGTGTTAAAGCTTGTCTCTAACTACACCAACAGTCTGGCAGCCAAATTTCATGACTTGAAACTGAAATTGGACCCTCAGACAGAGTTATTAATTTAACAGGCTGGCAAAACAAGGACAGGAATGATTCTGCATAGAGCCTTACCAACCTAAGACAGAAGTGCATTGCTTTTGAATAATGCATATTCCACAATGGTTAAGGAAGGCATTCTTGTCAGAACAACCTAAGACAGGCTCAGTCTGGTTTATGCAAATAAAGGGGGAGAGGCAGAAAGCTTTTGGGGCTGCCTAGCAGGAATCTGACAATGACCAAGGACAAGGAAATGGGCTGCTTGGAAGGAATCTGACATAGGCCAAGGACAAGGAAATGGGCTGCAGGTAGAAATCTGACATTAGACTAGAACAAAGAAGTAACTTCAGGCAGAAATCTAAATTCTAGACTAGAACAAAGAAATAATTACAGGCAGAAATCTAAACCTGGAAATCTTAAGCTGGAACAAAGAAGTAGGCTTTAGGCTTGAAATGTCTTTGGGCTAGGACAGGGAAGTAGGCTCAGATACTTTGGTCATCCTGATAAGCCCTTAGAAATAGTGATCACAGGAGTAATCACAGGATTCTGTTTACTATTCTGCATGTTTTTTCACTATCTGAGTTTATTGTCTTGCTTGTTCCTTGACTATTTGCATCTATTGTATTGCTCATTTCTCAACCTAGAATTGACCTTAATACTTGCATGTAATTTAAATGGTATAAAAGCAAAAAGGGAGGAGAAGGGATAGGATATGATAGGGGATTAATAGGAAGGATGGGGAAAAGGGGTAACATCTGAAATGTAAATGAATAAAATATAAAATAAAAAATTTAAAAAAGAAATGTAAGAGCACATAGTCTTCAAAGTATTAAAACCTACAAAGAGGTGCTCTAGACTTTTTCATCTTGATAAGTAAACAGTGTGTTGGGACTCAAACTCAAGGCCTCTCTCTGATTATGCCACAGACACAACCCATTTATTCAATTAAAGGTTCACTTCCCTTTTGAATGCAATATTCCTTTCTCTTCCTTGTAATCTTTACCTATCACTTGCACACTGGAATTTATCTAGTATCAAATCTGTAGTATCAATAGTTTGCTATAAACTAGTGGTAGGTTTGGGTGGTAGTGTTAATTCTAATGGAAAATGTGTGTGTGTGTGTGTGTGTGTAAGCATGTATGTAAAGGCAAAAGTCAATTGCACCCACATATTTACTTGTTATCAAAAATATTATAATTTTATTAATTTTCCTATAAAAATAGAAATAAATAAACCATCACACCCTCATATTACGCAGATTCAATGTCTATGCTTAAATTACATACAGTTAGAATTCTCATCCAGAACACAGTTAAACTGCATCCACAGTTAAAATTTACACTTTCAGTATCTTTGATTTTTTCATTTTTTATTACCAAAAAGAAAAAACATGACAGAATTAGAATTTGAAAGTCAATTAACATTATAGCCTCAGTTGATGAGAATACAATGACCTAGGAGTGTTTTGGTACTATTGTTTTTAAATAAAAGTAATTGACGTAGTTGTGTAAGAGGATATAAAGCTAAATGCTTTTCTAATTTCATCCTACTTTCTTTTTGTAGACCAAAGATACTTTCCTAGTTTGTGAATATTGCTATGTTTCAGGATGGCTTCAAGCAGCAGAAGCTTCATTCCTGTTGGGTTATATACTCTTCATTTACAAGTACTTTAGACATTGCCTTGCTCAGTACACTTTGGATTAGCATGATTTTCCTCCCATCTATGTTGTTTCTGGACCAGAGCATCAAGAGGTACAGGCATATAAAGAGTGGAAAGAAATTATAATGGTCTTACATTTATCCATTTGCTAATTTTGCTATTGATATCTGTGATAGTTTATATCATTAACTTGACCATGTCTTCCATCACTTAAGATATAAAACTCTGAACACATCTGTGAGGTATTATCTAGATGAGGTTAATTAAGTTGGGATGACCCAGTTTAACTGTGAGCTGCACCATGTAGTAGGATGAGATCTTGAACTGACTATAAAGGAGAAAATTAGATGAATGTGAACAGACATCACTTTCTTCCTGGCTGTGGAAACATGTGACCTGTTGCCACGACCAATGACTTCTCCATGAGGGACTATAACCATGAGTCACAAACCAGAAATATGCTCCTCTTTCTTTAAGTTCCTTTTGTCAGGGTATTTTGTCTTAACAATGAGAAAGTAACTAATACAGTATCCAAAATTGCCTATTTCACCAAGAAAGAACTGTTTTCCCTCACTTTCCATTTCACAGATAAGGAACAAGGGACAGAACATTTGTTACTACTCTAAGTGATATGTCTAACAAATGATAAAGGCTAGATGCAAATTCATTTCCATCTGTCACAAAAGACTGCCTTTGAACACTGTTGTAAATTATCTTCTATTCCATAATCGAGACTGCTGGACTTGTATAGAGTTGGCATTCCTGTAGCAGCTGGGAAACAGCTTATTCTTCCCACCCAAGAACACACTGTGATTACTGAGACAGGGAATAAGTGGAAAGAAGTCAATGTCCTCAGGTACTAAGTCTTCCTTCATTATGACTTATTTACTGGATGAACAGGTATGGTATAATCAGAAAGCAATTTTAATTATATTCAAATCTATGTTTTAATTTCTGTACTTCATGGATTAGATGTCACTTTATATTATTTCTGCATTGAGACACAGCAATTTTTCAGAACTTAGCAGCTTTAAATTGTTAACATGGAAGTTGTGCAATATCTTAGTTGATAAAATGCTTGCCTCACAGGTAAGAGGATGTGGGTTTGGATTTCCAGAATTCATGTAAAAATTGTGTGGTGGTATGCTCTGGAGAGGTAGAGACAGGTGAGTCCTTGGAACTTCCTGGCAAGATAGCCTAGCATACTTGGTGAAGTTCCAGATCAACAAATGACTGTATCTTAACAATTTGAAAGGTACCTACAACCTCCATACATAGTTGTCCACAGGCACAAAAGAGCATGAACACTGAAAGAATATACACACACACACAGACACACACACACACACACACACACACACACAGAAACACACACAGACACACACACACAGACATAGACACACACACACACACACACACACACACACACTCACACCCCAAATCCAACCAACCAACCAACCAACTAAACAAACAAACAAAAACAACAAGCCAACCAACCAAATAAACAACAAATCAGCAAACCAAATCAAACCAAACTAACCAACCAACCAACAACAACAACAGCAACAACAAAACCAACAAAACCCCATTATCTTATGTTGTTCTGAGAGTTAGGCTTCAGGACTCTCATGATGATACATTAACATGTAAGGCAGTGCTATAGCTATCTGGGGACATGACTGCAGTTATAAAACCCACATCTAAGATGGGAGTCTAAAATTATCTGTAGGCAAATGTCCCATTTCTGCATTGTAGGGGCATAGAGAGATGCTGACTATATTCAAGTCATTGCACCTGTTCTCCCTAGAATGAAGGACATGAGAAAGAAGACAAAGAGTCTAAGAGTCTAGGTGAGATTTTATTCTTCATGAAGGATAAGTCTCTGATACCTTTGCCTTGTTTCATTCATTAGAGAGGCCTTGCTCAATTTATCCCAATTGAAAAGGAACAGAATTAAACTATACCCACCTTTGTAAAGGATCTGAGTTCAAATACTAGCACCAATACTGGACACTCAACAAGCACTTGAAACTCCCAGAGCCAGAAGTAATCCACATCTCTGGCACTAGCATTCATGAGCACATATCCCTTCCCTCACAAACACTTAATCAAAAATAATAAAATGAATCTTAAAAGTAGGCAGTTTTTAAAAATCATTTTTACATGTTATAAATGCCTTGTATAATCCAGCGAAAGTGCTTAATCACATTTATGCTCTACATGTTTCTCTGCTTAAGTGATTGTGTAAAACTATGAGAAGAGACCAGTTTATTTGTACTTTATATCTTCATATTTCTTGTCAGTCTTTTGTTACTGTTGTGAGCCCTTTCATAGACATTGGTGAGGTGAGGCCAGGAGATTTAGAATGCATGCTTTGGTTTTACAGATACCTCATTTCAGTCACATCAAAGCTAATGGTTTTCCTTATTATGGGGTCCTGCAGGTCTCTTCTCAACTTCATATGAAAGTATACAAAACAACCTCCATTAAGTGGTTACCTGTTCCTTTCTCCTTGACTTCTGTCTTCTTCCCCTTGTCTGCTACGAAGCCACTTTAGCCACAACCAAGCCTTTGAATGCTTCTCTTCATTTAGCTTCGGGTGAGAGTAAATGTCATTTTTCTCCAATATGAAGGCTGGAAAGTGAGCACATTTACATCAGATACAGAAGAAAACCTGTTTCAATAAGGTTTTTTTTTTTCATTGTTCATTCTTAAACTTTAAACATTACTGTTTGTTCTTAAACATCAACGTGGCGGTTAATGATCTGGAGGTTAAAACACCAATATTGCCATCTTTTAAGTTCTTTCAATGATTAAGACCTATTCCTACCATACTATGTAAGTGCTGAGGCCCTTAGACAACTCAGGAGAGATAACAATTAAAAAAAATACCTAGATTCTACTACATCCTAATAAAGTAACTATAGTGGTTTGAGTAAGATTCTCCCATAGAAAAGATTCTCCCATAAATGCTTGGTTTCTAGTTGGTGGCATTGTTTGAGGAGGTTTGGGTGGCACAGACTTGCTGGAGGTAATAATTGCTGGAGGTGAGCTTTGAGAGTTCATAGCCTGGTCCCATTCCTAAGTCATATTTCTGATTTGTGATTATGGTTACAGATCTTTCAGCTTTCTCCTGCCCCAATGCTTGCTGCTATATGCTCCTCCACAATAGAAACTTATTTTTCTGAAACTATAAGCTAAAAACAACTCAGTCTTTCATAAGTTGCTTTATATCATGGGGTTTTTCTATACCAATAGAAACTTAATTAATATAAAAGTTGGATTAAGATCAGTGCAAAGAACCTTATCTTGTTGAGTTTTGGAGGAATGTGGAAATCTTTGGTACTTTGGACTAGAGAAGCAGTTGAATGCTGTAAGCAGAGTTTAGTAGAGTTTTCTCTCAGAAGCCTGGAAGACAGTATTGGAGAGAATAATTCAGACAGGGAAGTCTGCCAAGGATCTTTCAGAGGAGGAAAGTATTAGCAACTGAGCTAAAGGCCATTCATGTGATATTTTGTCAGAGAATATGCCCATGTCCAAAGAACTTTTCTGAAAGTACATTAAAAAGCAATGAACCACTTTTTGTTTCAGCAGAGTGGATTTCAAGAGAGCATCAAATGAAATCTGTGGCACTGTTACTACTGACTTCCCTTGTGTAGGTCTACAATTAAAGGAAAATATGCGACAGAAAGAATTGTAAGCTGTATGATTTGGAGGGAAAAGAAAGCACTAGGAGGTTTTCTAATGGTATAGCCAGGGCATGTGGTAAAATAGAGAACATAATTATTATGGAGATTAGTCCCTGTAAATGGGGACCTTCTATGCACTGGAATGATGGGTACAATGTAAAGAGGGCAAGACTATAACCAGCTATGCATCCAGCTTGGGAAAGAGATTTTGAGGGGTTTTCTGTCACTAGAAAACAATAATAAATAAAAGCTATTTAAATATGATACCAGGGGAACAGAGTTTATCTTGAGCTGAGAGACAATTTTGGAAGCATCATCCACATAAAACTAGATTTCAACACTTGAAAGATGGAAGGAGAAAAGGTCATGGTCTTTTCTTCACAGCTTCAGAGAGCTGCTCGGTTCAGGCAGTGTGTGGCCAGGTTCTGTCTGTGAAGAGCCTAAAAGGGAAGTGTGCCCAGAGAGGCTATTTCATGAAGTTGTGAAAGCAACGTCTTGGTTGCGATGGAAACTGTAAGATGCTCGAGATACTAAAACTATGGATATATTACAAGAAGAGCTCCATACACAGAGTATAACTAGCTCAAAGAGAGAAGCATATCATACACATCAGAAGAGGAAGAAGGGTGTTGAGAGCTGCACTACACCATGCTTGGGGGCCAAAATGTCACGGACCACTCTGTCAATGTTAGAACCCACACTGCCAAAAGCCTTGGGGGCTAAATTGTTAGAGCCTGCACTGCCCCAAGCTGCTCCAGTCCTCGGGTCGGGGTTCAGCAAGAGAAAGTGAGGACTGACACAAGGAATGGAGACCAGACAGAGTGTGATTCAATTCTGTTTATTCTTCAGTCTCTCTTCCTAGTCCAAGTCCCAAGTCTTGAGTTCCTAGTCCCTAGTTCCTAGTCCCTTGTGCCTCCAAGTTCCAAGTTACTTCTTCCAAGTGCTAAGTGCCTAATGTCTACTACTCAATTCTTCTGTCTGCCTCTCACCTTTTATGTGTCTCATTTCTAAGCCACGCCTTTAAGTCACACCTTTAAGTCATGCCCTTAGGTCTTGTCTCTAAATCTGATCTCTAAGTCATGCCCTTAAGTCACACACCTTTAAGTCTCACACACCCAAGGGAAAATCCTGGGTATCTAAAACAAGATGTTATCAGAGTGTGCTCAGCTGTTGTAGGCTATTGTAATCAAGTCTTTTGTCAAGGTGTATGGCTCAAGATGGCTGCAAGGATGAAAGCCGCCTTCTGTTGGCTCCCCACAGAAGGGCCCCATAAAAGCCTTTTGGTATTAAAGCTCAGATACCAGACATAGTGCTATAGGATTTGCTGTTTGACATGCTTGCTTTTGCTCTTGTGTTGGTTATTATTTTCTTACTTTGCCCCCTCTTCAACATTTTTCCTTTTGAAATGGCAATGTATATTCTTTGACACTGTATGTTATATTATATGTAATTTACTTTTGTTATTCAAAAAGTGTCACAGGTAAGAGGTTGCCATAAGTCTCAGATGACAGATTGGACTTTGAAACAGTGTTGAGACTGTAAAATCCAATGGGGGCTTTTAAGACTAAACTAAATGCAGCTTGCATTATGATTGCCTTAAGCATTTGGGAGCAGGTATGGAATGTGATCATTGGAATGAAAAATACCTTTTGTAAGCTCAGGTATCTGAACACTTGGTCTGCACTTTGTAATGCTGTTTGAAACATGTTATGAAGCCTTTGGGAGACGTGGAAGAAGTATGTTGCTAGGGGATGGCTTTGAGAACTCACTCCTCTTCTCTGTCTTTGCACTTCATTTTATGGATGAAGATGTAATATCTCAGCCTTTTCTCTGGCCTCCTTCTGCCATGACTCCCAACCATGATGGATGCTTGTCTTTCTGGAACTCTTGTTTTAAGACCAAATAAACTCTTCCTTCTATAAATTGGCTTTATGGTATTTTATCAGCTAAAGTAAGTCATACAGTGACTAATTTCTAAGGTCTTAGTCTCTAAAATGTTAGCTGAAGGAGCATTTGTCCTTGAAACAGAGCTGAGGCACTTTACCTCTATGATCAAAAGCAACAAAGTCTTGATTCCAAAAATTCATAATACAGTTACTAAGTTTAGACTGCAGTTTGATAATATGAACATGATTAGAAAGTATAAAACTGTGCCTTCAGAATATCTCAGCTCTATTCTTACCAGCATAGTGATATCTTTGCAAAAATTATCTCTCTTTTTTTTTTTCTTTCTGAAGAGCCCTATTGACTCTTCCAAAAGCCTGGTTTCATCTCTGGCCATAGTGTATTCACACATCCATTATTGATAGAGCACTTAGCCCTCTGGCCTCCAAACACTTTCCCAGGCTGAAACCCATTACTTCGCTTGTTGTGTTCACTTTCCTGATAGAAATTAACTTTTCAGGTTGTCAAGAGGAGGCAGTAGTAAATTTACAATCCTGCCAATGTCTTAGAACTTTAATTCTGCTTTCCTTCTGAGATATGGAACAAAATACACAATTTATGGACAATGGTGTATATCTTTCTTTGTGGGCTAAAATACTCCGGAGTTCTGTTTGTATGCCTCTTGTGACACTTTTCTCTATATTACAGATATGTTAGCATTTGGTCTATGTTTCTGAATAAAATTAAGGTTTCTATATTTGCATCTCTATTATAGGCTAATTTTCCCCTCCATTTCCTGAACTCAGATACAATGTAAGAGTTGTAAAGAACTGTTATCATGAGTCTAGGGAAATGGCTTAATTGTAAAACACTCAGTAAGCAACCATGAGGTCCTGAGTCCAGATTCCCATATATTATGTAAAAGAAAGGCTTGCTAGCATTTATCTATAACCCTAGCATTGAGGGGGCAGAAACAGGCAGATGTTTGAGGCTTTCTGGACAGGAGTCTAGCCAAACTAGTGAGTGTTGAGTTCAGTGAAAGACCTTATCTCAAATAATAATGATAATCGTAATGATAATAATAATGGTAATAATAATAATAATAATAATAATAATGGAATCAAATGAGAAAAACACCCCGACATTGACCTCCAGCTGATACATAGATAGATGCATACAAATGTAAAATTAATTTGAGTAATGAATAATAATAAATGATGCATTATAAAGTTAAAAATAAAATTTTAACGAGTCTATTCTATACCTCACATTCTCTTTGAGAATGGCTTTTGCCTTCTTCTCTTCTTCATGTTGCTATCAGAATGCCCAACCTCCCAACTAGTCACAGATAATCACAACAAAGTTGGGCAGCTTGCTTACTTAGTATCAGAGAGAATTTGTTTTTTTGTTTGTTTGTTTGTTTGTTTTGAATGGTGAGGTGGTGACTAATTATCTGAGGACTTTGTAAAAGCAGTGTTGATACCCATAGCTTTTAGGGACATAGCTTTTACAGCAAGAAGAGTAGAGATGGATTAGTCATGGCCCTTGGAAGAGTGTCTCCTTTGGTTCTTAAACAGTTAATAGTTCCTGATAAGTTTCCATTTCTTTACTCTGATCTGTGCATTTGTGGTCCTGTATTCAGGACATCTTTATGAAGGTCTGCACATGGTTAAGCCCTTTGTTCATTCTTGTCTTAGCTAGAAGGTTGCTTGGTAATAGAAGCTCTTTCTTTAGTGTATCACCTCATTCTCACATTCTTTACCTCTGATTGTTCTGTTTTACTTATGCCATTTAATGTACTATGAAGCTTACAGTTTTGTTTTTATTATTTTTATTTATTTATTTATTTATTTATTTATTTATTTATTTATTTATTTATTTGATACAGGGTTTCTCTGTGTAGCCCTGGCTGTCCTGGAACTCACTCTGTAGACCAGGCTGGCCTCGAACTCAGAAATCCGCCTGCCTCTACCTCCCAAGTGCTGGGGTTAACGGTGTATGACACCATTGCCTGGCCAGTTCTGTGTTTTTACTCATTTGTTATCAGATTTTCTTACTAGAATTTGTCAAGTGAAAACAACTATCTCTTCTCAATCACTCTCTTCCCAAAGCTGTAAAATAATAAGTCTATGAGATCTAAATAAAGCAGTATTTGAATAAATAATAGATATGATTATTACTTCCTCTCATTTCTATAATTTTGAAGAGATTTCTTTCTTATAATTTCAGCCATGAGAGTGATAATATCTAGGTGCAGGACATATAGGGGTTACAGTTGCTCATAGCCTTTCAACATCTCCTGTGATGGTCATCTTTCAGTTTTTCTAGCAGTCTCAGAAGTAGCATCACACAGAGGAAGATTTTATATCTGTCCCTAACCACTTTTTATGTCTGCTCACCATTTGTGTTTCAATTCTACCCCAGTCATTAAATTGGATCTTCATTGATACCCATAGGTTACTTCAGAATTGTCCAACATTTCTCTTTCTTATGTGCCCTTCAGATCATTTGGCACTCAATATACATAATGTGCTTTCAAATGGTAATAGTGAAAGTTCTGCTTAATTTTGGTCTGACATCTCTTTTATATAATAGTTAGAAACAAATGCCCATAAGTATAGATATCTTGAAATAAATGTTGAAAACCTCCCAAGAGAGCCTCACCAGGTAAGACATGTGCATGAAGTATATATTCAACCCTAGAAGGGAGTGATGCCACCTTGTAAAGGACTTCTAGAATTCTAGAAGCACTCGGAGGTGTGAAGTATAGAAATGCCAACATGTTAAGCATGAGACTCATCTGCGCAGCATGTTTGGTCCTCCTGTTGATCTCTTATTGGCATAAGAAGCCTGCAGATCTCAGGGAAGAGAAGTGGGAGTGCGTTGTGCAGTTCTAAGGTACTGAGCATGCGGGGGCTGTATGTGCTGTGAAGCAGGCTCCAAGTGAGTCATATGCCTGTTACGAATGTTCCTTTGAATCTGCTGCCGGTGTTTCAATTTCATATTCTTCCTAAGTACCTTTGAAATAGCTCATACTCACATTTTACAGCTTAGATTGCTCAAGAGATCGATTATGAAACATTTGAATTAAGCCTCAAAATTATATTAGGAAATAATATAATGTTCACATTGTCACCATGTTTTGAAAAAAAAAAAAAAGAATGCATCACTAAGTGACAAAATAGGCTGAACAAGAGTTATAAACTAAAATGGGCTTTAATTAGAACATTAGATTAAAGATTTACTAGATCTGAGATATTGGACAAGAGTCCTCATTTCCCTTTAAGCATTAATGTTCTTTCTTTTAAAACAGTAATGATATTCCACCTTAAATAACATCACTTACAGGCTGCATGAACAATAGGGAAAAAAATCAAATACAGAACCCTTTATGAATAACGGTTATCTGAATATAATATAATTTACTTGGATAAATATATTTAACAACAATACTAATGTTAGATAGGTAATAGTGTCTTATTCTTGAACACTTATTGCACATAGATACTGGGATAATGTCTTTGTTACTGAAGCAGATATGGTCAATTACCTTTCCTATTAACAGACTCATTCTCCATCTGTTTTGAAAACTACTTTTCTTATCTTCTCTTTAACCACAACTTGTGATGTTCTGTCTAAAAATTTAGATTCAGAGGTTTGGTAATAAATTTTACATGATGTTTGCACTTCTTTCTAAATACTTTAATTTCTGCTTATAAGTAAACACAAAATGGTACTGAAACAGACTTCTGCCTTCCACCAGGAAAATATAAACATGTCAACTTTACACAGTGGGAAATGAAGAAGGTGGGCAAAGCCACCCTGAACGCTGTGAAGTATGTGCACTATCCCTGGGACACTTAACTACAGACTGATTCCAGGGTATATATTTTCCCACTTAGTTAACTTTTTATTTTATTTTTGCAATTGGTTTTTATATGCATGTGGGCAAATTGTATTTTCATACACTTTATGAGTATTATTTTTATCAAAGTTTGACATTATTATATCTTACTATTTTGATACTTTGAAAGGTTAAAAAATGTGTCCAGGCCAACATCATGTCATTCTTGACTATAAGTAAAACAGAGAATTTACCATATGCTTTAAATAATAAAATATAAAATTACAGTGATATTGCTAATCACAAGCTCCTCACCTGACCATTTTATTCTATGCATTTTTCTGATTCTTTGATTTTGGGGGGCAGGGAGCAAAATCTAAATTCTCCCAAGTTGAAAAATATTTGAAACATATTTTAGAAAATATTTGAGCAGTACTTTGGTATTAGTGTGACACATAATTTATATTTAGGTAACTAGTCATTCATACAATGTCATCATTGAGTTGCTTATCCTGAATCCTTCTTTCCTTTTTAGTAAGTATGAAGAGATGTTGGCAATTTAACAGACTAATAATTTAACTAGTTACATTGTTACAAAGTTATTACTTTATTTTGTTCTATCTCATATGTATCACAATAGTAAATTACTACTAATAAATTCTGCACACCCTTTTTATTCCTTCACCTTTACTTTGGATTATTTTCTCATTATTGATTCCACTTTCATCTTAAACTGGGCATCCTATTAATTGGTTTGAAGAAGATGATCCAGTTGAGATCAAATAATATTTCTTCCAGTAGTTGAATGCTTGAAGTTTGCCTTAGTCATAGATGAAGAACAAAAGGGCCTAAAGTGTTATAGTTCAGAAAAACAGGCGTCTGAAAATATAGAATTTTACATTGGTTAAAATAATGATATTGGCATGTGGATAAAAGAGAAGGAAGTTCAAATAGTAAAGAGCAAGCAAAGTAATTTTACTTGGGAAGAAAAAAATCTCAAGATGGTTGACCAAAATCTTGGAATATAGCTTGTTCTTCTGGTATTTTAGAAAGATAAGCAATGGCAGGAGCATTAAGGAATATTTACACGCACAAGCAATACTAAAAGCATCTAAGCAGAATGGTTAAATATGTGAAAACATTCTGACTTGAGCAGAACTTTCCCTCGGGTCAGCTTCATCAAGAAACAGTCTTATAACCCTCTCCACGGTGCTGCAATGTTGTCATGAGACAAGGTCACCATGACGTCCTTGTAGCCAATTTAACATTTGAGATTCTGATGATACAGGACACCATTGGACAGAGAAAAATCAATACAGGATGATAAAAACAGTGTGACCATCAGATCTAGAGGTAAGGCACATTCCAAGGTCCTTATCAAACTAGTTTTCTGACCTCTTAGAGATTTAATTTATCCACATGAAGAGCTCATCATATTGATTACAGTTCTCATTATAAACAATGACATCATTCTTTAAGAAATAACTGCAAGTAGTGTTTGCAAAATAAATATTAACTCTCTTTGAGTAGCAATGGATACATTTCCTTCTCTTGACATGCAGATTTCACTTTTATTTTCTGGAACTCCATTTTTATCATTGAATCTAATTTTTTTTGTAAAGAGAACTTAGAAGAAGAGAATATTGTGTACTTCTACGATGAAGACTCACTGAATCACACTATATTATTTAAAAGAAATACAGAGTTTGCAGATGGCACGTACCATATCTTTAATCAGAATTTGTACTTATTAAGAACATTGCTGTTGTTTACAGCTTCTTTTGACCCCAGGGTGTTGATTGGAACAGATGTGAGCTACAACACGATTTTTCGTTCCACACAGAAAATAGTTACTTCACTCCACGTTGAAGGAAAATAAATCACCTCATTGCTAATACCATGGACATTCTAGATTAGGTATCTTAGAGTCAAGGCCACAGCTGTTTGTCTCATATTTTATTTTTCCTTTTGCTAACTAGACCTTAGGAAATGTGAGACACATCTTGCCTCCATTGCATATATTGTTTTTGCAGTTTCAATTTTGCCTGCTCCTGTTGGAGCTCTGGTTGCACTGATATACATAAGATGAAAAGAGAGCTATGCTTTTTTGAGAGCATAGTGTGTTGATGAGAAGATAATATCTATTCACATTACACACGCATAGTAAGATTTAAACTAATGATATGTGTCATATAATAAAGTACAGGATAAGGGGAGAATAAGAGATGCATAAATCTGTTTTCAAAAAAGTTTAATTTTTAGCATGTATGCATGTATGTATGTATGTATGTATGTGGTATGTATGTGAGCATATATGTGTGCTTATATACAGAAACAAACAAACAGAGAGGCTTGTGGTTGACATTCCTCCACTTTATTTAAGGAGGCAGGATTGCTATCTAAACCCAGTTGTCACTATTTAGTTTATTCTTGCCTGTCAGCTTGCCCCATTGCATCTGCCATTTCTGCCTCCCAGGAACTGAGACTGCAGGTAGGATGCCACCCACATCTTACATGTGTACTAAGAACCTTACCTTTGGCCATAACATTTGTATGGCAAGTGCTGTACTCACTGAGACACCTACCCAGCCAAAGACTGTGCATTTTTGTGTCTGGTCAGTGAAGAGATTCTTCTGAGAAAGTAAATTTACAGTTTTTACAAATACTACTTTAATCACAGGAAGGGAGAAGATAATGAAAGGTAGAGCATTTGGGGGAAGCAACAAAGGGAGTTAAAATGCCTTAATGAGAAAGGGATTTGCTGTGTTTAAGAAACTGAGAGAACTCTGTGTCCTGGTCTAGCTAGGAGGCTGGCACCGTGCCCTGTTACTGACATTCACTCTTTTAAATAAAATTTGGTCAGTGGCAAGGCATTCTAGGAAGTTTTAGGAGCCAAGCATCTTAAACACTGCTTCATGATGCCACCATATTAAAACCATTCAATCATCAAGACTTTTCAAGCCATTGAGAGGGCATCAGAGAAATATCTACTCTTAAGCAGTTTTCTA
The DNA here is from genome assembly GCA_030674055.1 of Rhabdomys pumilio. NCBI lineage: Eukaryota > Metazoa > Chordata > Mammalia > Rodentia > Muridae > Rhabdomys > Rhabdomys pumilio. Next base: position 172,651,249 of record JANHMN010000002.1, read on the forward strand.
AATAATTATTGAATCATTCTAACTTAAATCTCATGGTCACTATCAGGCTATTATTGTATCTTCAGAATAGCATCAAAAATGTGCTTTAGAAGTGATAGACAGAGACATGCTGAATTCTAAGTGCAGAGAGTGAAGATTTTGCTGAATTAAAGGGTAGTGGAGAGCTATAAAGGCTACAGATATAAAGCTGCAATTGGAGCCTCCATGCCTGTAACCAGTGCTACCACTAACAGAAGGGGAAACCACTGTCACAGAGAGGGTTCAACAAGTAAAGGTCATGAAAATTGTCACCTGATCTTTGAGATCCATGTATGAGGCAAAAAATTTCAGCTGCTTTAAGCTTCTATAGACCAGGTTTAGCATCCCGGTAATGAGAGGGCTATGGAGATAGGTACATTTGCTTTTGTTAGATTCCAGTGGCAAAAAAATCAGGATTAATAGCTTGAAAAACCTGTAACTAGGAAAGACTAGATTTCTGCACATTTCCTGAGGTGTTCCCTCACTAGTCTTTTCATTGAACATGTCAGAAGTTTATAAAAACATTGCTTCAAGAATTAAGACAATGTGACCATTATCCATTACACAGTGAGTCAAATGTGGAGTTGCTGAAGTTGGCCTACACTATTTTAGTCAGGTTCAAAAGAGCTGGATGTAGATGAACCTTCAAGATCTAGGATGCAGGCTGTATGAAGGATCTAAGAATATTTAAACTTGGGGAGTTGGATGATTAACTTTATTACATCTCAATTTTTTGTCAGCCTTACTTTATTTATACATTGATTATCCAAACAAAACTCTTATTGATATTTGTTAGATAAATAACACACAACTGTTCACCATTTAATGATTCTCAAGTCTTCACAAATCATCTTAGACATACTATAGACAGGGATTGAGAAAAAGGTTCAGCTTAGGAAAGCAAACAAATGTCCTCAGTTGATGCTTTGTGCTTTGAGAAGCTGGTGAGCATTTGTTTTCACATCACTAAAGGCTATTTCATAAAAACACCATGCGAAGACTTGAATATGCTTTCACAGCAGGACGTAAGAGTCAAAACTTAAAGGTTTTAGTAGAGATAGAACTGGGAAAGGAATTAATAAGAACGGACATGATTTATTAAGTAGCTAAACATCTTTCAAAAGAAATCGATCTGAAAATAAATCCTTTAATGGTACTGGAAACACACAGAGAGATTTTTTTTCAACTCTTAGTAGTACAAATTTGAAAAACATTTCAATTTTTTTTACAGCTGTGTGTGTGTGTGTGTGTGTGTGTGTGTGTGTCTGTGTGTGTGTGTGTGTGTGTGTGTGTGTGTGTGTGTGGTGTGGTATGAGCCTACACCTACACCAGACTTGATTTTCTTTTTCTGCCACTTGGGTCCAAGGGACTGAACTCAGATAGTCAGGTTCGGCAGCAAGTGTCTTTAGCTGTTGATCTATTTTGCCCAGCCTCTATGACAGTCTCTTCAGAGAGTGTTTTTATGGGAACTTTTGTTCTGGTATTAGTAAACTGTAATCCTGAGATATGAAGGTTGTTAGGGATATGATAACAATTTTATTCTTTATATATTTTATTTTGAAGTTTATGTCTTAAAATATGAATGCATTAATTCCATTTTTGTGTAAACTATGAAATATTCTATATGCAATGTCTTTCCTTGGTGTGATACACTGATTTACACTATAGCATACCAGCTATCATCAACACCTTTGCAGGTTACCTCTGCAAGCTTACTATTCTTTTGTTCCCACTGATACAGTGTCTCTGACTGTATCAGGGATCACCAAGCTGAAGAGATCAAATGTACAGTGTCTGCTGATATAGCCTCACAGAATGCCATCTTTCTATCATATTCAGTCAGAGGCAGGCTTACCTGTTTGAATCTAGCTCCCAAACCTCAAAGCAATCTGTTTGCTGCTTCTGAGAGGTCTGTATGAATCCTCCAGCGCAGCCCTCCACAGCAGGTGCAGCTCAGAGGAGATAATGCCATTCTTTTTCTTCTTTAACCTTCCCCATTAAATTGCATTTTAGCCCAAACCAAATCCTTTCCTGTGTTCTGAGCAGCAGCAGATGTTAATTTGTGATGTGAAGGCCTCATATAAACAAATGACTTATTCATGTCAGGAAGATGTCCCTCTCCACCTCAGAGAGATGAGGTTTATATCAAGCAATTACATGCGTTGGGATGTTTAACTGACTCCTTAGAGGCAGGCATTTTTGGCTACTAAAATACAGCAGATGTTATAGCAAAAGGATGATGGGTGTTGTTGACTTCTGATTTGCATGTAGAATTGAGCTCCATAGGCAAAAGCATGAGGCCAAACAAAATTAAGAGGAGAAATATCAAAATATTGAAAGAAAGTAACATGTGCAGTCATGGCCATTTACATTGACCAGATTTTTGTAATCCCTTTAAAACTAATAAAAACTAGAAAATAGAAATTTTCAGGTGAGAAATGGTGTAAATTATAATTTTTTTGGATTGTGCTTTGTGATAGTAATCCAGTTTTCCATGGGGATATACACAGTAAAAGAAAAGTAACATATATATATATATATATATATATATATATATATATATATATATATATATATATCTTTATAAATCACCCTGGTACTCTGCTAACCTTCTAGTAAACCAACTGTAGCCATTTTCTCCAGATAACACTCTCTAGTATCTCTTCCACATCAGCTTATGAAATACATAAAAAAATTAGCAGTTGCTAGTTCCATAGTTGTGCACATATGAGGATATAGGGTGTATTTTTAGAATCCCTGTTAAAATCCCTGTTGAGAAATATCTATTCTTTGGAGTTTAGGAGCTTAAATTTGCATATAAAAGGTTCTGGTCAGTATGAATGTTTCCTTTCTCCAGATGAGCTAAAAGGCTATTTTGCATTTTTCATACCTTTACTTAATAGTTTTGGGTTACTAAGCTTGATATGTACCTCTCTGCTCAAATTAAAAGACATATTCTCAATGCTATTTTCTTGATCCCAAAGTGTGATTTAGAACTAGGGGCAAACTGATAACATTTTTTCTCATCTCAGCTAAATGTTCCAAATTTGTGTTTATGCTTATGCTTGGAGAAAAGGGAGCCATAATCCATTATTTTAGTCTAGGAAAATTTTGTAATTTATTATTAACTGTCATTAACAAACTTGCAATGTGAAGAGATCCTCTTATCACCATTCCTCATTAACACTTTGGTTTTTCATTAGCAATTTGATTTTTTTGCCTTACATTTAGCTATAGTATCCATCGCAATAGGCCTATTTGCATAGTTCAAGGTCAGAAATAACTCATTCATCCATAACAGTAAATGTTCATTGAGCACATTCAGGAGATAAATAGTGTCACAGTCTAGAATATATCTCTGCCTAGAACATGATCTGATTTGGAGATAAGTCATTATAGTCTAGGTAGTTAACTGAGACATTAATAGCTGGGGAAAAACTGGCATCCTATGTGATTGATATCCTTATAGGAAAAAGAAAAAAAAACAAGACTCACAGATAAAAGAAAGCTAGGGAGTGTGGGGGTGGGTGAGATTTCAATGATGTTACAATACATTCCACCTTATACCAAGGGTGGCCAGCAGCCACTATCAGCTGCCAAAATCAAATGGTAATTTTTCTCTTGAGCCTTCAGTGATAAAAAAAGACTGTGCCAACACCTTGACTTTGAATGTCTTGCCACTAGAACTATAAGAAAATAAATTTCTGTTGTCTTAAGCCATTTATCTTGTGGTAATTTGCCACAGCAACCCTAGGGGACTAATATCAATACTAATTATGAGCCAAGCATTTTGTCAGACATCAGATATGCTGCAGTGAACAAAGCTGCCAGTCCAAGTTCTTAGAACACTGCTGTTGGACAATAGCATACTCATTTTTTAAAAAATGAGAAAGCACAAGCCAACACAATATTTATTTATTGAATTATATTTTTATGTTTAAGATTATCACATATATCAGTATTTTATAACAGCTATTTTTTGGGGGGGGATTTTTCTTTTTGAGACAGGATTTTTCTGTGTAAGACTGACTATCCTGGAACTCACTCTGTAGACCAGGCTGGCCTCAAGCTCAGAAATTCACCTGCTTCTGCCTCACAAGTGCTGAGATTAAAGGAGTGCGCCACTACTGCCCAACTTTAGTGAATTTTCTTATTCTTATTTTAGAATAGTGGGACCCAAGGTTAATGTAATCATATATCAAAAAGGTCTCAGAAGATAAAACAAATTCCTGAGTATAAGTATAAGAACTTTTCATAGATAACCTGTGCCAAGAACCAGCCTTGGCTTAGAGAGAGATTCTGAGAGAAGGGGTGTTTAAGAGAGGAGAAACAAAGGACTCCATGCCTAATCATAGGTACAAGTTGATAGCCTATGTTCTGCTAGAGACAATATTCTAGACTGCTCTCTCTTTCTACCCTCTATCTCTGTCTCTCTGTCTCTCTCTCTGTCTCTCTCTCTCTCTGTCTCTCTCTCTCTCTCTGTGTGTGTGTGTGTGTGTGTGTGTGTGTGTGTGTGTGTTCTGCTTTCTCTAGACAGATTTTTCTTGCTACTCTAAAAATTCTCTGGATAGCTCATCTCTTTCAGATTAAAAGCCCAGTTTTGTATTTTACAAATCAATTTAATCAGTACCTCAGGCTCCCTTTTGATTATCGTGTGAATCAGCATTTTATGATCCCAGCTCCTTGATTCTTAAGAAGATACAGCAAGCACAGCATAGACAATAAGACAGCTGGGTGGGTCCCCTCTTGGAAATTACCATTCTGATCATGCTAGACCTAAATTAGCTCTGTCCTAGGCTGACCTTGAACTCAGGAATCTACCTTCCCTTGTAAGCATAAACAAAAAATCTTACCTAGGTGGGATCTTGCCTTTTTGTTACCACTCCCTAAATCTTTTTATCTCCTTCCTTAGTATCTTTCTGACAAGCTGGTTCACAGTGCAGCTGCCACTGTTCCTTTAGATCTGTGAAGCTCCTTATACAATTCATATTGCATCCTTATATTTTAAATAGTTGAAAAGTATATATTTTTGAACTCGTGTTTTCAGCATTCTTTCCCACAAACTTAAAGACTGTCTTGAAAGTCATAGCATTCCACTATCTTGCTGAGACATAGGCATACCCTCATCTCTTAGATTCATGCTATCTCTGATAACCAAGGACTCATTAACTTTGGAAGAGAGGACGTTCCTTGAAGAAGGAATGTGAAAATATGAGCACTATTATACAAATAAGCCCATTGCCCACAGCAACCATCCACAGTTGTGGATACCCATGCCATGCTGGTTCTGTTTTAGGGGACAGAATCATGTCATGCTGTCCCTTATACATGAACAAGCAGGACTCAGCAAACCTGTATGGCCCATGACAATCACAGCCCCTATTATACACAGGAGAGCACAGGAAACTTGACTATAGAAAGATTGGGGTGTGATAGTGAAAACAAAGACTAGAGTGATGTGACCCCATACCAAGGGGTGCCTGCATCAGAATACAGAAGACAGAAGACAGAAGACAGAAGACAGAAGACAGAAGACACAGAAATGGGTACTGCCATGCCTTAGATATAAATCAGGCCAGTTTCCTTGATTTTAGACTGCTGATTCTTTCAGAACTTGACTCTAGAACTGCAAGAGAATCCATTTCAGCTCATGTAAGCTATTGTGTTTGTGCTGGTTTGTCACAGACATCTTAGGGAACTAATGTATTCCCTAAGCAACATGGTTAGAGTAGCTGAGCTAGGAATCCATTTGGCTCTACTTTCTGCTTTCTGTCTTTAGGTAATACATCTATTCTATCTTAGCAAGAGAGTTTGAGATAAATTACTAGAGTTAACCAAAACAGGATGGTTTAGGATCATGAATATGGCTTTAGACTATAAAGAGTTAGACAGTAATTTAAATATAGTCAATCTATTGAATTCAGGTCTAACTCTATAGTTAGATTATAATTTAAATACTTTTAAGTAACTTGGTTGGTTGTGTTCTTCTGCACAGTTCACTGAGCTGTCTTGCACGTCATTTCCACAGATAATCAAGGGTGATTTAGGAATAGAGCATTCAAAGTGTTCTGGTATTGAGGTTTGAATCTAAAAATCCTGTCCTGTATTGAAGATCCTATAAACGTTTCTGGGCTGTCTACTTTTGAATTATGCTATTCTGTTTTTATTGTCACATATACTGATGAATTTTAGTTTCTGTGAATGATATAATTTCATACTACTTTATGATTGAGTAAAACTTCAATGTGTATACAAGCCACACTTTGTTTATCCATTCATTTAGTGATGGGAAAATTCTAGCTCATTATTGGGTATAGTGTGATGAATATGGGTATCATTCTATTGAGCTATCATTGATGTGTGTGTGTGTGTGTGTGTGTGTGTGTGTGTGTGTGTGTGTAGTTAATTATAGTTTGATCATATATAAAAATTACTTTCAATTTTTAGAAGAATTCCCATACTGACTTCCACAGTGGCTAGATTAATTTATATTCATTCTCTTCCCAGCAGTGAGTACAGAAGTTATTTTATTTTTTTTCCCGAATAATCCTAGAGAGTATTTGTTGATGTTTGTTTTCCTGAATACCAGAGTGAAGGAATCTTAGTGTTACTTTGATTTACATTTCCCTGCTGAACTCATGTCTGTGGTATTTTAATATTACTTTTACCTTCCATAGTTTAGTTGGTTTTTACATTATCCAAGATACTTGTATTTTGTGGTATGAAAGACTTTCTTCTCATCTAGCAACGCCATTTGTTGTTTCTATCGTTAGGAATAGAATTGTTGCCCTCTTAAGGCCATCTTGAGTTCAATCACAAACCACATTTTCATCCTCATGTATTTTGTGTAGTAAATACCTAGGATGTCACCTCTACATGTGCCTTGTTTTTACATCTTGGGTCTATGATTGTGAGGCCTTCAGCCTTGTACTTTTCACTTATTATATTTGAGCCTGTCAGCTTCTGTTCCTACCCTTTTCTGTTGCTTTTATCTTGATGCAACTATTACTTTTACATAAAGGTGAGGGCCATTTTACTAATACATTTCTTATGATTGATAATAAGGAATAAATCTTTTGGCCACCTTTGGACATTTTGCCTGCTTAGAAATGGATCTCCATAGTGAGTGCTACACTTAGTTTCTCTTCACACCTTAAGATCTGGTACTTATCTGTTATATTCCCCCCTTTACTAGACAATAGACAACTAGAGGCTAGAACTTTCTTTCCAAGTCTGTGTGTGTTGGGAAGTTTCCAATACCTGAGATACAATGTGTCCTAAGTAAATTAATCCAGTGTAAAGATGAATGATGCTAAGTTGAGAGGTCCCAAGGGCAGACTTAATTACTAGTTTAAAGTTTCTATGGAGGAAGCTGAGTTTCATAAAGACATGAAATCTTTATAAAAGATATGAGAGCTGGGAAAAACACTACAGAACTACTGAATACCTGATTGCTTATTTTCTTGTGAATAAAAGTCATTATTAAGCATGGTATTCCTGTATGTATATGTGTCACTTTAACTTTTAACCTTATATTTTTATAGGTATGTTTTATCCACATGAATGCTTCTTTATCACCTTGGCATTCATGGAAGACAGATAAGAGAATTGGATCTTCTGGAACTGGAGTAACAGATAGCTGTGAACTGATTTGTGGCTGCTGACAATTGCATCTCGGCCCTTGGGAAGAAAAGCCAGTGTTCTTAACTACAGAGCAGTCTCTCCAACTATTAAGAGAGTTTTAAATGGACTTAGAGAAGCATATTATGACTCTCAGAATGACAACAATCCAGATACCTGAGAGATTGCTTGCCATCTCATGCTGGTCATTTGCATAAAAATAACATGTATTTCTTGGTCATGTTTATCTTAGATGTTTACATCCTAGAAGACTATAGACAAGACCTGCTAATTTCTCACTGGTCATCTGGCTATAGGTTTATATAGATGGTCCAAGCTTGGTGTTGTAAGATGGAGTTAACAAAACAATGTGATTAATCTTATAATTTATAAACACAAATTAAAAGTATTTGAAAACTGAATTGAAGTGTGAGCAAATACCGTTAGAAGACACAAAAAGCATAGCTGTCAAATCAGTAAATACAGTTTCAAATGTTTGTATGTAGTTCAATATTTATCTGAGGGCTATTTTGGTTAGAAAAGGTCTCTCTCTCTCTCTCTCTCTCTCTCTTTCTCTCTCTCTCTCTCTCTCTCTCTTTTACCTCCTCCACCCTCAGACAGAGACACATTTTCTATCTCTATTCTAGTTCCTTTCCCCTGCTGCTCTGGAAAACATTTAATAAATGAGGCCCTTCATGTGTCTAGTGCATTGATCCTGCTGTCTGCATAGCCACATGTAGGAGGCATGGGGTGCTTCCATCTGCTGTGTCCATACAAGGAATGATGCCTGGAGCTGCTTAGCCAGCTGCCTGGGTTCAGCACTTCAGTCCTGTTCCCAAATGCTAAATTGGTGTTTAATGAAAGGCTCATGCCTGAGTCAGCTAAACCAGTACTCCACAAGACAGAAGAAAAGTTGATACTGATAACAAAAGTATTGTCAGTCAAGAGAGATGCAGTCCTGTATGCAGAGACTTGGGTGTCTCCTAGATGGATATGTAAACTGGTTCTCTGCTCATGTCTTCATGGCTTTCTAGGGCTTTGTAGTCATGCTCAGTGACACAATGAGAAAAATGGTAGAAATGATTTTTTAAATTTTCTCTTTCATTGGTTATTTTATTTATTTACATTTCAAGTGTTACACCCCCTTCCCAGTTTCCCCTCCACAAGTCCCCTATCCCTTCTTCCCTCCCCCTGCCTCTGTGAGAGTGCTCCTCTACCCACCCATGCACTCTTGCCTCAGTGGCCTAGTGTTCCCTTATCCTGGCTCATCAAGCCTCCACAGGACCAAGGGGCTCCCCTCCTAGTGATGACAGATAAGACAAACCTCTGCTACATATCTAACTTGAGCCATGGGTACCCCCTGTGTATACTTTGATTGGTGGTTTAGTCCCTGGGAGCTTTGGGGTGATCTAGTTGGTTGATATTGTTCTTCCTATAAGATTGCAAGCCCTTCAGCTTCTACAATCCTTGCCCTAACTTACCCATTGGGGTCCCTATGTTCAGTCTAATGTTTGGATGTGTACATCCACGTCTGTATTGGTCCTGTTCTGGCAGAGCCTCTCAGAGGACAGCTATATTGGGCTCCTGTCAGTAAGCACTTCTTGGCATCAACAATAGTGTCTGGGTTTGGTGTTTGTATGTGGGATGGATCCCTATGTGGGACAGTCTCTAGATGGCCTTTCCTTCAGTTTCTGCTCCACTTTTTGTTCCTGCATTTTCTTTTGACAAGGGGAATTCTGTATTAATATTTTTGAGGAGGGTGGGTGGCCCTATCCCTCACTGGGGCCATGCCTATCACTGGATATGGTCCCTATAGGTTCTAACTCCCCTTTGTTGGATATTTCTGCTAAAGTCCTCCCTGTTGGGTCCTGGGATCCTCTTGGGTCCCTGGCATCTGGGACTTTCTAGTGGCCACCCCCAGATCTCTCTTCCCCACTGCTACATACCTACTTTCAAATTCCTGACCCTCTGTACTTCTCCCCCATCTCCTCTTATATCTGAACTGGCCTCCCTTTTCCCTCCTCCTCCTCCTCCTCCTCCTCCTCCTCCTCCTCCTCCTCCTCCTCCTCTTCCTCCTCCTCTTCCTCCCTCTCTCTCTCTCTCTCTCTCTCTCTCTCAGATCCTCCTCTCTCCCTCTATTTCCCAGAGATTATTTATTCTCTTCCCTCTACTGAGTAATACTGTAGTGTTCACACTTAGGTGTGATCTTCTTTCTTCTTGAGTTTCATATGGTCTGTGAGTTGTATCATGGGTATTCTGAGCTTCCTTTTGGATAATATCCATTTATCAGTGAGTGCATACCATGTGTGTTGTTTTGTGCCTGGGTTACCTCACTTAGGATGATATTCTCAAGTTCCATCCATTTGCCTGCGATTTTATAAAATCACTGTTTTTAATAGCTGAGTAGTACTCCATTGTGTAAATGTACCACATTTTCTGTATCCATTCCTCTGTTGAGGATGATCTGAGTTCTTTCCAGCTTCCGACTATTATAAATAAGGCTTCTATGAATACAGTGAAGCACATGTCCTCGTTTTTTCAAAAGATGGAATTAAGATTTAAAAATACAATCTCTATATTGCTCACTTTTAGTAAAGATACTTTTTAGTACTAATCTTTTTCCCATCCACTTTGGTGTGTATCATTCTTTTTCATCTCACATTTGAGCAGTCCTGTTGGTGAGGCTTTATGTGTGTAACTTCTGATGTTTCTAGGGGACACAATCCCACAGCACACTCCCTGATCCTTTGGCTAGTATGATCTTTCTGTCCCATCTCCCTCTGTAGTGTTTCCTGAACCTTAGGTGAGAGAATGCTTTGTAGATGTATCTATTCGTACTGGGCTCAACAATTCTGTATTTTGATTGGAACAGAAAGCCTGGTGAGATGGCTTAGTGAGTAGAGGGGCTTGCTGCCAAGACTAATGATCTGAGCAGGATCTTCAGAACCCACATAATAGGAGGAAAGAACCAGCTCCCCAACTTGTCCTGTTACCTCTACATGTGCACCATGACAGGCATCTATGGACATATGTAAATTAGTTAATAAAAAGAACACTGTTGAAACATTTTCTTAGCTCTGTGGTTGTTTTGGATGTATCTATCTATAAGGAAATGAAATGATAAAGACACATTACTGTCTAGTAAGAATGCTCAGATTTTTAAGTTTTTTAAAATATATACAGGGTTTTTTTTTATTTATTTGAACATATGTTTGGGTATCTGTATGTGTGTTTGGCATGTCTATGTGTTTGAATGTATGTATTTTTGTGTGGTATACATGTGTGTGTGTGTCTGTATATGTGTATGTGTATGTGTATGTTTGCGTTAGTGTCTGTGTTTCTGCAATTATAACTGATACATAAAAGGAAGAAACCCCAGGGTTTTCAGCTCCTTCTCTTGGTTGAAAATGTATGAAGTCTGGACCTGTATATGGTTTTCCTCATTTGGGGTTTGTGATTTGCTTATATATTAGAATATATATTTTGGTGCTCATTCTGTTGAAAATCAGTATAACTTAGGTGCACCTACAAAGGAAAGTGATAGAAAGCTTTATTAACTGAAAACAGCAGGAATGAAAAATGCCTACTGACTATGAGAAGCTGAAAGAATGAGAAGTGTGTGTGGTTTTTTTTTTTTTAATTTCTGATTTTCTCTCTCTGCAGTTTTGATTCCTATGGGCTGTCTTCTACAATACAGAGACAGTGTCTGCCCATAGCTCAAAAGTCACATTGATCCATATTAGGGGAGGTAATAAATGTACTATCTCTTACCTCAAAGAGTGCTTGCGGCAAATTCTGATTGCTTCAATTTGAAACGTGTGCATGTGTGAGTGTGTGTGTGTGTGTGTGTGTGTGTGTGTTTGTATGTGTGTACCTCTTGGTTAATATTTTTTTCTGAGTTATTTGAATACTTTGCTATGTCTACCATGGTAAAAATACAGTCTAGGACCAGGAAAGTTAGATCTCTAAATGTATAGAAACTTTCACTCAAAACATGAGCCTTAAGTAAGAAGCAAGTTAAGTAGACTTTGTCTCTAATACAATAAGGTGAAAAGCAGTGGATGTCCACTTTACCTGTTATGTAATACAAACCTGTTAGCAATTCTTATGAATTTTTTTAATCTAAATATTTATTTTATGTATATGAGTGCCTGCCTTCTGTATATATATCATGTTTAAGCAGAAGTCATGTGAGTCCTTAGATACTCTGGAACTGGAATTTAAGATGGTTGTTAACCAATATGTGAATTCAGACACCAAACCTAGGTTCTCTGCAAGAGCAAGTGCTCTTACCTGTTAAGGCATCACTTCAGCCACTCCACTTCTGAATTCTTCTAGGGAAATTAACTCACACAAACAAATCATAAAGAGCCTGACAAAGATAATTAAAATATCACTACAATCAAAACATCATGCATCAGAGGAGAGCATCTCCTCTGATGCTTTTCCTTGAGGAAAAGCTCAGAAGAAGCAAGTTACAAAATTTTCTAATAAGCAAGGAATTAAAGAAAGGAGTCTTAGCTCTTAGCTCTTGCCAATACCTTGAGATAGCGTCTGCCTAAGGAAGCTTCCATTTTACATATTAAGAACAAACTTCTTGGAAGAGTGTTTGTTCATTGCTGGGCTATGCTACCTTGTTTGTGTCTGTCTGTGTGTGCATTGCCTGTTCTTCCTCTTTAATACCCATAGCACTGTGATTTTGAGCATTGGTACATTGTAGCTCTTTTCTTAAACCACTTTAATTAAATGTTATTTGATAATCCCAAATCTTTTTTATTAGTTAAATGGAACCGAAATAATACATTTTCATAAGGTTTTGTTACAATTAAATACAGTAATCATATAAAATACCTAACCCATGGTAGTTCTTTATTGAAACTTTGCTAGTTTTCTGATAATATGATTACAATTGTTATTGTTATTTTACAGATGATGCGAGTTCTTCCTCAAGTGACTACATCACTCTGCTCTGATGTATTTTGTGCTGATTCCACAGGTTTTCTCTCAAATGGCAAATGTAGTTCCCTCTTTTTTATTTCTTTAGGAGATACTAAAGTGTTGTCCTGTAACATGAGTTTATTTTATAGACTTCCATCAGTCACAGCCACTACAACTCTAACCTCTAAAATTATGTGTTACTTTGTCAGCAATACACTTAGAAAGAATCATTGTGCTGATTCCTTAACCTAAGGAAATTGAGTGCAACATCTGGAATCTGTGTGGTATCCAGGCTTGACTGGAGTGCGGTATCCCAGGGTAATTTTGAAACCATTTTTGTTTTTCTAAGTCTAGTAAGAACAGATGTTCACACCAAAATATATGAAATTTCTATTTAATGAAAGACAAACAAAACAAATCTAAAATGTCTGTTCACTCACCACAACCAACCATCCAACCAAGAGTACCTAGGGGCAGCCTGGGTGAAAGTTGAATGCTTTAATTAGTGATAAAATAGACTGTCTGCAAAGAAGATCAGTAGAGAACTCCTGAAAATACCTAAGACAACAAGTATTGTGTGGTGGCTGACTAAAAATATGTTCTGTGACCTATAGTCAAAGAGAGGGAGAAATTGAGGGAACTTATTATTATTATTATTATTTTACCAAGAAAACCAATTATGGAAAACTCCAGGTATTTCCTTCAACGAGTGGTTATTATCATTCCAGTGTTTGCTTAGTCCCTAGTTTCATGTGAACAGCAATACGGCAGAGCAGAAGTGATTTACTCAGGATGGAAAAGATTTTCTGCAAATAATAGCATGGGCTGGGTGAGGCAAGGCAGCAAAATGGAAAGTTGAGAAGAAGATTTGAGCATAAAAATGCCCAGTTTGAGAAACGACAATTTAGTGACATGGAAAGTTCTTTTGTGATTATAATAAAATATTTTCCAACTTCTCCTTCGTTGAAAGAAAATGTGTTTACTTACCAGGCTCCGGAGAACATACTTTTATTTTGAAGATACTCTCTCATTTTTATTTCATTCCTGTCTTCTTAGATGGAAGTTTGACATCTTAGATATACAGCCTTTCTCAGTAAAGTATGATAGACTCTCCCCTGTACCACCATTCTCTTTTGTACTTCTCTGTACCAGAAGGCTGGCATTCACAAGTTGCAGCCATGAGGTTCTTATCTGCTAGTCTTCACTTGAATTCTGCTGGAAACTATTGGGCTTAGGGGAAAAAAAGTTAGAAAAGTTTCCTCATAGAATACCACCTGCCAGGTGTGGCATGACTGCTGGAACATAAGGCTTCATCTCTATGGAGCACACTTTCCTTTAGACAAAATCCAGATGTAGATTTAAGGACACAGTCAGAGGTTACTGTTTGAATGTGTCTCTCTAAGTTCATGTATTTGGAGCCTAGTGAAATCAGTGAGCTCATAAGGACTGTCCCATGTGAATGGATTAGTGCCATGATTAGAGGAGTGGCTTATTTATGAGAGTGGATTTATTGTGTGTCTACAAGAAAGAAGTTATCATAAACAAGAAGTGGAGGACATTGATTTCATGAAAATTCTGTAAGAGCTTGCTCCTAGAGGCATTGCAGGCATGGCTGCTGTGTCACATGTGTCAGTAGGTGACAGAGAGGAGAGAGGTTATGTCTACCATCAGTGTTCTGACCTGTAAACAGGGAAGCTTAACATTCCCTGAAGAAAAGCAAGCCTGAGATGACTACTGGACAGTAGGCTAAGATGGACTGTCAGGGTAGGGAGCAAGCCAGAGACTAGAAGAACTCCACCTGGAACCACAGCCCTGGACAGGACAGGAATGAGCCCAAGCAGAAAAGTCTGGCAGCCTGGGTGAAGAGTGAGCCAGACATGACAGCCAGACCAGTGCCATAAAGTCCAGACAAGAAATTTGCCTGAGACGACCATAAGAACAAATGGGAGCGGGGGCAATACATGCCTGCAATGACCCCTATCCAGTGGCACATTACTCCAGATACCACTCCTGAGACAACCCCAGATACTCAAGAGAATCTGGGTGCTACAAAGAGGAACAAATAAGTAGAGGAGAAATGGAAGAAAAGGAATGAAAGAAGGATGTGGGCACAATGAAGAGATAAAAGTAGAGACTCAAGGGTAGTGAGGAACAGCCTGATGTGAGTAGCTGGTGATGCAATCTGGGACCATGGTGGGGTCCTGGCCTATACTGCTCCTGGGAGCCACATCTGGGCCCATGGTCCTATAGCAGCAATGGTCTGTTACTACCAAAGGCCAGGTGAAAGTCTCTAGTCTTCCAGCTGCCCACGGAGGGATATGTTAATGTATGAGTTCTGTGAAGAACTGGCCTCATCCCTGACCTGGGCATGTAGGAAGAACTGGCCCTGGGAACATAAGAGTAGGAGAACTGACCCATCTACTAGCTAGTTACATTACTTCAGAGAGTGGTCCTGTGCTTTGAGCACATTAGGCAAGTTGCAAGTGAGCTGTCTCTGAGGATATTAGTGTGAGAGAGCTGGCCTGGCCACTCCTATCCCATGTGGTGTCATAAATGAGGGAGAGATCCTTCCCTGACTCTCACCCCTTTTCACCTACAGCAGGTGCGAGAGCTGGCCCTGGGGTCATGAGAGCAGGAGAACTATCCCTGCACCTCACCCCCTGTAGCACTTGGAAGAGCAGTCTTTGTAACTTAGCTGAGTAGCACAGCAGAGGTAGCCCTGGACATGGGATTGAGGATGAGCTCACTCTGACTTTTGTTGGCTTTGTAGTGCTGTTGGCAGGGACAAGGAAGAGCTGGCCTCCTCCCCTCCCTTGTCTCTCATCGCTTATGGCAGGCAGGAGAGCTGCCCCCTCCCCCTCCCAGGCTCAAGTGGTTATGAAAGTGGGTAAATCAGCCATGTCCCTCACTGGCTACAACCATGCCTGAGCAGAACAGTAGAATTGGCCCTGGTTGCAGAGGTTGCTGGTGAGCTGGCTCTGGGGACACGAGAATGAGAGATCCAGCAGGTTCAGATCTCTCTCAGGCCTAGATCCAGGGCATTGAATTGGCTTACCTCAACGTCTACCCCATGGATGAACTGCTGGAGTACATGAAGGGCTGGTCCTACAGATCCAAAACTACAGGATCTCCTTGATGCAAGGTAACAACAGGATATCTAAGAGGAATTCCAGTATTGATCGTGTAGCAGAAGCCAAAGGCCTTGTATCTGACCAATCAGTCATTGCAATGAACATTTGCAAGCAAAGAAATGTAGACAAAAGTCTATACTGTGGGACATACTGTGACACACTATAGCTTTCTCAGCAAAATTGTTTTACTTTGTTGAGGGGAAGGCTGCAACAGTGGACAGGAGTGCAAAGGATTGGGGTACAGGATGTGAAATTTATGAAGAACCAATAGAAAGTTTAGAAAATAGATAAGGTTGTGGGCAAGCCAGTAAGCAGCACTCCTTCATGCCCTCTGCATCAGCTCCTACCTCCATATACCATATATACCTGTTGATTTCCTGTCCTAACATCCTTTGATGATAAACTGCAATATGGAAGTGTAAGTTGAATAACACCCCCTGCCCCAAGAAAAACTCAAGATAAAGGAAGTAGTTTTTTTCTTTTTGCCTAGGTAAGGAAATTGAAATACATATGTGTCACGTAAGTAGCTTATCTAAAACCATACAGTCCATCAAAGGTAGATTTAAAACTCCAACCCAAGACCATTTGATTTCCCATTCTGTTTTGTAGATATCAGAATGGGGTTGAGTGGGAGATTGTATCTCACACTAACATTATTCAGAGATCAAGTGACATAGCCTAGAAGAACATCTAGAAATAAAACGAGAATGATGTACAGTTAGTTGTGGTGTACAAGGCAATATATTTATTTTGTTTACTAAAGTAGAAATCAAGTGTCAAATACCACCTTTGGTGGTAGTTCTGCTGGTCTGTTCTTTCAACCTTCATGATGATGTTGTTGACATATTGATGAGGTCAGGATGACAGTGTGCTGCAAACTGTGCAGTAGTAAATACGGAAGAAGCCTTATTATTACACAACATCCATGAGGTACTAGAAATGGGCAATGAATATCACTACTAGCTAGAAATTAAAGTCAAACTAAAGACTAAATGATTCCTAAATTTGGGTAATATTATGTTTTATGCATCTTTTTGTTTATTTCATTGGCACAAACATTTTTAGTCTGTAAGGACACATTAATAAAGAGATCATTGAATCTTAAACATGACATGTCGCTAAGTTCACATCAAATTTGTCTGAATCATTTAGCAAGAATTAAAAAAAAATCACAGTGCCATTAAGAAAAGAGAAACAAGTGACCCATTGATTTATTAATTCATCTGTTTATGCCCCACAATATTTACCGGATATCTGTCATCTATCAGACACTCCTAGGTGCTGCATATCTAAATATATTTCAAACATTGTAGCTTTCTTTCAATTAATTCCCAGGACCAGAAATGTCAGAAAATAATTGCAATGAAGTTTGCTATAATACACTGATGACAAAAAACAGGAAGAGAGTAATTACTTTGGTGGATCAGGGAGAAGCTAAGAGAGGAAGAGAAGGAAATATTGGGTTTAACAGATAGGTTGAAATTAACCCTGTGGGTAAAATGGCAGTGGAGAATATGTATGGATAATACTCCATACAAACCAAGCAAAGAAGCTAAATACTTTAGGGAAATTGATGAGTTATATTCATGTCAACGTGACTATTTCAGATAGATGGCAGGAAGAAAAAAATAACACAAAACAAAACATAAACAGCCAGGGTCTATGCTGAACTCCATAACCCAGTTTTTGTCTGTAAAGAGTAAACAGAGGGGTTACTTAAAAAATAGTGGAGAAGCTAGAACAAATGAATAGTTACTGAAGTTTTGACCCAGTAACACATGAATGCAGATGCTCTTTGATTTTTTTATAGTGTTTTGGTTAGATAAACCATTCAGCAGTTGAAAATCTTGTGGGGTTGGAGAAATGGCTCATTGGGTAAGAGTGATTCCTGTGCAGGCCTGATGACCTGAGTCTGGATTCCCAGTAGTCACAAAAATCCAGTATGTACATGGCTGACTGTAAGCACCCTGCTGTATAGGGCAGAGAAAGGCAGATTACTCTGGCTGGCTAGCCAATCGAGGTAGTCACAATAGGAAGGTACAGAGCCAGTGAGAGACCCCATCTCTAGGGAATGGTGCAGAGAGTGATTGAGTAGGACACTAGGACTCTTTGCCTGGCCTTTATATTTGGTATATGCATGCACTTGACATGCACTCAGATAAACACTACACATACACACATATAACTTTCCCCTGCTCCTGATACACACATGTCTAAAAATGGTTGAAAGTATTAAAGTTAAAAATGTTTTTAAAGCATCAAGACTAGTAGATATTCTACTCAGATGCAGTGCATTATAGGATATGACTTGGAATACAAGGCTTATGAAGGTCCCATCTGACGATGCCTACCACAACAGAGTAATAGTAATAGTAATCTGTATGACATATCAGTAGCTAAAGAACCCTTAAATTATTAGTATTTTTATACCAAAATGGAATTTCATCAATTAAACCATTATAAACTAGAGGCATTATAATTAGTTTATATTAAGTATTTTTGAACAAAATATTCTCAAATCTCAGTGTCTTCAAAATTGAGTAACATTGGCTGATTGTTGTATGCTTTCCTCGTTATATCAGGATCAAGACCAGACAGCAGGCCTGCCTGGGCTCACAACACTGAAATAAAACTACAATGCAATGGGTTGAAGTTGCAGCCATAACTTCCTCTTCAATGTTTACTCCAACCCCCCCCCCAGTTAATGACATGTCAGGCTTGATGTCAATAGGAGAAAGATAAATAGACTACCATAGAGAGAGGGAAGATAAATGAGGAGAATAGATAATCAGATGCAGACACGCAACTTATGATAGTATACAATTTGCAAACAAATACTTCTTTCTGTTTTTCACTGAGAAGGCCACCATGCACATGTGTATCAACGTGCATCTGTTTTCTAGCAGAGTTCATGCTCCTATCTTAACTTCATTCCTTCCCTTTAAAGGTGACATATTTCTATCCACTCAAGTTAATGCGCGATTTGGAAGATTACTTGGTTTACTGCTGTTCTATGCAAAGGGAAAATACAATAACTCAAAATGTCTTTGTCGTCATGCTCTCTCCACAATGTATTTTTACGACAAATATAGTTTTTTTCCTTCATAAGAATTTGAAATATTATGTCAAGTAGCTGAATCCTAAGACAGAGGCCACAGGGTTCACCCTCGAAGGTGATAAAGAACTGTGTTGAAAACAGTAATTTAACACTGCTCTGAAATTCTGGCCACACACAGTCTTTTCTCTGCTTCTCTTCATGCTCAGTTATGCATCATTTTACTCAAAAATTTGTAACTGAAGTAAAAGAGAAAGATACAGAATGGAAAAAAGATAGTTTCTGTTTGAGAAAACCATGGGCCCTTGGATTGAGAATTCTCCAAAGAAAAGTTAGGGGCTGCCGATTGCTATCATAGAGCCCAGCTTTCATTTTTGAAAAGTACAAAAACATGAATGAGGCTATCAATCTTTTCCTTATAGCTGTATTACTTGAAGAATCTTAGAGATATGGACCATTACCACAAAGAAATAGATTACCATCCACCCTTTGAAAAACTCAAAGAAAGAAATTGTTTTCCATTAGTTTCATAGTTGTTTCCTGCTAGGAGAGGAGTTAGCCCCAGAGAGTGTTCTCACATGTTATTTAAGGCCATTCATAACTCTATTCCATGATGATGTCATTTCTGCTCAAATATAATTTTGTGTTGTGTTCTCAATCTTACTTAAATTTGAGTGATATCATATATATATATATATATATGTGCATATATATATATACATATAGTGTCATATATGTATATATATGACATTAATTTTCAGGTTTTCTGGCCTTCTGCCCATTTATAGAGCTTAATATATAGAACATTTAACACCAATGTATATTAGTAAATAATTTCATCTAGGCATTTGAGTGTTTCTCTTATGACAGAAATGCATGTAGCAAATAGATTTTGCTAATAAAGGAAGTTGATTATTTGTGTCTATGGTACATATGTTCTGTTGTTTATTAATTCACTGAACTCATTCAATAATATTTACTAACTAACATATGCTACATCTTGTGCTTGTTGAGTGGAAAGATGAAGTTCCTGCTCCCAACATGTGTACATGCAACTTATGGTGGAGAACACTGTAAAAAGTAACCCTGGAAGCAACATCAAATAGAAATTTCTCTTATTCAAAATATTTTCTTAGTGTTTCTGATCCTTAAGGTCTCTTATGTGCTGTAAGGGTTGAAATACAGAGGATCCAATGTGATCCTTACAACTTGTGATAATTTTAGTTCCATTATATAAATAAAAATATTTTTAAATATAATATATATTAAATCAGATAAACTAACAATCATGTCGATGACATAGTAGTTATAACAGTAGAAACTGAGTTTTATTTAGTTCTTACTGCTTTTTGGATGCTCCGATAAGAGGCTTTTCAAGTATACATATTTTGTGTACGTTACAAGCACTAACATTTCCACCATCCAGACGAACAAACTGAGTTCAGTTAACAAATGAGCTATATGTTTTGCTAAAAGTATTTGAATAGGGAGTATTTGAATCAGATCTTTAAATCTCATGTTAATGCTGAAAAGCTAGGATACTGAAAATCCCAGGAATAAATACAAATATCATTTCATAGAAATAAACATTGTTTTTAGGAAAGACAATAATAGATTTTTTTTTGTGGGAGCAGAAAATTCTAATAAGCACTTTCAGGCTGAGGTAACAGCATTTAGAGTAGAAGGAAGGGTGGGCTTTGAAGAGAGATTTAAGTTGTGGGAACTGCCTTCAAATGATGACACCAGACAAATTCCAAGGTGAACTTCAAAGTGTTTGCTTCTCTTGGGTGGCATTTTCAAGTCCTTTATACCTAGCTTCATGAGTAGGAAGGTCTAATTAAACGTGGAGAATGACTTGCAGGAACATCTGAGAGGGAAATCTGAATCAGCCTACCTTCCAGAAGGTTTGCTGTTTAGGAGCCTCAGAGTGTGAAGAGATTTTGCAGGAGAAGGGACACATGGTTCCAGCTTTGCCACACACACACTTTCATGAACTGCTGAGCCTGGAAGAAACCTTAGCCCCTCCCAGGCAGCCATTGGTCCTTGTGAGTGTCTCTTTCCCTACAGTCTCCCGTCCTCCTCTGACCTCTGCCTTTTTATCTCTCATTCTCCCTTGCTTTCCCTTTTCTCTCCCCTAATCTAAATGGTTCTCAACAAGAAAATTATGCATGAAATAAACTAAACACTTAGCCATATGTAATGAAGAATGGGTAACAATCTGATTCCTGAACGTGGTATTTCTAGAAAAGAACATACCTTTTAACTAGAATTGGAATAAGGATGCATTTTCTAAGAATTCACAATCTTTTCTCTAAAGTTGGCATTTGTGCTGGATTTAGTTAGAACTATGTTTAGCTATAGGCCACTACCAGTTTCAGCTGAAGTTCACTTAATGTCATCCATTTCTTTGAAAGTTCCAGAGACTAAAAATAACCCTTGAGTTTTGGTACAGTTTTATGAAGACTCCGCACAGCATTTTCTCCTGATTACGCAGCATGGAGCTTGGTATTTATGTCACTCTATTGTAAAAAGACAGGTTTTTATCCCTCAGATTGCAGTGTGTTCAACCTGTCTTGGAGCAAAGCTGAGGTACAAAGATATTAATTTGGAGTATATATCAAATACACAGATTCAAACTTTCTCTGATGTAATTTCACAGTGAACTAATTTATGCAATGAGACACTTGGAATATGATTCAGTTTCCTAGATCTGTTTTACATACACATCTTGGTATTCCACCTACCACATAAAAGAGAGTTATACTTTATTTTTTCTGATAATTCCATGGTCTTCCAAAATTAAGGGTCAAAAATAAGTTATTGAGCGTATTATGAACCTTTTGCATTTTAAATAGTATTATTTTTAAATATCTAAGGATACAGTATGTATAAATGGAAAAGTTTAATTGGAACAATACACATAAAACATCTAACAGTAATATAAATTTGTTCTTCATTCTTGGAGCGAGGGAGTAACCTTAAGCTAGGGTTTCTTCACAAAGCAACAATTAACCTGAAAAATTAGAGTCAAAGTGACTTTTTTAAGCGGTGGATATACCAGTTCAAGACTGAATCTTTCTATTTATAATTAGCTGGGAGCACCTACTTTGCTAAGTTAGATGATATGGGAGCAGTGTTTAGAGAATGATAGATAACTATTGTATTTCAATGAGGGCACTGTGACACAATACAATTTTAACAAATTTTTTAAAATTGAGTGAAATTTATAACTTTTTGTTGGTTAGTTGTCAACCTAACACAAGCTAGGGCTTCAGTCTTGGTTCCATGATAATTAAACAGTTCTAACTTGGTGCAACACGTATGAACAAGGGGAATTATGACTAAGCCAAGATATACATGCGTAGAGGTACAATAAATGGTATTCATATTGTTGCTGGCAAATGGCAACTGTCTGATTGAACTTAAGGGCTATTAAATAGGAGGGAAATGATGTGTGGTACTGGGAATCTAGTCAGCTTCTCAGGGCTAATGAAGTCATGGATCTTAGAAAAGAATCTACTATCACCAATTTACTAGACCAGTGTAATTCCATACTGCATTCTAAATCTTATTCTTGCCCTTACAGAAAACTGTAGCTACAACCCGTCATCAAAGAGGCTGCTCTTTACAGCAACATTAAAGTTGTAAATTTAATTTAATTTAATTTAATTTAATTTAATTTAATTTAATTTAATTTAATAAAACAGTAAAGCACAGCTAGACACACTGATCAAGAGATCATGAGGATCCAAAGCTCAGTGAATACCTCTGCAGAGGTTTAAGAGAATAGAAGTCATAATACTGGGAAGTCTGCTGTAAGCTGGTTACATAAGCATTCCATGTTGACCACTTGGGATTAGATATTCTATCAAGGATCTCCCCCCTTGAGAAAATCAATTCCTCCTCTGAGTAGACATTGATATCCTATAGCTCTTCTTCTAGGGATAGGACTTTGTGAAATGTCCACCTTTCATAGTTGCATGCCATGTCAAATGATGCTGTCATTATTCATGTAATTTCAATCATCCATTCATGGGTGTAGCCTCCATGTCACTCCTAGCAGACACCACCTGTCAAAGCATGTCCTGTTCCTCTAGCTTACTCTCTGTCTACCTCAGGAGTTTTCCTGAGCCTTTAGGTAGAGGGAGTTACACTGCCATCTTATCAGTTAGGGCTAGTCATCCCACAGTCACTTATACTCTGAGTTTTAACCAGTTGTGGCTTTCAGTAATGGGCCCATCTGCTGCAAAATGAATATTCTTTGATGAGGAATGAGAACTACACTTACCTGACAGTGTAAATATTTAGAATATGCTTAGAAATGATCTTTGTTTAGGAAAATAAAAATAGTCTATTTTCTTCTTGTATGTATGACCTCCTCAGTCATGGGTCGGTTGGCTACCTTTACAGTACCAGGCTGGAATTTTCTCCCATTTTATTGGCTTTAAGCACATTTAGACAGCTGCTAGTTACTGCCAACATAAACGTGTCACTGTTGTACCTCTGTAGCTTCTAAGCTTTACATTTGGGTGAAACTAATGATTGATTTTTCCATTAGCGCCTTATATAGCACATGAGTGAGCACATGTGCACATGTGTGCGTGCATGCACTCACGCACACACACACACACACACACACACACACACACACACACACACACAAAGCTTTAAAAAATAATACATTTCCTTATGGCTCTTTCAAACATTATAGTGTTGTTTTTCTCTCTACCATTTCCTTCTTTATTATCTTCTGCCCTCCACAGTTATAGTACACCCAGAATTTTTCCCATTTTTTTTAAAAGAGCCCATCCTCTATTCTGTCCTCTTGGGTTGGTCTAATTCGTTCCTTAACTATGTGTAAACATTTCTACATGAGTAATTGTTGTGTCAGTTTGTAAAGTAGCAAAATGACATTTATCACAGAAAGCAAATGTGTCATGTTTTTATAATTATTCACTTTTTCCCCAAAGTGCAAAATTATTTGGATCTTGTCATATCACTTTTTCTGCCATGAACTGGAACGTGGAGACTTGACAGTGTATGATGATAACAGAGTAAAACAGGAAGAAGACAATTTGCTCAAAATAGTTGCAAGGTATGTTACTGGTGTTGTGCTTGGAGGTGCAGCAATAGCAGAGAGTTCCTCCTACAGGTGACATCTGCAAAAGCAGAAAAACAAGGTTGAATGGTTTTCTACTTTTGACCTTTTGTAGGTTATTATTTTGTGCTATACCTCCTCTAATATATTTACAATCATGCATATTGTATGCAATATCACTTTTATAGTATTTATATATAACATTTTGTGTTTGCTAGTACACACAGAAAAATTTAACATAAAACTTATAAAAATACTACCTATATATAGAGTAACATGTTATCCTGAGATACTCCTGACTCAAAAAGATAAAGAAAAAATAGATAAATGTTTGTTGTTAATATAATGAAGAACTTTTTAGAAAGCCTTTTGGCACTCAGATTTAAGCTAGAATCCTATCCATTTCTTTTAACTAGATGATGATATATTTGAAGTATAACTGACTTTAACATACTGGGTCATGGCCTAACCTCCCAGCAGCAGCTTGAGATCTAATGGACCAAATCAGAGAAACACGCTAGTGAGTGACATTTAGAAGACCCTTTCCTACAACTCTGTTTATTTAATTGTGTCCCCTCTGTTCTCATACAATCCAACTCTTTCTTTAGGAAAACCTCAAGCTGAAGACCTTTGTATACATTTGGTGGTGTGCCACCTCATGGGCATGTTCTTCAAAATGTGAGATGATGGGTGCAACTCTGCTACTTCCTGGAGTTGCTCCAGCTATTGCTGTGAATTCTGTGTCTTGGAGCATTTCACACTTACTATATCTCATCTGACAGCTAGAATTTAAATGGA
>JANHMN010000002.1:172675916-172738350 GCA_030674055.1 Rhabdomys pumilio
GATTAGTATCATTTAAGAATGCTTTCAGCTCTTGCACAAAAAACAAATTCAGTTTTTAGCACTCACATCAGGTGACTCACATCCATCTGTAACTCTAGTTCTGGGGATCAGAAGTCCTCTGGCCTTCATGAAAACCTACACATACACAATGCATATAAAATCATGAGACACACATAAATGATAAATAAATAAAATCTTTAAAGTTGCTGACTTCAAATAGCAAATCCCATACATTTATAATTATTTTTCTAAAAAAAAACTATGTTCAGATTCCAAAACAATGATGCTGAATTAGAAAATGATATAAATGTAATGATATAAATGATAAAGGTTCAGAAAAAGAGGTTCTTCTAATATGCACAAAGCCTGAGAAAAAAATACATAGGGAATTTCAGAGTACCCTCCTCTTTCTCTGCTCCACAAAAGAGAGTCATCTATACTGTGATGGACACTGCACTAGTCATGTTCAAGAATTGTCCGTTTTTTCCCAAG
This sequence comes from Rhabdomys pumilio, assembly GCA_030674055.1. Taxonomy (NCBI): domain Eukaryota; kingdom Metazoa; phylum Chordata; class Mammalia; order Rodentia; family Muridae; genus Rhabdomys; species Rhabdomys pumilio. Next base: position 172,676,409 of record JANHMN010000002.1, read on the forward strand.
AAAGGGACTCTTCATTCCATTGTAAGCTTAGATTAGAAAATGTGAACTATGAATATCTAAAGTGAGTCTGTGGTCTTTTATGAACAGAACCCAGGGTCCCACCTACCTAGCACACGAGCCAGAATGTGAAGGATGCCTTAAACCTGAAGAAAGCAGGACATACACTGTGGTTTGGATTTGAAACGTATGTTGGAGGTTGATTTCCAACTAGTGTAACTACTGAGAAGTGATTGGACTATGGGATCATTAATGGATTCACAGTTTAATTATTATTGGGTTGAGAAGGTCTTGACTAAGATTCTCAAATGCTCAAGACCTAGAAATAAGAGCTTAGTGGTAAAGGTACAAGGAAAGGATGTTCCACAACTAACATTGCCCAAACAGGGTAAAGAATTTCTCTATTAGATTTCCTTTTGTAACACAGAGCACATCATCAGTTTGATCACAATCTGATTCTATTCCATCTTGAATTCAAGTATAGTTTGTTCTGGTGTAGGTTTTATTTCATATATTAAAAATAGGATTTTTTCTTTTTTGTATTTGCCATATTCAATGTTTACTATTGTATTTCAATGTTAGGAGGTGGTGATTAGTTAATTGACAAATCTCAATTCAAAAAGTGAGGACTCTGAGAGCTATACCAAAGGTTGACTCACTGCTGTTTTTCTGGACCATGATTTAAACATACATGAAGGAGCTGAAGGGGTTTGAACCCCATAGGAAGAACAATAATATCAACCAACCAGACCCCCCAGAGCTCCCAGCGACTAAATCACCAACCAAGAAGTACACATGGAGGGACCCATAGCTTCAGCTGCATATGTAGCAGAGAATGGCCTTGTTGGGCATCAATGGGAGGAGAGGCCCTTGGTCCTGTGAAGGCTCAATGCCAGAGTATAAGAAAATTCATAGGCGGGGAGGTGGAATTGGGTGGGTGGGTGAGGGAGCACCCTATAGAAGCAGGAGAGGAGGATGAGATAGAAGGTTTTGGGGGGAGGGCCTGGAAAGGAGATAACATTTGAAATGTAAATAAAGAAACTATCCAATAAAAAAGAAATTCTAATGTCTGAGAAATCTTAAAAAAAAAAGAATTTCTAATATAAAGATAACAAACCAAAAAAGAGGAATATTTGAAATATTCTCTGATTATACACGAAAGACTTGGATAACTCCATTCCTTAATTTATTCCTTCAATATAATCCTGATTGTCCTAGGCTTAGAGGAAATATCACTAGTTCATAGTGAGTTTCAAAGAATGATACTAGCACTTGCATCTTTTAAGAGAGCCTAGGAAAATAGCCAAAGCCATTATTATGAACTCATGCCCTATTAATTCTGTAGTTTTATGTTTACAAATATATTCAAAATTATTTATAATTATTCAAACTGAAATCAGTTCTTTAGATATTTAGCAGTATATTCTGTTTATCCATCAGACTATAAATATTACTAATAATATTTCATGATTATATTAGATAATAAAGGGAGACAATTATAATCTCTTGTATCATACATCTAAAAATTTATAATGGAGAGTTCTTTATGTGTTCTCCTGCGAAAAAGTTTTAGTGCTATATCCCAAAGTATTGATAATGTTTATGTGTAAAGAATGGCTTTAGTTTAGTCTTAGAACATATTTTCAATTTTGGTATTTTTTATTTGAAGTTTGGGAAATATTTAATAAACAAAGGTAAGAAGGATGAGTATTTGAGTTCTGCACTGCTATGAAGGTAAAAGCCTGGCATGTGAGCAACAAAAATAGCTTTCATTTCTGCCTCTAATCTCTGCTAAGGTTGACATTTGAGGTGCTCCTCTTGGGCCCGAAAAGAACATTACATTTTTCTGAATAGGTGTTACTGTCTTTCTGGAATGAAGTTGTTGACAAATAGGGTCATTAAAAAACATTGATAATAGTCAAAATGATAGATGCACATGTTCACATTCCATTTGGCACTTACTAAATCTCTTTACAGTTATTTTTAGAACGTACATTTTGCCTAGGAAAATATTTCTTCAGCAAGGATACCATGTGTTATATGAGGCCATGTTAACCATTGGTATGAAAACAATGATTGCTTATGATAGAAAATGTTGTTGTAAAAATTCAACATTTGTCTTGACATCAGCATGTCTCACCCATCACTCTGGCAGGCCACCGTGCTCTTTCAGCATCCTGCAGAAAAAACACAAACATGCCCTCTTCCTCATATTTAATACCTCATATTTAATAAGGATCATGCCTTATGCCAGTAAGTTGATCCTTCCCTTTCACCTATGTATTAGTATGCCTAGTTGTAGAGTGCCTCACTCTACAACTCACTCGGCTGAAAGCTCCCTTGCATCCAGATTTTTTAAAAGAATTTTTCAAATAAAAAATAAAAAGAACATGATTTAAATAAATTCATGGTGTACGGGGATATATATCCCCCTTTTTTATTTTTAGGAAGATATTGTTTTAAAGTAATTGTGTTTAATCCACTGCTTGTTCTTTGGTTATTTTTGTTTATTGTCTTGCTTGTCCCTTGACTATTTGCACCTATTGTATTGCTAAACTCTCAACCTAGAACTGACCTTAATACATGCATATAATTAAAATGGTATCAAATAAAATAAAATAAAAATTTGACATTTGAAAATCTACCATACTATAAGCATATTCAAGCTATGCTTTAGAAGTTGCATGGGCATATGGTACTGTCAATCCTAGGAGCTACAGATGATGAAAAGAACGTGTTATTGGTAGGTGTAGGACACAGATGATGGTCAAACACCAACAACTGCCAATCCTCTTGATTTACTAGTAGAAATAGATGGCAAGACCCTCTTCATAAAAACATTACAGTATAGGGGAACTGGGCTAGAACTAAACTAGATTCCTTTCCTGCTCACTAGAATGCATGTGTTATTAAGTGATATAGAGAATGCTGCAGGAGAAAAGTTATCTGAAAAATCCTATGCATCTGTGAACTCAGTTATAATACTGATGTATTAGTCATACAATAGAAAAGAATAATAAATATTAATTGTGTATTAGAGAAACTAAACAGAGTCATGTTCTAAAACCAACCTCATTCTGTCAGCTCTTAAAGACTTTTTTTCTGTTAACAATGGTTCTATATTTATCACACAAGATAAAATATGCCAAAGTCTTCTGATACTAAAGCAATCAGGATTAAAATTTAAAAGAAGACATTTCTTATTTCAGAATCAGTTTATTTTATCAGCAATTAATTCTATTAATTCCTCAGACTTCTATCCACTTCTCTGCCATCTTTAGCTCTCTAATGTAGTTTTCATATCTGCTTTTCTTTGGAGAAAATTATCTGTATTTTAAAAAAAATTAAGCATTTCTAAGACAAAAATATCTACCAGGCTCTTGTCATTAAAGATAAGTTGAATATAACTTTAATAGTAAGAATATATACACAGTGATTTATACAGCTAATGCTATCAACACTGTTAAATAGCCTGTTTCTACAATATACTGTTGACCTCATGTGCAACCAAGAAGCTAATCCTGATGAAACTTTATGTTTAAGGATGCTTTAATTCCCTAAATGTTCTCTTTTTCATTAGAACCATAAAATCATTTTAAAGTATTAGTTTAAGATATTCCTTATGCTTATGAATTTTGATAGATAATGGATGTAATATGTTTTATTTATATATAGTATAGGCATAAACTGTCAAAAAGCACAATCATGACTTGCTCTGATTGTGATCAGAAGAGATTTCAAACATGTTCATGTGTAGCATTAAAGAACCTGCAAAAATATACATTAGAGGAAACCATCCTAGTTATCATTCTGCAGATGAATACTTTTCTAGAAGTAAACCCCAGTTGACCAGACACACTTGGTTGATGAGGAAAGCACAGAGGCATTAAATTTACCGATTTGCACAGATTTTGCATATGGATGAGGAGTGAGGCCTCAAGGAAAATGTTTGCAACAAGAAGGAAACAAGTGCCAAGAGAGCTGTAAAAAATGAGACAAGAAAACAAATTACAATAAAGGCTGGTGTGGATGTGGAGACAGGAGACATCTTATACAGTGTTCATGGGAGTATAAACTATTGCAGCCACAATGAAAATCAGTCCAGAGACTTTTTTAAAAATAGAAATAGTTTACCATATGACCAAACAATATGACTGTTGTGCATATACTCAAAGAAGTTTACATCCTTTTATAGAGGTACATTCATGTTCATTGAAACTCAGTTCATACTATCTAGAAAATGGAATAAACTAATATGTTCATCATCTGATAAATGGAAAAGGAAAAGAGTGGTGCATATATACTATGGAAGACCATTCAGCTATAAAGGGAACATTTGCAAATAATGGGATGGACATTGAAAATAACAGACAGACAGACAGACAGACAGACAGACAGACACACACACACACACACACACACACACACACACACACACACACACAAATAGATGATGGATAGGTAGGTAGGTAGATAGACAGACAGACAGACAGAGAGACAGACAGATAACAGTCATACTGAATGAGGTTATCTAGGCACAGGAAGACAAACACTGGTTGTTCTCTCTTATTTGTGGATCCTAGTTTTGAATATTTTGCTAATATGTTATTGGGATACATGTACAGATGTGAAGCTTGATCTTCATGAGCGTCCCCCAACAACTGGATCAGGGTCTGTCCCTAAAACTGTTGCCTGTTTGTGGAATCTGTTCCCCTAACTAGGTTGCCTGGTCTGACGTCAGTGAGAAAGGATGGGCCTAGCCTAGCAAAGACTTGATGCGCAAGGTTAGAGAGATACCCAGAGGGGGCCTCCACCCTCTCAGAGATGAAGAAAAGGGGGTGTGCAGGGGAGGGACTGTATGAGGGGAGGACCAGGAGGATGGAGGTCAACGATCAGGATGTAAAGTGAATAAGCAAATAAAGAAAAAAGAAAAAAAATGTTAGTCTCACTGGGGTCCTTTAGCAGATTACCACAAATTCGATACCTAAGAAAAATAAAAATGCAATCGTATTTTTGGAGGCAAGAATTCCCATGTGAACATATTACCCAGGACATGATTCCTTTGAGAATTGGAAAAGCATCCTTACTTACCTCTTTTTAGTTACTTGTAGTGACAAATCTGTGTTTGGTGTTCCCTAACTTACAGGTTAATTATTCTAATCTCTTCATCCTTTTCTACTAAGAACATAGATGCTGGGGATGACATTCAATGACAATGACTGCGTACAGTAGGCTGTGGTGGAGACATCTCAGAAGCCTGTGGCAACTCTTTATAAAGAGGATGGTGTCTGGGACCCGGGGAAGCTGGAGACACATCCCTCCAGGGGACCCACCATCTGAAATAAGGGACTGCCTGTAGTAGGCTGGGATGGAGACATCTCAGTAGCCTGTGGCAGTGCTGTAAAACAGTTATTCCCATTTCTCCTAACCTTAGCCCTGGACAACAGCTGTATAGATTTCATGTGTATGTAATTGTTTTTCAGTTGTCCTTGGTGTGCATAATTATTCTATTCTACCTGACTTTCTTACTTCTTTCTCCTTCTCCTCTGGTGAATTCTGTGAAACTAGATATTCCTTGATGTAATGATTCTTAAACAATTAAAAATCGAGGCATAGGGCACAGCACAACACAGTACTAATGGCCCAGGTGCATTCTGTGTCTTCTCATCTTAGAAACAATGCAATAACTGCACACTGATAGTTCCAGATTAATGCTTGACTTACAAGGAAACTTTGAAAAGAGTATTAGAAAATTAAATAGAGCCAACATTGAGACCTCAAGAAAGAAAAAATTTACTGAAGTTATCAAATAAGTGTTGCATAACATTTAAGAGTGGTTCCTAAATAAGGAAGTATAGAATACATAAAATCTTATACTCGTAAAACTAAGTCAAAACACTGGGACTCTTAGTCATTGTGTATAACGCACAGTAGAAAGCTAGTGGAACTATTGAGTTAAGGGATAATTTTATTCTTTCTGGCCACTGCCTGGCAGCTTTACCAATGTCATTTATCATTACAGCTTTATAGGAAAATGCAACTATCTGACCTTGGAGCTCTGAGCTCTGAAGTATAATAAATTAAAAGTTAAAGTTTAAATAATAATAATAAGTTTGCATTTATTATTATTTTGGCTACAGGTCTGGGAATAGGGAAGCTTGAAACTTTGGGGAACAATTGTAATTCTTATTTCTTTGTGAGATGTGGTTATTTTTTTGAATTTGAGTTGGCAATGATTATACAATGTCTTTTTTCTACCTGCTTTTGGGGTATCAATAAAAGACTGGGGCAAAGAAAGGCAAAGAAGCATGTCAGGTGGATGTGGTGAGAGAGAGAGAGTGAGTGAGTGAGAGAGCAAATGAGAGAGCATGAGAAGAACATGTGAAGAGTGAGTGAAGAGAGGATGTGAGGTGTGTATGGAGAATGTTTGCATGAGTGAAAGGAGAGTGCATGTGGTATGTGTGTGTGTGGTGTATGTGTGATGTGTGTGAAGAGTGTGTGTGAGAGTGAGAGGGGAATGCAGAGAGGTGTGTAGGAGTGTAGGAGTTCAAGAAAAGAAAAGTGCACAGGAGAAAAGCAGAGTGCGCAGGAGAATGCAGAGTGTGTGCAGCCTCAATCTGTGAGTGAATGAACAAGAAAGAACAGAGAGTGAGAGAGAAGAGAAAAAAAACATTAAGCCTTGAAAAATTGAATGTCAGCTTGTACCCCCAAAGTAGTTAATGTATATTTATTTTGTGACTTCCAGATACCCCTGCTTCTAGTTGAGAACTCTGATCCTGTGTTGAGTCTAGAACTTGACAATAAATATTGTTAGATTAGAGCTAATTCACATGGGCTGATAACTTGCCTGCATTTTCCATGAGACTGTTTCTAAATCTAGTAACATTCATAGACAGATATTGAGAGTTAAAACCTCAATGCTATTATCTAGGAGACACATTTCAAACTATGCCCATCACCTAAAGTCGGCACCACTAAAATATTATAGGTAAGGTTCACTCTTCAGAACACTGATTCTTAAGCAGCAAGCCTTGTAGATATAAATTTATTTAACTATTGCTGACCCGTAACTGGAATCTGCGTCTCACCATTGTTAGGGCATTAGCTTTGTGTTGTGCGCAGCCTCATCTCAGGAAAACAGCAGCCAACTAGAAAGAAGAAAACAATCTTAGCTATAAATGATTTTCTTTTGTATTTTGTCTTTTGTTTCCTAAAGAAGGTGGAGATAAAATATAAGGCTTATTTAATAATCATGAAAACTATACCATTTTTCAACTCTTAATTGTTTAGTTTTTAGATAGAGTTGGCCTATTCAAAGTCTTGTCCTGTGAGTGGGCCCGTGGCATGTTCTTGATCAATAACAATAATCTATCCCTGTGGTTTAGTCATGGGTTGACAGGTAGGTTGAAACAAACAAACAAATAAATAAACAAACACACTCCAGATTGTGAGAAATGAATACTGAACTTAAATTCAAAACTGGTCAAAAGGAATTGCTATGGAATTGCTACTTCCACCTCAGTGAGAGATCCTAAACAATGAAGAAGTAATCTTGAGGCAAGGATGGATGACTGGCCACTTGAGAAGATTGTATTAATGAGACAGTATACCAGGGATCAAATGTTATTGATTCCTAGAAACTTGGTTATCTGATATAGCAACTGTCATATTTTCTCTTCCTAAGGAATCATAATCTCCTGTTGTTTGGAGTCAACTTGATTTAGTGCAAATATTCTGCTGGAATCTGAATTCTGTTTCACCTTAGAAGTCAAGGTGATCATTCATAGCAACAATTTTCTTAAGATTGGTGCTCTCCAAGTATCTTAGGATTTTGCTGTTGTGAACAGACATCATGTCCAAAGGAACTCTTATAAGAACAACATTTAAATTGGGGATGGCTTACAGAATCAGATGTTCAGTCCATTATCCACAGTGTAAGAGCATGGCATTGTTCATACAGACATGGTACAGGAGGAGCTGAGAGTTCTACATCTTCATCTGAAGGCTGCTAGAAGAAGACTGGCTCCCATGTGATTAGCAAGAGGGTATCATTGCCCACCCCAACAGTGACACAATTCCTCCAAAAAGGCCACACCTTGTAATAGTACCACACTTTGGGACAAGCATATTCAAACCATGAGCACACCAAAAGAGGACAAATGAGTCATTTCTTATTTTTAGAGTGTCTTATCTTGATGTAATAAAAGCAGTAGAAAATACTCTCATTCACACACACACACACACACACACACACACACACACACATATATATATACATATATATATGTGTATATGTGTATATATGTATATATATATATATGTATATATATATGTGTGTGTGTGTATACATATGGATGTTTCATACGTAGATACATACTCACATATATAGTATCAATTTGTCAATTTTTGACCACATTTATAACTTTTGGCTGTGTTCAGGTAAACAAACTACAGCTACCATAAAGGTTTCTGCACATGCTGATCACTGTATCTAAGCTACAGACTTTTTAAGGAGTCTTTTTACATTAAACATATTTTTAAATTGGCTCTTTATAGAAACTTACTTCTTTTTATATCTATTCTCCAGTTATTTCCTGAAAGTGTATGAAGCAACATGCTTTCAAAATTGTGAAAGCCTTGTTACAGTACGTTCAATGAATAATTACTTACTGCTTACTAACTCAGCACCTAGTGTTGCTGACAGAATAAGAAGTAGTCTTTCAATTACCAACCAATCTGAGAAACTACAAATGATAAGATCCAAGAAGTGTGAAGAGTCTTGTAGGAGACACCCACATCGATTGAGTGGATGTGAACTTCATAGTTTTAATTAGTTCATAAGAGTTTCAATACTGTTTGTAACAGCAAAAACAAAAAATATGGATGGGGAAATAAAGACTAGGCTAAAATAAAACACAAATCTTTCTCTAGATCAGATAAAATAATAAGCTAAATTACTGCATTTGGAATAAGTTTTATTAAGTGAAAATTCTGCCCTCTCTAAAATGTGAGTTGGTTGAGTATAACTTTGTTATTCAATCTAGTCAGGAAGTATAATTTAGAGAACTTATATATCAAGATCCATTGACTTTAAGTAATTTCTATTTTAAGAATAATCAAAAATGTAGGTACTAGAAGACTATATAAGTTTCCATCTGCTAAATATTTCAATTGTAAGCTATACTTGCACATGTCATAGAATCTCCTTGTCAGCTAGAGCATCAAGTGGAGGAATGGGGTTGCCATTCCACAGTCAAAAATTCTGGCCCAAAATTGCTCCTGTCTAAAAGAACTGTAGGGCCAAAAATGGGGAGAGTCTGAGGGACAAGAGGTCTAGTGACCGGCCCACCTTGAATCCATATCAAGGTGAGGCTTCAAGACCTGACACTATTACTGATGCTATGTTGTGCATACAGAGAAGCCTAGCATGGCTGTCCTCTGAGAGGCCCAACAAGCAGTTCAATGAAACATAAGCACTCATTTACATCCAACCATTGGACTGAAGTCAGAGACTCCTGTGAGTGAATTAGGAAAAGGCTGGAAGAAGCTGTGAAGGAGGGCAATCCCATAGGAAAACCTGCAGTCTCAACTAACACGGATCCCTGAGATCTTGCAGACACTGAGCTAGGCAGCATGCACTGGATATTCTGAGGCCCCCTACACAGATACAGCACAGGACTGCCTGGTGTGACCTCAGTAACAGAAGATGCACCTAATCTTCAAGAGACTTGAGGCCCCAGAGAGAGGGGAGGCCTGAGTGACGGGATCCTCTTGGAGGCAGGAGGGAGGAAGAATGAGATGAAGAACTGTGTCAGGGATGACCAGGTGTGGGGGCAATGGCTAGAGTGTAAAAAAATAAAAGTAATAATAATAATAATAATAATAATAATAATAATAATAATAATAAACTTTGTTGTAAAACAGAGTAACTGTAGCAACTACCTGAACAATTTTTTATAATTTTGAATGATATCTACCCAAAAGATGAGTTTATGGCTCAATGGCTCAATGATTGCATAGTAATTTCTGTGTAAATAGTAGAAAATATTAATATGAAAGTTAGGTTATTAAATATTCAAAAAATGAGGGTCAAGAAACTTTTAACTTAATTAGAATTACAGTTTTGTTTGTCTTGTCTTTGCTTGGAGGATATACCACACACACACACACACACACACACACACACATGCCACATAAACACATATGTGTGTGTATTTGTGTGTATTCAAATCAAATTTTCTATAGCCCCCATCTTGACAGTATATGCTCCAAGAAAGCAGACACTAAAGCTGTGTTGCTAAGTGGTATGTCTCTAGTACCTGACATAATATATGACATGATATAGGAGCTTATATGTTTTGAAGAATAAAAGAATCCCACGTTTATAGCCATTTACTTATGAGTGTGCTTCTGTTTGGAACACTGTTGATAACATGATGGTCTACAGGTACTGGAATCTGGCCTTTATTATATTTTTGGCTCATAATTTTTCTTTTCTTTACTCAGTTCCAGTATAGTCCTATGGTGGTTTGGACCTCCACTCTTTTGTTCAGATGCCACTTTCAGTCCTTGGTTCTGAAAATAGAACTTTCCTCCTGTTTGAGGCTTGCCACATAGGCACAGTGTCTGGGCTTTCTAGAGTTCAGCTCTTAGAAATATCAGAGGACGATCATGGAAAATTGTTTATTCAAGTGGATGCCAGTATTCAACAATTTCACAATTACTAGAAATTGGCAGACAGAAGTCTCATCAGTTTGGTGGAAGATCTTCATTTTGGCTTGACAGAAGCTGAGAGGGGATGCTGGTATGGATAGAAGATTTCAAAAGGGAAAAATATAAGAAAGACAATTTGAATCCATACAATCCCATAAGTTAACAGTTAAAAATTTCAAGTTACCAAGAGAAGCAATAATTTGTACCATAATAACTTTATGATGGGTAAAGAGATTGTGTTCTTAGAATGGCAAGCAAGCCAGTCTAAACTTTTAAAGGGCATTCTTCTATGTGGACAAATAGCTATTTGTATATTTGTATTGGCAATTATGTTATAGGTAATATATGTGTGTAGGTGTATATGGGTGTTTGTATATCTCTGCATCGAAACAGTAATGATTTAAATTTCACATAACAAAATTCACAAGCGATACTTCTTACTATAAACCCCTCAAACCCAATTGATTCTTGAAGCATTCTTTTGTTCATTTGTCAGTCCTTTCTATCTCAAGCCAATCTATGGTTGCATTTCAACAGTGCTATGACTAAATCAGTCTACAATGAACACTAGGTTACTTTCAGATTGACAAGGGAGCCATTTGCGGTGTGGATAGATGACTGTAGACACAATGTGAGTTCTGATTTATATTTTCATTTACTTTAATGAGTGTGAGAGAGTGAAGCAATGGAGACATTTGTTATAACTCTATTCTGCCATCACACAATCAATTTCTTTGTTCAACTGAATAATAGTTTTTGAATACCAAAAGGATACCTTCTCATTTTAGTGCAAACAGCTAGAGACATGACCCACTTTTACATTTAATCTTCATTATTACTATTTCCCACTCCTTTAAATCAAAACAGTAAATCAATCCTCAGTTTCTGGTTTTCATAGTTCAAATGCAGCAGGGCTGGTTCAAGGCACCAAAATATCATCATTGAGCACAGAATTGAAAACTGATGCACGAATGTGATTTTTGATATTTAGCATGAAAAAGACAATGTGAATAATATCTAAGGCATAGTCAATAGTAGAATATGGTAGTGTAATTAAGACATAATAAAAACCTTCAGCATTTTAACCATTGTTTTTATGTAATTTCAAACTGTAAGCTCATGTAAATTTATTTTTGATGTAATGCACTTAACAAGTTGTTGACAAAGTTCATGAAGATTTAAATTTGACTCCGGGTAGCTAGCACTAGCAGCTCCAGATCACTACCATAGATGATTTTTTGGGGGGGGGAATGGGTATCTGAAACAATCTACCTGTGTTGAGAAGAAACAAGCTTTAATCTCAAATGCAGCTGCCTATACTCATTCATAAAGAATAAATTGATTTCTATTTTCCACATTCTCCTATGCCTTTCGATTATTTTCTTGAAATGAAGAAAAGTAGAAAGATTCTCTTTATTCTTTTTTCAGCCCAAGGAGGAAAAATAACTACTTGTATAAAAGTATACTTTCCCAAATTATTTCCCTTTTTGCAAGCTTATTCATTTATGACAGAGTACAAAAGACTTCTACAGAGAACATTATTAAGCTGCTTTTTTCTCCCCATCTCTCCCTGCCTTTATGTGTATGTCTATTTCTTTTAAATAACTAAATCAGAATTGCGAGTTCTGATTTGAGTATATTTGATTGTTTGGCATCTTTTAACTTTCCTAAAACCACATTGCAAAATTACCCTAATCTAGCTCATGCCTGTAGTCCCAGCACTCGGGTGATAGAAAGGGTGATAGGCGTTCAAGGGTATCCTCAACTACACAATGAGTTTGAAGTCATCTTAAGATATATGAGATAGGCTATTAAAACAAACAAACAAACAAACAAACAACAACCCTAAAGATCCATAGCAAAACCAAATCCAACTATTAATGTGTGCATCATTCATTCATTCATTCATTCATTCTTTCATTGTGTTTCCCTTTATTACTCTCATGTTTAAAAAGATAGATCTGTTAGACCTTCACAGATTAATATGGAATTCTTGAAACATCACCTGCCTTCATTCTATTCCTATTTTTGCATTCTCCTGTCTGTTTAAAATACAAACTTGACTTTTGTCTACTCTATTGCTATAATAACATTTTATTTCTAATTTTCAGAAAACTTTTAGTTTTTAGCTAGAATGAGCACATCAATTTCTAAAGATATTATTGATCAAATTCCTAGAGATTTTGCTACTTTGAGATTTCAGCTTTTTCCACAATTCATCAGTGGAATGTCTTTAATCTAAGTTTGTTTTTCACTTTACTGAGGACATAGACTTGTGAAAAGTAATGATATACCAATTGCATGTCAAGTAATGAAACAACACGATTTTCAATCATACAGTTGAACAGATGACACTTTGCAGGCTAATCATTTACAGATATGCCATTTTCTCTGAATTACTTAGTATGTAAAGAAAAAAACGTTAATGATATTCTGCTTACTGCCACTATACAGAGAAACTGATAAATTGAAGCATAGTTTGTCTTGGATAACACATGTATCTGATTTCTCCAAATGATTCTTCTTTATTTCCTAAAGCACACAATGCCCTGGGTCCGTTGGAAGCAAAACATATTTTATATCAATATTAATGACCAACTGTGTTAAAGTTCTGCTTAATGAAAACAAGATAGGAATTTGTTGGATGCAAAAAAAAATGTATTCATTTCAGCAACCTCAGTGACACAGCAAACTTTTACTTGATTATTGTATAAATAATTGGTATTATAATATAGTTAATGTGTGATTCTACTTTTATAAGTAGATCTTGTAGAAAAGACCATTTATTAACTGTAGAACTTTTGCAGTCTAAATAAAGACTACTTTTCTGAGTCTGCAATGATGTTGTACACATCATTGTAAATGTATTTATTACTAGGTTTAGTTATGTGTATTTGTGTCTGTGTGAATGTATGCCACATGTTTGAAGGTCCTTATTGAGGCCAAAAGAGGGTACTAGATTTTTTGATGTGAAAGTTATAACCATATGGCTGCCAATCAACATGGGTGCTAAGAAAGCAAGTCAGGTCCTCTACAAGAACAACAATCATGTTTAATTAGAAAGTACTGGCTCTATCATTATAATGTAAAAAGTCAATCCATTTCACATACAGATTCATGCTCTGTGCTTGTGTGTACTCATACAAACACACATACAAACATACATACATATGATGAGAATATTAGTAAGAATCAAGGAGCTAACAGTGAACAGATGCAACACTAAAAATAGATAAAGTAATTTTAGGTATGACATTCATTTATAGCTATCATCTATCTATCTATCTATCTATCTATCTATCTATCTATCTCTAAATCAGTATATTCATCACTTATTTATTTATTTATTTATTTATTTATTTATTTATTTATTTTTGTATTTAAAAAGTAGCTTTTTAAAATGAACCAAAGATTGGAAAGACAAGATTGGTTGGATGTTTTCTGGCTCCCTTTGTCAGACAAATAATTAGAAAAAATACATTTAAAATGATTTGTCTCAGACAATAGCAATACATGCACTGGTCACCTTCATATCACATGGGCTTCATTGAAAGCACCCATGGAATCTTATCTACAGTGTTCTTGCAGTTAAGTCAAAGGAAATATTTGACTGGTTAGAGCAGAAGAACTTGGTTGTAGGTTCAGTGATGGTTTTAGTTTGATGGGTTCTTGCATTAGATGTTAGTGGTAGCTTCTGATTGCTTAAGACTCCTTGTACCTTTGTCACCCTATGTTGTTTTCTATTTGCTTATGTAGTGCCTCAGGGAATAGCCCTAATGAGCTCCCAATTAATTATCTACCTTTCCATTACCAAACACAAAATGTGCTAAAACTTATTTGATAAGCGTTTTGATGAGCTGAAAAAGCCTCATTAATTATTTGACTGGAAAAGTGGTAAAGTTCTAGCAAGGGGAAAGAAGAAAGCAATTGTAGAAATGCTTACAAAAATAAATGAAGTCTCTAATTTCAGTGATTATTAAAGTTTTTCTGTATCAGAGTAAGTTTTTGTCTTTGATTTCAAAATTTAGGTTAATGATGTTAGACACCAAGAAATTATTTGAAATTAATAATTAAAAACATTACATAAAACACATCAAAGTTTTTAAGTATTGCCTATATTCCATTGAATAATTACCTATTATGTTTTGTCTTAAGATAAATTTGATTTTTTCATATGAATCTAAGGACATTTTACTTAGCTTAAAGAAGATAATTATTGTCTTTTTACTGCTACCTTTCATCTCCTTTGTATGTAGATTATAACATATTTTTCTTGGTACAATAAACACATGATCCTGTGTGCAGTGCTCAGTAAATTTTAATTGCAGAGAGCAATTAAAATTAATACTCTTTCTCTCTTGCATACTGCCTTAAATTCAAAGGTGTTATCTTCAGCAGCTCTCAAGGATAATGGAACAGGAATGAAAATAACAGAAAAATATATATTGTAGAAAGAAGAGCAAAGTGTCTGCCTTTCTGATGTTGTGAAACTAACATTCTAATTGGTGACCTGTACACCTATTTTCTGGCCTTTTTTATTTCCTCACACACTAGCTTAATTGCAAGTGGTAGCATATTTTAGAATTCATTCAGATGATCGTTAAAAAGTATCTCTTTGGTACCAGTACACCCCTTTTATAGAAGAGGAACTGATTAGAGAGAGAATGGAAGCAATTCTCATACATACACAGCTTTTTAGGTTGTTGTCCAGAATTTGAGTCAAAACCATTCTCCCCTATGATCTTTAAATTGTTGTCCTATATGAGAAATGTGCAATAAAATTAGTTTACCCTGTGTAGTAGGTGCTTTGAGTTTTCAGGGCTCTAATGACTATAAAGCAACAGATGAAGTTCCTCATAATTTGAATGGAGTTTCACAAAACTTTGTCCTTTTGGCTTATCATTTAGGCAACAATGTGAGAAATGGAGCCTTGGTAAATTGGAAGATTTAGAAGGGTTTCAGTGTTATGCAAAATATTAGGACTAGTCTTTAAAGTTTAAGAACACCCTTTATTTTCATCCAATTCATTCAAATATTAGGATTCAAGTGGGCTATAGGGGAAAATTCAATATTATACTTATTATTCATAGGTGCTTAGGATTTTCTTCTTCCTGGAAGTTCTCTGTAGGATGGCCTGGTTTTTAGAGCATAAAAATTGGTAATGAGATGATTGATAGCTGAATGAAGACATTTGGTCAGAATGCTAAGCAACTTAACACTAGTTCAAAGAGCTGCAATGACATTTTTTGAATGAAAAACATATTATTTGTTTTAATATGGTCTATATTTTGCTCTTGCATTTATTTCTTTTCTAAATTATATGTGTTTAATACTGTCTTACCACATTATCAGCATCTAGCTTGAATTTACTGTTTCCATAGGTTTTTTTTTTTTTCAAAATTTCCCTGGCCTGATGTTATCTCTTTTGTATCTGGAATCTGAAGATAGTATTTAAATTTCCATTTTCACATATGATTGAAAACATCAATGAATTCTTGTCATATCTTTCAAAATGCACAGTATACTAAAATACTATTATGGCCATGGATATTAACCAGAGTGTCTTTGCTGTTTTTCAGGATACAATATGATTCAATTTATCTCAGTTACTTCCATAAACCATCCCAGTGTGTGAGAATGGCTGTGTATTTATATGGGCTTTTCCAGGAATTCTCTATTTTTTACTCTTACAATGCATATGATTATACTCTATGCTTTTGTTTAGTTCGCTCATCCAATATACCAATGCCAGAAGTGTTGTGATTTGGAAATTTTAACTGAGATTGATGGAGCATGAAGTGTGGACAATAGGAGGCAATTTCTCATGAAACTATGAGGAGGCTGTCAAATAAGTATGATATTAGATGTTTATATAGTGTAGATGAATTCAACCAATTCTATAACATAACGGGCACCTCTGTGAGAACAAGAGTTATCTAGACAAATAGAGGTTGGGTTGTAAAATGAAGAAAATCTTAGGTACCAGAACTTAGAGCATGTATTACAAAATCTGGATGTCTGAAACAGCATTATGGAAGTCTGGGAAACCACAACATAGTTTTTTTCGAGTGTAAATGCTAAAGAAAATGATATAAATAAATTAAAACTGTATCTAGTAGGATTCTAGGATTTAAACCCCAGTACTGCAGCAAGGAAGCAGCAAGGAACAGAGACAACTTTTATAATTGAGGTAGGAAATGAAAAGAATTAAAGGTACACCACCATGTATAGTCAATAAAAAGTTTCAGACAATATGGTATGCAATTTCAGAAGACCTATCATTTGTGTTGACTATGTTACATAGTGAGGCATCGCTAGATGTCAAGTGAAAGAGAAAGAACGATTTGGGCAGCATTTAGTGGCAAAAGTTTGTAATACATTGTGAAGAATTAATATTTGGATGATCAGGGAGATGGAAAAATCAAAGGAGACCATCAAATTTCTAGTTTAGAGAAATGTGAAAGTCTGAAGATTGTGCTTCAAATGTTTGATGATTATTGTTATGAGTAGAATGTCAATTGCTTTACCATTTTATCTTCTACTGAAGTATAAGCAGGAGGCAAAATGCCTTTAATTTGAGTTCCTGAGATAAGAGAAACTAGTTAAATGAAAGTGAATAACTAAGACATTACTGTATCTCTGGGCATCATTCAGTGCTGAGTAATGTATTCATAAATTACTCCTCAAATTTTAGTGGCATACTGTAACTTTCTGAGACTTTATTAATATCAGTATACTGGTTTGCTTACAAGTTATTTATATGTTCCATATAATTGGTATTATATAAATACTTATACACAAAATACCTGTGAAGAGATAAGACAGAAATATCTATTTCTAAAATGCCTTCAGAATGTTTGCATTCTTTGTAGAGCAATGATCTAATCTCTAGATCCTATTCTAGACACTGTGGTGTTCATACAGTCTTTTGAAGTAACCCTGCTGTCTGACATTTGTGTAATGTTTAACTTTACATTGTGTTCTCTTTCCAACCCTAGTTGTTCTTGTTCTGAAACAGAATTGTGAGATAAGGGAAAAGAGAAAGATGTGTGGATGCCAAGACAAATTAAGTAGTGTTCTTCATTTGTATTCTTTATTGTACTGCAGCTAGGCTAAATCAATCAGGCAAGAGAAGGAAAAAAAGGTATTTGAATGGAAAAGAGGGATTTTAGATTGCTACTCTATAAAGATGATATAATCTGGTATTTAGAAAACTTTGCAGACTTAACCAACATAATATTACAACTAGTAATGTTGGCAAGTAATACATTACAAAATTGACATTGAAACTTCATGAGCCCTGCTATCAATAGAGAATGGTTTGGAAAGAAAATAAGAAAGCTATTCTATTCACTGTAGCTGAAAATAAGCATTTAGGAATAAGTTTAACCAAAAGGAGAGGATTTTTCCAGTGAATTCCATAAACTCCAATGAATGTCATTGAAGCATACACAGAAAATGAAATAAGAAACAGTAAATGGTCATAAATAATCTTGTTAAAATGTTAATACTATACATGTCACTTCACAGATTTAATATAATCTCTCAAAATGCTACTGTCATTCATTATATAAACAAACAAACAAAGCCTAACATTTTGCCTTTGTCTTAGTTAGGGTTTTACTCCTGTGAAGAGATACAATGACCAAGGCAACTGTTATAAAGAACAACATTTAATTGGGGCTGCCTTAAAGTTTGAGGTTTAGTCCATTATTATTATTATGGTGGGAAGCATGGCGGCATCCATGCAGGCATGGCACTGGAGGAGCTGAGAATTCTGACTCTTATTCTGAAGGCAGTTAGGAGAGGACTGGCTTCTAGGCATCTGAGCATCTAGGATGGGGGTCTTAAATTCCATGCTCACAGTGACACACCTACTCCAACAAGGCTACACCACCAAATTGTGCCACTCCCTGGACCAAACATATTCAAACCGCCACACATTTATATGACAAAAAATTCCTGAATAGAAAAACAAAATGAGCAAAACGTGTATTATACCATTGGACTTCAAAATATCCTACAATGTTATAGTAATCAAGACCATGGCATTAACAAGAAAACTGATTTAAAGCAGATGGAATAGAGAAATACTGAGTAACCCTAAAATGCTATAGCCAACAGTCTTTGGCAAAGATGTCAAGAATATGCATTAGATATGGGGTACTCTCTTTAACAAATGGTGCTGAAAAAAATTGAATATTCATGTTTAGAAGAATAACACAAATTTCTGTTTCTTAAATAGAGCAAAATTTAGTTCAAAATGGACTAATGAAAAACTCATTGAAAACACTAGAATAAAAAAAGTGTGAGACATTGCAGCACATTTGTGCAGGCCACTTCTTGTTTTACCCAACACAACAGTGACTAATTGGGGAAGAAAGAACATCCACCTAGTTAACACATGTGCAATTATTAAGACATAGGTCACCAGAATTGAATAGAATTTTTGTTGGATTCAGAAGGAAGAGTAATTGTGTAGTGCATGGTATTATTAACAGAGGAACATACAGTACAGTATGAGTTTCTTTGAGTCACATAAGACTAAGGTGAGGAGAATGGACAGCTGTGGAGTTCAAATCAGGGTTAATTTGTCATCTGTTTCATGTCACAAAGAAGATAGGAGATTGAATGCGATATGACCTACAAGGGTCGTTGATTCCAGCTTGTACCAATCATATCTCTCCATCTCAGAGACAGAAAAACTCTATTGTGAAGGCAATCTGCTTATTTGAGAACTGAAATTGGGGAAAGCTGGCAAATGGAAGGCTACCAACAATTAACTTCATTTTATGGTTAAGATAATTGGAGTTGTCTCTAGAGAAAGACATGCTTGTTGCAGGAAGCTGTTAAATTTAATTTTGCCCCTCCTGTCCCTCCTCCCTCTATCATTTATGGAACACTTTGTATTCCCCAGAAAGAGTGATTGACCACAAGTAGGCAATGACTTGGCAGTATGCGAGTTTGGAAGTTGGGATACATTTGCTATTAGACTGGCTTTACCTTTCCAGCCAGAGTGAATCAAAGATTTTTATCTTAAAGAATTTTTAAATTTGTCATGAAATGACAAAGCAAGGGACTTTAATAGAATATTGAGGATTTTTTTCTGAAGCATATGATTCTGGGGTAAAAGAAAGTTCTGTTTCAAAATTGAAGTTACATAATATGAGTTTTCTGGTGTTACATAGGCATATAAATTATACTGAAATTTTTCTGATTTGAGTAAAAGATGGTTATATAAATGGAGTTTATTGATGCTACTAAGTATCTCTTAGGCCAGTAATGAATAGATTTCTTTTCCACTCTTTGAACAAACAAACACAAATGATTATTGAGGTTAAGTTGTAGCAGTGGGTCTGCATTCCCAACTGAAAATGAACAGCAGCTGGTTTCAGCCCTTGCCACTTAAGCTTCTCTACATGCACAGTTTTCTATTTGGCCATGGAAACAGACATTCCCTCCTGAACTCTATGATAACATAAGTAATAATAACAATGACTATAAAAAAAAGCTTTCTAGATATTACTAACATTTATTAAGGAATTAAACATGTACCAGGTTATATACTTTATCAAGATCAGTAAAAATTAAAAATGCCCAAGTCCAGCTGATAAAACTGTTAAAAGGGAGCAAAGGGTTTTTTTTTTCTTGTTTTTGTTTCAGGAGGGGAGTCCTTTGATTTGCTATTTAGGTTCAAATAAATCTCTGCAGATGGTTTACTTGCTCTACATTGCTCTCAGAACTTCATGAAGCATTTATTAAACCCAAAGCATGGTTTTAAACATTCCCTAGGTATTCAACATGGGTTCACATTCAACTCTTATGAGTGAGGATAATGACAGCAGAACAGAGAAGACTGTGGACTCTGGAATTAGAGCATCAGGATTTAATGATTCATTATTTAATCTAGAAATGCACCCTTAGCAAGGAATCATTGCTTTCATGATAATTACTACTCCTTTAATGTTTTTCTTGTGTAAAATGGTGCAGTAATAGTTTCTAACTCAAAGAGATGCTGTGAGAGGTAAGAGGTACATTAAACAATCCAGTTAAACCGTTTAGAGGTGGTCACTGTAGGATAAATTTTTTGGGTGTAATAGCTCTCAGTGTTGCTAAGGATAAAAGTTTACATTAAATTAATATATTACTAGATAGAATAGGTTAAATGGTCAGTGGAATGCAAGTGAAGCTTATAAAACATATTTCACTTCTAGTGGTCATAATCAGGAACCAGGGCTATTGAGGATGAGTGTATGTAGGTTCAATCATGTTGAATAGAGTGTTTTAGAGATTAATGATCATAGAGGTTTTTTTAAGTGCACTGACTACTTGAATTGAAAGCATGGAATCGGAAAAAGACAGCACACATTACTAAACAGAAGTTTACCATGTGTGGTTGAAACACAGGATGATGGATTTGCAATTGTTGAGTATCTAAGTTAAATGCTCATGTGCTCATGTGAAACAACTCCCTGAAAATCCTTGAATGGAGCTTGTTGAGTGAAGCTGCATTTGGATGGTACACAATGGGAACTCCTAGATGTGGGATCCTGTATAACAAAGCTGTGGATTTACTTTGAAGTGTGGATTGGGCAGAGTGCAGAACTTTCTTTCCACAAAGTAGCTTTCTAGAATGGTAAGTGAATGCACTTGAAAGAAAGGATATGAAAGAATGCCTTGGCATATCCAGATTATCTCTGTGGGAAAGGCAAAGGTCTTGAAGGCACATTCTTGGCTTTTTTCACATGAGCAAAAATTATAAAACATATCAGCAAGTGTATTCTCTCTGTATTTGTATTTGTTTAAGCTAACTATATACATAACTTTGTGTTTTGTTTGCTTTAATAATAGAAACAAGAAGCTCTTTGTTTGCATGATTCTTGAGCTTAGAATCCCCAAATCCCCTGGTGTGCCCACTAAAATCTTTGGAATATATCCTTGTAAGCCATGGGGTGAGCCAATGGAAGCTTTGTAAGAACAACATTATGTCCTTGCTTTTGAAATGACTTTTTAAATTTATTAACCATTCCATTCGTTTACATCACAAATGATATCTCTCTTCCTGGTTACTCCTCCACCAGCTCCCCATCTTGCATCCACCCTGCCCTCTCCCCTTTGCCTGTATGAGGGTGCTCTTCCACCCACACACTCACACACCCTCTTAACTTAGATGTGTAAGCTAATGTTATGAAAAATGGACTTGTTGATGGAAAGAATGCTTAAGGGTGCCAAGTTAAAGAAGTTTTAAAGTAAGTCTAGGGAGAGACAGTGAAAAAGTGGAGCTGACTCAACCCTACTTCCTTAGGTCCACATAGATAGGTATTTACTTGCTTATCATGTCTCCAGATCAAAATAAGGTTTTGTAATTGCTCAACATGTGGCAAGCAACACACACACACACACACACACACACACACCACATAACATGAATTAAAACACAATGATAAAAGTCTTAAATATATAAAAGTGAGAGTATAAGAGATATGAGAGAACCAAGGGACTGTGAATACAAAGAAGTTCCAACCTTTACACTCCCAAAAATGATTGACAAAGTGAGTCAAAAGATTGTCTACACAGTTTGTGGTTACTAGAGTCAAATACAATTCATTCCAGAAGCCATGGGTTCCATAAAACAAAATGCCAAGAAAATCCTTTTTTTAGTGATTCAGAAAGATTGGAGAGACCTCTTTTTTTGGCAGCTTTTGTGTGGAAATGAAATAGTGATACAATTAGATATTAATAGATATTAAAAAGAGAAAATTAAGCTTTGCAATTTTATATCAAGCTTGCAAGTACATATCAAGCTAGTTTTGTATTTCCAGAATTTTGATTTATATTACACAAGAGTTTTACTTGATGGAGAAAATAAAACCTTTAGGAGGAACTAAGGTAAGAGGAATAAGGAGAAGAGGAAAAGGAAGAAGAGGAGCTAGGGAGAGTAGAGATATAAGAGAATGAAGAGCCATGCAGGTATGGAGAGCAGTCCTGGGTAACAACTTATATTTAAGTTAGCTGATTGGGATACACCTCTAATTGTATGCACATATTGTTATTGAGCATTGCCAAACATATGAAGCCTTTAAGCATTAGAATCTCATTTTCTTACCGGGCCCGTGTGGATGGCAGAATGGTCTGGTCACTGCCGAGCCTTATAGAGACAGCATGGAAGATTGGCAGAGCCATCTCCCACACTGGCATCTTGTGGGTGGCAGGGCTGGTTTTTCTGGATTGCCCTTTCCTTTTTTTTTTTTTTTTTTTTTTTTGGTTTTTCAAAACAGGGTTTCTCTGTGTAGTCCTGGCTGTCCTGGAACTCACTCTGTAGACCAGGCTGGCCTCGAACTGAGAAATCCGCCTGCCTCTGCCTCCCAAGTGCTGGGATTAAAGGCATGCGCCACCACCACCCGGCTGGATTGCCCTTTCCAACTGCTGCATGCACATGGCCTCTGACCTCAGAACATGGCTGCTGAGTTAGGCAGAGCCGCTGCAGCTTAGTTGGCCCAAGAAAACGTCAATTTAAATATCTCTGAAACAAAAAACACTATCTTACAGCCCATTCTTTCATGATGTTTAGGGATGTAGAATGTCTTCTGTTTGTATTAACTGCTTTTAGTATACATTTGAGTAGCTAAAAACATTCTTGTGGATAAAGATGGTTCACTGGCAGTTTGTGGTTAGAGTACATAACAGTAGTTTTGGTATTTAACATTTCAATTAATTTTTGAAATGAATGACTGTCTACCTCAATATGATCCCTTATTCTTATTTAAAAATAATTTGCACGGCTCTGAGCCTGCTCTTACAAATACTCACAATGTAAGAAATTATATATACAAATTTTAAAATACAGTCTATCATCAGAACATCATTTGTTGTCAGGAACAGAACTTTGTTCTTCTATTTCTTTGGTTAGTTTTATTTTGAGGTATAATAAGGAAAACACAGTCACCTGTAATTATGGGCTCCATCATCTTCACAAATTACATTTTCAGAGTGAAGATAGTATCCATTACATATCAAAAAGTCATGAAGATGATTTTATGGCCTTACAGAAAATATTACTTAAAAGGGTTTTGATGCCCAGTAAGGACTTTGGATTACATCTTATGAAAAAGACTTTCTTGACATTTTTTGTTGTTGTTGTTTAAAAATGTGCTACACACGTTTGGTAGACTTGTGAATTGTATGAAGACCTTCTCAAAAAGACATTTTTAAATGATATGTAAAACCGATTCCTAGGATTCTAAAAGAAGGCATTTGTACTGAACCCAAATATACTTGAAAATATATATTATAATATTTTGAGATATTTGCACAGCTGAGAAATCTAAAAATATCTGTGGTTTCCATTGTGATAAAGTTAGAGGTACTGCTCATATGCCACAGGGTTTCATCTGCATTCCTAGTTGAAACATATGCTAAAGTGCATTAAGGGTTGAATGTGTCTTTTTTAAATGTATGTTCACAGAAATCCAGAATCTTCTTCCTAACCACTTACAGCAGAATGAGGAGCATTACTACGCAAAGTGTGGACAGTCAGATTTCTGAAATGGATGTGGGTTCTACAGACACTTCTTTAGAATAAGTAAAAACATAAAAATTGGCACCAGAAAAATGTAGAATGGAATCCAAGTGCAATAACTTTCTCGTGTTTAGGGATGTGATCCATGTCTTCACTTCTATGAATATTGATTTTTCATCTATTGAATGATGTTGATGAGTGAGCTAGGGAATATAGTTCATGTGAAGTGACCTGTGAAGGCTTAGCAAGGCAATTTAAGATAAGAATCATTTTTCTTGGGAGATATTATAATATGCATTTTGCATATTGACATAAATTGACATAATTATATATATATATTATATATATTTTATATATTATAATATATATGTATATTATATATTATAGTATATAGTATATAGTATATGGTATATGGTATGTGGTATATGGTATATAGTATATGATGTATGATATTTGATATTTGATATATGATTGATATATGATTATGATATATGATTATGATATATGATATATGATATATGATATATGATATATGATATATGATATATGATATATGATATATGATATATATATCTTTTGTTACCTTCTTGGAAACAGTACTAAACTATTGAACATTAAACCTTTCTTGGAAGGAAATGAAGAAGAATGATATTTCTTTTTCCTGTTAGCTTAGGGTTATAGGCATAAATGCTCTGACACCTTGGGAAGAGTGACTTCTCATCAGGATGGCAGATGGGGCTGTCATGTTTCTTAAAATACCAGCAGCACACGCAGGAAAGGCTCTATTCTTAGTTTGGGATGTAAGCTCAATCTTTTGGATATGGCAAGCTGTGCCTTCCAGCCTTCTGAAACGATTCTTGCTAGCTAAAATAACACTGAAGTCGCTAAAATTTTAGTTGATTTTGCATCCAACACCTGGCTCTTAGTGGAATTGTTTATACTCATGGATTTAATTTTAGATTTAAGCTTCATATTTTTCCTACTACTTCAGATATTTTTGATTTTTGTAGCTGAATTTAAAATGTTTATGATTTACCAGTAGATTATTTTAGCTTTGCACCTCTCATAAATATAAATATACATTATAAATATACAAATGCTACATCTGCCTGTTAGGACCTTGTTGACTTGTACTCTGTTTTTCATGGTAGGACATAATATTTTTTAATCTTTCCCTGTTTGTTTTGTAGTTAACTATTTATCTTTTCACTTGTATTTAGCAGTTTACTCTTTCCATGGAGAAACAATCAACTTCATGGAGTAGGTTATTTGTTTATTTACTTGGTTGACTATTCCTTTACTTGTTCAGTAATTCATTTATCTTGCTTTGGAACAGTCTAGAAGTTAGTCCAGAGCGTTATACAGCTCAAGGCCATTCTTTCCTTTACAGAGTTTCTGCAAAACTTTTTACTGCTTGGGATTTTTATTTTTCTTTTTGTTTCAGTAGAGTCTGTAGGAGGGATGACAAGTCCTCAAGGAATCTTACAGAAAATATCTGGGCCTTTTTCACAATGTGCTCTTCTTCATCATTCTTGCTATGTTATTTTGAAACACAGTGTGCCTTTATCTCCCATTGTGTCACTATGTTTGAATCTTATAGGTTTAGGAGGAAGCCACTAAATCACTTGATGGAAGCAGCTTCTGTTAGAGGTAAAGCTGTCTCTTTCATGATCTCTTGTGTTGATCCCAAAATTGGAATAGAACAGTTCATCCCATAGTAAGAGTTTAGGTAACTATGAAGCACTCCATCCAGTAATAGGAAGGTAGCTGATTATGGAGCAACAGAGAGTGCACACAGGCTGATACAGCATCCTCTGCTTATACTGTGTGTGTCCTCGCCATGTCTCACACATACTAGTGAAATATGGCTCAACATGCTTTTCCTTTCTAAAACTCATTCATGTTCCCTTTAACCAATTCTAGCCTTAAATCCTATAGATGGTGCAAAGAAAGAAAAAAATTTCTTGAAACAATATGTGATTTGGTAAAGTTTTTTTTCATACTAAATCCAAGTATGTTTAACATTTGTTGTGATTTAGATAAAATAGGCTCGTAGAGAGTGGTACTATTAGGAATTGTGGCTTGGAGTAAGTGTGCCACTGGGAAATGGGCTTTGAGGTTTCAGATGTTCAAGCCAGACCCAGTGGCTCACTCAATCTCCCTGCTGCTTTTGAGTCTATATGTAGAACTCTTGGCTACCTCTCCACTACTATGTCTGCCTGCATGCTGCCATGATTCTCACCATGATGACAATGGACTATAAGCCAGCTGTAATTAAATATTTTCCTTTAAAAGCGTTGTCATGGTCATGGTGTCTTTCCACAGCAATAGAAGCCCTAACTAAGACAGCACAGGATTCTGACTTCAATCCTTTTCTAGCAGAAGGCAGAGCTAAGATAGGTTTATGAAAGCATCATCTGAGATAATGAGATGATGACTAAAAAGCTGTAACTATAGTCCATTGTACATTGTAAAAAATCTACTGAGGTTATTCTAAGGGATTTATTTATGATTTGGTCATAATTATGTATGATCTTGAAATTATACCTAGAAATTATTAAGCTTATTAACCTTGAAAAAAAGTCATTAAAATCTAAGTAAATGGTCCATACTCACATAGTTAAGTAGATGGAATGAAGCTTATTAATATTGAAATATTCTCAATAAAGTTCATTGTAAAATTTAAGGACTTTAAGAATTATTACTTGTTTATGTGTTTACTCACTACTTTGACCATATATATTATAACCATATATATTTCATTCAAGCTGATGAGCAATTATTACAATTATAAAATTTAATATTATTAAAGTTATTGTACTCTTTTTCTAATCCATTTTAGATTTTACAATGGAATTTCAAATATATTTCATTGCGACTTTAGAATATAATTATCTGATTAATTTTTGTTTTAAATTATTTTGTTGTGTCATTTTATTTTTACAAATTAAAAATAAATCCCAGCTTTACTGTCGTGCTATTTTGACAAGGTGAAGCACAGCTCAAACCCATCATTCTTTTTCTAACATTTTAAATACCATCATAGAAGATACACAAAGTACTTTGAGCACATAGATTTATCAGTGAGAAAATATATAAAGCCATCAGGGCCAGTATACAGAAATATGTATTTAATGTATCAGCTTTGGGAATGGAGCCTAGGAATAGAGCTATGGAGTCAGTATTTCTTGAGAGAAGTAAGGTCTGAGGAACAGAGAGGTAGATTACCTTGTAATGGACATACTCCACCAAGACTAGGGCAGAAACCTGATTCCTAAACTGGGAGAGCATCATATTTTTTCTGTAGAAATAAGGATGTAGGTAAATAATAATAATGTAACAATTAAGACAACCTGTTTCTATCTATATCAATGTTACCCAGAAGGCATGTGTAGGTACAGGTAGACTAAGTGACTTCATTTGATGTGATGTTACATCTCATTTCTTTCTTTTTGTTCACTCTTTGAAAGTTTTGTACATGTATATGATATATCTTAGTCATATACATACCTCACTCTCTGCTCCACCTCTGTCCAGTATCCTCCATTATATCTCCTAACTTCATGTTATTCTTTTAAATTTATTTAGCCTATCGAGACAGTTAGTTTTACTCATATGTGTGTGGATATCGACTCATCCATAGGAATAGGGGAAACTTTCCAGTGTCCACCCCTCAGCTAGTGAAGAAAAGAAAAGAAAGAAAAGAAAAGAAAAGGAAAGAAAACAAAGAAAAGTGACTTTACTAGCAGCAATCTACTGCCAAGAGTTCCTCAACTAGCGGTGGGGCTTCCGCAGCTCATCTACTCTCCACACTGGCACTCTTAATTGCCTTGATATTATGCAGGTCATCTGAAAGAAGTTACAACCTCTGTGGCATTTGTTCCCTTTTTAGTTACTATGCTGATACTTTTGCCCCACTGAGAACTTTATCCTTCACTTCGAAAACTCTGAAATCAGTACCATTGAGTCACAAAGGGGAAACATTTGTTAGAAGATTGAAGCAGTCTCACTCACAACAAGCTACAGCTCCTAACAAAGGACTACAGAAGTGATGAAAAGCAGGGCAAAAAGGTTATAGAAAGCCCCAACACTTTCCAGGGCAATTGGTTCTGGTCAACAGGAGGAGAGGCAGTTCCAGGGCAATTGGTTCTGGTCAACAGGAGGAGAGGCAGTTTGGGGTTTTATACTTCAAGGCAATCAAGGCAATGCATATATATCTATATCTATATCTATATCTATATCTATATCTATCTCTATCTATATCTATATCTATATCTATATCTATATCTATATCTATATCTATATCTATATCTATATCTATATCTATATATCTGTGATTCATGAGATATAGTTCATTTAGCCTTAGTATTCACTTGTGCCACTGTAAATGTGATTTGTAATTTGAAACTAATCTACCTTAGGGAGGTCCATGATTACCAGAGACTTCATTACTTCAGGGATAAGGGTACAGGTTACACAAAATATATTACCAAAACCTACTGAAGTGATAGTTAAAAGGAGAGTTTGGGGTGTATAATAGGAAGAATTATCAGTGTTAGCCTGAAATAAAAATGTAGGATTATAGCTTATTTTCTTCCACAATGACAGCCTAGAGGCTAGACATTAAAACTGTATGTGGGGACTGTAGGCAGGGCAAGGGGTAGACAGAGTTAACACAGTTCTGGTGTTCAATAATTGCTTTGGAAAGATCCTGTGAGAATTACAGCAACTTATGGCCTCCAGCCACATTGTCATGCACTATCATAGCCTTACAAGAGAAATTTTTTTTCCTCTTCCTTCTAGGCAACCTCTGTATAAGACACATTCTTGCTCCATATGTGTCTTTAAATGGAGCTAGTTTTATACTTTAGTAAATCACTTAATTTACTCATGAAATGACATCTCCAAGGTTGAAAATTGTAAGCCCACTCATTTTGAAGAATAAGAGCTAGCTCATAGTGCCTTGATTATTTTAAAAGGAAGTCGGTACTTAATAAATAATCAAAGTAATCAGCAACTTAAAAAGTATGAACATATTGAACTTGGTTCTTTTCAAAGTTCAAATGGGCACAGCAAAGAGCAGCAATACAATTATTGGCTAAGAGTCCATAATTTTTTTTTGAGTTAAAGAAATAAGTTATTGTATATTCCAAATTATTTTTAAACAAGGCATCTTTCCTTATAGGTTTAAATCAGCAAAATATTCTATCCACATTCATGAAATGAATACAAATACATTAATAACAGGTAACAATTAGGGGGAAGTAATTTACAATAAATAGTTCTTGTCATAAATCCCTGACCAGAAAGAATTAAAAATATCTAGGAAGCATGGCATTGTATGTCCTATATTGAACAGTAATTAATAAAAATACTTAAAATTTTGGCTTTAATTGTGCCTCAAAAACTGATCTTTAATGTATTTCTCTGCTTCTCATTTACTGGACCGGTGGTCCTCCACTATCCTCCCCTAATCCTTAGGTGCTCCTTTGCTGTTATTTTTTTCTTCCTAGAAAAGCAATAAAACTTTGTGGCTCATAGACAGTAAGTCTTAAAATCATGAATAATTCTGTTAGAAGCTTATAAATATCTTTTTTAAATTAATGAGGTTCCATAGACCCTCAAACATTTCAGGTTATTGACAAACCTCTTTGTTATCCACTCCAACTTGACAGCAAAGCTCTTTTGCAATAGTCACTGAACGCTTGAGTCATAGAACACAGAGCAATCAAGGTGATACTCACATAGAAGCACTGTTCCTAAAAGCTCGCTTTCATTGTTCTAGAAGATGGTTTCCAAGCAACCAGAGGAGGAAAGTCATCACCAGTCTCACCCTACTCTGAGCCCTGCAAGTTACAGTATGACTGGCATGACAAAATGCACACATTGTGGCAGTAATGGCATGAATGTTATGGAACTAACCAACCACTTTCTGATTGTATGTAATGCTCTCTCCATGAGCTGGAACCCAAATATGACATTGTTAGTAGGGCCAAAAACCTGGGTTAGATTGTTCATTGGCTCCTTGAGAGAACTTAGTATTATTTTTATGTTAAATGGACATAGTATTAAAATGATGTCTGATATGGAACTGCTAAGCTCGTAGATCATTGCATCTCTCCACTATGATTAGAGAAGCTTCAGTAGATGATGACACAAGGAGCCTTAACTGGTCAAGGAACAGAGAACACGAGACTGTGGAATGTTCTGTCCTATATGGGATTTAGATATCAACCCATATGATGAAGCTTCAGTGATCCTTATGAAAGAAAGAGTGGCTAGAAAGTTTAAGATTCAGTAGTGATAAACAACTTCAAGGGAATAATATTGTCTGTCAGAGTTGGGTAGCTGCCTGTATATACTCAATGCTTATGACAGTATACACAAGATCTGTGCAAATTCAAGCTCACCAGAATATCAGCAATGGGGGGTAGACATAAAATCTACCATTAGCTAAGGATATATTTGCATTTGGCAGTTCTGGAGAGATTTAATCGCATAACCCTTATTATGCTGAGAATACAACAGGGTAAGTTCCACTCCAAAGGTTAGTTAATCAACATAAACTGGACTTCATGGTGTTAAAAAATATTCGAAGTTGAGTGTATATCAAGGTGGGGATAGAGAAGGTAAACATGGAAGAGTTAAGAAGTAGAATTTAATATCATAAAAAACAATGTTTATAATTTTCAAATAACTAATAAAGAATTATTTTTAAAGGAAAATTCCTTGTTTGGAATAATAAATGTGGGAAAGAATGATGTAGCAAGCAGAAATGTTGAAAAGAATGTTGGAAAGTGGGTAAAGAAAATTAATATTATGAAAAGAAAATGTTTTTACTAGATTTAATAGGAGATACAGATTCCTTAGAAATTTACAATGCACTCTGAAGAATTCAACACTACTGGTATTTTTGTAAAACTCATGTGTTGTGTACAAGATGGATCAAAAAAAGTGGCTTGAATATCAAGGAACAAAATAAAAAATATTACATTGATCCCGAATTGGGTGTTAAGGACTGAATTTCTTTAATATCATTCAGAATAGAGAGAAAAAGTTGCTAAATATGTAGAATAAATGTTGCTGAGAAGGTTAAACTGAATAATACCATGACATAGGATCTGAGAAGCTGGTGATGCTGCTGAGTGGCAGCAAAATTCATAGAGGGGTTGATAAAGATGAATGGACGCTCTCATCCATGTGTTGCACAGCTGAGCCCACATTGCCAATGTAATTTCTGAACTGCAGAATGTGATTGATGCTAGAACAGGGATAAAAAAACAAGGTGATAATATGTTGTGGTGGTATTTGTGGTACAAGGACACAATGCCATGATGTTCAGTCAAATGATACCACATCTAGAAAATGACAAGATAAATGCTGCTCATATGCCTCCATCTCATGAGACTGTCAAGGAGTTTACAGATCATATTTCCAGAATATGGTCTTTCTGAAGAAACTGAGGTTCACTTTTTGTTTTGCTTTAGAAGTGTAGTCTACCTCAACTCTGTATTACTCAACTCTGTATTATTTTTATTCGGTAGAGAATTATAGAAAAGAAAATATTAATAATTTATTTGAAATATATTTTATAATATTCAAGACACTTGGCTTGAAATCACCCCCAAAGAATTTTGATAAATTTATCTCTTCTGGTGGGTGGTGGTACATGCCTTTATTCCAAACACTTGGGAGGCAAAAGCAGATGGATTTCTGAGTTCAAGCCTATCCTGGTCTACAGAGCAAATTCCAAGTGAGCAGGGGCTACATAAAGAACTCCTGTTTTGAAAAACAAAATAAAACAAACCACCATCACCAACAACAACAAGAACAAAATACATATTCATGATTTGCTTTTAAGTAAGAAGGCCATCTTAGGGTTTTACTACTGTGAGCAGACATCATGACCAAGGCAACTCTTATGAAGACAACCTTTCATTGAGGCTGGCTTATAGGTTCAGAGGTTCAGTTCATTATTGTCAAGGCAGGAACATGGCAACATACAGGCAGGCATGGCACAGGAGGAGCTGAGAGTTCTACATCTTCATCTGAAGGCTGCTAGCAGAAAACTGACTTCCAGGCAGCTAAGATGAGGGTCTTATAACCTACACCCACAGTGACACACATGTTCCAACAGGGCCATACCTTCTAATAGTGCCACTCCTTGGGTAGAGTATATAAAAACCATTACATTCCACCCCTCCCCATTAGTCTTGTCCAAACATATGAATTTATGGGGCCATACCTAAACATAGCATAATGCAAAATATGTTTAGTCCAAAGTCTAAAGTCTCATCTGAAATTCATCCAATCACTTAACTGTAATTCCCAAAGTAAGACAGAAAATTAGCTGGACAAACTCCAAACTCTGCATCTTCATGGCTGATCTCAAAGCAGTCTTCAGATCTCCAACTCCTTTTTCATCTTTGTTGACTGTAACAAACTTCTTTCTACTAAGATGGTTCCACTCCCTGTTAGAAGCTTTCCTCAGCAGATAGCCCATGGGTATGGCATCCTTAACTTCTTGGGGTCTCCAAGGCAACTTCAATGTTTCTGCTTTTTGTTTGAATGTCTGGGATCCACACATGATCTTCTGAGATTTTCCAAAAGGTTGGCGTCACTTCTCCAATTCTGCTCTCTGTAGCACTCAAAGCTCAGGTTGATACACTCCACAGCCACTGCTGTTCTTGTTCATGGCACTGGCATTTCCAATACACTGGGGTTTTCTGCTGCAACTAGGCTTAACCAATAGCCTCTTGTAGGCTCTCTTCATAGTACCATGTCTCAACTCCTTTGCATAAGTCATGGGTCTACAACTTCAGTCCTGGGTCTGCACTTAGGCTATAATTTCTCCAATGGCCCACCACGGCCTATCACCGTGCTAAGCCTCAGTTGCTGTAGGAGGTACAACCTTGGATATCTCTGGAACACAGCTTCTTTGTGCTCTCATAAAACACTTCCCAGAAGATTTCACCTCAGTGATACTGGTCTCTTCTTAATCACCACTAATTTCTTAATTCCAGCTAACCAGCATTCTGGACTCTAAAGACACATGGCTGAAAATGCTGAGTCCTGTGCTTGCAGGAGCTGGACCATGGTTTCCTTGTTCTAGTACATTATTACTAGTTTCTTAGTTTCTAACTCTTTCACTGTCTAAGCTTGGTTGTCTTGGATCTTGCTCTTTAGATTGACCGTGAACTCAGAGATTTGCATGCCTGTCTTCTGAGATTAAAAGTGTGTACCACCATACCTGAATTTAAACTTTTCTTCACCTAGAACTTATTCTGTCCCTGGCTGGCCTTGAACTCAGAAATCTGCTTGGGATTTTTTTATCTCCTGGGATTAAAGGTATTTACCACCATGCCTGGATCTAAATTTAGCTGGGTAGAATCTTGCCCCACTATCTCCTAGTCAGTTTCATTTCACTTCCTGGTGTCCCTTTAATATTCAAGCAATATATTTTATATTTTTTCTATCTAAACTTGCTATTCTTCAAAATGTTTTTCTGGAGACTTAACCAGAGAACAAAGTCTCTACTGGGCTTTTTCAGACTTCCTTTGTGAATTTAATGAATGTAAATCTTTTTACCTTAGTCTCAGGTTGACTCTTCAAACAAGGGCAGAAAGTAGCCACATTCTTCACCAAAATGCCACAAAAAAGAGTCTATGCCACATGCATAGAGACTGCATAGAATTCTCCTCTGAAACTTCTTGGGCCAGACCTGCACAGTTCGAATCATTCACAGCAAACAAATTTTCCATATTCTACTAGGATGGCTCATTAAGCTCCACTTAAAACATTCCATTGCTTTCCAAATCCAAGTTGCAAACTCCACATCCTTCCAAACAAAAGCATAGTCAGACTTATCATAGCAATACCCTACTTCTGGTACCAGCTTCTGTCTTAGGGTTTTACTGTTGTGAACAGACATAATGGCTAAGACAATTCTTATAAGGACAATATTTAATTGGGGCTGGCTTACAGATTTAGAGCTTCAGTTCATTATCAGTAAGGCAGAAATATGGCAGCATCCAGGAAGGCATGGTGCAAGAGAAACTTAGAGTTCTACATCTTTGTCTGAAGGATGCTAGCAGATTACTGACTGTGCTGGGCATTGGCTCTTTCTCATGGCATGAACTTCAAGCTAGACCTGAAGTCATTGGTTGGCTAGTCTCACAAGTTCTTTGCCACCATTACCGCAGCACATCTTGCAGGCAGGACAAATTATAGTCAAAAGTTTTGTATCTTGATTTCAGAATGGATGGTTCAGGCTCAGTATTCTCACTGGTGAGATGCGATTATGCAAAATTTCCATGTGACTAATTTTAACCAATGGAGCCTGAGTAGAAAGTTAGGTGTATAAAATCTAGCTAGAATATTTAATAATTAGTCCTGTAATGTTTTTCTTTCTCAATAGTGGTAACTGTTGGATATGTGTTTATTCAGACTGCATTCTTGAATCAATTCATAGAGAAGAGCTTCCCTGGAAAGTTGGCTGATCCAAATTGAATTATAGATGTGAGAAACACATTTTTATTTTCTTAAGTCATTAAGATGTGGGGCTTACCTTTTACCTCCTGTATCCTGCTTAATAATCGACGTTAGTGGGCATTTTTCTTGAATGTCTTTTATATTAAAAAGTGATTTGTAATAATTGGACAACCTGACATCTTTTAATATAAAAACTTATTCATAAAAATTCTGAGGAGATGGGTAAAGTAAATAGTAATGAAAGTGAAAATACATAAAGTACAATTCTTTTACTTCAAAACTGTTAACTATTTTTTTAGCTACAAAGCAATAGTCTAAGTATTTGATATCCTTATATCGTAGTTGATTAATTTTCTGGAGACATTTTTTGTTTAAATCACATTTTTGAATCATATTGATGTTTTTTAGCTTGGACACACTTTCCCCACATCAGACAATGGGAAATAAGATTTCCCATTTGGGAAATTTTCCCATTCCCAAAACAAATAAGTTTTGCCCTCTCCCCCTTTGTTGTGTTTTCAATATTTGCAGAAATAGATTACTAATTATAAGCTAGAGCTCTATTACGCTTCTGTCCTGGTACCCTGGAAGCCTGTCTCCTGGAGCCTAGATTTTCATACTGAGGAGTGCAATGTAAGAGTAACAGCACATATGAACTTATGTCCCTCAAAGACCTATATGTAAGCATTTGACAATTTGGTGTGAATGGGTGATAGAGGGAACTTTTAAGACCCAGGTCCTGTTGGGAAGTCTTTAGGTCTTTGGACATTGACTTCAAGGCAATTGATAAAACTTAATATCTATCCTCTTCACATCCCAGTCATGAAGACAGTGTTGTTTTCTCCAAAAGTCTCATTGTATGTTGTTTTGACTCTGGCCTTCAAGAGATAATTCACTTGTTCACAGAGTTAAGTCTTTGAAAACCGTGATCTAAAATAACCATTTTTCTTTTTGGTAGTTGATGCCATATGTTTGTTATGATAAGAGAAATTCAGTTGACACAAGACCAAAATTTAGAATTATTGTTATTTTCTCAGTTTTCTCATTATACACATCAATAATTATACAGTTCGATATTAACATGGCTAAATGTTACCCTTTTATTTTACTTTACAAATGTATGCATATATATATTTATTTATTTATTGATTCTATCACCTGGCTTATGTCTCACATAAGTGACCTAGTTAACTATTTCTTTTCTTTCTTGAAAGAAATATAACAGACTAGCACAGGGCACCTTAATTTTGTTTTGAGCATTTTTAAACGTAAATATCAGATATAATTCTGTCCTTTTTGGTTAACTGAATAGCTAGAAATTCCCTTCTTAGTAGTTACTATGCTCAAGCTCATCACATCATTTTCTTTTGGTGGATATCTTAATGTTTTAAGAGAAATGATCTTAATTGATTTATTGATGGAGCTAAGATTTGACAGAATAGAGAGGAATTTTTTTACATCTTTGGCAACAGAATTCTGAACAGAGGTAAACACTCAACTGACTAAAACTAGACTGAATAAATATAAATACCATTAAAATGTTCAAAGTGGCTTTCAAAAGTAGGAAAGCCTGTGTGAAAGTTTTCTGAGGAATGAACAACATATTAATTCCTTCATAATCAATATTTTCCCACCTTCTCATAATCCCAAATTATTTCTATACTCAATCTATAAAAAGTCTGCTAAAGAACAGGGCATGGTGACACATGCCTGATCCTAGCACTTGGAAAGTAGAATCGGGGGTTCAAGAGTTCAATGTCATCTGCTGTTTCATAGCAGGTCAGAGGGAATCTTGGGCTTTATAAGACCCTGTTTCAAAACTAAACAAACAAAAATCATGAGAGGTCATGGGCTATCATGTGCAATCATCTCTGCCTCTCATGGTGATTATAATTTATACAGATGTACAAAGTTTAGGAGACAATATCACAATCTAAGAACTAGAAAATGACAGGTATAGTGAGATAAGAAGCATGTTAATGAAGCTAACATAGCTGATGCAAAGTTTTAATGGGAAGGCAGAAAAATCTTTCCATTACTTAAAAGCAATGTATGCTTGGGGTATCTTCTGCCTAGGGGTTTAGAAAAATGAAAGCCAATTACTATAATTGAAAATGTTGAATGTGATTTGGATCTATAGGTAGTTTTGTAGTTTCAGTTGGTATCAACAGAGTATATGGTAATCTAGAGGCTTTAGACTCTATGTCCAAGATTACTAACTAAACTATTTGACAGATGGGGCTGGCTGTCAGCTAGTAGCTCAGCTGGGGTATTGACTGGGTGTATTTGTTATCTTCCACATGGTCCCTCCATATGGCCTGGACTTCCTACAGAATGGCATCTGGAATCCAATGGAAACTGTGTGAAAATAGAAGCTGTATATATCATACATTCATACTGCTTCATTTCCCACTGAATGTGACTGGACAGAGCAGATCAGAGGACTAACCTACTTTCATGTGGAGGCTGAACAGATATGCTCATGTATTGCAGGGATTTTAAAGGATTTGTGGACACTCGTTAATCTTTCTCAATGTTAACATACGAAGACAGACAGGACTGAAAGTGGAAAGCAGGAGAATGATCTTGCAGACCACGGAAAATTTTACTTTCCTACAGTCTTGAGTTTAAATATTTAGAAAACACTAACTGTTTCGGCCACAAAGAATCTATGTATGAGTTTAATTCTCGCTGTGGTTCAACTCTTTACAATCTTTGATGTAGGAGGTGTCAACTACAGAATATGTGGATAATCTAGAAAATGTTAAGAGCTAGAATAGCAGAAGGAAAGATTTTCAATGCATCCTGATGTAAATAAAAAGGAAATGAAGAGGAATGGTGCTTGATGAAATTCAGAGGCTTCTCTTCTACTTTTATGAAGCAGACCAGTGATCTATAAAGGGAAATATTTAAAAGATATATTATGAGGAAAAATTGAGAATCTTAGACCTTTCATTAATGTCTATGATTCTGTCCTTCTTGAATATACATTAACTCTTGTGTTACACAACACATTTACAAATGTGGCATTTGTGCATTCTTCATAAATAAATGAATATATGTTTATTTGTAAATATTCAAAATGTTTCCAATAGCTGCATATGATCTGATTATTAGTGAGTATAAATCATGGTAAAAAGTTAACATATATAATTTAGCATAGAATATATCATTTCCCTTTGGTAGGAACTTTTTCATATAGTGGAAAATTATCTTTGAGGTAAAAACATTGCATGTCAAAGAGGCATAAATATTTTTCCCATCTCCAAAGTGAAAGAAATTTGTATTCATCAATTTTAATATGAAAAATAAATGTTTTAAGGAGATTGAGTCAATATTTTAGTATTCAAAATGTATTATTATTTCACAAAAGATTATATATAATCTCTGTAATTGTGTGACCTGTGTTTGTATTTGCACCTGGTGATTATCAAGAAAAATTATATTATATTTGTTTGAGCCTGCAGCCAAATGTCCAATCAGTAGCCTTTTCTGAGATTAATTACTAAGAATTTGCTTGTCTAGATTATAGCTCTGAGTCATGATATTATAAATAGACACTGTTTTATATGAAGCTGTTTAGAAATAGGCATCCTTTATAAGGGTTTCCGGATGTCTTTCCTGTTTGCCTTTTTTCTGGGGGCTGGGGCTCTTTAGAAAGCACTTGTGTTTGCTATAGAGGCTCCTTGTTTCTTTGAGAGCACAAATTTTGTTCTATTCCTAGTTATGGTTTGCCCTCTGTAAAGCCACTTAGTGTTTTTGTCTTTACATTACTTATCTTGTAAAAACCTAAGATTAAAAAAGTAAATTTCTAAAATCTTTTAGATCCTATAATAAAATATTTTTCTCTGAAATCTTTCCCTTTAAAAAGTTACTATTATGAATGTGGATGTTTAGACTGTAAATATTTCCCTGGGTAAAAGCTTTCTGTGCAAGTATGACAACCTGATTTTGGACCTAACAGCTCCCTGAAAGCTTGGCACTGTGGCATGCATATTATACTGTGATGGGTGTTAGGGGAGAGTGTGGTATACTGGGGACTTGCTGGCCAGCCAGCATGGCTGAAATAATGAATTGCAGGATCAATGAGATACTCTGTGTCAAAGATAAGGAAGAGTGATTGTGGAACACAACCATGGTGGTTTGAATGAGAATGCCCCTCACAAGCTCTTAGGTTGGGAAACTTGATCTCCAATTGGTGGAACTTTTGAGAAACATAAGAAGATGTTACCTTGTTGGGGAGCATGTGCCACTGGGGGCTTGATTTTAAGTTTCAAACTTTCATATTTTTCCCAGGGTGTCTGTATGCCTCCTGCTTGTGGATAAGATGTGAGCCCTTAGCTACTGCTGAGATAAATGCAATGCCTGCCATTACATTCATTCACTGTAGAACACTGGAACCCTGAACTTCATATTAAACATTTTCCTTTATAATTTGCCTGGGAAATTAAAAAATTACTAAGGCAATACCTAACATTGACTTCTGGATTACATATGCATGCACGTGATCTGTCTCTGTCTCTTTCTGTTTCTCCCCCCCCCCCCTTACATACATACATACATACATACATACATACATACATACATACACACACACTAGAAATAAAGACTTTGTCCTGCTCATTTTGAAAGGCTACTATCTGAAGGGAGATTGTGGAAGGTAGTGTACCTGTGCTGCACTCAGTTATCTGTTGTGTACTGGAGACAATAAAGATGGTACTGCTGACAAGAAATAGTACTAAACTTTGAGGGATGCTACTATGCCTTAATAAGAGCAGAAGTCAGAATTTAAAAAATAACCCTTCTATCACACATCTTAGTGAACACATCTGCATTAAATAGTAAATAAATAAGATTGAAAAAGTAGACAGTAATTAAAGTAAGATGAACTTTATCATGTCAGATCTCCACAAGTAAATGCATGGTGCCTTTATCATTTTGTCTTCTTGAACAATCAGGTGGTAAAATGAAACCAGCTTGCATAAGTGGGATTGAATGGGACAACCATGAGGAATCAAAGGAAGAGTCAAAATGAGGAAGGTGAGCCTTCATACTATGATAGAGGCTTGAGGGAAGATGGGGCAGGAAGTCTCAATTTGAAGCCAATATTCAGAAAATCTCTCTAGGTTGAAAGAGGTACTTAATCAAAGTTACTTACTGAGTGGATTCTTGTTCAGTGCAATATCAATATTCCCATTATATGACCTGAGATCTTTGTACAAATGTGGGGTTAATCTAATGGTCAGTTTCTTGGGCATTAATCTAGAACCGTCATTGTTGCAGGAGATCTAAGAAACATATTTCAAAGTCTCCAGACAAGAGGCTGGACACTGAGATGCCGTCTTTAGGAAAGATTTAATAACATAAGAGGACTATAGTGACAATACTTCACAATAGTATGTAGCATGTGTCACGGTTTTTAGATGGTAGAGTTTAGATGTTCTCAATAAGAAGAAATGAGAGTATAGAATAAGGGATCTGCTGGTTGGTACAATTTGATCATTGCACAATGTATTCCTTTCTTGAAGCATTGTTTTTAACATATAAATACATTGGATTATTATTTATAACTTAATAATACATATTACATAACAACAAATTTTATCCATATAACATACTCTATGATAATTCTACTAGATGGTAGATGATCTATAATAATGATAGAAAGTATATGTAATTTATTCTATAGGTAACTACATTATCTAGTTTATATTTCATAAAAATAAAATGAGGAAGCTATCATTTTAATTTTCAGTTAAGTAATCTTAGTTCACTTGTGATTTTTATTTAATGTAACACTATTGTAAACGTCTTAGATATTAGCCTACATCACAAAAACAATCCTTACAAATATCATATGATGATAGCTCCATTGGAGACCTGAGGAACATTTAACTTTAAGTTCCCCAATGTTTTCATTCAGATGTTTTCTTTTTTATGCTGTAACTCAGAATCACCATTTTATAATTCTTCTCTCTAGAATTTTATAATTTTATAATTTTTATAAAAATTATATTACATTTTATAATTTTTATAAAAATTATATTACATTTTATAATTTTTGCTCTCTCTAGGAACTCTACACTTGAATCTTTGAAGCAAGAAATAACTTTGGTATACAACGGAGATAACTAGAATTAAGATAACTATGGTTCATGTGTGTTCATGTTCACATTAGAACATGCATGTCCATTGTGTGTGTATGTGTGTGCTGAGAGTATAATCCTCAGGAACATCATGCCTGTTTATGAGAGAGCATCTCTAAGTGGTCTGGAGTTCACTGATTAGGCAAGACTGATTGGAACCCATCCACAGGTATCCTCCTGTCTCTGACTCCTCAGTATTGGGATTGTAAATTTGTGTCACCAGTGAGTGTATTTTATCTAGGTATAGACACAGATCTCATGCTTGCAAGGCAAATGATTTACCATTTACACATTCTCTCCACTCTTAGAATGTTTCACTGTAATTGGCACATACTTTTTCTAAATAACCTTAAAATACTTTCAAGTTTAAATGGTAAAACAGTTTAAGACCCTTAAGTGCTGGGACTATTTTAAATTCAGAATAGTACTCTTAAAAA
Organism: Rhabdomys pumilio; assembly: GCA_030674055.1. Lineage (NCBI taxonomy): Eukaryota > Metazoa > Chordata > Mammalia > Rodentia > Muridae > Rhabdomys > Rhabdomys pumilio. The sequence goes on from JANHMN010000002.1 coordinate 172,717,712, forward strand.
GACCTTTGTCTTAGGTGTGAAACATTTAGCAATTTGTTTCTAAAAACTTGGCACGGCATAAAATATTTTTATGTTCTTTAATAGAAGGGCATAACCTTTATTACATGTTTGTTGTATATCAGATTTTTTTCTCTAAGAACTCAGCATGTATGTATTAGCTTTTTTTATCCCAACTAAAACTCCTAGGTTTTACAAACATTGTAGTTTTAGATGCAAAAGCCAAGACAGAAAACTACAGATGAGATTGTAAGTGAGGACACAGTAAAGAATAGTAAAGATGAACAGTCTTGAACAGGGTGGAGGCTTTTATTGCATATGTGAGAACAGCAGGAGGCATGTAGAAGAGTCCAGAGCATCTATGGTTAGGGCAGCGAGGGATTGCCAGGGCTCTCTGTCAGGAGCAGAAAATATAGTAAGAAAGAAGAGCAAAGACAGTAGCAGGGGTAGGGAGAAAGTGGGAAAGAGTAGCAGGGAGAGAGAAAAGCAAAAGTGACAGGAGAGTATTGCCATAAGGGGGTTGGTTATGTTGCTGAGGGAGAAAAGCTACATAGCAGGAACAGCTTGGGATATAGCCTGAGGCTTGGATCTGCTGGAGGTTTGTGTGAGTTAATGGAAAACTGAATGCTCTTTCCAGATGGACTCTGGGGGATGTAGAAATGATAAGAGAGTAATGGCTCTTTGTGACAAAGTGTAACCCATTTTATGGGGTTCTGAGGAATGCTGCGTGTTTACCAGGTCAAAGTCTGAGCTGAGCCTAGACTGTCATCTTAGGAGAAGTCAGTAGGTCTGGTCTTTGGGGTACTTGTCTTCTCTACCCACTTCAGACTTAACAGAAAACAATATAACCCAAGTATGAACCTAAAAAGTCCCTCTCTCTAAACTCTAGTCACTTCCTTCTTAGTTATAAATACTTAGTAAAAAAATTAATATAGCAATGTGAAACATGATCAGTTAATGACTCAGTTGTTTCAGTACAGTTGCTTAGAGTGAGGTAAATTTGACTGAAGAGCCACTCTCTAGTTGGGATGTCAGACAAACATTTTAATAGAAAAGGATGTTTATTTATTTATTTATTTGTATTCATTTGTTGATGGGAATGTAAATTATCTACTAGTTCCCTGAAAGACAGGTTCACAGAATGATAAGCACACATGTTTATTCTGATCCAGTTTTGCCCAGTCTGAAAGACTGCTGGCTACAACCTAATTGTCTGCTGGCTCTAATTGGAGAAGTTAATGCTACAGCTTCCTGCACAGTCCTTATTGCAGCATAGGGCCAAAGTAGAACCTGGAGATGAGAGCAATGACTTCATTCAAATTTATTTGACTTAATTTGTATATAAAATATTGCTATGGATTCTGAAGAATGAAATGAAGAATACTCACTGATTTTTCCTGGGGAGGGGTGAACTCTGCCCATATATTGTGAATAAATTTTAATTCTCATTTTTTCTGGGGACGGGTGAACTCTGCTCATATATCTGTAAATAAACTTTAATTCAAAAACAGCCATCTTCACTTGCATGGGATCCCTGACTTGTATTTTGTGGATGATGTGATAGAAACACAAAGTAGGGAAAATATTTTTTAAAAAGTATACCCTTTGTCTCCCTACAGAAAAAGCCTGCTGACGAGTCTTCAGTAGTATAGACACATAGTCCATACACATAGAATCATCTGTTCAGTGTAGGCTTTCCAGACCTGCCACCTACTACATGAAAGACTTGGTCATGGTGTACAGTCACTTATCAGCTCACCATCTCAGTTGTCTCGTCTACAAAGTAGGGTGGCAATAATATTTACCTAAGATTTCTCTGAAACACATAATTTGAAGCACTTTAGTCCATAATATGAAATCATGGAAAGTGATCACTCCACTGTTTTCACCATTATTTTTACCTTACAATTATTAAGGTTTGAATTATCTCTGTGCTTATCCAAATTTATGATCATGAGAGAGAAACAAAAACAGTTCTTTCTTCTGTTAGCCTGGATATCAGAGCCAAATACTGTTGATGTTATTGTTCTTTATTTACTGACTCATTACTTTCCTGGACATCTACCTGTCCCTTCACAGGAAGATACTACAGGAAGAATTTCATAGCCAACAAACATTATTTTTTTCACTTTTTTTTGTATCAGTAACTCCCTCAGAAGAATGAATTCACTGATAATGTTCTTAAACATAAGCATGATGGATGATGGTTTCTATGATTTCTTCCCAACAAAAAAATAATTATATATGTATATGTATATGTATATGATGTATATGATGTATATGATGTATATGATGTATATGATGTATATGGTGTATATGATGTATATGATGTATATGTATATGATGTATATGTATATGATGTATATGTATATGATGTATATGTATATGATATATGTGTGTACGTGTACGTATATGTGTACATGTATATGTATGTATGTGGCTAATGCATATTTACATATGTATATATTTACAGATAGGTTATGTATAAGCAAGCAGTCTGTGATATACTACGAAGCAGAAGGAGATTCAGCCTCTGGTTTTTTAGGGGGCAAAGAGCAGGATACAGTCACAGAAGTTCTGCTGAGCTGTCAGTGGCTTTCAGGGGATCTGCTAATGGAATAATGATGGCTGCTGACACAAAACAGAAGATGTGCTATTTTTAGGCGAATGGGATTGCTCATCAGAGATGATCCAGCTGCACTTCATCTTAGGGAAATTTGTAAAATGTCCACACTGTTTCATCTCATCTTGTCACAGTTGTGTAAGACAACATGGCCCTGTAGAGGATGCACAGAGAGCACCTCACAAAACTATCATTTATCAGGAATTCACTATGTACTTAAAAATTGGCCAGCACATTGTGCCAGAACTTAAATCTTGAAACCAGCTGAACATGAAATCCTTAATGTTGCTCTCATTTTTAAATGAATGTGCTAAAGAAGTCGAAAGTAATATTCAGATGTCTATAGAGGAGCCAAGTGTTAGTCCCTGTCTGGCTGCCTCTAAACCCTAACCACAATTTGAAAAGAAGAATGGCATATAATTAGTTTAGATTCTTGCACTCAAATCAAATTAGAGAAATTACTTCCCATCCTTTCATCATTGTAAAGGCATCTTTCCCTTTTGTCCACTGACTGGCAAAGAATAAAGTGATGTGGTGATATTTAATGTCATTCAGATAAAGATTTCCAGAATATGAAGCTAAACTTCTGAGGGAAAGGGAAGAGTATTGAAAGAAGATAGGAGTAGAAATCCTTTCAGGCCACTAGCTTCCTTCAGATAAGGCTGATGAGAGGAATTCAGAAGTGGGCTATGGAAGAATGCTTGGCTTTTGGGAAGGGACATCTAAGTGAGTCCAGCAGAACTTTAAAGAAACATAGACACAAACTGAATATGATTGAGTCAAATTTCTCATTTGAGATTTGAGGAAATATTGACATGTTCTCCTACAATGGAGTGATAGATAATCTGTTAGAGCAAATGACTGATTAGCATCTTAGGATCAGAATAAAAAAATATAACTCCAATGCTAAATAACAGGAAGGAAAACAGCAACATATTTTTAAGTAAAATTATTAGCATATCTAATAATTATATATTTACAACCTATTCTTTACAAGGAAATGGAAGTGAAACATTAGATGTAGCTTGAGAGTTCAATTACTGGAGTCAGAAAGAGCTGATTGTCAAACTAGGGATCAAAGATTTATGAAGCTAGTAAATATAGCAATAAAGAAGTAAAGCTTCAGACATGATTCTACTTGAACAATATAGAGTGAGTGGTTAGGTGCCATTTAAAATAGATATCTAAACTGGAGCACTGTTTAATTACACATGGTATTGCTCATCATCTACTCTTGTACTCTTCACTTTGTTTGAGACATACTGTTGAATCCCAACGTCTCAGATTGTATTGCCAAAGCTATGACAAAAATCACAACAGAAGCAACGTCAGAGAGAAAGTATTGTTCAAATTCAGAGTTTAAGGATGCATTCCATCCTAGCATGGAAATAAAGGAGGCAGGATATTGAAGCAGCTGGTCTCATCACAGACATAAATCAGGAAATACATGAATGCATACTAGCTTTTTCCATTTCCATTTCCTTGCTCATGGAATGACCCTGCCTTCAAATAATATTAGTCTTCTCACATTCATTAAAGGACTTGAGATAATTCTCCACAGACATGCCCAGAGGTCTGTCTCCTGGATAATATCATTAAGATTTACAAACTTAAGATCACATCAAATACATATCACACATATGTCAAACTCTGAGGAAAAGAATAATTTTTTTTTGTTTCTGTGTTTAAGAAACATGGCGTATAACTAGATGTTACCAGGCCTAACTAGATATAAGAATGTCAAGGCACAAGTTAAAATTTCAAATGGGTGCTCCTATCATGACTCTCAGACCTGATAGTAGCACCAGTAAACAAACTCTGAATCGGTAAACTTACCAAACTCTACAAGACAGACTCATCAATCTAATAAGCCTAACATCTAGAGAAATCTTATGTAAATGAATGAAAGTGTTTGAAGAGAATGTTTCTGTATAATCTTGGTAGGTTTCATTTTAAATAACATTGAAATAAATGTAAGTTATTTACCCATGGATATATTCATGTAAGAGTCCATGTTTACTTACTTGAATTCAATAGCAGATATTGGGCCTTGAGTATTTAGAAACCTACTTAAAATTAACTTGAATTCTTCTGTGACATCAAGGTCTAATGAATCCCAATCTTTATTTTCAGTGCACTAATGTTGTCGATCATTTCATTCACTCATGTGTTTCAGTTGATTCTTGCAATTTCATTTGTTTTGTTTTGTTTTATTCATTCATTAATTATTTATTCACTTTACATCTGGGTCCTAGCCTCACTCTCAATTCCTCCTCTCAGTCCCACCCTCCCATACCACTTTTCTCATCTCCCCTCCCCTTCTCCACAGAGAAGTGAAGGTCCTTCACCACGGGTACAAACCTTCCCTGGCACATCATGTCTCATAAGGACTAAGAACATACTCTACCACTGAGGCCAGAAAAAGCAGCCCAGCTATGGAAAAGGTATACAAAGGCAGGCAACAAAGTCTGAGTCAGAGACAGCCCCTGCTCCAATAGTTGGGGTTCTATGTGAATACAAAGCTATACATCTGCAACAAATGTGTAGGGGACCTAGGTACAGTCATGCATGTTTTTCTTTTTTTTGGCTGGTGTTCAAGTCTCTTTGAGTCTCTAAAGTCCCACATTAGTTGGCTCTGTGGTGTCCTTTATCCTGCTGGCTCCCTCAAGCCTTCCTCTGACTCTTCCATAAAAGTCCCTGAGCTCTGCCTAATGTTTGTCTGTGGTTCTCTTCATCTGTTTCCATCAGCTACTAGATAAAACCTCTCATATGACAGTTATGCTAGGCTCCTGTCTGCAAGCATAGCAGAGCATCATTAATAGTGTCTGGAGTTGCCTCTCCCATGGGGTGCATCTCAAGTTGGGCTAGTCATTGGCTGGCCATTCTCTCAATCTCTGCTCCATCTTTATCCCTGCACATCTTGTAGGCAGGGCAAATTTTGCATCAATGATTTTGTGGGTAGACTGGTGCCCCCATTCATCACCTGAAGTCCTGGTTGGCTACAGCCAGTGGCCAATTCAGGCTCAATTTCTCCTGCTGCTAGGAGTCTTAGCAAGGGTCACTCACAAATCCTCCCAGGAGCCTCCCTGATCCAGGTTCCAGTTTGTCCCAGAGATGTGCCACCACCAATTTCCTAGCCCTCTTCCAGCCCTTCTATCTGATATCCTCAATCTCCCCATTCCTGATCCCTACCCCAGTCTCCCTCTCTATGCCCTCTCCCATCCAGTTCCCTCTCTCCACTCATTTCTGATGTCTATTCTATTTCCCCTTCTGAGTAAGACTCAAGTGTCTTCTCTTAGGCCCTTCTTGTTACTTAGCTTCTTCAGATCTTTGAATTGTAACATGGTTATTAGTTCTACTTCAAGACCCACACATACCACTCCTGTGCATATATCCAAAAGATGTTCCATCATACCATAATGATACTTTCTCATCTATTTTCATAGCAAATTTATTCATAATAGCCTGAAAGTTGAAACAACCCAGATGTCCCTCTACTGAAGAATGGATAAAGGAAATGTGGTTCATTTACACAATGGAATACTACTCAGCTATTAAAATCAAAGACATAATGAAATTTGCAGGCAAATGAATGGAATATAGTCCTCAGTGAGGTGACCCAGAAAAACAGATGTGGTTGTACTTACTTATAGGTGGATATTGCCATAAAGTTGAGGATACTCATGCCTTTCTTTTAATTTCTTTATTTCTCTTCCCACTGTTCCTCCATTTTTTAATGATCCCCCTTTTACCATCAGATCCAGATATTAAGTCTCTTACTAATTTTTCACTATAACTGATTTTGATATTCCTAAGGAATTGTAGCCAAGATGTTCAACAAAATTGGATAATTTTTTGAATGTAAACTCATATTTTAAGATGTAGAGGAAGCATAAATCAGTAATTTTATTCAGTTTTACTCAAATATTTGAATGTCTTTTAATTATCTAAATATCTCCTGGAAAGAAGATAAAACTGATGTTATCATTGCTCCATTTCAAATGAATGAGAGGTCGATGAAAGTTACTCAATTTCACTCCATTCTGTGGTATATCAATTATCTATGAATTCCCACACATATTAGGAAAGTGTGGCATTTAGGTTGCAAAGCAGTTTGCATAACAGGAATGACAGAATTTATCTTTATTTTCCAGTTTGCCATACATACTTACTAATATACTTCTGGTCTGAAGCTCCAAGCTACTAATATTTTTTTGTATGCATGAGGAGGGCTGCACAAGTGGATGTGTATTCACATGTGTGTGAATATGTACATACCTTAAGCCCATGTTGATAAGCCTAGAGGTTGATTCTGAATATCTTCCTCTATGATTGTTTATTTTAGGTTTTTGATACAAGATCTCTCACTGAAATGAGAATTCAGTGTTTCATCTACAAATATTGGATAGAATGCCCCCAGTGTCAACTCGTCTCTGCACGTTACTTCTCCTCACATTGCTCTTACAGACATGTGCCACCCCACTTGGCTTTTTATGTGGGGGCTGGAGACCTAAACTCATGTTTTCATGGATGTTCAACAAGTACTTTATTCCCTGAACTATCATACTAGCCTGAAGTGGAAATTTCTCTTGTGTCATGTGATGCAGATGCATGTGATATTTGCTGAAGCAGACTCATGTGATATTTGTTGAAGAAAAGCCCTTGGGAAGACATGTGATGTTTGGAGATAGTATAAATAGGGCCTAACGGACAGTGACTATGCACCTGAAAGCATTGCTAGCCGTGAAATGTTTAGTTAGTCTTGCATCTTTGATGATCTTCCTTTCATTGAAAGAGGCACGGCAGACGACTTCTTGAATTTCGGCTGGTTCTTGTTGCTCCAGCTGACAAGTGCTGATTCAGCTGAGATCCAGCAGTTTATGCTAGATCCTGCCACTGTTGCTGATTCATGTTTGGTGAAACTTTTTGAACTGAGCTGTTGGTTTACTGATATGATACTACTGAAGTAGACTGCTGGTATCCTGACAATGGAGATTGGAATTGACTTAAAGAACCACTAAACATGTCCACATCCTCTAGTCCTATTTATCATTTTTTTTCTCCTCTACCTTTGAATGGTGGGTTAGAAAGAGAGGTCAAAGTGACTATCCTTATTAAAGTAGGTTTTGAAAAATCTAAGCCTACACTAACCCCCACATTTTCTCACATGCAAAATATATTGAACTCCACCAGAAGTCTCACAGATGTCATTCCAATTGTAGCAGTAACATTTTGTGAGGTTCTCCTACTTGGAAGATTAAGAATAACTTTGGGTTTCTGAAAATGAGTCTTTGTTCCTTGTTTTCTTCTACTCTTGAATCTCAACCCTAGGATTCTGTACCCAATGAAGTATGAAGATAAGTAGTTTCATAGTAATTTCTGATTTTTAAAATCTGGGAACCCAATGACATTCTCTCATTTTAGAATCTTTTTCAGGCTATGTCAGTTTTGCCTTCATGTGTCCCTATGCTTTAAAATAATACTGTTTAGATTAACACTCTGTACCTCAAAAATCTTATGTACAATCTTCTGTGCAAGAAACACTGAGTAAAAATGCCTACCTTGACTTTTTTCTGTGAAGATAAAGTAAAAAATATGTACCTAATGGACATAATAAATATCTGCCACAAAAGATTACTTTTCTCACCATCATCCCCATGAGAACAGAAAGAATGGCAAGAGAGAATCACAGAATTAGAGAGAAATATGATAAAAATACACAAACAATGACCTATGATAGAAACAACTTAAATATAAGATGGATATAACTAAAGAGAAGAGAGGTTTATTCTCTAGGGCAGCAATAACAGGTCATGATTGAAAGAATAAGAGACTTATTGGATGGTTATCACAATTACCAAATTAGGCTGCTGGCATTGCCTTCATGTACCTTAGAGCTGGCTGAACAATTCTCTGAGGGTGAAGAGAAGAAAGCAGAAAGAAGACAGAGAGTCAAGTACCAGAAGACCACCAAGAAAGGGGAACTAGAGAGCTAGTCAGGTCTTTACACTAAGGGGATAAAGTCCTTCTGCTCAACAGTCTTATTGGCATATTAGGACTCTTTCCTATCCAAGCTTCTAGAGAGGAAAATCAGCCTTGGATTTTGAAGAAAGCATGGAGGAGTATATGGGAAAGTTTGGGGAGGGAAATAGTAAAGGGGAATGATGTAATTATATTATATTAAAAAATTAAGTTTTACAATAATCTAAGTAACCCAATATCACACCAAACTTTTCTCCTTTACAATATTATTTCCATAACTTAAGATCTAGAGAAAATATGACATAGTTTAGGAATATAATTGTATATCTCTCATCATTCTTTTCTTCTTAATTCTCATGGAGGAGCAGAGATTTTATGCTACAAACATATAATGACCCAGAAACTAGTGAGTCTATCATTTATAGATATACCACCAGCTCTATAGTAGATACAGGTGAACAAAGGCAGATTGTGTCTATTAAGAAACTGTTGTTTCTAATGAAACCAAAAGTTGTGATGCACATACATTTTAGTTATTTCAGCTTTCACTTTCAGGGAAAAGTGTATGCTCCATAGAAATTAAATTGTTCTACAAAGCAAAGATTAAATCCTCCTACAAATGCACTTTTATATAGCATTACTGTCCCAGTTAAATTTCTACTGCTGTCATAGAAACCTTGACCAAAACAATGAAGGAAGGAATTTGTTTATTTCATCTTGCAGCTTGCAGTCCATCATAAAGAGAAGTTGAGCAGGAACTGAAGATGTGAATATAGAGAGAATCTTGTATAAGAAACGTCTGTCAATTAAAAAGCTAATGGCCAATAAGCTGAATCAAGAAATAGGAGGTGGGCCATTGGCAGAAAAAGAGAGGGTTCTAGAAAATAGTAAAACATAATAGACAGGGGAGAGCCACAAGAGACAAGATAGATAACTACTCAGAAGATAACAGATGTAAACCAGCAGGTGGATGAACTCAGAGAGACCCTGAGGAGATGTGAAGAAGGAAGTGGGCTGGGACAGAAGAGAGGTAACTAACCTTGTGGAAGACATAGAATACTTTAAATGATTAAACAAGTTAAGTGCTAGTCACAGAATGAGACAAAGCTTGTGGCCTAGGCATTTAATAATAACTAATTCATCTCAGAGTTGCCTTTCTGAAAACTGGGGCTGGGAAAAAAACAGATATTAATTTTTATTACATGTGAACCTAGCAGCAGGAACTAAATCAGAGACCATGGAGGAATGCTCCTTATCTGTCTACTCTCTATGACTTGCTCATCTTGATTTCTCATACAAGCCAGGTCTATCTGTCTACGATGGCATTTGACACAGTGTGCTGGGTTTTCCCACATCAATCACCAGTCAAGAAAATGCCCCACAGGTTTGCTTATTGGTCAGTTTGTAAGAGTTATTTTCCTTTTCTATTTTCCTTTTTTTCTTTTTTTTATTGGATATTTTATTTATTTACATTTCAGATGTCATCTCCTTTCCCCATTACTCCTCACTAGAAACCAATATCCCATTCGCTCTCCTCCTTTTTGCTTTTATACCATTTTAATTACCTGCAAGTATTAAGGTCATGAGCTGCTTGGCAGGAGTACGACAGTGGCCAAGGCCAAGGACAAGGACAAGGAAGTGGGCTTCATGCAAGAATCTGGCATTAGGCTGAAATAGAAAAATAATTTCGGGCAGGAAGAGTTGTTTTCTAAATTGAGGGCCCCTCTTCTCAGATGAACTGAGCATATAAGAGGTTGGCAAAATAAATAAATAAATAAATAAATCTATCCATCACAATTGCTTTATGTGAAAGTGGTCCCAGGGACACTCTTTCCTATTGAATTGAGCTGATATGTGCTGCAAATTTTCAGTTTTAATTCACTGCTCAGGATTCTGTTACTTTCCCAATTTCTACCAGTTTCTACTTGATATGTTTTCTTAATAGTTAGAGATGATCTCAGAATTATTAGTTTTTTTTTTACTTTTTATTAACTGTTTTCTAGTTATCAACTTTTTATTGACTGCATTTCATACAGTTGCTAGTAGAAAATAAATGTTCTTCCTCAGGCATGTTTCCAAGTTAATGATTCTTCTTTTTTGAGACAGTGTTTCCTATGTAGTTCTGACTAGTCATGAACTCAATATGTAGAACAGACTGGCCTCAAACTCAGAGATATCTGTCTCATAAATTCTAGACCTAAAGACATGTGCTACTATGCCCTGCTCAAAACTTCCTTTTCACATCATTGGTTTTGGTAAAATGACATTATTAGTCATGTCAGGCAGTTTATTATATGCTTTGTGTTCAAATTCTTAGTCCTCACAACAAAATTCAGACTATTTCTACTTCTTTAGGAATGTTTCAACCTCATACTCAGAGTAGACAGTTTTCTTTGTTTCTGAAATCACACTGACACTACGAAATGTACTTGACACACAATATTTCATCGTGGATCACTTGCTAAAAGGAATAAAGGTAGAAATAAGTCACTGTCTGTCCCCCAGGTTACAAATTTGTTTGTTGAGAAGATAAGTATCCTTGATGAGGTGTGAGGCTAGACTTATCTGTGGGTATAAGGACAAGTCAAAGTCACAACTTTCCCATTTCCTGGAATTTTCATGGGTTCTGAAAGTAATAATAACTTTAAAATAATTTTTTCTTATCCTCTTTCTTAGTTTCTCCCATCCTTCTTAAGTCAACTTCGAATATTATCTGCTTTGAAGTATCTCAAGATTATTTTCTTTCGTGGGAATGCATAATTTTCTTGCCTTCTCTAATTCTTATTGAGTATCTGTACCACCCCTCTCTTTCCCCATCACCTATTTCTATTTTGAGCATCACTTGACTTTTTATTTGAGTGGTATGCTTTTTGAGTTTTAGATATGTATAATATTTATTTATGCACATGTTTCTCCCAATATCCTTAGGACAGAATATAGAAACTGGCCAGTTATGGTCAGTCCTAAGAATGTTCTTACTGGAGGCCAGAAACCTCAGGAGAAAGATCTGGTTTCTGGTTCCTTGTTATCTCCCTGCCTTTTTATATAAAAGCTGTTCCCAAAGACATGAATAAAACTGAAGGGAAGCACATGGACACCTCATGGCTTGACAACTCTGTTGACTATCTAACAGTGTCCCCTTTAATGCCTCAAGCTCAATTTCTGTCATTAGTTCTTTAAGAGTTCCCAAGACTAGTACTTGATGATAACTTATTTCCCGGGACTTACTCCTGCTTTATAGGAGCTCCTTGCTCTCTCCTAAGTTTCCACTTAAGAATCCACAGTGCATTTCTTTCTAAAACTAATGCTTGGTAGTCTATAAATTTCATTCTATTGATTCACTAGACAAGAGTCCCAAAACAGCTTTTGTGGCAGGCAAGGTTCCTGGAAATCTAACCCCCATGCTGAGCTAACATGAGGCTAACAGAATGGCTTCCATCAATCTCAAAAGACATTCCAAGTTTTCCAATAGCCAACAGATGCATGTTTAGTAAGTGAAAGGGAAACAATGAGTTGATGAATAAGATAATAGACAACAACGCTGACTTATGGGTTGATCTTTTGTTAACTCTAGGTTATTGTTAATGCAATATAGAACCATTAGTGGTCATATTTCTACCTGAAGTATACTGGCTATTTACTGTGTTCATTGCTTATTGGCACCTATCCTATACTGTCATTATCCTTACAACTCCTTACCAAGCAGGTGATATCAGCCCTACTTCACATTCAGCTTGATAACAACTGTGAAATGTATTCCATTTTAGGATGGCTCCATAATTGAGTAGTAAACGTTTATAGGGGTCAAACACTTATCCAAAGTGAAGTAGTTATCAAATAATAGAAGTAACATTTTAGCCTCCATTAACTTAGTAACTAAGGTACACAGTTAACTATAGAATGAGAACCATAATCAGGAATCTCTGAGGATTGTCCGTTATTTCATTTGAATTCTTAATCTTTCTTTCATTTCAAGAATCATGACATTCGATAATGTCAACAATAACTCATGTAGATAGTTTTAAAAGTTTTCTATGCCATTGTAAAACTTGGAGGAAAAAGTAACAAACTGCTTTTTGTTTCAGCAGTTTGCTGATGTATCTATAACTCTCACCAGCAAAGAAAGCAGTGTTTCCAAAAATGATTTCTGTAGGCTGTTAATCGGTATTCGGTGTTCCAATGCTTCAAGATATGTGGGATTAAACACAGTTCGATTTGATTTTTAAGTATGTTGTGTAGGACTTCTTGGTGTACTAATGTATGTTTAAAACTACAACTAGAGACAGAAATTAGTAAGTTGAGACATAGACACCATCCACCTGTATCATTTTTCTCTAAGTACCAAGATGAACATTTTTAAAGTGTTCATTTAAGGTACCCTGCCTCTAGAAACTCTTACAAAAATATCACTGATATTATCTAAAGTTTTGTGCCAGCAGGCCCATCAGTGATGCTGTAGAATGATGCTACTCCATAGACACCAGCTTTGTCTAAGTAGAACTCAAACCATAGACACCTTTCTGGACCATCACTCTGGATCCTTAACAGCCAAGAACAAATGTTCAAGTCATTCTCGCTCCTTTTCTACCTTTAGGCTCCTCCTCAATAAAATAGACATTATAAAAGTCATTTTCAAGAATTTTGTGAGGGAAAAAGATAATCAGTTATAAAACTATTAAAGGAAAGGCACACACTTTTGGTCATTTGTGTACAGGGATCAGTGTTAAGGTCACAGACATGAACACTCTCTGCTATCTAGATTTATATTAACTTGACATATACTATAATCATCTGAGAGGAGGAAACACCAATTGAGAAAATGCTTCCATAAGACAAAGCTGTGGGTTAGCCTGTAGAACATTTTCTTAATTAACTTGATGGGGGAGGGGGCCTAGCTTATGTTGGGTGGTACTATTTATGGGCAGGTGGTCCTGGGTTCTATAAGTAAGCAGGCTGAGCAAGCCAGGAGTAACAAGTCAGTAAACAGCATGACTCCAAATGACCTCTACACCAGATCTTGCCTACAGGTACTTGCCCTGATTGAGTTCATATCATGGCTTCCTTCAGTAATGGACTACAATGTGGAAATGTAAACCCAATAAACCCTTTCCTTCCCACTTTGGTTTAGTAATGGCATTTCATTGTATTCCAATTAAGACACATGCTCAATCAAACTATGTTACATTCATTAGAGAATTTCATTGTCATTCTCAGTTCTCAAATGAGGAGTCTGCAATTCAGAACTGATATCTAGGTCCCTTACACTCATTCATATGTAGAAAAAAGAAGATAAGTTCATATCTAGTCCATCCAATTCTTGAACTTTTGGTTTACTAACTTCAAATTCCAAACAATAATAATAAAATAAAGATATTAAACTTTTCTATATGCCTTAAATGCCAAGATTTGTTATAAGTAGAGTTTTGTAGTATTCAATATAAAATTTATCTATGTAAATTTTTATGCTGTAAAAATATAACAGCTTTCCCTTTTTAATTATCAAAATGTATACATTTTATTCATTTTTATGTGTATAGTATATGTGCAAACGTGTTCACATGTGTACATATACATGTACACAGGTGCATGTGAGTACATGCTCTTGGAGTTCAGAGATTAATAGTAGATGTGTCTTCAGTCACTGTCTACCTTATTCTGAATCTGGCACTCCCTGATTCAGCAAGACTGGCTGGTTACTAAGTTCAAAAGCTCCCAAAGTTTCAACCCTTACAGCACAAAGATTATGGGTCTATGGCCTGGCCTTTTATGTGGTTGTGGAAGATCTAAACCCAGGTTCTCATGTATGTGTGCAAGCATTTTTCTGAGTTAGCCATATTTGCTGCCCTGTATTTTCTTTTAGTTCTACTTTTTCACTAAAGTTTTGTTGATTTATTTTATGTATTTTATGTGTATGTGTTGCATTAAATATTTAATTTTAATTTGCCGTTTCTAACTGCCTTAGATCATTCAGTTGTCAAATAAAAACCACAAAACTTTTATATTTATAGTAAGTCTTTAATGCAGAGCTGGGCAAATACTTACCCTCTAAGGTATTAAAATTAACTGTCTCATCAATAACCCCAAGTTATAACTTGCCATGTTACATCTGGGCAGCTCTTAACTCCAATTGGCCAGGCCTTATGGCTATGTTTTCATGACTCACCTATCCCATGGCATCTTATCCTCTCTCCAACTCTCTCTTTCTTCTCCTTATGGTCTCCTGTCTCAGACCCTTAAGCCCAGGAGCTGACCCCAGCTAGCTCTCTTCTGCCTAGCTATAAGCTGTTGGTGTCTTTATTTAACCAATAGTTCTAAATTAAGGAACAAGATCACATAGCCTCACTTTGTTTACACGAGGACTCTCTTGTCCCTGAAGCAACTAGGACAAGTTTGTAGAGCTTCTTATTGATATAAAAGTTAGATGAATATTGTTACTCTCATAGGCATTGTGCCTGTATAACACATTTAGGAATACAAGGCTTAGACCCAGTCTTTCTTTAACTTTTTTAACTGATTTGAGATGGTTAGCATGTGAGTTAAGGGACTATAGCAAATTCAGGGCTTTGAGTTTATTGTTAGGGTGTTTTCTATATTTTATTTAGAAATAGCTGAGAGGAGTTAACAGACAACAGTCCAGATTGCCTTACATGGATAGTTGGTTTTCAAAACATCAGGAGTCCACAGAGTTGACTTTACAAACATTTCTGTATTAATGTTCATTTTGGTTAGAGACCTATCTGCTCCTGACAGCTTCCTGTCTTGGATTCTAAGAAGAAATTGAGCATCTTTGGAGTTACTCTAGTTGTGGTGAGACAGCCACTGGGCAAGAATTGCCTCTTCCCATCTACAGACAAATTACTGTCCAGAAAAGGATGCACTTGTGGAATAGTCGACTGATTATATCTGCCGAGACAGAGTAATCAGCCCTTAATAGTTCTGCATCACTATGGTCTGTCAGATGATCCTGGGCCAGAAGGCTGAAGATCAGATGCTCCAACGTTTTGAAGTATAGGGACTGTCCAGGTGTTCAGCGGTCTCTATAAATTGGCTAAGTTTTAGAAGGTATGCTTTGTGCTTCCCATAACTTCAGTTAACTCAATCATTCTGAATTTCTGACGGGGTTGAAAAGTTATAGTCTCATAGCCAATCCTGGTTATTTACTTAGAGAGAAAAGATTTGAGTGGACGGTTTACAGCTGACATTCATTCTAAAGCCAAGAAAAAAATTCCAGGTTCAGAACTAAGTGTTTTAGTTAGGAGAGGTGACAGAGGTTCTGGTTAGTCAACAAAATGATGGACTGGGTATTAGGACTATCATGTACCTCACTGGTACAAATCAGCATAATTATGCTCTAATTGTATTTTGAGAGAAAAGCTTTATTTTAAAGGAAGGGTGATATGTAGGAGGAGCTAAGGGGGAAGGAGCACCAAGAGGAAGAGATGGAGTAAGGAGAGGAGAGGATGAAGTAGAGGAGAAGCTAAGTGATGAGAGAGAGAAAGAGAGAAAAAGAGGGGGGGGCATGGAGGCAGATGTTCACGTGTCTCCACCAGTCAAAGATAGTTTATATATCTAGGTTGGGTATTGGGTTACACTTCTGATTGAGCATTGCCAAACTTATAAAGCCTTTGATTAACATTTTAAAAAATTGTATAAAAGGAAAAAGGAAAAGGGGGCATGGGATAGGGGTTTTCTAGGGAGGGGAAATGGGGAAAGAGGATGACATCTGAAATATAAATAAAATATCCAATAAAAAATAGCAAAAAAAAAAAAGAAAAAAGAAAAAATTAGTTTGTAGATTCCATTGTATCATGTGTTGATTTTGTTTATCTCTTATAAACATTTCAGATGACAAACAAAATAAAAATATAAACATAGAAACAAATAACAATACATAGTAGCAGACCAAACCTCAACATGTATGAGTGGTTTTGCCTGCCTTTGTATATGGTTATTTCATGTGTGCCTGGTAACATGGAGTTTAGAAGAGGGTATCAGACCTCCTGGAACTGGATTAATTAACGAATATGAGCTTAACCATATGGGTGCTGGAAAATGTACCTGGACTGTCTGCTAGAGCAGGAAATACTCATTCACTAAGTCACCTTCCCAGTCCCATGAGATAATTAAATCAAGCTAATAAACGTATCCCATTATTAAAATAATATTTTCATGGAAGTGAAGCTATATGAAACCTGGGAAACAGTTGAAAAGTTCACTGTTATTGGTGCAAGAAAAATTAGGGTTTTAGCCATACTTGACTACTTTTTACATTCATATCCTTACTTTTAATGAAAATTGTTAATTCATGCCTCATGAATTTATTGAACAGCTACTAAGTGCTATTTGATGGAAGTTAAAAGAAAACATTGAAAGAGCCTCTAGCTTCAGCTGTTGGTGATAGCATGTGCTTGCAGCTTGCTGCTGTGTAAGCTTTTATTTCTGGACACAGTACCTTTGTTTTCCTTACTGTCTGCTTCTTCATCCATTAAACATAAATGGCTGGGCAAAGAAGTGTCCAATGGAAAGAGTGCTTACCTCGATTTCTTCTGTCTTCAAACTTTAAATATCCATCATATCTGAGAAGGTAGCTGTTTGTGTTTCCAGATTTAACATGCTTACTCTGGGTGCTACTGAGTAGTAAGAAAGCAAGTTGTCCCTCCTGTTAGCATTGCGCCTCATTGTTACATTTGAACACAGTGGATTATAAATCTGAGGAATATACAGTCTAGTACATCAGCATATGGTGGGAGAACAGCAGGATCTGAGATGTGAGTACAAAGTGAAATATCCTGCAGAAATGATGTAGTTCCAAACTACCCGGTTCTGTCCTTCAATAGTCTCTGTACTATATTCAGCACTACCCTAGCCTATCAAAGCTAAATGATGAATTTCATTCAGCAAACAAGCAGTCTTATTTGCAAAGCATTTCATTTCAATTCATAAAAGAGCTTATACACACAATCCCAGAGAAGTTTTTTACATTAAGTTGAAATAGGAATGCAACCTGGTGATGGAATGAAAAGTACATAATTTCTTTCCTTTGAACATCATCAGAAAATGAGCATTGTCAGTTGGCTAGAGGCAGCAGGATGAGTTCTCTCAGAACCCTTTAGGTATACAACATGTTGTACAAATGGGGTGTAAGAGGTTGATCTTTAGTTTTTATTTTTCATGTTGACTGAAATTTTTAGCAAATCATCTCTGTTCTCTCACTGAAAATTATCTGAAATTTGGGCACACTTTAAAATCTGTCTCCTTAAAATCAATCATTTGCACTGCTATAATTGGAGCAAAGTTTCTGGTCATTTGATGAACTGATTTCAATAACTGTATTCATTTTTAATTATTAATAGGTTTTAAGATATTACATATACATTTTATATCTATATATATGAAAAATATTTTGAACATGGCCACTACCATAGCCTTTTTTTGACTCTTTCTCCCTCTGAGAAACTGCTTT
Source organism: Rhabdomys pumilio (assembly GCA_030674055.1). Lineage (NCBI taxonomy): Eukaryota > Metazoa > Chordata > Mammalia > Rodentia > Muridae > Rhabdomys > Rhabdomys pumilio. The sequence continues at coordinate 172,735,777 of JANHMN010000002.1, forward strand.
TTGTAAGCAGCCTTGGTTGTGTGCGGCTTTGCTAAGGAGCTTATTTGAAATGTTAAGGCATAAATGTCTAGTGAATATTAATAATACATCTCATACTGTGTTTTCTAAATTTATTAATTCATATGAAAGTTTACAAGAGCCCCATGGAATAGTTTGACAGCATGATCCTCACTGTTTTGGTCGACAAAGAATGTGACAAATTAAAGAATGAACAGAAATAAAATTAAATATCTATCTTTTTGAGAAATTATATTATACTCCACTCTTAAATCTCATCACAGTTAATAAAAATTATTTAATAGCTTATATTTTCAGATTAAAATATTTTCAAGGCCAATGTACTTGTATCTTTGTTTTCATAAAACCTAGAATATTGATGAGTTTTGCTGGATGATATTTAAATGAATTTGTCAACATAATACACACATAACTGTAAGTTTGTTGAAGAGTTTGATTTTACTTCAATGAGTTGAAAATTGCTGTGCATTTTAAATTTTGACTATAAATTATTGAGATATTTCAATTATTTTTGAAACTTTGTTTTAATAGTTTACTCTTTATTAACTCAGGGATTTATGGTCTTATCTCATTAATTTACTTACCCACTCATTTATTTATTGATTGACTTTAAGTGTATTTATATTAGCTGCCTATCACTTATTATGAACTTTATTACACAATACGATTTTCAGACATTCCTTTCCTTGCCCTGAGCTCTTACCTTAGTTCCTTACCAGAACTTTTAATGACAATTGATGCTCAGAACTTCTCAAACCTCCTCCATTCTTGCTGTAAAATAGAAAGGATGATGATTCATGTACTTGTTCCTTGGGGTGAGAGATGACGAAGGAAGAATTATTTTGAGAGTAATGTTTTGATGACAGACAAGTAGAGAACAGAATGATTTCACAATAGATAACTTCATGTGAAAGAATGATTGTGAGGTTGAGTGATACAGAGGGTACCTCTCCCTTCAGTGGCGTCTCAGGATAATTCTGTAAACTTCTGTATTTTGCACGTCTTAGATTTAAGAAATCTATGTCTTAGATTTCTTCTTCACAAATGTACAAGGATTCCTCTTTTCTCCTAAGCAGTTCTTAACTACTCTCCTGTACGCCAGCTTGTCTTTTCTTTGTCTATCAGTAATGATCCAAATAGAGTGAGAACCCTACTCCCACACCTGATCATAGTCATTTTGTGGATTTTATTGTCCGCATGAGATCCTCAAGTTCGTATTGACTTCTGTTTTCAGGCTATATTTATTTTAGGGCAATTATTTCCTATGACTTTCTTCATATCTGACTCGTTAGACTGAACACATCGTTCCCTGTTCTGTGTGCCCTAAGGAGATATTTCTGTACTTTTGATCATTTTAACCTGATGTTGACATCTCTTGATTCCCTCGCTGAATCTAACATCTACACATTCTTGATGGTTTAGTTACCATTTCAACTAGTCATTAGATCATTCTTGATCTTCCAAACTAGAAACAAATTTCTATCTTTGAACTCCAAATCTCAAGGCTCTTTTCCTTCAAGTCTTATGCTACTTACAAATTTTGATGAAACATAATGACTCACATAGAATATAATAAAATTCTAACTAGTTGTAAAAGTTCTCTACCCATTTTTAGACTAACTTGTACTTTGATGAGGTAAGTGTCTGTGTTTTATTAATTTTCCTTTGTGTTCTCTGAATGTAAAAGGCAAACAATAAATGGAGGAATGAACTATTCAGTGAATTAAGGAATGAATGAAGCTTCTCTAGAAGGCTGTTTAGTTTTACTACTCCTTATTAGTTAGTATTCTCTATAGCACAATTTTCTGGGGAAATTCTCAGATTACGGGCACTCTCAACTCTCTAAGTACAACAAAGCATCTGAAATTAGCAAAAATGAAAATCCCCTGAGCAATAATGAAAATAGCAATCACAAGGCTTCTTTAAGTTGATGCATGCCCTCAAGCTATCTGTAGCTTATGTGGTTAGTCTTAGATGTTAACTTGAGTTACAGATTTAATAAGCTTATGTAGTTGCTATAGAAACTAATAGCAATCAGAAGACGCAAACATACCATGAGGGAGAAGCAAGAATGAAAGCAAAATGTGTGACATTTTGTATTAGCCTCAAAACTTGAAGCTGCCCCAGTTTTATGGCTCTAGGAAATAATTTTTAACCAAATACAACTCATTGAAGATTTTTATTTTGCAAATATTTTCATCAGAAATTGTTCCAAAATTATATTTGTTATTTATGCAAATGCATCATTTTCTGTCATCTAAAATCTATAACAAATATAAGGATACCTTGCTATAAAGAATATTAATATCACCAAGAGTTTAATATAAAAATCATGACTACTGGGACTAGAGAGAGAGATATTTCAATGATTAAACACATTTTCTCATCTTCCAGTGGACCCATGCTTTAACTATAGCTCCAGCATATGTGACATCATTATTTTGGTCTCTATGGGAATCTGCATCCATGTGACATACACAAACACACAAGCAAACACACACACACACACAGAGAGAGAGAGAGAGAGAGAGAGAGAGAGAGAGAGAGAGAGAGAGA
>JANHMN010000002.1:172744318-172768662 GCA_030674055.1 Rhabdomys pumilio
TGGTGGATGGTGGATGGTGGATGGTGGATGGTGGATGGTGGATGGATCTGGATGCACACCCCCTGAAATTAAGGGTGGACCTGAGTTAAATAAGGAAGGAGAAGATGGTAGGGTCTGGGGAAGAATGCTTAATTGGCTACACCCTCTTGCTTTCAGGAATCCCATTAGTATGTAAATCTCTTGAGGCTGAGGCCTGTAGTCACACCCTCTACCTGTGCTCTTTGGGAGGAGCTGCATTACCAGACCTGACTGAATGGTACAGATCAAATGGAGGTCTTCGCCATGTGTCAGGAGCCTGGATTCTGGGAGCATGATGAAATAGATGCCCGTCCCTCACAGGCAATGGACACATGTTGGATCTCCAGGCTATTTCCAACCAGCGATTTTACCAAAACCCAAGGTCCCACAATGATCTCTACTTGTATGGGCTTCTACAAGTGAGACTTAGTTTCTTCCTTGTATGATCTCAGATAAGTTTTGAAGCTCTGTTTTGTCAATGAGAAATGCTAGTAGTATTAGTTAAAAGGAAGTGATGATGATTAGAAGCAGGGCTAGGGACCAGAAAAATGCAGACTGTGATTGGACAACAGGGGATAAGAGGAGAGAGATAGATGATTGTTATCAAAGAGTGATTGGCTAGGGAGATAGTTCAGTCAGAAAAAAAAGCTTGCTATGCAAGCATACAGATCTAATGTTTATGGAAAAGCCATTTACCTATGTAAAATACCTATGTAAATGAGCATCTGAAACTCCAGCTCTGAAGGCAGTAAAGAATGAGACAGGAGGATTCCCATAGCTTTCTGGTTACCTAGTCTAGCAAATCAAGTATTAGATTCACTGAGAGACCCTCCCTCAAAAACTAAAGTGTAGAGTGATTGTGAAAATGCTCTGTGTTGATCTCTAGCACATTGTGTACAAATACACAAATGTGTATGTAGGGATACATAAACACAAGCATCTAATACTATGTATGCAAACAAAATATAAGGATATTCATTGACATCTATATGTATGCGAAAATGACTACAGTGACCCATTGGTTTCTATGCCAACTTTAAAAATTACTAATGAGAGTTTACTTATAAAACTTTTGGAGCTAATACAGGATGAGAAGGAGCAAGACACCTCACCTGTTCACCAAGCAAGAAAGTAATTATCTGAGTGTGGCTCTCAAGTTTCTGAACCTTTGGATCTAAAGATTGAAACTTTTAGGTTAGTGTACAGCTGTGGCTGCCCAATAAAAAGAGCTAGAAATTTTGAGAAAAAGGACTGTAAAAGAGCAAAGGTTAAGGATTCTGACTCCAGTTTGAAGAAAGAACGCATGTGTGAGCTTGTTTACAGAATAAAAACACAATTCTTTGTCTTGCTGTCTCTGTTTATTCAAGCAGTTCAATATGCGCTTCCTGTTTTGCTCTGTTCCCCACTCATTCTCTCCCTGTGCCTTTTGACTTTTTATTTTTTCCCAAACAATTATTGTTTTTATAGAATCCTATATTTTCTCCCATTTATGAAATAAACAGCCTGGTTATAGGAAAAAGCAGGGTGCACTGGTGAGAATATATGGCAGCGGAACAGGAGGCAAAGGAGGAGTCTGTTTTAGCTTCTTACCTTTTGACTTCAAGCCTGGCTTTTCTCTGGGCTGGGGAAAGGCCAAATGGGTCTGCGACTTACTGATCAAGAAAAAAAGAGAATGCATTGGCAGAAAGGCAAGGTGTATTGACTTCAAGTGAGGCTGGGCATCACTGGGAGAGTCCTGGAAGTGAGGTTCACATGCTCTCCCAACTGAACTCCAATTCAGGCAGGCTCAGGCTTTGAAACAGAGAAGACCAAAATGTGCCAGATCCCTACCCCCAGGGAGATCATGCTGTCACTCTTCTCTTCTGTAAGGGTAGAAGATGCAGTTCCTGGCAAAATGTGAAAGGAAATTATGGTTTGTTCAGTGCAGGAGTGATCCAGGCTTCCAGAGAACTCTCAAAAGGCCCATTTGATTGTACACTGGGGATCAAAATCGTCCCTTCTGCTTGTGGTTTTAATCAAAAAACAGGGTTTCATATCTAATTTCAAACCTTGCTCCTAAAGCATTTAAATTATGGACCTTTGAGACCAGTTCCAAACAATCCCAATCACTTTCTTATATATTTCTGTCAACAGCTATCTACTACTGAGTGATAGCTGTCTTTCAGTGGTTACTCTAACCTGCTGGGGCTCCTCAGATCATTATTGAAGAAGTTGAAGAAGTCTTTATCTGTTCATTTGAAGGCAAGGATCTTATATTGCAAACTGCCCTGTATATCTATGTATTTCTCTCTAATTTGGGCTTGTTTTATAAATATATTCAATTTAGAATAAATAAACCTCTATCTGTAAAAGGTAGATTGTGGTAAACAATTGATCCAAGTCCACCCTACCCTCAACTCTGACTGTGACTGTCTCTTTCTAACTAATTAACTGTCTTCTGGGTTTCTGGTCTTGAAGATACTGTATGATGTTTTGTCTTGTTTTTCTTATTCACTATCCCTCAGGCAAGAGGATGAGTCTATCCAAAAAGTGAAAAATAACGTCTTCCTTTTTCCTGTCTGAGAACATTTTTGATGTAGGCTGGCATCTTTCTGTTTTTCAAAGAAAGAAAGAATAAAACGAGCTCAGAGCCTGACTTTCAATGTTGGACTTCTCTAATACAAATAGAAACACCATTTTTACACTAATATAAAGGCAAAACTTATCTTCCACTAATATTCTTGATCTTATTTCGACTTCATAGAATATCACAATCATGTCATGTATCTGATATGAAGGATAGAGGAGGACTATGAAAGCAAGTTTAACGAAGCTTAAAGCCATTCATGTCTGTGTAGTGCATCTCTTCCCACACTGTGGTCCAATGCTAATATTCAGAAAGAAAACAAGGAAGACTGATGCTCAGGTGCAAGTATCTCCTCTGAATTGGTCACCATCATGCACATCTCAGAAAGGAACATTTACAGCTAATAAGATCTTAATCCATATCTCCCTCTGTCTGTTCCCTGGGGTGGTTTGCAATGAGGGAAGTCTATATGATTGGCTCTGGATGAAGGAAACAAATATATCTGGGTACTATACATATCATACATAATATACTTCTAGAATGAAGTGCTGAAGAATTTGTGTAAAAATAGTGTGGTCACTGAATCAAGGCTAGAACTCACACACACACACACACACACACACACACACACACACACAAAATAAAAAAAAAAGGAAAGAATGTGAAACAACATAAAAACCAGAAACAAACTATTGTTTTGCTATTTCACATAGATTCCAGGCCAGACTTGTTGGTACACTGCAGTCTACTTTACTTAGCTTGAACAATCATAATAAAGTTTTCCAAACCCGTATAGCAGGCTTTTTGATAGGAAGGCTCAGCCTCAAAAAGTCTTTTAAGCAAAAGAAGAGAAGAATGAAGAGGAAAATTTCGACAGATGTATTCCTTGGGGTTACTTGGAACTATTGCATCCTCAGGGACCTTCACTCATTTTTTGGAACTATTTTTACTGTACAGCTAAGTTCATTTTCATACAGAAAAAAAAGAAGCTTAATAGAGTAATCTCATATCCTTAAGTCTTAGGCAGACTGAACAGATGGCATGGAGAGTGATAAGACTGTTATAGATTTGGTGTGACGTGTGGAATGGAAACGGGCACAATTTTTCCACGGAGACTTCCTGTCACTATCCAGGCTACAGGTCCCAGGCCTTATTTTCTTACCTATAAGGAGCTTTCCTTGCATGAGATTTAGATTCTTCTTCAGTTGTCTACTCAGACCTATATTATCAGGTTGTTTTCTCACCCCCTGCTTTCTGTCTCAGGATGATTTATTATTCTGCCATTAATTGAATCTTGGATAAGCTGTCTGCATGTGTTATACCTACCAGAGACTGCAACATGTTTTTTTGTTTTTGTTTTTTTTTTGTTTTTGTTTTTGTGTGTGTGTGTGTGTGTGTGTGTGTGTGTGTCCTTTTATTTTTAACAAGTAACCTAGTAAGAGGTATATATTACACAATGTAGAAAGAACAAAGACCTCAGATGTGACGCTTCAGAAGAGTCCTGTCATATACTTCTAGTTGTGTAACCTATTGCTAATCAAACTGCATCTATTACTAGAACATCCTTAGAGGCTAATAATACAATGGCTAGGTGGCTATTGTAGGGATGCAGTACTCTATGAACTGGTTCTGACACACATGAAGGACTCAATAGTAACCTTTGCAAAAACTACAAAAATAGAACTTGCTATTCCATTTCAGGGTGAATTGTGACTCAGAGATGTGAAATGATAAACCTTAAGCCATTCAGTCAGGAGCTGGGATGTTATATGCTGCTACGATGGCAGGGTTAAATAGTAATAATAGGAACAGTGTAGCTACAAATGCTAAAATATCATCAGTTAAGCCACTTAAAGATACTGCTTATTTTGTCCCAAAGTGAAAGAATACAGCAGCTTAGCATATGGAAATGTCCTGACATCAGGAAAACTTACAGCCAAAGTTCTACGTTAGCAAAATAAAGTTAGTTTGTGGCAGAAAGAAAACATTTTTTTGTAGCTTACCATAATTTTTGGTATTCAGAAAGAAAAACATAAAACTTTCAGGAATCACTGCAATTAATGGACTAATTTAGCTTCCTGTGACTGTGGTTAGGCTGAAAGTTGGCTTTATCATATGGATTGACTGTTTTACCTTACAGGAAAATGGCAATAGGAGGTTCACAAACAGATTCAGGAGCTGTGTTCAGTCCAACTGTACTCCAGATGGAATAGTACCTCATTGGCTTCAGGAGGCCTGAAAGATTGTTTTTACATGATATCAAAAACTAGACCACTCTAAGAAGTCATGCTGTGCTTTATACAGTGTTGGAACAGGTTGTGAATTCCAGAAGACAGCATTTTTTTTCCTGGGCAACCACAAACAATCTGATTCTTTACTATAAAGAGCATGGCATTCTATTTTGATTAAATCTGAACCATTCTTTGTACCAGAGTCTCACAGAGGCTTTTACTGCTTCTGCCTTTAATGTCTGCTTAATAAAGCCACACGTTTAATTATTTAAACAGCCAAGAACTAATAAGGGATTTGCTGACCCAGTGCTTAAAGCTTAAAAATCCAATTTGCCTTTCTTCTTTGCTAGCAGACCAAGCCTAGATAGAAGGTGATGAAAACGAATGATGTTTTAGAGTCATTCTGAGGAGTCGAGAGACTTGGTTCACAGAATCTCTTCCACACCTGAGTGGAATGAATTTCATTCTTGATGTTGTCACAATTGACATTTCCCTGAGTTTTCACATTTCTTCTATCTCCAGATTCATTACCTTTTGAATTGTTAATGTAGAGATGTGTTAAGTTTTGGCGATTTCCACTGAGAATTTTTATCTAGGTAAGAATTCACAGCCATTCAGAGGCACACATTCCCCTCAAAACATAATCATATAACTTTTGAAAAAAATCTAGACAGAATATCACAAGCAGAGAATGAGAAATATGAAGATCTGGAATTGAATTTTTAGCCCACCCATTGAAATACACAGATATTTATTTGTGGACATGTGATTATTGTTTGTAACCTTTCTCCACATTTATTTTATGACTAAAGCACTTTCATCTTTGTCACCAAATCATTTCTCAAATTCTTAAAGGAAAATTCATTACATCTGGATGAAATCCTAAGCAATAGTTTAATGAAGCTCTTTTCTAACATGCTGGCTGACAGAAAGAGATGCTACACAATATTTAATATAAAAATGCTGAACTGTGGTTTTCTCCCTAAGAATTGTCAATAAGTTCACTGATTATGGTGTCCAAATAAATGTTAACAGCTCTTCTACCTACACTGTATTAGAAATATTGCATAGGAAGTTACATACTTTGCAAAGTGAAATATTTACCATGATGGCAACAAGAAAAAGAGGAATGCAGTATAGTCAAATTTCCTAGGTGCATGGCCACCACTCTTTCTTATAAATTAGAATTTGTTTTCTCTTTATATTCCTAGTTCCAAATTATTTATGACTATACTATACTCATTGGGACTTTATGCTCATCATAAGCTGTATTTAAATTAAACACATCTTGCTTTACTTTGATGTCCTTTTTCAAATTCCTCTTGGCTTCTCTAGTAGCTGTTATTTGTGTATTTTATCACTTTAGCTTTAATGACTATTTCTATATCCTTATTTGTATACTATGTTTCCCAGACCAATGGCAGTAGCAGAAACAACTGGAAACTTGCTAGAAATGCAGATTATCTGTCTTTAGTTCAAATACATTTTACCTACTTTCCCCTCTGTTTCCTCTGTACTAACTTAAAACATTTTTTGTCCTAGTTAAAGTATTTACTTTGGTTTCTCCCTTCTCCCATTTGAATATATGTAAATGTAAAAAATTTATTGACATATATTTAAAATAAACACACACCAGAAGGAATGCATGCATGAAACTTTGCTATATAGTGGTTATGTGGTAGCATCTGTTATCTGATGTCCAATGTTACCAGTTTCAGAAGAAACACAATATGTTTTTTTTCCTTCTGGCATTTGGTTCAGTATTTGGTGTCCTGCTAACTGACTACCTACTAAATCTTATTTTCTGAGACCATAGACGTAATTTTGCCTTTTAAATATTTCTAATATAATTTACATATTCAAAATATTTTTCATTATAGGCTATATAGTTCTCAGAAAGCCTCAACTCAATGTCTCATTTCTAGAATGTCTGGTGGGAATTCATAAAAAGTTTTTGCCTTTAGAACTACATCATAGACCATCACCTTTCCTAAGGAGAACAATGAAGACTCTGAAGAAACAGTCTTAGTTAGCTTCTATTGCTCTTAATGAAACACCAAGACCAAAAGCAACTTAAGGAAGAAAGAGTTTACTTCACTTTAAATTTCTACATCTCAGTCCATCATTGAAGAACATCTGGGAACAACCCAAGGCAGGAAACTAGACAGGAACTAAAACAGACTCTGGAAGGAATGCTGCTTATTGGCTTGTTACTTTTCATTTGCTTAGCTTGCTTTCTGTACCACAAGAAGACCTGTCCAAGTGTGGCATGAGGCACAATCATCTAGGCATTCCCACACAAATCATCAATCAAGAAAATACCCCAGTCTTACCTGCAGAATTACTTTATGTTGGTGTTTTTTCAATTGTTCTTTTCTCCTCTCAGGTGGCTCTAGCTTATGTCAAGTTGGCAAAACAAGCAGACAAACAAACAATAATAAAAATCCACAAGAATGATAACAAAACATCTGGCTAGAAATTCTTGGTCTTAAAGCAGTGGTTTTCAACCTGTAAGTCATGACTTCTTTAGGGGATTAAACAACCCTTTCACAGTAGTTGCTATTTGAATTAAGATTCATAATCCTACCAAAATTATAGTTATTAAGTAGCAATAAAATAATTTTATGGTTGGAGGTCACTACAACATGAGGAATTGTATTAAGGGGTTGCAGCATTAGGAAGGTTGATAAGCACTATCTTAAGAGAGAACATTTTAAGCTGATTGTGATTTGTAGTACTGAACCCAACAGTCATAAACCAAGAGGCTAAGATATGGAGAAACAAACCCTCACTTATTATGGTGTCCAGATATGAATATAAAGTCCCAATGAGAAAAGTTATAAGTAATTTGGGACTAGGAAACAGTTGCTCAGTCTTGGGAAAATCTTTCGGATGGTCTCATGAATTTGTGGGTTTGAAAAAAATAGGCATGAATTAAATGCAGAATAATTGAGTCAAACATCTAAGACAAAATAATAGGATAAAGATATGGACGTCAAACATTTTTCCTTGAAATAATGATAAACAGCCCACTTATGTGAGAAGTCAAATAGAAATAAGTACTGGAATAGTTAGAAAGCTAACAAGAAGTTTGGTCCATGTCACAGAGTTGTTTGTATAAATATAGAAACTCACTGAGTACCTAACAGTGGGATGCGGGTCATTTATCCCAGCTTTCTGGTAGGTCGTCGGTAGGATTTTATCACGCAAGGGAAACAAATCAGAAACATATCATAATTTACAAAACTGAACCTTAAATGATGTTAATTCTTTCTTAATAGTACTTTTATTATTTGAATGGTGGCAGGTTAGTATAGATAACTTTTCTATGGCTGAGCCTTCATGGTCATTGTTCTGCAATAGAGTTCACCATTTAGTTATGGTAGACTGCCAAGCACAATGGTAATAACCAATGTTATTTGGAAGGCCTTTGGGGCTTCCCTGACTGACAACTCATAGAGATGTCTCTAAGTTTTGACACTTTTCAAAATAATCCAATAGAAATTTGAGACTAAAAAATACCACAGTAAGAATTAGTAAATCAATAATTATTTTAATATCAGATTTTAAAAAGACAAAGTGGGTGAATGGTCTATAATAGGGATTAGTTTTAAAAAGAAAGCAAACAGAAGCAACAACAAAATAACCTAAACCCCAGGGATTTAAAATAATAAATAAATAAGGAAACCACACAAAAAATAAAGAAAGTGCTCATGATACCTGAAAAGCTAAGCCTACATAATACTGAAGGACTTACGGGGGGCAGGGGCAGGAAGGAGATGAAGATAGTATTTGAAGAATCATGACTAAAGGGGTTTCCCCAACATTTATTTATTTTTGTTTTAGATTTTGAATTTGCTTTTTCAATTTATTTTGTTTTTGAGAAAATAATGTATTACAGCATTTTTCCTTTTCTTCCTCTATATAACCTTTGTTCACTTCAAATTCATGTCTTCATTTTTTAGTACATTGTTATGAAAAAAATATATATATATGTTTAATTATCTTCACAATACTTTAACTAAGCTAACTGAATGAGTAATACTCTTTTTAGAAAGCAGAGACAACTATCGAATCTTAAATCATCCAGAGGAAGAGTTACTTTTACCACCAAGCAGTAATCAAAGCTAATTAGTCAATAGCAACAATGACAGCTGAAGGTCAATAGGAAGATATTGTTACAACCCTAAAATACATCATTTGGGCAGAATACACTTGATACCGTATATCGCTATCATTTTGAACATCTAAGATTAAATATAACTACATTGCTCGAAAAGAATATTTTATAGATACAATTGAAAAGTTCTACTTTTTAATCCTGACATAATCTTGAGTCATATCTTTCAAGTTCCTCTAAGGCAGATGTTTTGCTCAGGGCAGAGAATAGAGAGATTGGCAAGAGGACAATTTTTCTTTGTCTACTAAGGAAAGTGTGTGGTGCTGGGGGCATTACAGTTTTGAGCTCTCACCCCATGGTTGAAACATTAGCACTTATAATGTTGCAGATGTGATTTTTGAGAAGGCAACTGAGCTTAGGAACAGTCATAAAGGTTAGGCTCTAAGCAGATAATCTCTACTCTCCAGTCTTCCTTTCTGTGCCAATAATCTGATCTCTGTCAACTAGATCAGATGTCTGTAAACCTATATGATTTTACTTTAGAAGTAGTTTTATTAAAATACAATCACACTCTTTTGCTTGTGACTATTCTCAGAATACTACATGGCTTAAAATCAAACTAAAGTATTATAACATCTAATTGTAAAGGAGAAAAATTACTAAACCTTGGGTGTAGAATGTTTTCCCTGCCTTCTAAGTGTTAGAGCGATTGGTCAATGGGGAGCCGGGATAGAATTCAAAAGTGGAAAATAAGTGATTTTTGTCAACATTCTCTGTGATTGTGTTGATACACTCTGAACAATTTTCTTTCTTCTTTAGTTTCTTTGTCTGCATTGGATAAATGTGCACCTTCCTAATGTCCCATGAAACAAGATTTTTGTTATGTCTTTTAGCTTTCCACCTCCTTTTCACACATGTTCTGCCAGCTTTATCTTTATCTGAACAGGGTTTACTTTCTTGGCTTATTCCACACTGTGTGACCCATGTGATATTTAGTAAGGTACTAGTTGGTAATTTATTACAAATTGTTCTCTTAAAGGAACTGTGTTAATATCCCATATTAGTCAGGTAACAAATCTGAAGAAACAACTCCATGGGGTAGAAATTCTGTTCCCATTTCCGTTTTACAAGTAAAGCAGAAAGTGCTCACAATTAGGGTATTGAAAAAGTTCCCAGAGTAAATACAAGCGGTTCTGCAGTTGTAATTCAATGATCTGAAGCAGTGGACCTGAGGGTAGAGCAGTTGGAAAAGTGCCTGGCTTGTAGATTTGAAAACCCGAGTTCTATACCAGTACCCATAAAAAAAAAATGCCATGCTCAGTGGCATGGACTTTCCATACCAGCGTTTGTGAGGCAGAGACAAGAGAATCCCTATAGGTTATTTGCCAGCCTGTCTAGCATGCTTACTGACTTCCAGAATCCTAGGATACTAATGAGAGATCCTTCCTCAAAAACAAACCAACAGACATGACAACAAGAACAACAAAAACAAAAAGAAAAGGACAAGAAAAGTAGACTGAAATTGAGGAAGATATTTAGGGTTACTCAATTACCTTCATCTGCAGTCCCAACACACATACACATACACACACACACACACACACACACACACACACACACACACACACACAGAGAGAGAGAGAGAAAGGGAGAGAGATGATACTTTTAAATTATCAATACTTTTCAGATTTTATGATCTTTCTGATTACAGCCTTATAAGTTGGTTCTTAGATACACCTCTTACTGTTAACTTACTGATCTTTTCAATAGTGGATCTGAAATTATTGACCTGCTAATACTTTACAAAAGTTGAGACCAGATTCATTTAAATGACTTTGTATCTAAAGGGTAACATTGGATAAAGAATATTTGACCCAAACAACGTGCCTCAAGGCGCTGTACAATGAAGTTATCTGTAAGTAGACTTTGTCATTCACACTTAGACTCATGCACTTTAAATGATATGCAGAATTGCTCATTCCTTAAAACTGCAATTTTGTATGATAGTTCATTTTTTTTTTTTTTAGTGATATTGTGTTGTCTGTGAGTAGGACTCTGGTAGAATGTAGTGTATGTTAAGTGTTTGAAATACATCACAAGTCAGGTGGCAAAGATTAAAGGCCAGAAACAATTACCTTCTCATTATTATTAGCCTTGTTTTTAGTGGCTGCCAACTATTAAAAGGTAATTTATTTAAACCAAATATAAAGTAGAGATGCAGTGCCCTTTGATGCTGCTGGAATTAGATTGGTGTGAAGCTGTGCTTGAGGGAATTTGCCAACCGGTTTCTGTGTAACCCTTGGACTTTGGACAGTTCGCTCAGCCCCAGCAACGTGTTTGACCAAGAGAGCTGTTGGGGGTGCATGGATTCTTGATTTCTTTTTAAATTGGCCTCTGAGAAGGAAAAACAATATTCCCCAATTCCCAAGAAGCGCTCTCTAACGGCTTCCTTGAGCCCCGAGGCAGACACACAACTGATTCCAATAAAAGCTCATTGCCTTGGGCTAGAGAGCATATTTGTGTTGTCATTTTCCTGTTCTGGCCCACACACTCCTAATAGCTTCTCTTAGTGCAGAAAATACATATTGTAGGAAACCCTGTTTTAAAACAAACAGAAATATTTTGTCCTATCTATTACACTTAGTCTGAAGAAACTGAATTTTAAAAAGAAAGTGACCATTCCACATAAGAACTTTGATTATGTTCTGAAAACTTGCTATGTATCTAACATAGTTGTATTCAGTAATATTTCCATATCAGATCTTTTTTTCATGAAGTGTAGATTGGGTGGATATTGGAAGATGGGCTTTAGTATAGCTGGGTTTTTTTTTTTTTTTGAGTTAATATCATTTGACACAGCAACAGGACTGTCAGCCATTTGTCAATTATTGGCACATTGGGGAAGATGTATTTGTTTGTTAGTTTAAGGTTTGTAATGGATCATTTCAATCACCACAGACCGCTAACATATCATCACCGTATTTCTTACTGTATCCTAGAAGCAAATCAATTTCAAACATAGATCTAAGAAAACTAGTATTAATTCTCCTGCAACAGATGACTGCTGTTTTCCCTCAAAAAAATACAAAATTCCCTTTTCTTGTACATAAGTCAATAGATTTGATACATTTTCTGAAGAATTTACTTTTGACCTAACAGATTTAAGTCCAATAGTCTGGTTGCCCACAAGCTGTTCAGATGGACAGATATATGGATGATTAAGCACTCTCTACCTGGTACAGGATGCTTAGTCCTTGCCTGGATAAAATATACTAAATATGATTGGGCAGAATAGAATACAGGTCAAGAATCTGGGTATCTGTTACCAATATGCAAGAATAAGCATTGTCTCTTGAGAGGCTCTTCCAGAGCCTGACAAATAAAGAGGCTGATGCTCACAGTCAACCATCGAACTGAGCACGGGAACCTCAATGGAAGAGTTAGGGGAAAGGATTGATGGAGCTGATGGAGTTTGCCACCCCATAGGAAGAACAACAATATCAACCAACCAGACCCCTCAGAGCTCCCAGGGACTAAATCTTCAACCAAGGAATACACATGGAAGGACCCATGGCTCCAGCTGCTTATGTAGCAGAGGATGGCTTTATGTGGCATCAATGAGGTGGGAGGCCTTTGGTCCTGTGAGGGTTTGATGCCCCAATGTATGGGAATGCTAGCTAGGGTGGTGAGGCAGGAGTGGGTGGATGGGTGGGGCAGAACCCTTATAGAAGCAGTTGGGAGGGGGTGGGATAGGGTGTTCGTGGAGAGGAAACTGGGAAGAGAAATAACATTTGAAATGTAAATAAATAAAAAACAATAAAAATGTAAAAAAATAATAAGCAATGCTATTCTATTTACTATTCTTTAGTATCCGATGTTGAAAGTCTCATAAAGTCAATAGTTTTTTGTGGGGAGCCGACAGAAGGGGACTATCATCCTTGCAGCCATCTTGAGCCATATACTCTGACAAAAGACTTGATTACAACAGTCTACAACAGCTGAGCACACTCTGATAACATCTTGTTTTAGACACCCAGGATCTTTCCTTGGGTGTGTGAGACTTAAAGGTGTGTGACTTAAGGGTGTGACTTAGAGATCAGATTTAGAGACAAGACCTAAGGGCATGACTTAAAGGTGTGACTTAAAGGCGTGGCTTAGAAGTGAGACATAAAAGGCGAGAGGCAGACAGAAGAAAGCAACAGATTACTTGACAACAGATTATTAGAATTAGTTATTAGGCACTTAGCACTTGGAGAAAGAACTTGGAACTTGGAGGCACTAGGGACCAGGAACTAGGGACTAGGAACTCAAGCCTTGGGACTTGGACTAGGAAGAGGGACTGAAGTATAAACGGGATTGAATCACACTCTGTCTGGTCTCCATTCTTCGTGTCAGTCCTCACTCTTTCTCTTGCTGAACCCGACCCATGGACCGGAGCAGCTTGGGGCAGTACAGGCTCTAACAACTTAGCCCCCAAGGCATTTGGCAGTGCGGGTTCCAACATTGATAGAGCAGTCTGAAACAATTTTTGTTTTTTAATTTGCAGAGAATATTTGATGCTACAAGGTTCTACTCATTAGCTTTCTCCGATGCATCAATCAATATTAATACCTATATACCTTATATGTTAACAGGTATTACTACAAGTATAACATCTGAGCTAGGAGCCATATGTTTGAGAAGAAAATGTGGAAAACTGCTTATTTTATTTGACAGTTTATATTGTAAATACTTAGATATGGTTTTTAAACATGTATATTTATTATGTCATCTTAGATTTAGTTGAGGTTTCTTCTTGATCTGTAAACCGGTGTTTAGAAGAAATTCAAGGAAGGTAATGACTTTATTCCAGAGTCAAGTAATGCATTTCCCCTAACTCTTCAGTGAGCAAAGAGTTAATGAGATAGATCTGAATAGATGGAGAGGAGTTTGAAAAGTAGAGAAGAGAATGAACAAAGGAACCACTGATGTGAATTAAGACTGTATTTATTGTCTATTGATTTTGTCCATGCTAAAATGGTTGGAAATATAGATTTGTTGGCGAAGGTAAAATGGTAAAAAGGAGATAAATGGTTAATTATTTTTTGCAATGTTTTTACTTGATTTTACATATTGTTCTTGCTATGTGGCTTAGATATTTGCTTCCTGACAGCAGATATATTTAAATCTGTAATACCTTTGGGGAGAGAGTTTGGCTGTGGAGCCAAACTCCAAATGTTCTTCATTACTATGAAAGCCAAGTTTTATCCAGTGTGATGGCCTGCATGTCCTCCAGGCCCTGGGGCCGTTCTAGTTGGCATCAAGTCCAAAGTCAACTTCCAACATTCTGGACCAAACTATTTTTTTCAGAGTAGCAGGATATTTGAAGAGACCTTGAAGGTGGTATATTCTCTTTGTTGGTATCCGAGGGACTCTTAGATATTATTTATCTGTCACAGTTCCATTATTGAAAGCAAGTACCAGCTCTAAAATCAGGCTTTGAAGATGTTAGCAAAACCTACATCTGCTTATCTGCTAATTTCTGCCCTGCCTACCATTAGTAAAGTTGAATTTTTTCCACTGTGTCATAATTAAAAAAAAAAATAAGGTTAAGAAATCCCTGAATTTTCAACAGCAGGAACTTCCTGGCGAGAGCTGAGGTGCTGTGCAGGTGACAAGGTTGGAGGACTCACATGTATAGATCTCCATTGACCCGTGCCTTCCAGTCACATAGGGCAATGCCCCTACCAACCCCTCCACAGGTAGAGAGCTAAAGAGCGTGACCACAGGCCTCAGGCCCTAGAGATATTTCCATATTAATAAGATACCTAAAGGCCAGAAGGCATAGCCAATTGCATATTCCTTTCCCAGATTCTCCCCCCTCCTCCCTCCCTATTTAAGTCATGTCTGTCCTGACCTAAGTGGGGGTACTGCCAGATCTATCTGCATCCCGCCATAAAAATAAACCCTTTTGGAACCATGGACTTCCTCGTGTCTTTTGGGGCTCATTGTGGGGAACTGTGGAGAAGGTCTCAATTACCAAGCTGTGTCTAATCTCCTCTAGAGGACTTCTCTACGTTCCAGCCATGGGGACTGCCGATTCAACCAAGTTAGCCAAGCCATGACCCTGCCAAGGGAGTACAGCAACCAAGAGTGCTACCCTGAGTGCTGTTGGGGCCCCTCCCTCCCCTCTTTTTCCTCGGAGGCCAGCCCACAGCCTCAGATCTCTGTTCATCCACAGCCACCCAGAGGCATCTGGGATCCCTGAATAGAGACCACCGGCTTCCTGGTCCACTCGAGAGTCCTGTGCTCCCACGCGACCTCAAACTGAGTGAGATCTCCAAGCGCTTGGCAGTGAGCCCCGGAGCATCTGCCAGGCCGTGCAGTGCAGAGTGAACCCATTCAAAAATCCTGTGCATCTGCTTCTCTCCAGAGGCACGCCTCACTGAGCAGCCCGGAGGGGAAGATGCTCAGGACCCATAACTCTGCCCAAGAGAGCATAGTCTATATGCATCTCCATACATTTATAACAAGACTCCTTTGAAGTCTTAGGGGAGCCTTTTCTGGCTTTACAACCTTTGTTTCACCTTACTAATTTAATATAATAAATCGCAGATGTATATGCATGTTTCTTTAAGAAAATAATTTAGGTTATTTATATTTGTGTTCTTAGAGTAGAATTCAGTATTTCAAGTAGAATGTCAAGGCCCCTTGATCAGGTCTCAGCTAAGTCTCTACCTTGCTTTATACCTCCTTTATCTATTCATATATTGAGGGACAATGGACTTATCCATTCTTAAAAGTGTTCAGATGATTAAATGGTATGAGAGGGAGGGGAAAGCTTTGAATTCTAATCTATTTACCCAAATTCTGAAATCTAACTTCATATGTACAGAATGCAGTATAATTATTTTGACTTTGGTTTTGTACAATTCAGTATGCTTGGTAATTGTGGTGGTTTGAATGAGTATATTCCCGCCCCCCACCCCAAATTCTTATGTTTGAATTCTTCATCCCCAGTTAGTTAACTGTTTTGGAAGGATAAATAGATGTGGCTTGGTAGGAGTAGTTGTGGCTTTGTTGGAGAGGGTATGTCACTGGAGGTTCGATTTGTGGTTTCAAAATCTCACTCCAAACCCATCCCCCCTCTCTCTGTTTCTGTCTCTGTCTCTGTCTCTGTCTCTGTCTCTGTCTCTGTCTCTGTCTCTGTCTCTGTCTCTCTCTCTCTCTCTCTCTCTCTCTTCCTCTCTCTCTCTGTCTCTGTCTCTCTCTCTCTCTCTCACACACACACACACACACACACACACACACACTTTCCCTCTCTCCCTTCCCCTCCCCTCCCCCCTCTCTCCTTGCTGCTTTTGGTCCATCATATAAAGCCCACAACAACATGCCTGACTGCTTTATAAATTGATGATGTTGGGCTAACCCTCTAAAACTAAGGAAGTTTCCAATTAAATGTCTTCCTTTATAAGAATTGCCTTGGTGTCTCTTCACAGTAATAGAATGGTAACTAAGAGAGTCATTCACTTGTTTTTTCTTTTTCAAATATTAACTACCTATATAGTTATTAACATTTACTATTAAAGTTGTGTAGAGAAAATAAAAACTTAGAGGAATAGCACATTTGTTTGGTTATGTTATTTTGAGACAGGGTTTTTCTGTGTTGCCTTGGCAGTCCTGGAACTCCTTGTATTCCATGCTGACCTTGATTTAAAGATCTGCCTGCTTCTGCCTCCTGAGTACTGGGTTTAGGGCATGGGGTGTAAGGCACATTTATTAGGAATATAGTACTATTGTGGGATGTCAAATTGAAGAAGTCTACAACTAAACCCCTTTTTACATTTTCATTCACTTTCTAATTCCTACCATTCTGGGAGAAATGAGATTATCTTAAAGAGATAGCTATGCCCATTCCTTTGGCTATTAGCGTCAAAGAAGATTGAGATTTCCCAGGAATTTCATGCTGTTAGAAAAAATAAAGCTGATGCATGGTCCTAGCCAGAAGAAAAACTTCTTTCCTAGAAAGTGATTTAAACAGTTCTGAAAACTTGTCAGACTATCTTGCAGAAGAAACTAGATCCAAGACAATGATAGGTGGAACCCATACCTTGACCTGGAATCTTATTTATATGTGCTCCTTGCCCTCAGTCTGAACCTATATTCATTTCAGGAATCCTGGAAATAGATCTGATGGATTCAAGGACCCCTTTGTTTCTTTTCACAATGTGGTCATGTTGAATAAATCTTTACTTCCTCCACTATTTCTTGTTTATTTTATTGAGATATTGAGGAAGAATAGCCAAGCCTAGTTTGTCAGAGCTTCCATATTTCAGGCTCTGACCTTAACAGTTCTAACAACACATATTTAATGATTATTTCCAGAAAATACATCTGCCTACCCATGACCTCGCCTACTAGGAAACATCTTTCTGAAAGTATAAAGGAATGATAAAGCTTTCTATCAATCTATCACTGATAAGACTATTGTCTATGATTAGAAACTGCATCCAATTCAGCTAATGCTTTCTGTAAAGGGTGCTCCATGCTATGTGTCAAAGACTTTTTTCAGAACCTTTGTTTCTGCCCTGTTGTTGCTGGCACTAATTGTTTTATCTTTAGTTTCAACTAAGCATTTGTTACTGTTAACTCAATTGGCTTGACATTCTCTTCATGCTGTTTTGACTATTTTGACAATGTTTTAAATATTTAATTTATTTGTTTGTGTATGTTTGTGTCTGGGGGTTATGAATGCGTGTGCACTTATATGTAGGTGTACTTACCTCTATGTGTACATGTAGAGGCCAGAGGTAGACACAGGGTGTTTCTCTTTTTTCTTCCCACTGTATTTTCATTTTGAGACAGGATCTCTTCCTGAAGCTGAAGGTTGCCATTACAGTTGGGATAGATGGCCATTGAGTTGCCAGGATTTATTTATTTCCAGACCAGTAGTAGGGTCACAAATTAAAATAGGCATGTCTGCAGTTAATTTCAGCACTCTGAATCCACACGCAGGTCCTTCTGCTTGTGTAACAGGTGTTTTATACACTGCGTACCTTCCTAGTTATGATTTTGACTACCTATTCTCATTTCTTATTGTGATGACAAACACTAAATTATTTCAATATCTTCAGAAGCCATGGCCAATATGTTAAATTTCCCTTTCCCCTATATTTAACCCTGCTTTGCTGTCACTGAATAGTGACTTCTCTGTTTTTTCTAGGAATATTATACATTATGTCTACTAGTGTATTTCAGAATACAGAATTATTCTGTATATTCACAATACAGAATAGCTCAGAATACTTATGAAAATTTTCCACTGATGAAATAAGAATGAATACATTTACATAGTAGAAAAACTCTATGTTAGTCCCACCTAGGCTCTACAAGTCACACTATCTGCATAGCATGATACCGCATATCCTCACTTGCTTCTGGGTAAGTGGGCTAACTCAGCAAAATATCATTTCAAAGTGGATAACTGTTGATTACTAAATGTAAATTATATCATTAAACCTTTATAAGCCTAGTGATTATACTCTACTCCAAATAATTGTCTCAAAACTGGGTTCATCTCATGAAGAGTCAAAGTCCCTTTATGATGTACTGTGTCCTACTTTGTTTTCTATTGCTGTGAGAAATACCAGGACCAAATCTACTTGAGGCAGAAATCATTTATTTAATTCTGTACTTCCAGGTCACAGTTCACTATTGAGGGAAGTCGGGGTAAGAACTTAAGTAGGACCAAATCTTGAAGCAGAAATTAAGAAGAATGTTGCTACTGGCATGATTTTGTGCATCACTCCCAACTAGCTTTCTAATAAAACTCAGGACCACCAACTCAGGGTGTCACCATCCATTGTGAACTGTGTCTTCCCACACAATCAACAATTAATATAGTTTTCTACAGACATGGCTACAGACCAATCTGATCTGAGTAATCACTCAGTTGAGACTTCTTCTCAGATTACTCTTGATTATTTTAAATTAACAATAGAAACTGAGTGGGACATATTGCACCTGTCTTTCAAACATTCATGATCTAAGAGTATCAAAACTTAGACTGGCTTTGTTTTAGCTTATATTTTTAGGGGCAAATGAATATTTCATTAAATAGGAATGACTGCATCTCTTAAAAGCAGTCCAGAACTTACAAAATCTTTATCTTTAATTTTATTTTTTTCAGTTGATTTCCTAATTGTCCCATTTTATTCCACTCATTACCATTTTCCATGCAATGATACAGTTCTCATTCTGAATAGGTCTTCCTTTCTTAGTTAAACCATTATGGAAACAATTTCATGAAGACACCTCTAAAAGTGCATCTCCTAGATAATTCTAAACACAGTCAAGCTGATAAAGGCAACCATTGTCACAAATCCACCACTTGTCAACCTGACACTTAAATGCAATACTTTAAAACCTTATTTGAAAATTCACACATATTTATGATCTGTTTTTAATCATAGTCACCACTCTTCTCCAATTCTCCCCATTCTCCACAAAATTTCAACTTCATATGCACTTTGTTTTAAATAAAACCCAACAGAGGCCACTTTGTAATATCGATGTATGTGTAGACATATAAAACCATCTACTGGATTATGTAGATTTTCAGGGGGCATATAGGTGAAAAAACCAAAATCATTCTTTCCCTGAATTCCACTTATTGCCAGTAGTTCCTCAGAAAAATAAATATTGGATGTTCTTTCCTGTATGTTGGTGTTAACTTTGAATCTTGAGATGTTAATGTTTAAACTGGAGACATAGAAGTCAAGGAATTAGTAACAGGGCCATTGTAGTAGGTTTCAAGAGAATCAGCATAGAAAACAGGTGATAGAAAAGGGAAAATAAGAATAGTGGAACAGAAAAAGGCTATAAGGAATAGGCAATGGCATAAGAAAACCAGTACCAAGTATGTGCTACACTTTTTCTAGTGGTTGGTTGGTTAGGTGTGATACAATGCCCTCTCCTAAAGCACTACAGGCTATTGACATACTATTTCTTACCTTTCATAACTTGAAGGGAGGACCTTATAGTTAAAAATACCATATAGTTGAGTCATAGGACATAGCAAATTTAAACTTGTATGAACCTGAAATCTTCATTCTTACTGAATCGCTTTCACAGTGCTGGGACACTCTATATACACTACCAGAAGACAAAAATAATCAACAGTCTTACAGAGTTGTGATACTTGTGAGCCACAAATATATTACATGTAATAATAACATTTTGCTCCTGATATTCAAAGACTCATGATCTTATAACATAAAATGCTTTTTAGCTCATCCCTAAGATTACCATGCTCTTAACACTTTCAACATCATTCTAATGCCCAGAGTGCAACATTTTGGTCTGAGTATTATTTTACAATAAAAGATTTATTTTCCTGTAAAATTCCTCATACGATCTTTTCACTGTGAGATCCTGAAACATTCTAAAAATTATATCATTCAGTATACTGTGCACAGAGCCAACATTCCTTCTCTGAAGTGAGGTAAGGGAAAAATTGATGATCAACTCACTTGAATCAACTTGTCCTGAATCAACAGGAAACAAGAATCTAGGCATTCTTGTGATGTATTTTTCTGATCAAATTATTTGAAGGAGGAAGACCCATTCTAAATTTAGGCAACACTTTCTCCTGTCGGTCCAGATAAAAGGACTAAGAAGAAGGAATCTTTTTTTGTTGCTCACTTGTTCTAGTTCTCATCCCTTATTCTTGTCCATCCACCCTGTTGCAGACTCATTCATTCCCTTTTAGATGTTAGAACCATATTGTTTGGGATTCCAATGTGAGCTGAACACCACTTGCAACTTCCCAGGACTCTTCTTGAATCATCATAACCTGATTAAGACCGCATAATCATCCAGGCCATGAATAAATCAACTATTGCATTCTTAGCCTCTCCAGTAAAAGCTAGTAGCGCTTGATGATATATCAGAATCAAATCCTATACACCAGTTTAATGAACCTACCTTTAGTACCTACATATATTACTATATATTTATTCATTCTATCTGTTCTGGGGTTTTTGTTTAGTTGTTTGTTTCATTGGTTGGTTTTGGAGCCAGTTATTTCTTTCTGGTCCATGTTTCCTCAGTGTACTTTCTGTTGCTCTGGCATGTCCAACATCACATGGTCTCCATTGAAACCTAAGTTTAATCTTCACATTGATCCACAATAATCTCTTAGGACTTCATTACATAGTATCTAACACTGTAAGAAGTTTCCTGGTCTTAATAATTTTTGGACCCTTGATGCAAGCCTCCACCACCCCCATAAACCTTAAAGCTTCATTTCTAAAAGAACAGGAGCATGTGAATGATGCTCAGGAGTTCCCATGGCAGTTCAAGATTTTCGGTCCCCCTACTTTACTGCTGTGATGACCTTTATGAAGCTTAGTAGCTGGCCTAGCAAAACAGTTACCTGGATAATTGCTTTTGATCAGAGAATCCCTTAGGTTGCTTTCTCACCTTAAATGTTTTCTATTGAAATAAATTCATATTTTCACATTTTTCCCCACAGGGCATCTTAAATAAACCTGCTCTCTTCCACCATTAGCCTTGTTTACATCTTTAAATTTACTTACACTTCTACACCAAACTTTAGATGTTTCTTGTCTTTTTTGTTCTTTCTGAATTCAATCTAAAAGCCCTGGAGAAAAATCATTTTATCACTAGCTTTATAATAGTTTGAAACCTTTTCCACTAAAATAAATAGTTATTAACTTTTAAATTCATCCTGAAACAAAATTTTTAACACGGGCAAAGTAAATCCAGATTATTTTCTAGACTATATCTTGAAAGACCTCTAGCCTATTTCTTAATAAACTCCCTATCGTCTGCCACTAGCTTCTACTCTTAGCCTTTTTATCAGCATCCTTGTCTTTAATTTTTCCGCCAGAATGACCCATCAAACTCTGCTTACAGCATTCTGGATTTTCTCTAGATGATTCAGTTCTTTTCTACATTTCTATTAGAAAACAGTTCCAAATGCCTATGAGCCATATGTAAGTTCATAGAGACAGGCCTACTCTCAATATTGCTTGTCCATATTAGTTAATTTTTTATTACTGTGACTATATAAGTACTTGTTAAAAGCAAATATATGGGTATATTTTGTCTCCTGGGTTAGAAAAGTCCATCATGGTGAGGTAGGCTTGGCAGTAAAACATTATGTCCTTAGTCACAAGGCAGAGATGGGTGAATAGCAACAGTTTTTAAGATCATTTTCCTGTGGTTTCATGTTGACTAATTTGCAGTAGTCTTACTACTTTTTTTAAACAGCAATTTCTAGTTAATTTTTAGCTGGCATTGCTACTTAATTGTTTCACAATTTTTCTTAATTTATTTCACATCTTTCATTAAAATGTCCAGTAGAAACTTTTATTGTAATCCCAAATTCAGCCTTTGATTCTAGGGTAAGTTATTAATTCAAGCAAACTGTTTCCATTTCCGTGGTTTGCCTCCCTGCTACCACTCTGATAGTTTTGGGATATTCACAAATATTTTTTCCCTGAAACTCAGTGTTAGATGACCTTATTTGATTTAATTCTTTTCATAATAAAGAGGATCAGCTCAATTACTTTCATTCAGCATTTGGAAAGTTAATTCTCCATGAGAATAATTATTTCAACAATGAGGACCTTAAGAGCATTAGAAAAAGCAAGAATGTCTACAATACTAACTATGGGATTCTGTGAAAATCAGTCCTCCTTCTAAGCTTTAGTGAAAACAATCCTTATCATATAAATAGTATATGCAGTAAACTGTTTGATGTTAATAGTCAAATACTGTAATGGACTGCAATACTTAAGAGAGCACGAATCTAGCAGGAGACCCTGAAGCCAACCTGAATAATGAAAATGTCAGTAGTATAAAAACTCATTCAAAAAAAAAAAACCCTCATTCAATAGTTTTAATAGGAAAACAAAAACAACACACAAAAAACAACAAAACAACAACACCTATTACTTTTTATTGGTTTCTTAGACCAAAGAAAAATATCCTTGATAACTTAAATTTTTATTAAAAATTCTAGAGTTGAATGTTAATAACCATTTTACTATTTGGTTCAAAATGTGTCCCCATAGAATAGTTTATCTTTATGATACAAGACTGAGGAAATATTGTTCTTTGACATTTCTATTAGGATATCAAGAAGCAGATATTACAGTAATCATTCTGTGTTTATTTTTCTGTATCTATTCCTGGTCCCTGGGAGGTGTGTTTATTTTTAACTAGCAGTTATCCAACATCTTCCTAATCTGACCTTGACTTATTGTAATAGCAGAAAAAATTGTTTGTTTGTTTACACAAGAACATGACTATTTTCAGATTCAAGAAAGAAGTAGAGGTTTAAGGAGACATGAAGAAAACTTCAAAGCTCTATAGATAGTTAATAGCTTTTTGCACATTTTTCTTTTAACATAGAACATAAGAAGAGAGAATTCTAATTAGAGTTAGAACCATGAAACAGAAGATCTGCAGAAAAGACCAACTCAGTTGATACAAACACCTGTTTTCTGGGGGAATGAGAAGAGGTCAGGAGATTGGGCTACAGGCAAAAGTACAAAGGGTAGAAAATGGTAAGACCTATCACATGAGCCCTTTAGACTTGAGTTTTCATTGTTACCAACAAAACTTCTACATTAATTATTTAAGTCTCTCACTCTTTGTATGTGTGTCAGACAGAAATCATGTGAAAGCAACAGATAGCTAAAGCAAGAGAGGAGAGAAAAGAAGAAAGAAGAAGAAGAAGAAGAAGAAGAAGAAGAAGAAGAAGAAGAAGAAGAAGAAGAAGAAGAAGAGAGACTCTTTGTGTAAGTCAGGTTAGCTAGCCTTTACTAGCTCTGTGAAATTCTGTTTCCAGTATGGGTGGGCTGAGATTACATTTGCTCTACTGCATTCAGTCTACACATGGTTCTGGAGATATGAGCCTAGATCATTAGGTTTTATAGCAAGTAACTCTGCCTATTGAGTCCTCCCTACACCCTCTGTTAAGACTTAAGTATGTTGCAAAGCAATATATTAGTACAAGTTTCTCAATAGTACAATTCTATATAATTTTTATATAGAATAGTTACTGAGAACATAGTACTGACATAAGAAATATTTTGAACTTTTTTCCCGAAAATCTCATATTTTTAATATATTAAGTTTATTTATTCAGTTTACATCCAACTATCATACCCCCTCTTCCCCCAGTAGCTCCTCATGAAGATGTTTCCTCCATTCCTCCCTCCCCTTCTACTTTGAGAAAGGGGATCTCCCTCTAGGCATCACCTTGCCCCACCCCACCCCACCCCCCATCCTTCATACATCGAGTCACTGAGGACTAGGTGTATCCTCTCACACTGACACCAGACAAGTCATCCCAGTTAGGGAAATTGGATACATAGGCAAACAGGCAACATATTCA
>JANHMN010000002.1:172768672-172880569 GCA_030674055.1 Rhabdomys pumilio
TATATATATATATATATATATATATATATATATATATATATATCACATAAATGTTGGAAGCAACTTGATAATGTATTGAGTGGTTGTGGATTAGTTGGGAGTGGCAATACACACTCTCCTCATATAAAATGCTATTGAAGATTTCTGGAAAGTATTCCTCATTCATTTGCATGCTGTTTTTCTGTTTTGTTTAGTAAGTTCAGAAGAAAGCCCTTTGTTAGGTACATACACAGGCACAACTCACACATATCAAGCATGGATATACATGACAGATTACAGGCTAGTAAGCATGACTACAGACAAATGAAAGACACACTGAAAGTTATAGGGAATTAAAATTTAAGATTGCTTCTTGTAAAATAAAACCAAGTAGATATGCTTTAGCTTTCAGTCCTTAATTTGAGATCAACACATTTCAGTGTTCTCTGAGGATGCTACTTTAAAGTGTTAACTGATGCCCAACATATTAAGAACTGAAGTATTGTTGGAGATGATTAGGTAGGGATGACAGAGTTTTTGTATGAGAAATTATCATCTTAGAAAAGATACTCAGAGTTCTCACCATATAAAAGAAACTAGTTCTCTTAGAAAAAAGACTCACTTTACTCATTTATCTCTACTAGCATATAAAGGAATAGCTATGAGACAGCATATACAAACAGAAATGCTGGCTCTCATTATTATCTAAAATTGCTCCTACCTTAATATTCACATTCACCTGCACTGTGTAAAATAAATATATGGTGCTTATAAACTATTTAGTATATACCATTTTGTTATGATAACTCATCCTGACTGAAAAGAATAATGTTTATGAGTAGTATCTTCAAAATATGTCATGTACAAATGCATACAAGGTATAGGAAAGAATAGATATACAAAAAATGTACAGAAACTTGAACTGTGGCCAAGACTAAGATCTTTTGGTGCCAGATCTACCTGTGACAAACTAAAGGTCTATTATATTCTTGATTTCTGACATTGAAAACTTTCTTGCCTCATATTATATTATTATTTAAATATCTAAGTACTTATTACTTTTATTATCTATTAATTTTAAGCAAAGTATGTTATTTAAAATGCATGATATACTTTTTCTCTATAATTTCCCTGGATCTTTGTTAAAGACAGCATTTGAAGTATCCATTTAATTTACTAAACTTATCCTTTTAACACATCCGTGTACTCAATATTTCTCAGAAAAAAAGTTTTAATAATTGAATTGTACACTTAAAAGTGTAAGTATCCTGTATTTTCTTCATATATACTTTTATAACCATATACCTTTTCTAATACAAGATGTACTTGCTTCTTAATTATTTTTAGTTTTAACTATATGTATGTGTATGTGTTTTGAATGCTTGCAGAGTCCCGGGCACTAGAGTTACAGGCAGTTGTGAGCTGCCTAACATAGGTACTGGGAACTCAACTCAAATCCTCCATAAGAACACAAAGTGCTTCTAAGTATAGAGTCATCTCTCCAGCCTAGAAAATCTCATTTTTATTAGATTATCTGTGAACACATCTTCCTGGGTATTTCATTCCTATTTCTGAACCAAACTTTGAGGAAACAAGCACTCTTAGATCTCAGAATTTCCTTAACCTACTTGACTGAGCATGTGGTACTGGGACCCAGTTTGCATAATGACTGTAGTAAGTCATCTATCCTAATTATTGAGGCAACTTCTCTACCAATTCCCATCCATGCGATATCATAAAACAAGTCAGGATCTTTCACAAGAGGTTCACTGTACAACTTTAGCATCCTAAGGAGGGATTCATAGAGGTAAACCCCACTAATCCTCATATTCACCCAGTTCTTCCCTCTGACAGATGCTTTCTTCATGATTATTTTAAGTTTAGATATGATGTTTTTTAAATAATGATCCCTGTGAAAGTGTTGTGTTTGCAACAGAGACTAAATCAGATCTGGATCATAATGGCTAATAGATGTGATCTAATCCAATGTCATTAGCAATAATTGCATTGCCTAAAAGTGCTTTTCTTCTAATTCAGTCTCATGTATATGATATTCTAGGAATGAGACACTTAGAACTTGGGGCATATCTGACCCTCATACAAATTTAGCCAGTAGGGGAACTATTAAGTAATATTTCTAGAAAAGTAAAATCCTATATTAATGATTCTATAAGGCCAACTAACTGATGCTAACGTCTTTGACTGTAGAGAGCGAGAAATGTTAAAGTTAAGAGTCAACATTTACCTTGGGTTATCATTGGCTTTCTCTGTAGCCACAGTGTGTGATATAACATTCTTATGATTATTAACTAACTCTGTTTATGTGGATATGTCCAAATCAGTCCAATACAATACCAAAAATATCCTAAAAGATTAGGTTCAGTTGAAACCCTCGGCAATAACTTTTTAACCTCAAAGACCTGTATACTGTTAACAATGCTTCCTGAAGACATAACTAAAAGAAGAGAATGCATTTTATCTTTTTCTGGTTCTCTTGGTCACATTGCCCGTCTCCTACTTCTTTTACCTACAATCAATCTCCTTCAGAATCAAACAAGCCCAGCTATGGATGATCCTTCGTCAACAACCATAATCATGAAAAAAAAAAAAAAAAAGCAAAGAACACACCTGTGAATGTATCCAGGAAAGACTACTGTTTGACCCCAGACCACCAGGACAGAGAAACTTTCCAGCAGGGTTCCACTATGCTTATAACATTTATAAGCACAGAATAGGGGATACTATTTCTGCTTCTATTCAACTCAGTTGTCAGACTTTCTAAATATCTGTAAGAATTTAAAAATTTTAAGAAGAGGCCATCTGAATTAAGATGTAACCAAAAAAAAAAAAACATTTAGATTTTACCCGAGATGTACTATTTTCACACATTGTGTTTACTTGGCAAATTGCTGGGAGAAATGAGAAATCTTATACTGTAGACTAGGATTGCTCAGACTACTGAAAATAAGCCTAGATTAAACAATGGAATCATATCAACACACATTTCTTAAGTTTAGTTAATTTCTTAAAATAGTAGTTCCACAAAAAAACAAACAAACAAACAAAAACAAACAAACAAAAAAAACCTCTGCAATACTTTTTACCCTTTAGTTTGAGGATGTAGGCTTTGACACTGACATTTGTAAGTATAATCGTTTTTAAAGGTGGACTCACACTTGCCCCAGATGGGAGATGATGAAGCCTCTGCACAGGCTCTGGTTTGGTGAATCTCTCTTTCCTGAAGATTTACCATATCCCTGTTCTGTCAGCCGAAATCCTAATTACTCCAGTTGTCATGTGCATGAGCTTGACAGCCTATTGACTCTAAAATAAAATTTTTACCAGTTCTATATGTTATAGTCTCTCACTTCTAATAGACATGAAGTGTCTTTGCAAGCATCCTTGGTGCTTAAAAAATTAGGAAATAAGGAAAGAGAACTTATACATTCTTTCCTAAAAAATCTGAAAAGAAAATATGAGATGATTAGGGTTTATGAGTTTAATTTAACCACTATGGAGTTCTAAGAAGGCATTAAAACATTCAATAATTCTAATAGTTTATGTAGGAAGGAAGCTAAAATGATAGAAAAATGTGCTGAATAGAAATCTGACTTTCCACAGAAAGTATGCCAGAACACATAACACCCAGAAGATGTTTTGCTTCTTTCTTTCTCTCTCACCTTCTGAAAAGTAATTAATACCCTCTGTCCAGGTCACAGAGTTCTTTGAAGATACTGCCCACAGGAAATCATATTCCAGTTTGTAACCAAGAATAAGTAAAAATTCAATAAATGTATTACTGAAGGTTCTTAAAGCACCCTAGTGGTATATTATTAATTCATGTCTACGCAAAATTTTCAGTGTTATTTTATTATAATCTTTCATCCATACTACATAAGTTATCAAGTTCTATGTACTGTACTTTCCTTATCACAGCTTTTTCTCCAGCTGGTGCTAATTATAATTTTACTCCCCTTGCTCTGCTATCTTGAGTATGGTCAGCTATCCCTTTGCCATTCAACAAATAAGTAAATTAAAAAGGAACACAAGAAAACATCAACATTCAAAAAATGTTCTTATGCTTTCTCTAATAAATGAATGAATGTGTGTGTGTGTGTGTGTGTGTGTGTGTGTGTGTGTGTGTGTAGAACACCAACACCAAGAAGAATCCATAGGAAAGATAAAGACCTAGTCACAGACTGACAACACATCTTTCTTGACAATGTGTTTCTTCAGTTCTTGTTATGTTTGACCATGTGTGATGACAGTTGGAAGTGGCTAAAAATTAAATGAGGCCGAGAAATGTAACACTGTTTTATATCATTTTAAAGACAGTTTTACATAAATGAGTAACAAAGTCTAAATACAATTAAACCGATTTGTTATAGTTGTACATTTCTATGCAGAAAGTTATATAAACACGTAATCTCTGCTCTAATCAGTGTATAAAAGTTACCCCTCAAAGAATATCTTGTTCATCCTCAATTTATGTCTCAGATAAGCCTTGGCCTGCTTCATATCTGTAGATAGGTTCTATCTGATATCTTTGCACATAAAGGAAATTTCATTTTCACATATAAATATTTTTATTTGAATACATATTTTAATTTCATTCACTCTTAAGAATGAAATTCCAAGGCTTTGAGTCAATAGTGTATTTATTTCATAAGAGACTTCAAACTTATTAAACAATTATAGTATTTTACATTTCTAACAGCAGTGTGAAAGAATTCTGTTTTTCTGTCTTCTCACAAACACTTGAGCTTTTTCATTTTTTATTTTATCATCCCAATTTATCTTTCAAGTCAACTAAAATTCAATTTATATTTATTTACATTACTATGTTTAAACTACTATATTATTACAGTATTATTTTAAATATCTTGTCATAAAGTGATTAACTATTTGTTATTTTCTGGGATATCTATTCTAATATTTTACCATTTAATGTTTTGTTTGCCAATTTTTTTGTTTAAAATATTTATGTTATATTAATATATATATGTATATATATGTATATATATGTATATATATGTATATGTGTATATATGTACAATTTTCTACTTGGTGCCTCCCATTAAATAGCATCTATAACATTACTTAACGAAAAGGTATTATAAATTGTGTTGAAATGCAATTTAAATGGTTTCTTTTCCTGTTTGTTTTCTACACTTTGTATCTTTTTTTTTTTTTTAATTACTGGGTGGGTGGAGATTTTTAATTGGAGTTATAATTATGTAAATTTAAATATGTGTGATATAAACATATTGATAAATAATGACAATATGCAACATTTCAAAACACATACATTCTTGCTCCATGAAAACATTTTATTGGTTATTTTATTTATTTACAGTATAGATGTTATCACTTTTCCCCATTTCCCCTCCCTAGAAACCCCTATCTTATACCCCCTCTTCCTTTATGCTTTTATACCATTTTACTTACATGTATATAATAAGGTCAGTTCCAGGTTGAGGGTCTAGCAATACAGTTGATGCAAATGTTCGAAGAACAAGCAATAGAATAAACATAAATAGTCAAAGAAAAAGCAAGGCATTAAACCCAGTTATGTGAACACTTCCGTGATCACTGTTTCTAAAGGTTTATCGAGATTACCAAAGTATCTGAGCCAACTTCCCTATTCTAGCCCAAGGTCATTTTCATGTCTGAAGCCTACTTCCTTGTTCTAGTCTAAAATTTAGACTTCTGCCTGAGATTACTTCTTTGTTGTAGCCTACAATTTAGACTCTTACCTGAAATTAATTCTTTGTTCTACTCTAATGTCAGATTTCTGCTTGAAGCCTACCTCCTTGTCCTTGGTCAATGTCATATTCCTGTCAAGTAGCCACTTTCCTTGTCCTTGGCCCATGTCAGCTTCTTGTTAAGCAGCCTTAAAGGCTTCCCACCTATCCACTTTTTTATTTCATTAACAAGACTGAAGGAGCTGAAAGGGTTTGTGGCTCCATGAGTAGAACAACAATACCAACTAACCAGAACTCCCCAGGGTCTAAACCACCAGCCTGGGAGCACATAAGGAAGGACCCATGACTCCATCTGTATATCTAGGGGAGGATGACCTTGTCAGGCATAGGTGAAAGAGGAGATCCTTGGTCCCATAAAGGCTGAACACTGGGAGGAGTGAATTTGAGGGTGGGGAGTTGGGAGTGGGGGGTAGGGGCACATCCTCATAGAA
The DNA here is from genome assembly GCA_030674055.1 of Rhabdomys pumilio. NCBI lineage: Eukaryota > Metazoa > Chordata > Mammalia > Rodentia > Muridae > Rhabdomys > Rhabdomys pumilio. Next base: position 172,774,848 of record JANHMN010000002.1, read on the forward strand.
GCAGGAGGAGGGGGGATGGGATAGGAGGTTCCTGGGTGGTGGGGGGAAGGTGGCTAAGGGGATACAATCTGAAATATAAATATAATATCCAATAAAAAGTTACAACAACAACAAAAAAGACTGAGCCTGTCTTAGATCATTCTGACAAGAATGCCTTCCTTACCTGTCGTAGAATATGCATTATAAAAGACAATGCATTTTTGTCTTAGGTTGGTAAGGCTCTGTGCAGATTCTTACCTGTCCTTGGCTTTCCAGTCTGTTAATTTAATAACTTTGTTTGAGGGTCCATTTTCAGGTGTAAGCCATCTACTTTGGCTGTCAACATGTTGATATTTTTAAAGATAAGCTTTAACACAATGGGCAGGAATAAACATATTCCCAGGACAAGAACGGCTAGCCTGATCAAGCTATATATGCCATTCCTGAGGTTTAACCAAAATGGAAATACTGAGTTCAGGCTATGGATAATTTTATCAGGATTATCTGCATCATCAAAGGTAAACAGAGAACCATTCTTTAAATTACTAATCTCATTATGCAAAGTTAAACACCCAGAGAGGTGTTAGAATTACACCAAATATCCTACAGGTGTCTTTAAACTTTTTTTTCTAATTATAATGACAATCATTATGAATTTCAAAAGTAACACTACTCCAATAATATTTGTCATGAAGCTTGGGATGGCTCCTTTTGAACTTTTGAACCCTGAACCTCCTTCAGATAATTTGAATGGGTTATAGAGCATCATTAGTTGTTCTAGATACCTATATAAATTCTTTCGTATACTGAATACATTAGTAACATTTTTTGTTAGATGGTTAACAAAAATAGTTGTCTTAACTCCTTGTGTCAATGCTATTGCAGAAGCAGTGGTGCTAGAAATTGATGGAATTACTGCTGTTTTACCAGCAATAAACAAGCCTGCTACCCTCTGCTTCTGCTTAAAGCCTAACTCACTTCTTCCAGCACTGTCTTTTTTTTTTTTTTTTTTTTTTTTTTTTGAGAATCAACGATTTCTAATACTCAGGGCACTGAGACAAAACAGACATGCCAGGTTTCAACACATTAATATAATTTAAAATTATACAGTCAATGCAACTTACAATAAATGCTGTAGAAGAGGAAAAAAAAACAATTTTAGCTTGAAAATTAAAAGAGCCTTAAAGCATACACTAACCCATGTTTGAAATCCAGATCTTGTCCCAACATTATCTTTTGATACCCTAACATCATAGCTATAGCTAGCTTACAAATATGTTCCTGACAAAGTCCAGAGCCAGTCTTCCAAAGTAGACTGTTATTTCCCATATTGGATTGATTTCTAGATCAGTACATGATTGAGTTCTAATAGCTGGGCACCTTTAAGAAGAACACAAAAGACATAGTTTCTCTTTTTGATTCTCTATCCCACAAGGTCTAAAAACTTGAGGCAAGGCAGCTTGTCCCATCTGGGATATAGTCAAGCAAAGGTGGATCAGGAATATATGTCCAATACAGTTCCACAGTCACCCTTGTCAGGGCACTCATCATGCTCATAGGTCAGCATCATTCTTTGTCTCAGCAACAGTATGTCTCACCAATCATTTTAAAGTTCCATGGGCCTCTTCCACAATACCTTGTCATGAAGATTATACAAAATCTCCATAATAAATTGTTGACAAAAAGTCTCGACTGCTCACCTACAATTGCCAGTCCCATTATCTGTTTTTTTTAATTGGATATTTTATTTATTTACCTTTCAATGTTATCTCCTCTCCCATTCCCCCCAAAATCTCTTACCTAATCCCCCCTCCTCCTATTACTATGAGTAATAGTAATTACTATTAAAAACCATCCTACCATTCCCGCTTCCCTACTCTCGATTTCTCCAACACTAGAGAATCCAAACTTTCAGGCACCAAGGCTGTCCACTTCCACTGATGCCAGGCAAGGTCACACTCAACTATCTATACAGGTGGAGCCACCATGAGTCCCTCCCTTTGTGTTCTAGGGCTGGAGATTTTAGAGTGGCTACTCCAGCTTGTTTTTTAGGACCATTTGCTTGAAAAATTGTTCTTCAGCCTTTTACTCTAAGGTAGAGTCTCTCTTTGTCACTGAATTGGGTTTCCTGTATGCACCAAAATGCTGGGTACTGTTTACATATCCAGTCTGTTAGCCTATGTCTTTTAATTGGGGAATTGAGTCCATTGACGTTAAGAGATTTTAAAGAACAGTGATTGTTGCTTTCTATTATTTTTGTTATTAGAGGTGGAATTATCTTTGTGTGGCAATCTTCTTTAGTATTTGTTGTTAGAGGATTACTTTCTTGCGCTTTCTAGGGTGTAATTTCCCTCCTTGTATTGGAACTTTCCTGCTATTATTCTTTGTAGTGCTGGGTTTATGGAAAAATATTGTGTATATTTTGTTTTGTGGTTTCTCCATCTTGGTTTCTCCATCTATGGTAATTGAGAGTTGTGCTGTGTATAGTAGCCTGGGCTGGCATTTGTGTTCTCTTAGGGTCTGTATCACATCTGTCCAGCATTTTCTAGCTTTTATAGTATCCGGTGAAAAGTATGGTGTAATTCTGATAGGTCTGCTTTTATATGTTACTTGGCCTTTTTCCCTTACTGCATTTAATATTCTTTCGTTGTTTTGTGCATTTGGTGTTTTGATTATTATGTGATGGGAGGTATTTCTTTTCTGGTGTAGTCTATTTGGCGTTCTATAGGCTTCTTGTATGTTTATGGGCACCTCATTCTTTAGGTTAGGGAAGTTTTCTTTTATAACTTTGTTGAAGATATTTATTGGCCCTTTAAGTTGGGAATTTTCACTCTATTTTATACCTATTATCCTTAGGTTTCGTCTTCTCATTGTGTCCTAGATTTCCTGGATATTTTGTGTTAAGAACTTTTTGCATTTTGTGTTTTCTTTGACAGTTGTGTCAATATTTTCTATGATATCTTCTGCACCTGAGATTCTCTCTCTTCTATCTCTTGTACTCTGTTGGTGATGTTTATGTCTATGACTCCTGATTTCTTTCCTAACTTTTCTATCCCCTTTGTGATTTAGTCTCTCTTTGTAATTTCTCTACTGTTTCTACTTCCACTTTTATGTTTGGATGGTTTTGTTCAATTCTTTCACCTGTTTGGTTGTGTTCTCTTGTAATTCTTTAAGGGATTTTTGCATTTCCTCTTTAAGAGCTTCTACCTGTTTACCTGTGTTCTCCTCAAATTTTTTGAGAGTGTTATGTCTTTCTTAAAGTCCTTTATCATCATCAATAGAAGTGATTTTAGATCTAAATCTTGCTTTCCTAGTGATATGAGGAATTCAGGACTTTCTAGTGTGGGAGAACTTTAATGATGCCAAGCACTCTCGATTGCTGATAATTATGTTCTTATGCTTGCCTTTTACCACCTGGATCTCCTTGGGTCTACCTTCCCTCTCTCTGACTGGAGTCTCTCCTTCCTATTATCTTGGTTGTATCAGAACTGTATGGGGTGGGTATTACTACTGGGGTTATAGCTAGGGCCCAAGATCTACTCAGAGCTCAGGCGCAGACAGGAAGGAACCAGTGCTCTGGGCCAGGAATGAATTCCTGGGTCCTAGTGGGTTCCAGTTACTCCTTGTTTTGGGCTGGTGTTGCTCTCTCCCTACCTAAGATACTGCCCAGGTTAGAGCTCCTGGGAGGTTCACTTCATCTTGGTTTTGTCCTACACATTGTATCTTGAGAATTGTTTTCTCCAGTTTTTTTCATGTTTCAATTTATGTTTTAGGATACACTTATAATTCAGTGTTTTTTATTGTAAGTTTCATGTGAGAAAAGAATTTAGGTTAATTGTTCAACTATTATTGATCACATTTACTAAATCAATTATCCTTGGAATCTTTTCAGCAAATAACTGATCACAATTATAGAAATCTAGTTCTATAATTTCAATATATATAGATGATCATATACATCAATATGTACAGATAATTAGCATTTATCTATACATAAATAATATGTTATGTATAGATAAATATACATATATTTATCAGTAAATATCCAATATCACATACCCATACATCCTTAGTTGACTTGTTGTCTATTAAGATTTTGAGATTAAGTAAAAGGAGCCCTTAAAATTATTTCTTTTCAAATATTTTTTGCTCATTCATGTACTTCACATATTCACAAAAATGAATTAATCCCTATAAATTTTACATTTCTCTTGGTATTTGGAATGATAATATATTGAATCTACAATTTGTTTTTTAGACAATATTAATCTCTATTCTGGCTTTTTAAATACTGTTTAATTTCAAAGCTAATGCTTTGAAAGGTATACATTATCAAAAATTAGCTTAATAGGAAACAGAGCCACAATCTAAATCTTTATTCTAATTAAATTTCTAATCCAAAAGACTTTACTGGTCAATTGTACAAGCATTTAAGATATCAGTAACATAAATCTTTGGTACAGTTGAAACAACCAAATGAATGAATGTTCTAGAAACCTAGAGAAATCTTAATTTCAGACAATATATAAAAAATAGTTTATGATTAGTTTATAATTAAAAATTAGTGTCTTTTACAAATAAAAACAGTAGTCATTAGTATCACATTCAGAGTAAATTTATCAGTCTTCAAAAAGTAAAACATCATGACTTAGTTATGTTCACCGTGAGTCTTATAGTAGCTTTAAATTCTGATTTAAAAATGTTTGCCTTGAAAATGAGCTGTGCCACCTTGTACTTAGTTTATATGATATCTGCTAGCTTCTGGAGGTTAATTTACTTTCACAAGACTGTACATGTTGCAGGAAATACAGAAAGTGAACCCTCAGACTTCCTGCATTACTGCAGTCTCCTCTCAGGCTACTCTCAGCCTGCCAACTCTCTGGTGTGGCTGAGCTCCAGTGTTCCCTTCACTGTGATGCCAGCCCCACACAATGATGGTCCACCCTACAGTCAGCCTCCACAACACCCATTTACCTGGTAGAAATAGACATAGCTGTCTCTTTAGAGGTCTGTCAGAGCCTGACATATACAGAGGTAGATGCTCACAGCTGATCACTGATTGTGAGGTTTCTATTGAAGAAGTTAGAGAGAAGACTGAAGGAGCTGAAAGGGTTTGCAGCCCTATGGGGAAAGCAACAATACCAATCAACCAGAGCTGGTTGGCTTAAACCACCAGCCTGGGAGCACATAGGTAGGGACCCATGGCTCCAGTTGGATATGTAAGGGAGGATGGCCTTGTTGGGCATAGGTGGGAGAGGACGTCCTTGGTCCCAAGAAGGCTGGATGCTCTAGTGTGGGGAAATTCAAGGATTCAAGGGTGGGGAGGTGGGAGTAGGTGGATGGGTGGGAGCACATCCTCATAGAAGCAGGAGGAGGGGGAATGTGATAGGGGTCCCTGGGTGTGTGGGGTGGGGGGAATGGAGAAAGGTTATAACATCTGAAATGTAAATAAAATATACAATTAAAAAAAAACTCTTGAAGCTTATAGTTAACCAGTCAGATTTATATATCAGTAAATTTTCAATTCACAAGACGCCCACACAATAATTTCAAGGCCAATTGATAATGGTACAAGATGCCCACACAGATTAGACAAGTTATTCCAAATAGTCTAATTCTATAAGAAATTCATAACTACCTGTGGCTACTTAAAGCCATGCTGGTTCAAGACCTTCTCCCTTTTCCCTGGTTCTTCTCCCTTCTCTCCCCTCTCCATCTCTCTCTCTGCCACTCCTAGCTCTACTTCCCTTTTTCCTGTCCAATCACAGGCCTCCTGCTGCATTAATATTTAAATAGATTGGACAGGGAAATTTCTGCCACATGTACATATGTTTTACAAAATTAATTCCTTAATGTCAATAACATCACTGTTGAGAATCGCTTTGCCCCACGTTTGGGGGCCAAAATGTCACAGACCGCCCTATCAATGTTGGAACCCGCACTGCCAAAAGCCTTGGGGGCTAAGTTGTTAGAGCTCTCACTGCCCCAAGCTACTCCAGTCCTCCGGTTGGGGTTCAGCAAGAAAGAGAGTGAGGATGGACTCGAAGAATGGAGACCAGACAGAGTGTGATTCAATCCAATTTATTTTTCAGTCTCTCTTCTTCTCTCCAAGTCCCTAGTTCTATGTCCCTAGTTCCTATCACCAAGTCTCAGGTCCTAATTCCTAGTTCTAGCTGCTAGCCTCTTTCCCAGTTCCAAGTTACCTGCCTCAAGTCTCAAGTCTCAAGTACTCTTCCAAGTACGAATGTCTAATAATTTCTTCTGTCTGCCTCTTGCCTTTTATATGTCTCACTTTTAAGTCACGCCTTTAAGTCCCGCCCTTAAATCAAGCCTTTAAGTCTTATCTCTAAATTACACCTTTAAGTCACACCTTTAAGTCTCCGCTCTAAATCATACCTTTAAGTCTCACACACCCAAGGGAAAATCCTGGGTATCTAAAACAAGATGTTATCAGAGTGTACTCAGCTGTTGTAGGCTGTTGTAAACAAGTCTCTTGTCAGGGTATATGACTCAAGATGACTGAAAGGATGATAGCCACCTTCTGTTGGCTCCTCATACATCACCATATGAAAAAAGTATTTTTATGAATAAGAATTATGCCCACCTCTGTAATATAACCTTATTACTGTCTTCAATCTATTCTTCTAGGAAGGAAACAGAAATGATGCAGTAAAGTTCATGAAAATGTTTTCTACCAACATGAACCGAAAATATGATGGTTCCTTAAAATTATGAGGGAACTGAAAAATCCCTATTGTCTAGTGAAACTGTTGACATATTAGCAATGTATTTGTGGTGATGCTATTGTCAATAAACCTGCTGAGCAAACATAAACATCATAACAGTATTGCTAGATGAGCTACTTCAACATATACTTGCTCTGTGAGTTTGATAACCTAATATTTATTCCAGATTTCAAATTGAAAGGTAGAAGTAGAAAGTCAACTCCCAACCATGGGGGCCCTGACATTCAAATACCTACATATGTACATTCAAACACACACACACACACACCCACACACACACAGAGAGAGAGAGAGAGAGAGAGAGAGAGAGAGAGGCAGAGAGAGACAGAGAGAGACAGAGAGAGACAGAGAGAGAGAGACAGAGACAGAGACACATACACATAGACAGCTACATGCATGCATATACACACTAACAACAACAATAATCATAATTTTTAAAATATAGCACATACAACTCCTTACAGCACAGTATCTTGATGGTGATAATAAACAATGAAATCACTGGTATATATATTTATTATTTTATACTTCTTCTTTTAGTTTACTCCTATTTTTATAAAATATATCTCCTGTAAAACATTTGCTCAAAGTGTTGCATGAATCTCCTGTATGCATCAAGAAACAATATTGAGTGTTTCTTTATACCAACAAGGTTTTCTTAAGTGAATTCTATGATGGGATGTACTTTCTAGGATGCATTTCCATCATTGCTTGACACATGAGTCTAAGCAAAAACCTGCGAAATAGGACATTTTGTTAAGTGAGCTATATATTGTGGTTCTAAGTACATGTCCAATGATCTTTTCGTCATGAAACATTAGATTAATCTGGCATCATTTAGGAAGTAAAATGGGATCGGAGCTTCAAAGCAGTGACTTCCTTTGCAGTAATCCTTATCTGATAATCAATGCATGATGGATGTGTTCTCTCCTAATATTACAAAGTGGAATTCCTTAAATGTACCTGTCTTAAAATCATTTCTAAATTATTCCCGGTATGCCAACTTTTCTCATAGTGTTCTATTAGACTTTCTTGAGTGAAAGAAAATGTCATTATGTTACAGACAGTGCTGGAACTTGTTTAGGACTAACATTGTGACTTTTTTATTAGGCTGCTCCAGAGGATAACCCAGTAGCTACCATGTCTACCATTATTCTAGTGTCCCCTAAACTGTTTTATTTTATAGTAATATACTGGGAAATGATTAAATCACTAACATTTTGAGTTGATGAAAGACCAAATTGCAGAAAAAAGACCCATCTGTTAATTACATTTTCAACTGGCACTCTTGATGCTGGCCATACTGACAATAATAGCAGGAGTCAAGAGCAGCCTTGAATATTTTCTATAAATCTGATTTCCATTTGGGTTTTTACTGTCTTAGTTGTGGTTAATATTCCTGTGGTGAAATGACATGCTAAAAATTAACTTGAGGATAAAAGGGTTTATTTCTTCTGTATAGTTCATGATCAAAAGCATTGATGGTAGGACCTTAAATAGCACAGAAACCTTGAGGCAGGAGCCTATGCAGAGGCCATGGATGAGTGCTGCTTACTAGCTTTCTCCCATGACTTTCTCAGCCTGCTTTTCTTATAGAAAATAAGACAACCTGCCAAGAGGTGGCACCACCCACAATTGTTTGAGCCCTTCTACTAATTAAGAAAATTTAAAAAAAAATCCCCATAGAGTTGTCTGTAGCCTGATCTTATTGAAAAATTTTCTCACTGAGGCTCCTTAGTCACTGGTGATTCTAGCTTGTATCACATTGACATAAAACATAGCCAGCACAATTGCAATTGGATTTCTTGTAATTATTGTCTTGAAAAAGTTGACTTTGATACAATTTTAATAAACTTTGTCAATTATTTCAGTGGTGGGTAATAAAATGTGTTCTTTTGTTTCTCTTGAATACTTCAAAAACTCATTAAACAAATAAACAATGAAAAAAATAGCCCATGATAGCCTTAAAAGGGCATCTTTTAATTGTACTTAATGACTTGAGGGGATACAGCATAATGGGAATGACCATGGAGTCTATAAGTAGTGTAGTGTGAATGATTCACAACTCAGGCATTTGAGTGACTGTGCCAAGAGCAAGGTGATCATGAATGTCTCCTTATGCTTTTATGGCTCTTGAGCTAATCATCTTTTGAAAATGGAGACATTTTAAAATTCTACCTACTTTATGGCTCACATTTTGACTGAAATTCTGTTCCTTGGTTTCAGTAAAATCTTTATGACATTTTCTTTTTGTCTGAAGAACACAGCCACTTCTCTCCTTTGTGTGATCACAGGTACTGCCACCTGGACCACATTTCTAAAAATAAAACTCACAGACAACTTTCACTGCACTACTCTTATGTGGAGAGACAAAAAAGGTGTTAATGATTGTGGCAGACTTACATGATGGCAGGCTTTCCAGGTATATCTATAATGGCTTACTTAGGAGATTTTAGAATCAAAGTGTGTTCATCTTATTCTTGAAGAGACCTGGATCCTGGATTCTATAGACAATGAAAATAATTATTCAATTTATGCATTTGGATCAAATGTCACTCCAAAATTGTTCATGAGTTTTAATAATTTTGTATTGTGTGTCTCTGCATTTGTATGTATATATGTGTATATATACATATGTATACATGTTACCATGGAGAGCAAAAGAGGATATCAGATCCTCTGAATCTGGAATTATAGGCAACTCTAATCTGATTGACACAGTGGCTATACACTGAAATCCTGTCTCATGGAAATGTAACAAACAAGCACTCTCAAGCCCTAGTCCATCTCTCCATGCCAGTTTGTGTTTTTGTTTGTTTGCTTGCTTGCTTTGTTTTTTCATTTCTGGATTTTATACTCAGAAATCTTATATTTTTGGTTTTGAGCCTCGTTGTTAAAAGCTGAGGCGTATCTCCAGCCCTATACTCAGAAATCTTAAACTTTAACTTGCCAAATGCTGTAATAGTTTGTTTGTCTTCATGACATGTCACTCTTGCAATTAATTCTCCAAAACTTTGTTTACCCTGTCAAACTGTAAATTCAATGAAAGTAAAGGACACCATCTGTCTTCTTTGATTGTTTGTCAGTAAATATGTGTGTGTATATGTTATATATAAACATTTGTGTATCTAGGTATGTAAATGTAATTCATAGTAGTAAAGATATATAAGTAACTTTTCATCTACTTTCATCTTTTTCCTTTTTTTCTTAAAATAAAATGTTCATCTATTTGAAAATATTGGAAGCTGTACTTCAAACTGCCCATGCATATCCTCTGCCAACCAGCTTCAAAATTTCTGATTTCTGAGCATACTTTGGTTTTCAGAGTCTCTTGTGGTGAAAAGAAGTTCAGAATATGCCCTGAAAGTCAAAGCAAGGGTCTATGCTTCTCTTAAAGAAATATAACAAAAATACCCCACATTTAGCTACCAGGTAGTAATTTTTTATGAGTAGAAATGCTTTCTGTAGACCCTTGCCTCTGCTCCATTTTCTCTCTCTTTTTTTTTAAATTGGATATTTTATTTACATTTCAGATGCCATCCCCTTTCCCCATTTCCCCTCCCTAGAAAACCTTTATCCTGTGCCCCCTTTTCCTTTTTTCTTTTATACAATTTTTTTAAATGTTAATCAAAGGCTTTATAAGTATGGTAATGCTCAATCAGAAGTGTAACCCAATACCCAACCTAGATATATAAACTATCTTTGACTGGTAGAGACACGTGAACATCTGCCTCCATGCCCCCCTCTCACTTTCTCTCTCTCATCACCTAGCTTCTCCTCTACTTCATCTTCTCCTCTCCTTACTCCATCTCTTCCTCTCGGTGCTCCTTCCCCCTTAGCTCTTCCTACATATCACCCTTCCTGTTAAAATAATACTTTTCTCTCAAAATACAGTTAGAGCATAATTATTCCTATTTGTACCAGTGAGGTACAAGATAGTCATATTACCCAGTCCATCATTTTGTTGACTAACCAGAACCTCTGCTGTCTCTCTTGACTAAAACACTTAGTTCTGAACCTGGCTTTTTTCTTGGCTTTAGAATGAATCTCAGCTGAAAACCATCCACTCAGATCTTTTCTCTCAAAGTAAATAGCCAGGATTGGCTATGAGACTATAGGTCTTCAACCCCGTCAGAAATTCAGAATGATTGAGTTAACTGAAGTTATGGGAAGCACAAAGCATAGCTTCTAAAACTTAGCCAATTTATAGAGACAGCTGAACACCTGGACAACCCCTATACTACCGAATGTTGGAGCATCAAATCTTCAGCCTTCTGGCCCAGACTCATCTGACAGACCTTAGTGATGTAGAATTGTTAAGGGCTGATTACTCTGTCTAGGCAGATATAATCAGTTGACTATTCTGCAAGTGTGTCCTTTTCTGGACAGTAATTTGTCTGTAGATGGAAAGAGGCAATTCTTGCCTAGTGGTTGTCTCCGTACAACTGGAGTAACTCCAAGGATGCTCAATTTCTTCTTAGAATCCAAGACAGGAAGCTGTCAGGAGCAGAAAAGTCTCTAATCAAAATGAATATTAATATATAAATATTTGTGACATCAATTCTATGGGTTTCTGACGTTTTGAAAACCACCTATCCCTGTGAGGCAATCTGGACTGTTGTCTGTTAACTCCTCTCAGCTATTTCTAAATAAAATATAGAAAACACCCTAACAATAAACTCAAAGTCATGAATTTGCTATAGTCCCTTAACTCACCAGCTAATCATCCCAAATCAGTTGATAAGTCTCATCCAATTCATACTGCCAACATATGGCAAGAGAGTGAGTGTATTGATCTTCATGTGAGTCCCAAACAACTGGAGTGGGAGCTATTCTTAAAGTTGCTGTCTGTGGGATATGTTCTAGCTGGGCTGCTTGGTCCATCCTCAGTGGGAGAGCATGTGCCTAGCCCTGCAAAGAATTGATGTGCCAAGGTATGTGTGTGGGGGGGATACCAGGACCCCCCAGCTCAGAGGAGAAGGAGAGAGGTAAGGGGAGAAAGGATTGTAGAAGGGGGTTAACAGGAGTGGGACAGTAAGCAGTATGTAAAGTGAAGAAAGGAATAAAGGAGGAAAGAAAGGAAGAGAGAGAAAGAGAGAGGGAGAGAGAGAGAGAGAGAGAGAGAGAGAGAGAGAGAGAGAGAGAGAGAGAGCTCTGCATAGGCTCTCAGCCTCTAACTCAGTCTTTAACAGAACTTCCCATGGCTTGGGTGCTGGCTTTCTCTGAGATGACCTCTGCTGTCTTAGCTCTGTGGTTATGTGTCTAATTCAATAACAACACTGGCTGCTTAACTAGGAAGTCTTCAAGCCATTTTTAGAATATCTAGGGCAGGATGACCTTTGCATTGGTCAATGTTTTTGCAGGGTGTTTGGTTTGTGAGAAAATGAACATGTTGCTGTTTAAAGCAAACTAAAGAAAACTCTGCCTCTCTTCATTTCATTTTCCAGTACTGTTATTGAACAGATTCAATCTTGTAACTTGGTGTGCATTTGTAACTGAAATGAAGTATTTACAAATTTATAGAGAGCTTAGGCTACTCAGGCATAATATGATAGTGTTTTTACACAAGAGTGATATCTTCAGGTCAGCATCCAGCATTGTTTAGGAAGTGGGATACATTACTTTTTCATTGTTGGCACCACAACTGAAGTGAGTCACATGGAAAACTAAATGCATATTTTCCACTAAGAAAAATTTTAAAAAGTTTACATATGGTGCTGAGGTTCAGTGGTTATGAGCATTTGTTGCTCTATAAGAGGACTCAGGTTCAGTTCCCTTCACTCACATGGATGGTCATGATCGTTGCTAACTTCAGCTCTAGGGGATCCAATATTATTTTCTGGGACCAGTGGGTAACAAACTCTTTCTCTCTCTTTCCCTCTTTCACAGTGGCTACTAAACTCTCCCTCTCTCTCACTCTTTCACAGTGGGTACAAACTCTCTCTCTGTCTCTGTCTCTCTCTCTCTCATACATGCAGACATGCAGAATTTATTAGAAATATAAATCATATTTAGAATCTGGTAATATATACAAACCTGAATATTCAACATGTTTTTTCTTAAAGTGATTTTTTTATTTTTCATAACTGTTATATTTCATATAGGAGATGGAATAATTTCACAGTGGATTCTAACAAGAAACACATAAATTCAAAATTTAAGGAAATATTAGTAAATTGTTCATAGAAATTAGAATCCCAATTTCTGGGTTTTATTACCATCTATGAGTATTGTTCTAGGCACACAGAGATTTTGATCATATTTTAGCATCAAGGCAGATAAACCAGTGGGCAACTTGTTACTTTTGCTGGAGAGAAAGTGGTGAATTGAGAAAATCATGAGTCGGATATACAATTGAAAAAGTCATGAATGTTTTGCTTTCTTCTAAGTTTGTGTTATACTAGAATTGGAGTAAAAATCTAATAAATGCCAAGATTTCTAATTGTTTTTCCATATAAAAAATAAGACAGCCTGAATTGATTTTCTTACCTTTGGAATTCTGGGAAAGCATGGCATTGTGCTTAAAAATTATGTCTTTGCACATCCCCTGATTACTTCCACTCTCTGATTTAAGTAAAGCCAATTTATTTTGTGAGGATTTTAATAACATATCAATTATGATAAGATTAGAACCCAGCAACTAGCTCCCAGGAACTGACCAACACTGAACTATTTACATAGAATATCCATCCTTTCTGTCTGACCTACTTTGGCAGTTTAATTAAATGAATTGACTTTTGGAGTTTGTTGATGAAATGACTAGGGATGCTGAGTGTTTGGGATGTTGGCATTTGAACACGAGACTATTAACAAGTTCCCTTAGTGCATATTTGGAGTCCAGAAAAGCACCACTTTTTGGCTTAACACAAAAATTCATATCTTATTCACAGATGTGGAAAATGGGTGTATTGCCAGGTGAATGCATGTAGATTCATAACCAGTGTAAATGGCACGCACACACACACACACACACACACACACACACACACACACACACAGAGAGAGAGAGAGAGAGAGAGAGAGAGAGAGAGAGAGGTAGAGAGAGAGAGAGACTTACTTCCCTTATAAAAATGTATGTAACTTGATTGCTGTCCGTCAGTATGTATCAGTTTAGTATAACCCAAATAGAATTGATTTATGTAGTGATTTTCATTTTCATCTAATGTACTTGCATTCAGTTCTTTAACAATCACTTGTGTATGTGTTTCTTTTTTTAATAATTTATTTTTTATTCACTTTACATCTAGATCACTTCCCCCTTCCCTCTTCTCTTTCCAGTCCCATGCTTGCAAATCCCCCATTGCCCCTCCCATTCTCCTCAGAGAAGTGGAGCCCCCCTTGGGTAACATCCTACTCTGGGACATCTAGTCTCAACAGGATGAGGCACATCCTCTCCCACTGAGGCCCAACCTGGTAGTCTAGGGAGGGGGGGAGGCAAGCCAATGGCAGGGAGCATAGACGATGACAGCTGCAGGTCAACTTCTTAGGGGAACCTAAGTTCTCCTAAGACCAAGTTGCACGTTTTCCACAAATGTGGACCTAGGGAGGCTTGATCCAGCTCAGGCATGCTCCCTGGTTAGTGGCCCAGTCACTGTGAGACACCATATTACCAGGTTAGTTGACTAGGTCTTCTTATTGTGTCCTTGACCCTTTCAGCATGCTTACTTCTATCCCCTACTTTTCTACAAAACTCCTTGATGTTTGGCTCTGGATTTCTGTTCCTGCCTCAATCTATTCCTGAATGGAGGATTAGTAGTATCAGGGGTTGTCTTGGGCTGGGGTAGTCACTTGTTGATTATTTCCTCAGTCTCTGCTCCATCTTTATCCCTGCACATCTTACAGGCAAGACAAATTTGGAGTTGAAGTGTTCGTAGGTGGATTGATGTCTCTGTTACTCCTCTGAACATCCTCCCTGGCTAAGGGAGGTGGCTACTTTAGTCTTATATTCCCACTGGTAGGAATCTCAGTTAGAGTCACCCCATAGATAACCTGTATCTTCTCCAGACCCAGACCTAGTCACTAGAGATGTTTCCCTGCCAATTTCCATTCCCAAACCTAGCCTTCTTCCTCCCTACCTCTCCTACACCTGATTGCTATCCATCCCAGTTAACTTGCTCAGAATCAAATGTTTTATGTAACTGATGATTCATTATATCATGCCACCAACTGTGGCAGTGCTACAGTTGCAGAGTACATTGTAAAAGTCTAATTTTTGTATTTAATTCATAACTAAGCATCGGGGAAGTAATCGTTTACCACAAAAATCACACAATTAAAGCTGTGTTTTGCTAAAGCCAAATTGTCTCAGTTTTTATCTCAGGTTTATGGCTGTCTGCTGGTTGATTATAAGTGAGGTGGTTTTACAACACTCACAACAGTCCTGATTTCTCAGCATTGATTTGAGGATCTGTTCATGCATATATCATCATTAGAGGAGCTCATGAGGGGTACAGAGCATGCTAACCACTAGCATGGCTACTACCAAACACTAGATATTCATGGAATGAGTTTTTATATTATCATTCCTTCCAGGAATGACAATGTAGCCAGATATTATCTCACATGTTTTTGTTTCTGTGTGAAATTCAAGGTTAAGAGAAATTAAAGAAATATACATTTGTCCATCTCTGCATCTCCAAGAAAAGAAGCAAAGGGATCATCTAGGAAAAGGGATGAAATATATTTTAGTATAATTTCAAAGAGAAAGAAATGGAGAGAAGGGGAGAAGGCAAAAAAGAAGGGGGGGGGGGGGAGAGAGAGAGAGAGAGAGAGAGAGAGAGAGAGAGAGAGAGAGAGAGGAGAGGAGAGTATTCAAATAGAAGAGATTTTGCAATTTGAAGACAGAGACAAAGAGAGACAAACACAAAGACAGATATGTAGATAGATAGATAGATAGATAGATAGATAGATAGATAGATAGATAAACAGACAGATAGATAGATGAATGGTCAAACAGACAGACAGATACTTGGTACAAAAGATGTCCCAAATCTGTTTGCTAAAGAGCATAGGCATAGTGATAGATTTTATCTAATAAAATATCCATAGCAGTAAATGAAATCCCTAATAAAAATACTCCAGTGGCCAAATTGAGACAATAACATTAGCAATTTTCTTTAATGTATATAATTGCTAGAGTGAACACACAGAGACATAAATGCATAGCAAAGATCCAGAAGTAGTCACTTACCTATATTTTATTAAAAACTTTGTACCATATCTAAATTGGCCTATGAGTAAGTAATCTAGAAGACCACATAGTTTATTACTATTATAAAAACCTAAGGCATTTTCTACATATAACAACTGATAAAATTGCAAAAGTTTTCTGTGTACACTCTCAGCTGAGGAAATCTAAGAAGTCTTCATTAAAGATGTTATATTTAAAATTATTCAACGGTTACTATGTACCTACTGTGTATAAACATTGGGTCTTGTGTTCAATATACATATGTTCATTTATGCTCTCAGCTTCTCACCGAACAGCTACATTTTTGTTGCTTTTTTTTTATTTACCCAGCAAAAAGAAAGACCTTAGAGAATGTCTTAGGTTTATAGAAGTTACTGCTTAATGTGTTTCAAACATATTTTATGATCTCTGGGTATAAGAACCAATCTTTGGCTTTTTTCTTGGCTATTTCTCAGCTAATTCCTGTCAAGAACAGGAGGATGTCTAAGTGGTCAAGTAAATATGATTGTAAAACAGTACAAATTAAAATCATTTCTCAGAATTCAACTAATAGACACGGTTTTATACAAGCTTGAACTGTTTATGAAGGGAGAGCTTAACACTAAGTTTGTGGTCACTCCAACTAGAGAGCTGACCTTTCTCTTGGGGACCAGAAGAAGAGAAGTAAGTAACTTGTACAGAATAATATTACTACATAAATAGTACTGTGGGTAAGTAATGAACATAATGACTATTTATTAAGTACCTGTCAAGTATAAGATCGATGACATTCTAAAGATGAACATAATTTCAGCCTCTAGAGTGCTTTTATAATACATTAGGCAAGATGATAAATGCCCATAAACAATGGTAATAGAGGGAAGGAAGTTAAAATTCTTTAGTGAAAAGAATAAGAATAAATGGGGATAAAAGATAACATAGAAGTGAGGAAAGTAGAAAAGTCTTCTTCTGTATATGCAGCACCTCTTATGTGCAAGTTTCTTACTGAACAGTTCTATGATTTTTTAAAGATAGTTTTCTCATTATATTGTCAGTTTACTCTGCGTATCTCACAAGATTTAGCCATTATAAAATTACCATCAAAGGGGACTCAACAAAACTGTCTAGGGTTTGGGTTGGTAGAACAGAAACCCTTGGCTCACACAAATCACAAAGTTACATTTCCCAGTTCTCAAGGCTAGAAGTCAGAAATCAGAGTTCTGGGGAGATCTGACTGAATGAAGGCATTCTCATTTGATCTAGTAATTTCTGTGTCATATTCTCACATGGAGCAGGGCTGAAGAAAGGAAATCTGCTTTCTCTTGTTTGCACATAGAGACACTTCATATTCATAAAGGCTAAAATCTCAAAATGAATTCTTCTCAGAATATATCCTACCTTTTAATACTATTGCATTTGCAGTCTGGATTTTATCATACAGGGGTGGGAGAGAACTCTGCCTATGACAAGAATCTTTTAACCATGTGCCTACTACAGGAAGGCCAGTTTAAATATTCATTAGAAACAATTCTTCCTTTAAGCTTGCAGACAAATGAAGGAAAAAAAACCTTTTGAGATAAATAATTTGCTCTTGATTTCAATCATTGTTACAAAGGTGACTAATGAGTGGGAGAGGAAAAATAATTTCAGTCTCCCTCAATCTCAGTTTGCCATCTTCAAACATCAACAACAGTGCCGAATTCACAGAACATTAGTAATTTCATGTGATTGCATGAATGCAATCACAAGTGTCTATCAGAACATTGAAACTATGTGAAATATCAAACATCATTTATCTGATCTTCATGTTGTGTCTTGAAAAGCACAATTGAAGGGGGAAATCCTATTTTCTGCAGAGATTTAAACAGAATGAGTACAATAAGAATGATGGGGGAGAGTTAAGGATGTATGAATGCATGCACTCATGTATGCACATGTGTATGCATTGTTCTTGTAGTGGTGAGCATGAGAGGAATTTATAAATCTATAAATGAACTCTAGTTTTGTTGTTTTCAAGCTTTCTTCTTTTTATTTTCCATATTGTATGTCTTACAGAGAGTGAATTTCAAAAGATACACTATTCTGATTACCTGCCATTGAAATTTAAGATGTGGTTTGAGGCCAATGCAGAGGAGCCTGCAACAGAAGCACATAGATTCTAACTGACCAAACACACTGGAATCTAGAGTTAAGAAGGATTGGCTTTGTTTCATTTGAAATTGAATCAGAAACAATTTCAGCATTCATGTAAAACCCCCAAACCCTTATGTTGCTTTTCTATTTGAACTGCACCAGACTCAGGGGATTCATCAGATCCAGTACTAGAGAACCAGGACAGCAAAATTACCTGCCAAAGACACTGGAATTATTGTCACAAACCAAGTAAGTAAGCAACAGATACCTTAACATCAGCTAAATGTCTGATGTAGAAAATATGAAAGTGTTGTATTTAAAAGTGAAAAATAAAGTTGATAAAAACTCATCAGAAACCTGAACGATCCTATAAAGTTATACTGAGTAAGTTAGAGCAGAGTATGAGTGGAATGATGGGAAAACAGTTCAGTACACCTGAAGAAATAACCAAAAAATGACCAAGAGACCTGAAGTAGAAAGAAACAAAGAGTAATTTGTAGCATTAAAAGGACTTACATGATAATGTTGACAATTCCTATTTAGTTATTAATCTGACACGTCAAATATGTTAATATCAATTTAGTTCATTGTTTTCATACTAAATCAATTTACATGAGAAAATATTCAGGGGGATTTAATTTGGGATTAGGGATGGTAGTATTTAAACATAAAGCTAAAGAATCAAAGTGGTATGGTGTTAGGAAACAAGTCTAATTGATTGAATGTCATAGACATCCCAGAAATAGAACCAAGGAAATATGAGATTTGAGATTAAATGAAGCGTTTCACATTGGGGAGGAACTCGTGCATTGTCTTGTCAAGTAATGACATTGAGATGTTTGGGCAGTCACCTAGAAATATCATAAAATTAGATTCTCAGTTCATACTTAAATGAATTCAATATTTAAAGATGAAACATAAAATGTTAAGAATACAGGCAAGGTAAGTGTGTGTAGGTGTGTGCATATTGAAAGACCTGGGCTGATTAGAGTTTCTTTCAAATTGACACAAGCAAAGGTCACCGGGGAGAGGAAAACTCAATTAGTAAAATTAAAGCTTTCATATGGACCTGTAGTTAAGTTTGTGAGGTATTTTCTTGATGCATGGAAGATATGAGAAGGCCCAACCCTCTACAGGCTGTACTATTTTCAAGCAGGTTAAATAAAAAAAAAATCAAACTGAGCAAGCAGTAAGCAGCATTCTGCCATGGTCTCCATTCCTTGCCACAGGGCTGCTATCTTGAGCTCCTACTTTGGTTCCACTCAATAATGGACTATAAGCTTTAAGACAAACAACGCTTTCCTTCCCACATTGTTCTTGATTAGAATGTCACAGCAACAGAAAACAAACTAGGGCAATTCCACAGAGAATATCTGTTGTCCGTTGTCCGGCTGTCACTTTGTTTTCCCTTATAGACAAAGTCTCTCATTGAACTAGGCTGACAGCTACCCAGCTCCTCCCTGATCCCAGGTCACTGTCACTCTGTATAATGTCTAGCTATGAGTCTGTGTTTGTTCCCATCTGCTGCAGGAGGAAGCTTCTCTGATGATGGATGAAAAAGGCACCAATCTATAAGTATAGTAGAATGTCATTAGAAGTCATTATAGCGCTACATTGCTACAGTAATTTTATTTCATCTTATTTTATTTATTTTAGAATAGAAGTGTTTGTTTTTACCCTAGGTCTCTGAGCTATCTGGTCTCAGATTCCTGATTACTCAAGTATTATAAAGTATAGGTTCTATCTGGTGGACCGAGAGTCTTCTGATGACATTTTTTTATACTCATAGATCAGTAATTTGCTCCGTCATCATCAGAGCTCAGCAATGAATCTGATTGAGTAAGTGTCTCTGTGTGATACGATAAAGTCTCCTTTGGTTATATGGCCAAGATCTGGATCTTCAGGTAGATCGATTTTCCTCTTCTTGAGGAACTGCGACTGACTTCCACACTACCTGTACACGTTTCTAGTTTCTACTCCCACAAGCAAAGGATGAGTGTTATTAGTCCACAGCACTGTTAGCATGAGCTGTCATTTGTTTTCTTGAACTTAGTCATTCTGAGAGGTGTAAGATGAAATCTCAAAGTAGTTTTTAATTTACATTTCCCTGATGACTAAGAAGGCGTAACATTTTTTAAGTGTTTCTCAGTCATTTGAGTTTTTTTTTTCTTTTGAGAGTTCTGTTTAAATCAGTACCCCACATTTTAATTGAAGTTTTTCTTGATATCTAGGTTTTTTTCTGTTGTTGATTAGTTCTTATATATTTTAAATATTAGTCCTCTATCTGGTATGTAGCTTGTAAAAATCATTTCCCATTCTGTTGGTTACCGTTTTATCTGAATGATGGTATTTTTTTTTTCTGTACAGAAGCTTTTTGGTTTCATGAGATCTCATTTATTAATTGTTGATCTTAGGACCTGTGTTAACAGTGATCTGTTCAAAAAGTCTTCTGCATGCCAATGAGTCCAAGGGGCTTCCTTAGTTTTTCTTCTATCATGTATAGTATATCTGGTTTTCTATTCACGTTTTTGTTCCATTTAGAGTTGAGTTCTGTGTAGGTTTGTAAGTTATGTGTCTACTTGGATGCTTCTGTCCAGTTTTACCATACCACTTGTTGAAGATGTTGTCTTTTTACCAGTGTGTACTTTTGAACTCTCTGGCAAAAATCAGGTGTCCATAGGTCTGTGGATTTATGTTTGTGTCTTCATTTTGAGACATCTATCAGGTGTCAGGTTTTGTGCTAAAACCATCCTGTTCTTATTATTATAGTTCTTTAGTACAACTTGAAATTTGGAATGGTGATTCCTCCAGAAGTTCTCTTATTATTCAGGATTGTTTTTATCTATTTGTGTTGTGATTTTGATGAGAATTGGATTTAATCTATAGATTGTTTTTGAGAAGATGTTCATTTTAATTATATTATTCTTACAGCTCCATGAGCATGAGAGACCTTTCAATCTTTCAATATTATTCCCAATTTCTATCTTTAATTTCTTAAAGTTTTTATTAAAAAAGACTTTCATTTGCTTAATTAGAAATAACCAAAGATATTTTATTATTTGAGGCTATTGTAAAAGGTGTTGGTTCCGTGATTTTTTTCTCAGTCTGTCATTAGTGTACATGAGAGATACTGATCTTTGTGAGTCAATTTTGTATCCAGCTACTTTACTGAAAGTGTTTATTAGATGTAGGAGTTTCCCAGTAAAAATTTTGCATAATGAATGCATATAATCACATTATCAGAATTGAACAAGTCTTTTTCATTTTCTTCCACAGTTTGTGGCACCTTTATGGACTTCTATCATATTCATAAAAGATATTTACAGGTCTTATGCTTCAGATATGTTGCAATATCTACTGCTTACTATGGTAATGATGCTAGGCTCTAGTGGAGACATTGGTTGCTATTGCTTGTGGTGTGTGTGTGTGTGTAGCTTGCTTTGTAGTCTAGGCTGGCCTTGAACTTAAAGATCTGCCTGCTGATACCACCCAAGCTCTGAGATTAAAGACACATGTTAACACAATTCATCTTGTTGTTTGATTTTATGCAGGAGTCAAGGCAAGTGGGTTTGGGAAAATTGTAATTCCAGGTACCAATATGTGGTGTTCTTTTTAATGGTTGGATGTTTGTTCCTTGGTTTCTCTTATGCTCTTTGTGTCTCAAGACAGTGTGGTGGTTATGTGTTGCCAAGGAGGAACTTTTTCTAGGATCAAGATAGGTGTGACCAGTGGAGTTACAGGTAAAATATTGTCTCGTACATATTAGGAGTTGACACTTAGGAATGGTGGTGGGGATGATGGACTAAGAGGAGTGTGGTTGAGGGGATCCATGGCAGTGAGAAAAACAGGGTGTGTCACTAGAATCTGTTTAGTCCTGAGAATGGAGTCAGAGAGTTAGAAGATGCCACAACAGGTGGGCAGCTACAGACCTGAAGATGAGATTGCAGGATTGTATACTTAGGAAATGAGAGTATGAAGATCTGAGTTCACCTGCCTGCTTTTCTGCCATACTTTCTTATCTAGTAGGATTGGCTGGTGAGTTTCCAGAGAATACCTGCGGGAGTTGGGGATTGGAATAACAGGATGAGCTGAGTTTGAGGAATACTGGAAAATATCTGTGTGATCCATTGGAGATGAGGGCAGAGGATAGGGGAAGGAGGCTGAAGCAGGTCATCTTCTGCAGTTGTGAGGATGAGTCCAGACAATTGCATTTGGAGAAAGTGTGGAGTGAAGAGCTGCAGATACCTTCTATAACTGCCTCTTACATATAGAAATTCTATTCACTAATACATCATCTGAGAAATGAAGACTACAATCTACACATTTCTCTCAAATTGGAAGAGGTTAAATCATCTCCCACTGTGGGTTCCCCTTTGGAGGAGAGTAGGCATCTGTCACTATCTTATGGAAACCTAACTTGATAATTCCTTTAAAAATATGGAACATTTATTTTTAAAAATTCCATTTCTAGTGTGTTATAGTGAATTCTTGCTGAAGTCCAGTGAGAGTTATATTAATAAGCTAAGACTTCTGTTTCTTTTGAGGGATTTGTATTTTAGATAAAAGAATCAAATAACTTCAGAAATAATAAGAATATTTGTAGATTTCTCACTCATGAATTCCCCTTATAGTCATTTTGATTCCTAGCACAGAATATCTTTCCTCACATGCTCTCTGGAATCATCATCCTTAAGTTGAGACCAAAATTGTCTGCCTACTTCTGACTTCCAATGATGCTATTGAGTTCTAATTCTACCCACTTTCAGCAGCATAATGCTAGACAAGAGTTTATCACTCTAATTTCCTAACCAATCATCAAATAGACATGGACACAGTGACTTTTTCTTATGGGAAAGTAGATGTAATTAAAGACCATGCCAAGCTTGATTAGGAAGTGTCACTATTCTATCTACCCTGGATCACTTACATATGCTGAGAACTGTCTTCAAGACCCCGTCATGCAAAGCATGTAAAGATAACTGAAAGCCACATTTCACCAGAGGCTGTATAGATGACTTGCCTAGGGCAGTGCATTAATCAGAACATTTGCAGCCTAGCAAGGGAAATGTCAGCTATGATGCTACCCTGGGAAGAAGCACATAATGAGGCCGTGGAAGAATCCTTTATGGCAAGTATTAAACTGCTGCCTTTGATGATGAGAACAAAGAGATGCAAACGAGAACTAGGGATACCTTCTGTCTATAATTTTTTTTTTTTGTTTGGCATCTAGGATCTTTTGCCTTAGTGCTAGTATCAAAGAGAGACTGTGAACAAGAGGCCTACAACCAGTTGTTCCTACAGTGTGCCTGGGTACCACTGATGTGCTTTGATCAGCCCCTATGATAGGTGCTATGAAAAAGATAAAAACCATGGGACTCTTACTAGTAATATTCAAACACAGGAGACATACTTGTTCATAGGCAGTAATTTTGTTTTTGGTTTCTTGTTTGCTTTTTAAATATGAAGCAACTGGTCAGCAGTGAATCCTGACAAAGCAAGTTCTTTCTTCTGAACAAATTTCTTTTTCTATGTTCTTTATCTTATGGATTAGCACATAGTATTACTATAAAAAAATCACAGGTTGTATTTAGAAAAATAATACATTACGTTTAATTTTATCTTTAGATTTTTAGTCTGAATCATGGGTCGTAAGGAGAGATTACAACTTGACATGTTGGTAGCTATTGTCAAAAAAGTACTTTAAATGACAGTTAAATGTGCAGGAATTGTTTCACAGAAGAAGACTAAAGTAAGGAATATTTTGCTTCTCCAATACCAGAGAGAGGGAAGTTTCTGAGCACCATGTGAGTTAAAAGGGTAAGAGTAGTCAGTGAAAATCCATGAGAATAGTGTGGATTCTGAGAAATGGACATCACACAGTCTTGGAAAATAGTAAATTGTCACCTAAGTTGACTCTGTTGCCATGCCTAAAACAACTGCAAATAGAGGGAGCAAAGCCTTTCAGACAAGCCTGAGAAAATATAGGAGGAAAAAAAAGTAACCATTAATGGGTGTCTAAAGTTGTATGTTTCTGCACAAATCTTATTTAATTACAGTAGAACTTTAGAAAGCTTAGCATGATTTTTTTTTCAGTGGCCAACAGAGGAGATTGCTGACATTTAGATCATGTGTGCTGTTTATGGTCACATAGAAGTTATATGTCAAAGACAGATTGTGATCTAGGAATCTCTGCCAGTTTAAAAAAAATGGTTTTTGTTTTTGAGAGAGGGAGAGAGAGAGAGAGAGAGAGAGAGAGAGAGAGAGAGAGAGAGACAGAGAGAGAGACAGAGAGAGACAGAGACAGAGAGACAGAGAGAGACAGAGATAGAGAGAGACAGAGAGAGACAGAGAGAGATGATGTTGTAGAGACAGGCAACTTATTGGCTTGTCTTTTTGCCTTAAGAAAAAGAAAACTGTAATAATAGCAAAAATATGGTTTCCCCTTTCTCAGTCTATCTCTGCCACTTAGAAGCCACGTGGCTTCTCACTTTGCTTAGAGAAAAGACATAGCAATAGCATGCATCTGCCATGATCAGACAAGCCTTCCTTTGCTAACTGCTCCTTCCCTTGCTCAGTTTACCTTAGCATATGAAAGCAGTACACTGTCTCCTTCTCTAACCAGACATGCTTTTTCTTTGGAATTCACTACCATGTAAGCAATGTCCTCCCTCTCTAAGCAGTTTGTAATATTCAAGGGCTACTGAAGTTTCCTTTTCTTTGATATATCTATAGATTTTATTTATTTAAGAAAGTTTTTACTTTAAGGCTGTAAAAGCTCTTTATGTAAAGTCACATTAATCTTTTGGGTTATTTAATTTTTAATCTTGGAAAATTAATTTCTTCAAGTAACAGAAGAATATGTAGTAAAATGAATAAGTCTTTCTTGTAATTGCTTCTCAATCAAATCTAAAACTTCCTTGCACCAATGTTTTTACTATGTATACTGTTTTATTTTTATATTTATAAATTTTGATCAATTTGCATTTATCTTGTGCTTGATATAATGTGTTAGGTATGAATCCAAATTTATCTCTTTTTTTCCTCAAATGATTGTTTATCCTAATATAATTCCTTAAAAATGTTCTCTTTCACCCTCCTTCTAAATTTGAGGTGCCACCCTTAGAATATTAAATTGCCATTTGTCCTTTGATCTATTCCTGGATTTCCTATTATGTTTCTTTCATCTTTCTTTCTGATAAAATAACTGAAGCATGTTTAAGGTATTTGGCAGCATCTGCTGAACAGTTAGGACGTCACCAGCATCTGTTCCTAGCCATCCTGCCATCCTTGGAGGTGCTGCCTCAATGCAGAATTTGTGTCAGCATTCACCAGATATTGACTAAAACTGTGGACCTCTGGACTGAGATTATTAGCTAATGCTGCATCTACATCCTTGCATGTGAGACCTAAAGAAATGTTTCAGATTACCAGCAAACTTCCAAGTAAACACTGAGACAGAAAAAAGGTAAATCCATATAAAGTTTATGAATTAAGAACCCATTTTAACATTTCTTTGCCTAAATATGCAGAATATCATTTGACTCACCGTAGAGACAAGGATAGAAGAGCTTCAGTTTTGTCAAGGTTGGGAACAAGATGGAACCCCACACATGTGGTAAAATGTGCTGTATTAATGTATTACAACCCCATCCCACACAAAGAAACTGCCTCTGCAATAACTTGACTATCACCAAATCAATATGTGTGACTGCATTTGGACTCACTTGACAATATGTCAGCAGGGAAAACTGGGGCAAACTAACCTAAAAGCTGTCATGAGAGATTGTCCAAGTCTCAACTCTGGCAATAACATTTTACTACCATGAATATATAATATGTGTAGATGTCAAACTTGTACCATCTAGACAGAGTCACTATACTGCCAAGTTCATCTAATCATATTTTAAAACCAATATATTGAGATTAATTACTTTATATGCAATACCATAGGAAGGTTAAAAATGAAACAAATCATAGAAAACTAGATCCTCACAAATTTGCTAAGAACTATGTGTTCCCATAGCTGAATGTTGCTTATCTTTTTAATGCGGTACCTGTACTTTACATAAGGTTGTTGACAAAAGCTCTGGACAATGCTTTATAAAGATGTCTAACACAGAAACTGATTTGTCATGGCAGTCTAGTCACTGGGGAAAAGGACAGATCATCTCTCCAGCAATGCTTAGTGGACTGATACATAAGCATGCTTAGGAAACAACATTTGGCAGACTTTTCTCATAACATTAAATAATAGGTACCAAGTATGTAATCATAAGTCAGATTAGTTGACATGAATTTTAATATTTGAGCAAGTGCACAGTGAACAAAAGAAATTAGGAGAAGTTATTTTTGTTGTGTTACAGTTGGATAGAAACTGGATGGATAGAGGGAAAGAAAACCAAAGAGGACCACATAATGTTCAAGTACCACAGAAATTGGACAGAGTTAGAAAGAACACATGGCAGTGTATCATCAAAAGTTGGGTAGAGTGAATCACACTGGAGAAATACAGTTAATCATCAAATTTGAAAAGTTGGCTTAAAATAATTAGAATCCTTGTGAATAAAAAACCAACTTTGGAGACTAAAATGGATTCCAAAAGAAGGTATGGGAGAATGCCCACACAGACTGAGACAACTCACTCTTTTAGCTGACGAGTCAGCTAGACATAAGACTAAGAGATGAAGGGAAGTTATTAGGTCCTTTACTCTTCTCAGTTGTTCTTACTACCTTATAGAACTTCATCTTCTACTTTCCATAAAGAAAAATAAGAAGCTGCCCCACTCTGAACAGTCCCTCTTTGACTCATTGACATGGCAATGATCTTTCCAGCTATACCTTGTAGAGTCTGGAAGGGACTGAGGTAGAATCAACATGTTTATCTTTTATTTGTTAAGAACTTTGGCTTCTTTCTTAAAAGTAGTACTCTGAAGGGTTATGGTGTCTAATAGGATGTGAGTCTTAGTGCACTAATAGTTAACTCTATGTTTGTGCCCTTCTTTATAGAAGTGGGTATAATGTTGCTTACAGTAGAATGAAATCAGAATATTCACTCAAAGTAAAATGATGGGAAAGTAAGGAGAGGTCAATAGATCAATATATTTGTTGTTAAAAGACAATATAGGTCAAAATCTCACTTTTTTGGAGAAGATTTAAAGATTTAAAGTGACAGAATCATAAACTAGTGGCTGATGAAGGGGATATTTATTTTGCAGGCTGTACCAATACCATAGTATTGATAGACCAGTGAGATGCAAGTGGGAGCAGGACCAGCAAGACTCCAAGAAGCTGGGAAATAAGTGGGTAGTTTACTGTTTAGGATGGGTCTATGCTCTGTTGATGAGCATACATAGACAAGAATGTAGGTAGAGATAAGAGAGGAAATGGTTCTGTAATGCAAGCATCAAGGCAGAGCAGATTCAAACATGAGTGCCAAAGCACAGATTGGTATCTACTGGATTGTGGACACATGTGGAAGATTAGAGAGAAGTAAGATAAAGGAGCCCTTGAAAAGCTCAAGTAGCAGCTAGCTTTCTGTCACAGGCAATAGCGGCATTTCAACATGTATAATGATTACCATTATGTATTTATATGTATGTACAGGAAGGTCATTAGAGAACCACAGGTCTACATGTATTATTAGACAAGAATGTGCTATGTTTATGAGTATATAATACTCTAATGGGGCCAGGGTATTATTACATCTATCTATCTCAGAAAATGATCACTGAAGGTTTGAAAAATTAATAATTGATTAAATATATTCCAGGTAAAAATTGAATTTCATTCTCCAGAAACTGTTCCCAAGATGTATTTGACATTAGATATATAAACTGATAGAACAGAGATGTATAACAAACATACAAACATATGCTGAGTTTAGAAAATACTTCACTTTTCAATTATATTTAGAAATGTAAATCAGCTATTATAGGGTTTCAGAGTTACCCATAAAAATAGCATTTGAGTTTCCATATTGCACTATGTTATATTATAGTTGCCAGTGTGTAAATCGTACTATCTGTATACCTACGTGTTAAGTCTTTTCTGACCATTTTGAAAAACAGAGATCTCTTTTTCAAATAATAATAATTAAAAAAGAAAGTGGCATCACTGAAAATGTTATTCTGTACTAGTTGATATTCCATACTCTATATGTGTGGTAATTTTTAATCTGTGTGGAGACATGCTAAGATAGGCATTTTCAAGGTAAAAATATTCAAGAAATTGAGAGTCCTCTGTAAAGATGTTGTCGACAGAAGTAAAGTTGACATCTACTGATCTAATTTTTTCTGTTAATTTCTGCCAGAGGCAAAAACATTTAAGAGTTTCTATGGCCTATGAAACAAAACTAATTTAAGTCAACTTGGCCTAGAATGCTTCAGCTGCTCCATAGTATGCAGGTTGTAAAAAGTGGAAACGTTTAGAAAATCGTCTGCCTTTGGTTTATCTTTAATTGTAAATGTTCATATTGTTGTCTCCACACACTTATATTAGGGCTTTTTGTCTCTAAAGAGAGTAGAAAGATGTGCTTATATGTATAGCCATGAAAAGTCCATTTCTGCACACTGTCTATATATTCTTAAATGAGATGAGTCATGACTCTAATCTTGGGCAATCACTAGAACTGTTTCCATGGAGAATTACAATAAGGACATAGCCAAAATTACTGCTCTCACATTGCCATCATCAATGTAGCAGTGTATGTTTTGCTCTGCCTGTAGCATGGCGTATTCCTGTAGAAAGTGAGAACTCCAGCAACAGTCATGTAGAGTTAAATAAAGAGAGATAAATAAATAAAGTTAAATAAAGGGATAAATACTAGTAAGAATTGATGTAAAACATGTCTGACCTTGTAAATAACTCAGTCTATTATCTCTGGCACTAAGGTTGGCATTTTGCAAGTGTGTTTATTCATGACATGGTACCATTCCAGAGAAAAGAGATGTGATGGTGCAGAAATGTATTTGACTAAAATCTGTCCTGCCTCCATTGTTGATAATTATCTCGAGCTTATTTTCTCTCCTCATTCTTAAGTTGTCTAAAGCGAAATTGACACTTGCCCCTAGTGGTGGTTCTACTCTCCTTCCAGCAAAGCCAGGCAAATCACCAAATACCCTTAATTCTGCCTCTTTTCATGCAGAGGTTTGAAAATGTCTTTCCTGCCACATCTTGTTGCCCTGCTCACATTGTATTGCCACAGTTTTCAAAAGTCATTACTTCCCATGGAAACAAATTAATCAGAAACTGATTGCAGTATACCTGAGGTCCACGACACTCTCCCACAGTCATCTCTTCCTAGATCTGGCATAAATAGGCTACAATTTATATCCAATTAGATATGGAGGGAAATCTGAGAGTGCAAGAAGAATTTTCCTCACTCAGTATGCAGGGTTGTTGGTGCCAGAGTGACTGATGTCGCTGCCGTTCATTAAGATTTCACCTTATTTAATTTGCACTCAGACACTCCTAATTTGTGCAGAGCCTAGGGAATGGCTTAAGACAGGATAATTAATTGGAGCACAGATTTTCTACAGAAAAACTAAAGATAAAGCTGTTTACTTCTTTTCATTATTTCATGTCTGTATAGTGAAACTACTCTCTGTTCTTTTAACTCCTTCTAAATGATAAGATTCTCATCAAATTAAAGTTTACAAGGATATATCTTTCATAACTAGTTACACATTATCCAAACAGTAAGCTGTATGTTTTAGCCATCCCTAAGAAAGCAAATTAGTTTCAGCCCAGATTGAGTAAAATGAGTTTGTGGCTTTGAAAACTAGGGAACAAAAGACATATTGTATAGTCAGTGGGGAACTTTGATCACATAGAGTCTAATCGCTTCTGTTCAAAACATCTCATCTCGAATGAGGATATTAAATTCCTATGTTTCCCTGGGATCTAACAGTGATTAGTTAAATAAATCAAAATTACTGTTAAGAATTGATTATTATGAGGAGAAATCTAAAGAGTTATTTGGGAAAATTAATGCAATGAATGTTATTATTCAGTATAATAATAACAGTATTGTGAGGAAGAGAGGATTTACTGAATTCTATAGTTAAAAAAGAATAACAATTGTCTTTTATAAATTTAAATCTGTTTTTAAAATTAGTCTGTTTATTTAGGTGTGCTTGCATGTGTAAGTACATTCATGCAATGGTGAACCTGTCAGAGGAAAACATACAGACATCTGGTCTGCTGTTATACTACTGTAGGTCCTGGATATTGAGCTCAGATCCACACAGTTGGTCAAATGATACTGATCTTAGTTCCATCATGGAAACATCTAGACATGTATGAGAGTAGTTTTCGAATCTCTGTGTACCTCTGATTCACCTGGGGATCCTCTTAAACTATAGATCTGTGGGCAGTAGATCTGAGGTAAGATTCAAGAGATCACAATTCACATGCAATATCTAATGAGGACAATACATTAGCCACATTTTGAATGGTGAGGAAGGAGGACATCGGGTATGTAACTGTAAATTATTGACCACTCTTTCAATGTACTTAATACTGTATTCAATTTATTAAATGCCTTATATGGTTGTTTAGTTCAGCCATTAATGCAATCAACTAGATTTGAAAATATTAGCAAAATATCTCAAATCTGTAAAGACATATGCCCTAGTCTTGCCTCTACTACAAACAACAAAAATTAGTCCAAGTATTTAAGTAGTACTTTGCATTTTACAAATGACTTTTATATAGTTTATGACACTTGATCTTCAACAGCAAAGAAAGGCAGATCGAGTATGTACTTTATTCATCTTCTCAGTGAATGTGTGAGTACAATTTCACACTATCACTTAACAAGATAGCCATAATGCACCCCCACATCCTCTTACCTAGGAAAGTGCAACTCCCCTTCCATTACACCAATAGTATCAGCAAGCCATAATAGAAGGAAACAAATTGACTTAGGAAGACAAATAAAAAAAGCAACAATCACAAAGTGCAACTAACCAGCTCTATCCCAAAGCAATGGAGGCAATATTTAAGAAATTTAGTTGAGATTCTGATTTTGTTTTTTGTTTTTGGGATTTTTTTGTATTTTATTTTTCTAGGCTCATTTTAATTCATGGTGGCAATTGAGAAACATTACCATTATACTTCCAACAAATCATACTCAAAGCACAGAAATTCTACTCTGCCAGAAGATATTGTTACCTCCATCTTTTCAAATGAAATTTTAATTATTGAATACAAGTAATCTTGGACAACTTTCTCTGTCATCTTGTTAGTGATGCTCAATTATGTTTTCACAACTTTTTACTATTTCTTGTCCTGTTATATAACATTTCAAAATTTAAGATAGATTTACATGTCTCTAAAGATCACTTTCACTCAAGCAGAGTCTTTTACTTTTCTCAGTATAATTTCTCTGCACAGCAGCAGTCTTTCACATGACACTTCAGACTGGATATCTCCAGTTCTATTAGGGATTTTATTAAGGGGCATGTGTGCATCCTTCTGTTTGTCTTCATCCTGCCTCTTTCCCTATTGAAGTCTGCTATGAGATTCATACAAAAATCCATACAAAATATGCTTACATTTAAACTGCATTATATAATTCTTATATTCAGAATTGGTCTCATTAAATTTCTGAAATATTCTTCTATACAAATAAAATTCCCAACATTAAGTTTCTCAGGAGACAACATTTAATAAACATGTTCTTAGAAACTTACAGCTCCTTTTTATTTTCTGTAGTGGCTGTGAGATTGAAAGGAGTGCGAGTCCGGTACTTACCCCAATATTCAACTCTGATCATCATCTCACATCGTTGAATAAGACAAGCAAAGAAGAAGCTGTGAAAACTCAGATCAAACAAGAGGAAGGGTCCACCAACCTGCAATAACCTTTGAATGTCAGATTATGTGTGCCTTAAGTATAATTAAGTAATGTTATCTCTTCTGGAAGCATCCTGGTCCTGAATCATATCACTGTTTTATTGATGTATCTCTTATGCCCCTAAAGGGAGACCAGATATGACAACACAAATTCTGAACATCTCTACTTGAGTCCAGCTCTCTGTGCCTTCCCAGATAATACATTGATTGCCTGTACCACAGAGGTAGTCACTGTACTCATAAAGGCATGACAGTTTCGTCTGTTCTATTAATTGCTCTATTTGGATTTTGAAACTTTATTTATTTTTACAATATGGCACTATTTCATTGTGCAGCAAAGTATGGCATTTGTGACTAGTATTAAATAATTGTAATGTATTGGTTAGTCTCGATTGGAATTGATGTTTTATTAAACTTCCTAAGAGCCCCTAGGCATTAGCATCAGAGCCAATTACTCAGTGGATCTTTTAGGTGTCACTCTACTTCAATGACTAGTCAGTTTCTGTGAGCATATGTGATACAGAATCTAATTCTTTGTATATCAGACTGGCCTCAAACTAATAATACTCCTCCCTGTTTTAGATTCCCAAGTCCTAGGACCCTTTGCCTGTACCAACATTCCCATATTCATCTGCTTTAAAGAAAACAAATTTTGTAATGAGTTTTATGATCAATTTTGAATATTATCTACATCACTCAAAAGTCAGATTTGTAAATCTTTAATATTAAAATTTTAAATTTAAATTTAATTTAATTTAAAATTTAAAAATTTGAAATTTAAAACATTAAAAATATTGTAAATTTTCCAAAAATAAAACAAAAAAAAAAAACAAAAAAAACCAACCTAACTCTAGAGAGACATTTAAGATAGCAGAGTCTGAAACCTATTGTACCTATGGACTTATTTCTATGTGTAAGCTAATTGATATTTACCTAATTTAAATTTTCCTTCAACTCTTGTTAAAATTGTATTCTGAGGCCTTAGATCAGAAAAATAGGGCTTAAATAGAGTCAGTAACTTGTCCAAAAACATTTAATTAATATAAATGGGGATTGGTACTGAGTCCTCTTAAGCTCCAAAGTTCATACTCTCAATGATCACAGCAAAATGCTTCTCTGAACTGTTCAGTTGGTCTTAACATTATATGTTCCTATATGAGTACTCAGAAATGTTGGACATTCCTAATGAAAGTAGAAATGGTTGCTTAAAATTAGCAAGTGATAATTTCTCAACAGCATCATGTGCAGGGAACTGGTATTTGTGTCAGGCTAAATAAATATGTGGTTCAAGTATGAGCAGAAAGTAGATGAAGGGACTCAGAGAAATAATATATCTAAGAGTAAACTAATTGCTGGTATTTTATATCTTAAAGGATATATTTTAAAAGAAACTAGATATTATTTGGTCTATTCTCTTACATTTAACAATAATGAGATGATCACCAAGATAAAGACAGAGGCTTCTCAACAGACCATGGGAAAAATATGAGAATTCCTTAATATCAAATAGTTATTAGGAAAAAGGTCCCTACCATGATCCAAGTAAAACTTACAAGAGTAGAATTTAGTGACGTTGATAAAAATATTGAGATTGTATATTTAATATAAAAATAAATATCAAACCTCAATACGTTTTATTTAAAGATGTTTTATTTAAAGGTCAGTTTTAAAATGTAGCCATAATCTAATTTTTAGTATGAATAAAAATAAATGTAAAGTTGTTTTGCTGTGAAAGCATTAAAATGAAACACTTTTCGTTAAAGCAGTCAAAGGCTTTGTAAACTCCTCTTCAATATTGTGATATTAGAAACATTTATGATTGAATCACCTACTAGATCAGCATTGATGCCAATAACATTTTTCAATGATTGGTTAGCTTAGAGTTCTATGTCATTTGGGTTTTTTATGGGCTCTGCAATTAAATAAATATAATGAGTACATCCACTATCCCACTTGGAGATTTCATGAATTTTTTTCTTATTAAACTTTGTCATTTTACTTTAATTAATTTGAATCACATTTTCATTGTACATATATCCACTAACACTGTAGAAGAAAGAGACCTAAAGATACAATCCTGGAGATGGGAGATTGAATCTATTATTAAGTTTGTAAAATGTACAAATAGACACTAATTTTTATAACTGGTTATTTCTAAGTAAGTGTTTTTATGTACAACATGTCTTCCTACATACTTTATTACCACTGATTTGAGGCCTTTTTGGTTAAATGTTTCTATTGAGTGTATATTTGTTATAAATTAAACAATTTCATAAATATTAATTGAGTTTCTACAATTTGTATGCCATATGTACTGACAGATAAGTATAAATATGTTTAGCACCGAGTTTTTCATATATACAAATGATTATTAAAATAGAATCTTCACATTATGACAAACTCTGAAAACAAAAATGAATTTTTGTATAAAACAATGTTTGTTTGTACTTTTTATTGAATACATACACACACATACATACACACACACACACACACACACACACACACAAACACATACACATATAATCAGTTTTCTCTTTCTGTTTTCTCCATCCAATTGTACCTTGTTCTTTGAGTGTTATTGTGACACAGATACACACATAATATCATCTATATCTATATCTATATCTATCTATATCTATCTATATCTGTATCTATCTATCTATCTATCTATATATATGTATATATATATACACATAAATATAACCGGTTGATCTTGAATTTGTTTTTTCTGCATGTTAAGGTTGACTACTCTGAATTTTCAATCTTCTTTAAAGAGCAAAACTCTATTTATTCAGCCATTGCTGTTGGTTTAGTAAATATATTTACTATAATATCGACGTTAGATCATTAGTGCTGTTATTGGATAAACAGCCATTTTAAATTTGTTGAAATTCAAATCCTAAGTTGATATAAATTTGTGACTACTGGTAATATTTTCAGTTATACCTCACCGTGCCTCCCTTTTCTTCTGCATTAATTCAAACTAAATCTTTCTGGATGTAATCTCTTTCTTGATGTCTGAAGAACCACACTTGCCAGAGGGAATGGAGTTTGAGATCTTTTGGTTCATTTAGAGCTATCAAAGTGAATATTTTAGCAACTGAATCTCAAATACACTCGAGAAATTTGTTCATTTATTTATTTCCCTTGCCTTTTTTAAAGACAAAGAGGCGTATGTCTGAGGATGTGAACAGGCATCAACACATTTGTAGCACAGGCATAGTTGCTGAGGAATGCTTTTGATGACATTCTAAGTTACTATTTCAACTCTCAGCCTTGTGTTACTCTAAGCTTCATTCTTTATGCACAGCTAAAAATTCAGCCCTTAACCTAAAGCAGGCTCCCTTCATTTGCACTGGAGAGATTTCTCTATTCTTATTCCTAGAGAAATTTTCCCACTCTCATTCCTGTCAGCTCCTCAAAGATGCGCAAATTGTGTTTCTGTATTCTGAACAGAAGACAGTAAATACATGGAGAGAAGGAAGTCAGTGGAGTGAAGGTCACTTCAACGATGAGTCAAAATCCTACTATACATTTAATCACTGTGACTTTAATATCTGAGTACAGTACCCACTTCCTTGTCACTTTATTATTAAAAGTGTACCTAAGGAATTATGTTTGTTGTATAAATTACTAAGTCTTTTATATATAGTCTTTTATCTAGAATAAAGACATGAGAGAAAAATCAAAGGAGGAATATCACCTCGTGTGTGTGTGTGTGTGTGTGTGTGTGTGTGTGTGTGTGTGTGTTTCTGAAAGGACCATTTATGTCCCTTTTACTAACAAAGAAAACTAGATTTATCTATTAGGATTGTGAGTGGAACACTCTATAATAAAGGAGTGTTAAAGTGCATTGTGACTACCTATGGCATTCTATAAATGTGTGTGTCCAATCAAATGAGCTCTCTATTTTCAGCAGAATCATTTGTAAACTAGCACCTGTTCAGTGAGTCGTCTATAGAGATTCTATGTAGAGTAGCTGGGAGAAGAGGCCTATTGCAGGTGATCCTTGTGGATTGTTAGATGGAAGATATTAGAGTAGAAGAATATATATCCTGTGCATAGCAAATCTGCCTTCCACCCACTCTAACCCCTCACTTACCTCATCTTCTTTCTGTATATCTATTGTCAACATGAGAAAAAAAGAGATGACATTAGTAAACTCCATATATGCAAATTGTGGAACAATGGCTGTAGTTGTAATACATAACTTTTGAATTTCTTGGATTCCTACATGAATTCAGAAAAAAAATTCATATGAGCAAAACTAAATACCAGTCATCCTCCAGAAAACTCAACCATAAGTGGCAACTGAAAGTCACCAGCAGTTGCAAAACTTATTTGGTTTAAGAAAGCAGGCAAATTCACAGCAGAAGTATTACTTACAACCCTGCCCCAAAGGCACTTAAGGCAACAACAAGAACTTACTGGGATGATTGACCCACTAACTTGAGAATGGCAGTCACAACTAAGAAGCTTTAGCAACTCTTGTAGTGAGTCTTCAGCAAGAATGGAAGAAGCAGAATTTATTTGTAATCTACAAATTCTCAAAATTAACCAACCTGGCTCCCTAAAGGGCATATTGTTATAAAAGAAATAAATGTCAAATAGGAAGCATAACACAAAAGCAAAAAATATACAGATGAGAAGAGAAGAGAGGCCGGCAAGCTCAAGAACACAAGCTGCTGGACTTCTCTACCACATGGGGATGAATATAGTATCTCATAGAATTAGAAGACTTACTCTGAAACTAGTTTTCAAATTTTTAGAAAATCAGTAAGTTTCAACACCCAATTTTACACAATTTTATTTTTAAATATACAATAAAGTACAGATATCTTAAGCCATAACATGAATCAATGAATGACTACAAACTAAATTAAACCTATAACCTTTTTGAAAGCCATAAAGAGCTGAAATGAGGATAGTAAAGACTCCTTTCAAACAAAATAGAAAACAGATTTAAAAGTGTGGCTTTAATTTACTCACATTCAAGAAAAACAACTAGATATGAATTGCAAAATAATTTCAAAGAACACTACCAATGTTACAAGGTTCTGGGGGCTGGAGATATAGCTCAGTGGTTAAGAGCACTATGTGCTCTTGTAGAGCACTTGAGTGTGGGTCTGAGCATCTGTATTGGGTGGTCCACAGTCATCTGTAATTCCAGTTCTAAGGGATCAAATGCCCTCTTCTGACCTCTACAGGTATGGCACATGTGCTTATAACCTCACACAGACTCACAAGCACTAATTAAAAATACAGAAGTCTTTTTAAAAGTGCCCTCCAACAAGCTCAACAAGCAGCTGACTGAGAACAAAGCATATATTTACACCAGACCAATGGTCTGAACTCGGAGACCCCTGTGGTTGAACTAGGGAAAGGCTAGAAGTTGATGAGGAGGGTGACTCCATAGGAAGACCAGCAGTCTCAATAAACCAGGACCCCAGAGACACTGAACCACCAGCCAGGTAGCAGACACTAGCTGGTCCAAAGCTCCCGACATGTATACAGCAGAGGACTGCCTGCTCTGGCCTCAATGAGAGAAGATGCACCTAACCTTTGAGAGACTTGAGACCCCAAGGAATATGGAAGCTTAGTGAGGTGTGGGTGTGGGGTGTGAGGGTATAGAGACATCTTTTTGGAGACAGAAAAGAGAAATGGGATGAGGAACTGTTGGAGGCAGAATGGAAGGGGAATAAAGTCTAAACTATCAAAAATATGATTAAAGATAATAAAGATAAAAAACAAAACCAAACAAACAAAAAAGTAAATAAAAATCACAATATTCGACAAAAGCAAAAATAATGACGGGGTATAGTATTGATGCTCAAATGAAACCTCCCATGGTACAGCATACATAGCATAATGGAGGCTTTCTCAGACCTCCCCAACACGTGTGTCGTTTACTTAGGTGCTTAGGGAGAGAGAGAGAAAGAGAGAGAGAGAGAGAGAGAGAGAGAGAGAGAGAGAGAGAGAGAGAGACTACTTATATTACTATTTAAAATTTCTTTAACTTACTTTCTGAAATTTCTGTTTATTATAGCAATAAGTCCTGAATTCAGAATATATCAGCTATGCTTCCTTGCACTTCAAGATCATTATTTTTCTGTGTGCATTTGTGTGTGCATGCTTTTATATGTGTGTTTGTGAAAACTTGTCAACATGCTCTGAAAAACTAAGTCCTGAGTTCACAGAGTTAAATATTCCACACCCTGAGGTACACTTGCACAGCACACTGAAAGGGCTCACTAACTATTAGATGATTATAGCAAAACTAAGAAGGGATTGTGAATGGAAAAGCTCAGAAACACCCCACATATTGGAACAGTTTTACAATATAAGTCTTGAGTGAAGACATTCTTATTGCAAAAGTTAGCAGAATGAAGGTAGGAATACCATTTTACTCAGATGAGTTTTGTCCTAATTACCAAGACCTTCCTCTGCCTTTCACATGATTCTATGAAGAGAAAGGGTGAATGGTAAAATCTGGCAAAAATAAATCCTCTCTATACAATATGCTCTCATAATTACACTGAGCTATTTATTTTTTATTTCAGATCAAGTGCTTAAGATGGTAACAACAGAGATACAGACATTGCTATTAATAGATACTGGCTGATGTTATATTTTCATCCAGCTAATAGGTAACTACACAACTGTTTGTCACGCAGTAACCTTTGCTGAGCTGACTTTTGCATCACTAATAATTTACATAATTAGGTTATAAATAGTCTTTTGGTGGAACTATGACAATAGTAAATTTTAAAGTTATATGAATGTATACTTAGATTTATTTCATTACAATTAATTCGAAACAAAAACGAGGTACAGATATAAAAGAAATCTAATTCTTGCAGGAAATTTCCATGCCATTCAAAACTTCCTAATAGTTAGGAAAGAAGATTTTGAATACAGAAAGTTATTTAGCTATAGACTAGAATAAAAAAATGTTGATAAAAATTGACATAAATAACACCTTCTTGACATCAGTACTGCTGGGATTATAGGAAGAGAGATATTGTGCAAGAAAACAAAATTAGAACTATTCTTTCATGATTTTTGTTCTCTTTTTTAAAAATTTAAAATCTATTTGGCTATGTAAAGTATGAAGGCAGGAGCTTTGTAAAATTGAATAATGACATTGTATAGTTCATTATTGTCCATACGTGACAAAGTGTGTAAGCATTGGCAATTGGAAAAATGTAGGAGAAAATAATGAATTCTTGTTTTAAGAATTTTGTTTGTATCTCATAAAAGTATCAGATGCTATACCCATAATGTCTTACCACCATGATTATCAAACAAATGTTGATCAAAACCAACAACATTAAACATTTCAAGGTGGGTGTGGCAAAGGCCACAAGACCTCCATCCTGTGTGTGCGTGCGCACACACACACACACACACACACACACACACACACACACGGCAAAGAAGGAATGCTAAGTGAGAGAAAAGATCTTTCCTGTAAAAGAGCCATCAATTGGTAACCAACATGAAAGGTCAGCCCAGAAAAACATGCAAACAAGTAACTGTACGGACTGAACAGGTAGTATGTATGAGTGCATTGTATATATATATATATATATATATATATATATATATATATATATATAATACATATGTGTATATAAAAATAATTAATGAAAAAAGAGACAATGGAATCTAAAAGGAGTAAGGAGAGCTATAAGAAAGGTTTGGGAAAGATGAAATGGAAGGAAAAATAATGTAATTATATTGTAGTCAAAAAAATAAAATAAAAATAGAGAAGCAAGACACATTTTTAAACTCACATTTCCACTGTCCTATTATTAATACTTCTACCCAAACCATGCATGTTTTTATTTTACCTACCTCACTATTGCTTACCTGAAAATCATTGTTCCAACAGTTACTACCCATCCTTGTTGTGTTTTTGTCAACTTGGTAAAACTAAATTTCTCTATGATAAGGAACCTTACAGAAACCCTACAGGTTGAAGCTATGAGGCATTTTTCTGCTTAATGAAAATTATGGGATGGTCTGCTCACTGTGAACAATACCACCACTGGCCAGGTGATCCTCAGATGTATAAGTAAAGATACCCAAATTCTTGTGGAGAAATTTGATATGTAATGTTTTTCCCATAATTCCTACCTACCTGGAATTTCTGCACTGCTATCCTTTGAATGTGGAAGAAAGAAGATTGTTAATTTTTTTTTCAAATGGCTTTGGTCATGGTCTTTATCACAGCACAGAAACCTAAGTGTAGCACTAACTGTTAAGGAAGTTATAGGAAAAGCTAAAACCTTAGTCAAATTTCTAAACGGAAAAAGAAACTATAGTTTTAGTGACTTTTTAAAGATTTACATGCTATTTCCATTTTAGGTGTATACGTGTTTCATTGAATCTATGTCTTTGAAACCCATGGATACCTGGTACTGGAGCTGGTCAGAAAAATGCATTCGATACTTTAGGATGATTGTGAGCACTCAGAATCAAATCCACAAGAGAAATGGGTGCTTTAAATCATTGATATCGCTCTTCAACCCACAAATTTCAGTGACTTATAGATAAAAAGCATATTTTTCTGGAACACATTTTAATATTCAATAATACCGAAATAGGTAAGTACCTATTACTGCATCTGGCTAGAAGTAAAGAAATCATTTATACAAAGTTCAGTGAATGACATAGAAGTTAATGGATTTTGAAGTTTGGAGTTATTTCAAGTCGGAGATGTGAGTGAAGTATTATTCATCATATACATTCAACTCATACCACAGCCCAGACCATTAACTACAATGAACTATGTATCTTTGCGTTATTTTTTCTTTTCTTACAAAAATGTACAAAAATGATTTAAAGATCAACTTAAATACAAAGTAAAATTGAGATGTCTTAATTTTTCCAATTATTATTTGTATTTTTTTTTTTACCAAATTCAACATTTACTATTTTAGCAATGGTCATGTAAAAATAAATGAATGCACATAATGATTATTTCTGAATGGGAATTACAAAGCCGATAGCATAACTGATCCATGAGTCAGGAGAACACAACCAAGAGGAGAATGAAGGTTAGAGAGAGAAACTGGAAGAGACACTAAAACAGAAGCTTCAGAAGTTCCTAGATGAGACTGAGCAACAGAGAGATAAGTTTAAGACTTGGCAACATGGCCTAGAGGAAGCAGTAGAACTAAAAGTTCAGGATTTTATAGGTCAAAATAAGCAAAAGAGGAGAGAGAAGAAGAGACAAGAGAGAGATACAGGCTTTTGGATGGGGACAGCGGGAGGATAAGACATAGCTACTAGTGACCCCTGGTTTAGGTGGCGAATCCTCCAATATTCACCACCAGAAGATTTAGATTTAATAGGGCTTACAAGATTAACATTCTAGTTGTTGAGCCCAGCGACTGAGTTACCATTGATTCTAAACTCAGTTTCTGTAGTGTTTTCCTTCGCACAGTGGCTCAACTGGAATCCAGAGAGAAAGGTACTATGACAAAGCGTGGGTTTGTAAGAAGTACACCCCAAAAAAGCAGAGGGAATTTTAAAGCGTGGGGTTGTCATGGTAACGACCGGCCAGTGGGAATTAGAGAGCTGGGTAGAGAGTCAGATAGTCTCTACAAGATGAGAACAGGTTGGCCATGCTGGTGGCCAGCCAGCCCACGTGGGACTGTCAGCATAGCATAAATTATATTTTTTAAATATTTTCCCTCAATACACATCAGTTTTTCTGGACACGTCAGTGAGAGATGATGATAAAGTATGAGATCTGGAAGACAGGGGCTTCTTGCTGTTGGTCAGTGATCGTCAGAGCGTGAAATATATAAAACAATTAAGAATGGTGGTGAAGTACTGAGTAATTTCAACTTGTAACTTTTCTCGATTTGCCTTCAACAATGCCACGTCGCTGCTGTGTGCAGGCGAGGCCCGGGCTGGGTGCTCGGGCTGCCAACTGCATCCTCTGCCTTCAACAATGAACAGAATGACAAGAGTTAAACAGCTGCACATAGTGGAGTGTTTGAGGCTGACCCAAGGGAAAAGGCAGGAATGACACCACACATAGTGTAGGCAGCCTGAGGCAGAGACGGGTCTGTGTGTGGGGAAAGTTGCCTGTGAAGTAATAAGACTCTATGTGTGTGTGTGTGTGTGTGTGTGTGTGTGTGTGTGTGTGTCTGTGTGTGTGTCTGTGTGTGTGCTCATGCATGTGCATGTATATGTGTGGTATGTGTACGTATGAGTATATATGTGAGTGTCTGTGCATGTGTGTAGGTCTGTGTGTGCCTGTGATATATGGACATGTGTATATGTGTGTGTTTGCATAAGTGTGTGGGTATTGTGGTATGTATGTGTATGTATGCCTGTGTGTATGTGTGTGCATGAATGTGTCTTGTGTGTGTGTGTGTGTGTGTGTGTGTATGATGTGAGTGTGTACGCTTGTGTAGCTCCATGTGTGCTTGTAGTATGTGAGTGTGTTTGCATGTTTGTGTGTGTGTGTATGTGTGTTTCTTCTGTCACTCTGTTTCACTGTTACTCTGAGAGCAGTTTTTCTGATACCCCTGATATTCTCAGATATAACATGAGGTTCTTTTGTACTGGATCTCTATTAGTTACCTTATTGCATAAACATTTCATTTTCAATCTCCTTTGTCAGTATGCAAAAGTAAATCAAACCCTCAAAATCTATAAATTTTGAATTTATATGATTCTATATACTGTTATTGCCTAGCTAAGGAATTTGAATTTTAAAATAATTTACAATTCTTTTTTTTCTTCTGAAATTAAAAGTAATTACTTTTGTACTTATCATTTTAAAATATCAGTAAGATAGGTTGTTTTGTCCTATGTTACCTCACTGATTCTTGACACATTCA
The DNA here is from genome assembly GCA_030674055.1 of Rhabdomys pumilio. Lineage (NCBI taxonomy): Eukaryota > Metazoa > Chordata > Mammalia > Rodentia > Muridae > Rhabdomys > Rhabdomys pumilio. The sequence goes on from JANHMN010000002.1 coordinate 172,817,596, forward strand.
TCTAAATATAATTCTGAGGACTAGGCTTAAATGGTTTTGGAGTTGCTACTCTACAAATCTGTACTTCTTGTGTTCATTATTATTTGCCTATCTTTGCAATGCTTTTTGTGCATTTCTATACTCATGTGTAATATTCTCTCAGGTTTGTTACCTGATTTCTCTAATTTTTTAAAATAATTGGTCAGACATCACATTTTTAAATTCCAAAATATAGTATTCCTGAACATATATCTTTTGAAGCATTTTGATTTTTATGATTATAATAATGCATTCCATTTTATGAAATGTTTAACACTTGTCATGGTTTTTAAACAATTCTTCAGCCTGTATTTCTTTCCTTCCAATTTCTTTTTGTTTACATGTCTTTCTGTCTTTTCAAGATAGCTTTTATCAGTGCTTTAAGCAAACATTAGAAAACTATTTTGTTTTTACTTTATTTAGTTTGATTAGTCTTTTAAAGTTTCATGTATGTATCTTGGTCATATCCACCCCCAAACCCATGTCTAAATACCCTCGGTTCTTTCAATACATTTTCTCCCCAATTTCTTGCCCTTCTTTCTTTAAAAGACCCTATGAGTCCAATCAATGCTTCCCATAAGCATTAGGCCATGGGGTCATTCACTGGGGCATTGACACCTTACCAACACTGCCCACAAACTGTTGCAACTTTCTGTCCTTTAGCAATTAGAGTTTTCTGTGTTAGTGCTGTCTCCTCAGTTAGCAGTGAAGTAATGGGAACTGCTCCTGTATTCATGATGAAATTTTAAAATACTTTGATCTTGTGGAAGTTTTGCACTGATTACCATAGCTTTTATTATTTTATTTTTGTGTGTATAATGGTCATGTCATGTCCAGAGGCTAGCATTGTATCCTCTTCTGTGACTTGCGTCTTGGCAAAGATTTTCTCCCATTATGTTGGCTGCCTTCTCATTTGATTGACAGTTTTCTTGGCTAGAAGCTTTTTAGTTTTATGAGATCCTATCAGTTTTCCAGTCTTAAACTCCTGTGTTACACCAAGCTATACCCCAATGTTTTCTCTAGTAGTTTTAAAGTAACTGGTACTGCATTGAGAACTAAAAACATGCAAAGACTTTCACAATTCTTCAATAAAAATGATTTCTTTAATGTTTAAAAAACAGAAAACAAATGTCTCTCCATACATAGACAAATGATAATGTGTTCACGTAAGACTGATACTGCTCAGCAAACAAAAAGTCAACAATTCAAACAACACTCTTGAGTTTCTTTTGCTGAGTGAAATAAGCCAAATTGAAGATGCACCCACTTCAAATGTACAGAATGCTTGAAGATGCAAATGAATCTCTATTGATAGGAAGGAGATCTGTGGCTTTCTAGAAAGAAGGGGTTGAAAAATAACTACAAAGTAACAGGGAATACTTACAGATGATTGCTTTTATTATTGTGGTCTCTACACAGAACACACACATGTGGCAAACACATGTACAGATGTTCCATTTTTGTACAAAATATATATCTTCACAGAATTGTGGGTTTTTTATATGTGTTGATTTAACAACAACAACAAAATAACTGGGATACATAGTTTGAACTTCTACCTTTGAGACCATAACTCAATTCCCTGAGGAAATTTGCATATGGCTGTACCAATAATATAATATGGTAATTATTGTTACTTAAACTTTTAGTGTCTGCTAAGGACATTACCTTGAGGTAGTTTAAGTGTTCTGGTGGAAAGATAATAAATTAGATTTTCAAATTACATTTTTTATAAACAACAAAATTTCTGGAAAAGCGTGTACCAGCATATTCTTACCATGGTAATCTTTCATATACATAATGAGATATTTCAATTCTCCTCAGATCTTTCAGTGATGTATAATTTTATAATCATGTTTTCCATTGGTATCTCAATGAATTTTCTGCTATTGTGAAAATTTCTGTAACTATCCTCCTTTTTCTGTTTCCTTTTATGTCTAATTTTACTCAGCACACAGAACTGTGAGTTTTCCTATGTGACTTCCTTTGTGTATTGTTCTTATTTACCTACTCCCCTCTGTCCTTTCTCCTCTCTCTTCTTGCTCATCCCTCTCCAGTCCTCTCAAACAGCCATACTTCTGCTCTCTTGCCTGCAAATACAATTAGATACAACAGCAAACTATTGAGAAAAGTTCATACCTGGAAAGATTATTTAAGATAATTCAATCCAAATCCTTCTCTTGAGATTTTGTTCTGTTTTACTTCTTAGCAAAGGCTCCACAATGACAAACAGCTTTCAGTGTTTGTGTTTTGCAGGTGAATCATATCATAGAACAAAGTTCAATTTAATTCTTTTACTTAGGTCAGGAAGAATAGAGCACTATCTGTAGAAAGAATAGAGCACTAAATTGTTTATCTACTTGGTTGTTCATGTTTAAAACATCTAAATACAGTTTGAATACTAGATAATCAGAAGCCTACCAGTTGACACCAAGGGTTAGGATGACATCAAATTTACACTTGGGTTTTCCCACCAACTGCAAACAAGGGATGGAAGACTATTTTAGAGAATAAGTAAAAGGTTAAAATAAAACAAATGAGAAAAGTGTTCCATAAATCAGAAGAGAGAGAGAAAGAGAGAGAGAGAGAGAGAGAGAGAGAGAGAGAGAGAGAGCACTGTTAATAGCCATGGACTAGAGTTTTCAGTAGTCTTGGTCTGATGAAGGTATAGTTTGTCTCTTAGAGAGTAAAGTAATAGAGGCTCACCGAGTCAAATTAGTTGTAAATCCGTGGACACCAATAGGGTTTATTTGCTTAGGAAAAGACAGTTAAAAGAAATCATGATTCTTATAGAAGTATTGCTTATACTTAAATAAACACATAGACAATGATAAAAGTTTCAAAGACACATAATCAGGAGAGATTAAGCTACTCTACATTTACTGACTGCTTCTATGATAGGTCCATAGTCAGTAGAAAACATACATCTTGAGTCATTATAAAAAGTGATTACAGGATGCTGATGATCTAATAAGGAGACTGTGTCTCAGAGGAGATGTAGGGTTTCTGTATCAACTAAGTGATTATTCTGTACAAGGAAGAAAAAATGGTCTAGTCTTACAAAGAAAGTGAGTCTTTGTCCTCGCTTCAGGCAGAGACCCTACCTGTCTAATGCCCCTTCAGTGATAGCAATACCAGAAATGTTAATGTCTTTCTTGTGAAATCCCCTGTGTTATCCTGATGAATCATCTTATCCGTATTTGTTTACAATGAAAGCATGTAAGACTTTACACTAGTCCTCTTCCTCAGCATCATTTCTGATATAAAAAAGCATAGACTATTTATATTTTTATATATAAATATATATATATATATATATATATATATATATATATATATATAATGTTATTATATGTTATTGTGGATATGTCTCAGGATAATAATGGTTTGTCCCTAAATGTCTATTAATAAGAAAAAAATTAACACCTTGCTCTTCAAGATTCTTCAAGACTCTTCAAGTCTCATCCATTATAAAGAATGCCCAGTATAAAATACCAGAGCCCTAATATTTCAGTTCAGACAAGGGACCATCATAATGCTTGAAAGAGACTACAATCTTAGCCTGAATTCACAACTTTTTATATTGTTGATGCCCAAATTTGTTCAGAAAAGAGAGCTAGACCCTGATAACCTTTGGAGAACTTTTGATATTTCTTTGACAAATACAATTTAATAAACGAAACAATAAAATCAGATAAGCACTTAAAAATTAAAAGCAGCTGAAAAAAAAAACCTGTAAGTTTTTTTAACAAAATGACTCACCTCAACTTCATGTTTCCATTTTTATAAAATTGTGCTCAGATAATTAGAAGCAGATTGTTAAAAGATGTCAGAAGCTGATATTCTAAGATAGAAATCACCTGTGCTTCTTTTTTTTGTGATTTTATGCTTCTATGAAAAAATAAATTTTCATTTTAAAGTTGCATATTTTAGAAAAATTGCATATTTTATCTATAGGTAAAGCTCAAGCAGGCATGGGTATATGGGAGAGAGAATCAAGTTCAGTTGACAGACAAGGTGAGGATAACACTTGATACTTGAAGCTGATGACTATATCAATATTCCTTGCTTCCTAATATTCTCAGGTAGGCACCAAGGTTTTATGTGTTTGAGTTCACACATATCTCAGCATCTCAGTAGCAAAAATCACTTTGTGGAGACTACATCTTCATCTGTAAACAATGCCTGTAAAGCCAACACCTGGGGCAATCCTGGAAAAAAATATTTCCTAATAATGGCTTCTAGGGTTTATATCTCAACAAGCAACACAGAGTGAAACAGATGAGTTTATATTTAGATTAGACAAGAAACAAGATAGAACATATACACATTCATATCTGAGACAAGCAGTACACAGGAATAGGTATACAGTTATGATTAGCAACAAATTGTAGTTTAAAAAAACAATCTGTATTTTATAGCTGTATATTTGATAGTTATGACTCATTTCTCAAATCTAAGATCCTTGGCCAAATCAAAATTTTCTTTAAATTTAATATTTTATCTATAGCTTAACCTCTTTTGTAAGATTTACAATTTTACTTAGATTTTTGCAGACAGTAAGAGACTCTTTTAAAAATCTTTCATCAAATCTTTGAAGTTTTCAAATAATAAATCACTAAGGGTAGTAGTATGTTCAAAGTACTTTCCATTCTGAAATCTCTAAATTTTGAGTGGTTTAGATATGAATTATGTTATAGTCAAGATATGCCCCCTGAAATTTTATGGTAGAGTTTTATCATTAACTTGATAAAGTAAAGAGATGAATAATCGGCACATGTTAGACTTCTTGATGATGAGGTCTCATGAATGGGATAAGTGTCTTTGTAATGGGAGAGTGAAGGGGATTTTGCCACTTGTGCTACATAAAAGTGCAGTGCAGGGTGCCAACACTGAAAGGCAGCATAAGGCTTCCCTAACACAGATTCTTCATTCATTTGAATTTTTGACTTCACAGATTATCAGTAATAACCCATACATTTATGCTATATATAAATCACTCAGAGTAAAACTAGTCTGGCAGAGATGAAATAAAATAAGGATCATAAAAACTATTAAAGTTCTAGAAGGAAAAGTTTCATGTCATCAGCCTTTGTCATAATTCTTTGAATAATGAAACAAAAACACGGGCAAATTACAAATAGGTAAATGTGACTGTTTTAATAAAAAAGGTTTTTGCCAGGCAATGGAAGTGGGTGATTAAAATGAAAATACATAGAATGAAAAAAAGTATTCTCAAGTGCATATATGATAATAGTTCATAATAAAAGAACTCATAATTTAATATCATAACAATTAGGATGGACAAAGTGCAAAGAAAATAGAAATTTTTTAAAAATGAAGAACTGATACTCAGCAGTCATATCAAAGTATCTGTAGCATCAGCAAACTTTTCATGGAAATGAAAATCAAATTTACAATGAGTTATCATCTAGTACCTATCAGTAACCAAGTGAAAGATTGTAAATGTTGACACACTTGTGGAAAGTTAGAACTCTTTTATACTGTTGATGAAAAGGAAAAGTTTTGCCAAAGCCTTTTCCATTCAATATTTCTAACAGTATAGAGCTCATTGAAAATTAAAAATCATCTATTTCTTAAAATGACCAGGCTATAAGTCATCAGCTGATGCACTCTGATATATATCCAACCCAATTCAGCCTTTAAACAGGAAGAAAATCTAGTTACATGAAACAACATGTAGAAACCTTGAGGATATTATACTAAGGGAAATAAATCTGTCACAGAAAAACAAATGCTATGTACTTTGGCCTAAGTTCAAATGATAAAACCCAATGATGCATAGAGTACAACGATAAATGGCAGTGGCCAGGTAAAGGGCTGAAAGAGTGAATGGCATTAAACCAGTACAAAGTTTAAATGTTGCAACATGATTAATTCCTTGGAAATCTCTTTTATTTCATATGTTTATGTCCATCATACATGAAACAAAATTTGCTGAAGGAAATTTCATATCCAGAGGCTGAAAGGAAGTAGAAACAGATGAGATATGAATATCAAGGAACCTGGGCTAGCTAACTACCCTGGCATTGGTAGTTAAGCTTCTGTATAAACTACGTGGAATATGTCTATCAACAAAGTTCTTTTCTCTTCCATACGGGAGCTTTTCTGAGCATGAGCCCCATCCTCAACCCTTACAGGTCTGATCATTAGTTGCAAAGGAACTTTCAATGGTTTCAGTGGTCTGGCTTTTTTTCCAAACATAACACTAAAATGCTTTGTGAGCTAAGAAAAACAAAATTCCTACTTTTCTCCTTCTCCTTAAGCCACATATAATGTTGCAGTATTTTATCTCTGAATACTTTTATTAAAATTTTATTCTAGTTTTAATAACATCCAAGCACAATCTTTAATGTAAACTTTATTCAGGTCATTCATACAAAATTAATTTCTTGAAGTTGATTATACACTTTCAAAAGTTTTAAGTTAATTTTGTTTTATTTAAAACACATGTTAGGTTTTCTATAGAAAGGACTATACGAAATGATTTGTTGCATGAAAATTTATTATACAATTAAGTATACAATTTATATCGAGCAGTTAGCTCCAACATAATGTATGATGTCAGATGTTGTGTTTCATAAAAATCTTCGGCTTTTTGTCAGATATATTTAATAGCAGTAACAATTTCTTAAGCATTTGGGGGAATTAAAGCATGTGTACTTGGTATTTTTGTGTAAACAGTTTTACTTATAGCTTTTTAATGGTTTAATTTTTTTCATTTTTCCTTGATGCAATTTTTATAAAAGTTTATAATGGAAATTTAACCATTTTTCTAAGCTTTTCATGTTTTTACATAGAACTCTCCACATCTAGGGGAATGTATTCTCAATTTTCTTATGAATTGATGAATCTGTGAATGATTGCTTAGCAGTCTCACACAAGTGCTGTCTGCACACATCAGCATACACTCCAACCTGATGATTAAAACAGTAATATTAGGAAGCACTGATTCAAAGTAAGATCTCACTGAAGACACAAAGCATAGCTAACCCAGTTGTAAAATGCTGAAAAAGGAAAGTAGACATATATTTGTTGACTACCAGAAATATAACAATGATAAATTAAGAAAAGTATTTTCAACCAAAAGTTATCAAAAGAGACAGGAACAAACACTTCACACACATCAAAGAAAAAATCCATCAAGATGATGTCTCAATTCTGAACATTTATGCCCCAAATGCAAGGGTGCCCATATTCATTAAAGAAACTTTACTAACTCACAAAACACACATTGAAGCTCAAACAATAATAGTGGGAGACTACAAATCCCCACTCTCACCAGTGGACAGGTAATTGAGACAGAAACTAAACAGAGACATAGTGAAACTAACAAAAGTTATGAACAAAATAGATTTAACAGACATATGCAGAACATTTCATCCTAAAACAAGTGAATATACCTTCTTCTCAGACTCTCATAGTATATTCTCAAAATTGATCATATACTTGGTCACAAAACAAGCCTCAGCAGATACAAGAAAATTGAAATAATTCCCTGCATCCTATCAGATAACAGACTAAGGCTAGATTTCAATTACAAGAGAAACAATAGAAAGTCCACATATTCATGGAAACGTTACAGCTCTCTACTCAATGATAACCTAGTCAGGAAAAAAAGAAAGAAATAAATTAATGACTTTCTATAATTAAATGAAAATGGAGATACAGGATACCCAAGCATTTGTGACACAATAAAAGCAGTGCTAAGAGGAATATTCATAGCATTAAGTGCCCTTGTAAAGAAATTGGAGAGATTCTACACTACCAACTTAACAGCAAACTTGGAGGCTCTAGAATGAAAGGAAGCAAACACACCCAAGGTGAGTAGACAGCAGGCAATAATAAAACTCAGGGTGGAAATAAACCAATTAGAAACAAAGAGAATAATATAAACAATCAACAAAAGCAAAAGCTGCTTCTTGGAGAAAATCAACAAGGGCACAGAGACAGTTTCCAAATTAACAAAATCAGAAATGAAACGAGAGACATAACAAGAGAAACTGAGGAAATTCAAAGAATCATCAGATCCTACTACAACATCAAAACTGGGAAATCTAGATGAAAGAGATGATTTTCTAGACAGATATCAGATACCAAATTAAGTCAAGAGCAAGTAAACCATCTACACAGTCCCATAACCCCTAAAGAAATAGAAGCAGTAGAAGCAGCCATTCAGAACCTCCTAACCAAAAAAAAAAAAAAAAAAAAAAAAAAAAAAAAAAAAAAAAAAAAAAAACAAAAAAAAAAAAAAAAAAAAAAAAAAAAAAAAAAAAAAAAAAAAAAAAGCCCAGGACCAGATGGATTTAGTGGAGAATTCTATTAGACCTTAAAAGAATAGCTAAGTCTAACATTCCTCAAACTAATAATTCCACAAAATAGAAACAGAAACAACTCTACCTAATTCATTCTGTGAAGCCACTGATACTTAACCTCACAAAGACCCAACAAAGAAAGAGAACCTCAGACCAACTTTATGAATATTGCTGAAAAAAATACAAAATAAAATTCTCACCAACTGAATCCAAGAACACATCAAAACCATAGTTCACCACAATCAGTCTTCATCTCAGGGATGCAGGGATGGTTCAATGTAAGAATATCTATTAACATAATTCATTATATAAACAAAATCAAAGAGAAAAAATCACATGATCATCTCACTAGATGCTGAAAAATCATTTGACAAAATACACCTCTTCATGTTAAATGAACTGGAGAGATTAGGAATTTAAGGCCCATACCTAAGTATAATAAAAGCAATATACAGCAAACCAACAGCCAATATTAAATTAAATGGAGAGATATTTGAAGCAATTCCATTAAAATCAGGGACAAGACAGGCTGCCCACTCTTTCCTTATCTATTCAATACAGTACTTGAAGTTCTAGCAAGACCAATAAGCCAACAAACAGAGATCAAGGGTCTGAAACTGGAAAGAAGTCAAGGTATCACTAATTGTGGATAACAATAGTATACATAAACAACGCTAAAAATTCTACCGGAGAACTTATCCAGCTGATAAACAACTTCAGAAAAGTGGCTGAATAAAAACTTAACTTACAAATTAATAGCCTCCCTTTATACAAATGTTAAGCAGGCTAAGAAAGAAAATGGGGAAACAACACTCTTCATAATAGTTACAAGTAATATAAAATATCTTGGGGGTAACTGCAACCAAACAAGTGAAAGATTTGTATGATAAGAATTTCAGGTTTTTTGCAGAAAGAAATCAAAGAAGACCTCAGAAGATGGAAAGATCTCCCATGCTCATGGGTTGACATAGTAAAAATGGCCATCTTACCAGAAGCAATCTACAGATTTAGCACACTCCCCATCAAAATTCCAACACAATTCTTCATGGACATAAAAAGAGAAATTCTCAATTTCATATGGAAAAACAAAAATCCCAGGATAGCCAAAACAATTCTCAACAATAAAAGAATTTCTTAAGGAATCACCATCCCTGACTTCAATCTATACTTCAGAGCAATAGTGATAAAAACCACATGGTATTGGCGCAGAGACAGACAGGTCAATCAATGGAATAGAATTGAAGACACAGAAATAAACCCACATAGTTACTGGAGCCTGATCTGATCTTTGACAAAGAAGCCACAAACATATACTGGATTAAAGAAAGCATCTTCAATAAATGGGGCTGGTCTAAGTGGCAGTCTGTATGTTGAAAAATGAAAATAGATACATATTTATCATCTTGCACAAAGCTCATGTCCGAGTGGGTCAAGGACCTCAACATAAAACCAGATACAATGAAAAGAATACAAGAGAAAGTAGAAAGGAGCCTCCAGATCATCGGCAACAGGGAACATTTCCTGAACAGAACCTCAATGGCTCATGCTCTAAGATCAACAATTGATAAATAGTACCTCTTGAAACTGAAAAGCTTCTGGAACACAGAAGACACTGTCAATAGGACAAATCAGCAACCTACAGATTGGAAGAATAATCTTCACTAACCTCCCAAGCGATAGAGATAAAGAACTCAAGAAATTTTCCTCCCAAAATAATAAATAAATAAATAAATAAATAAATAAATAAATAAATAAATAACCCAATTCAAAATTGTGGTACAGAGTGAAGCAAAACATTCACAACAGAAGAATGTTGAATAGTCAAGAAGCACTTAAAGAAATGTTCAAAGTCCTTAGTGATCAGGGAAATGCAAATCAAAATGACCCTGAGATTTCACCTTACACCAACCTGAACGGATAAGACCAAAACCTCAAGTGACAGCACATGTTTGGTGAGGATGTGGAGAAAGAAGAACACTCCACTGCTGGTGGAATTGCAAACTAGTCCAACCACTCTGGAAATCAATTTGGTTGTTCCGCAGAAAATTGAAAATAGATTTACCTAAAGACTCAGCTGTACTACTCTTGGGCATATATCCAAAAGATGCCCCACCATACCATAAGTACAAATGTTTCATTATGTTCATAGCAGCCTTATTTGCAATTGCCAGAGGTTGGAAACAATCTAGATGCCCCCCCCCAACTGAAGAAAGGATACAAAAAATGTGGTTCATTTACACCATGGAATATAATTCTGCTATTAAGAATGAGGACATCATGAATTTTGCAGGCAAATAGATGGAACTAGAAAATATAATCTTAAGTGAGGTAACCCAGACCCAAAAGGAGATGCATGGTATTTACTCACTAATAAGTGGATACTAGCCAAAGAGTACAGTATATCTAGAGTATAGCCCACAGACTGCAAGAAGTTTCACAAGCAGACAGTCCCAAGTGAAGATGCTTCAATCACAGGTAGAAGAGGGGGGGAAGAAAATAGTCACAGTCACAGGGGGTTGGGGCCAGAGGGAGAGAGGGAGCTAGGTGCAGGATCAGATGGAGAGGGGAAGTGGGGGAGGGGATCAGGTATAAGGTGAGGGACAGGAGAAAAGCCGGGAGGGGCAGCAGAATGAATGGAAACATGCAGCCTCAGGGGAAGGAAGTAGGGGACCTTCTAGAAAATGCCAGAGACCTGGGAAGTGAGAGACTCTCAAGACTCAGTGAGGGTGACCTTAGCCTAAATGCCAATAGTGGCTAGAGGGAATTCGAAGAGACCACCTCTAGTTGATAGACAGGGCCTCAAGTGGAGCGAAAAGATTACTAACCCACAGTCAAAATTTCTGACCCAGAACTGTTTCTGTCTAAAACAACTGCAGTGACAAAAATGAAGAAGAGACTGAAGGAAAGGAAGCCCAGTGACTGGCCCAACTTGGGATCCATCTAATGGGGAGAGCATATCGGCCTGACAGTATTACTGATGCTATGAAGTGCTTACAGACATGAGCTGTCCTCTGAGAGGCCCAAACAGCTGCTGACTAAGAGGCTTTTGCTACTGGATTACCTCCCTTTGCTACTGTTTTGTGCACTGTGTTTGAGCTTCTGCACTGGTCTTGTGCACTGTGTCATGGCAGCTATGACTTCATATGTGCACCAGGCTTGCTACATCCAAACATTCAGTCTCCCTATAGTCATCCACTGCCTTTTACTGTTTCTATTCGCATTTTGGAATGAAGCTTGAGTGTTAGGAGGAAAGGATATAACATCGTTCTCCCACTTAGAGCTGAGCATTCCACAGGCTACTGTTCTCTGCCTTTGGAAAAGTTGTGACTCTGTGAATCAATCATAAACTGTCGAAAACAAACTTTTCCGATGATAGTTGGAGATGTACTAATCTACTGTTCTGACAATAAGTCATTGAGAGTTAGTTCATTTACTACGAACAATACTATGTTCATTTAGTCTAATCAAAATACTGATTTCTCCCCTAGAGCTTGTCTAGACATAAGTTATTAATTTTTTTGTTGGGTTCTAGTGAGATATGTTTATTTTATAATGTTCATTTGACTAGTCAGTTACAGAGAAGTCAAATTTGTCTCTCCATCACCAAGTATTCCTGTAGTACATGCAGCTGTATTTATTCAGTCTCATACTCTTCCTCAGGTTCCTCGGTATTATTTTCATTCCTTTCCTCCTATGCTCTGTGCTGGACTGAAGATACCATCTTCAGATTTGTTTTACAGAAAACATTTTCTTTATCCACTTACTTTGGACCATGGTATAATTTGATTTGGTCGCAGTTGAAAATAATAATCTCTCTCTCTCTCTTTTTTTCTTCATTTAATTTGAAACCCCACCTTCTTCTTTGGCATATGTCCTGTGCACTCCTTTATGTTAGTGTCCTGACCTGATCTGGTCTATGCTGAATTATTTCTTTCTGAATTTCTTATTGTCATTTTAATAGCAATTTTAGGAGGATATTTGATGATTATGAATTATTAGGAGAAATTTTCCACATAGGCCTTTAAAAATATAATATCTGACATAAACTTAATTGTAAAATTATTTCCTTTTAATTTTATGATGTTCCAATTCATACAGTAACAGTATTTTCAAAGCCCTCTCCTGGTGATTAGGGTCTAGGTGGTCTAGGTGTACTGAGAGAACCCATGAGTTTTGTGTATAAGTATTATAGAGCGTTCCTTTCTTACGTACAAGGCTTTTGATGGTTTGACCATATATATATACATATATATATATATATGTATATATATATATATATATATATATATATATTCACTTTTTAATTCTGTTTATAATTTCTACATTTTGGGGATATAACTATCAGACCATGCATGAACCATTATCACAAGTTTAAATTTAAATACACCATTATTTCTTTATTACCAAAAGGTATGCCTATCTTTAATATTCTTTTTGTTTTTATACTGTTTTTGAATCTAAGGCTCTTTACTTTTCTATATAAACTGTAATTTAATTTAGCCTCATTTGAAGAAATGGAATTAGATGCAGAAGTGTACTTATTTTTATTTAGATACTATGTATGGAGAACAACAAGTTTTTAGCAGACCTTGTAAGTGCCACAGGACATTGACACTATTTTTCTTGAGATGCATGACTCTTAGTGAATTTTTCTAAAGTGAAACATGCATTAAGAATCAGAGAAATCAAGCATGCAAGATATTAGTTTTGTTTCAAGGTGAAGTGTGATTGCAACAGCGGGGACTAGGGCTGCTGTTGAAAGCTCATATAGCTCATATGGCAGCTATTGCTTCCTGAGAATGAATATGATGGAGATAAATGCGATTTCTGTGAGGAACATGGAAGCAGAGACTAAGGAGAAACACTAACTGAGACTAAGACTCAGTTTGAAGCAAGCAATGAGGTACTAAAAATTTTAAATTTTATAACTTGTTTACCAAATCTTCTGACTGATGTGTAAAGTCATATTCATTTTATAATATGCAGCATAGAACAAAGAAATTTTAATATGTTAAGCAATAATGACAAAATATTAAAAATAAAAAGCAGTATAAGTATTAAATAAAATAAGTATTTAAGTATATACAAATGTAAAATAGAAAACAAGTATAACAAACCCTGATATTTTGTTTTTTTAAAAAAAGCAAACACAATTGTCATCACACTTGTTTTTTTCAAACCTTCTTTATAAATAGACTGCTAGCATGTTCTTTTTATTTATTTTCTTATGAGTTATGAAAATTATTGCTTATAGAGATAAATCACTTGCTCACTTGCTGAAAGCCATTTATTTGCTAGCAAATAACAGAACAAGAACTAATGTGCAGGCTAACATATTGAATAGTTTTCTTGAATTTTTCTTTATTTCTGTGAGTGTTTTTCTCTTACATCCTTCACGGTAAGCTAAATATATTCATCACTAGTAGCTGTCAATTCATAAATAATATTTTTCCTGCTTCAGTAAGAACAAAAGAATTGTATAAAGATAGAAAAATATTCAAAACCAGCAAGACATTATTTTCAAGGTCATGTAATTTCAAGGACCCATAAGTAATATTAACAAAAGCAACTGATAGTCGCTGACTGCTCAAGAAAACTTCCATTGCTAAGTTAAATACTGTGAGAAAGTTTTTTTCCACCTTCTAATAACATCTTCAGATGAAGGACATGTTCACTTTAAAATCAGAATACCAAGGAAATATTTATACTCCATGTGCAATGAGGCAGTGCTTACAGCCGCCACATATGGAAGCAATAAGTGACCATCTATTCCTCAGAGGATTAAAAACTGTGTTTCACAAACATAGCAAAGTGCTATTGAGTTGTATGTTCAGTATTGTACTGAATTGTGAAATCCTGTCCTTTGCAGCACCGTGGTTGGCAATCATGGTCCTCACCAACTGAATAAGTCAAAAGCAGAAATAAAAGTATCACAAGATTTTGTTCATATGTTGAATAGGAAAACTATTTCAGGTCTGAGCCAAGAGAGCTCATGGTAGAACAGTTATTTGGTAAGTATAAAGACCTGAGACTTATCCATGAATCTACAAAAAGAAATTTAACCAGCTAGTAACAAGAAAATAAATATGAAACACCCAAAATTAACAAAATGATCTTGTATGATTGAGGGTAGAATGGTAGTTAATTAGAACTGATTGAAGAGTAAAAAGTTGTCTTTTGAATGCAAAGTAACAGGCAGTTAGCAGCAGACTGAGTATAGATCACAACACTACTGGTGTACACTTCTTTAAAACTAGAAGAATGTTGAAAGATTTAATGTTAAAAAAAAGTGATAGTTTGGGGCCACCCACTCATCTACATATTTTTAACCCAGAATAGCTCCTGTTTGAATCAAATACAGGGACAAATGTAGAGTGGAGACTGAAGGAAAGGCCATCCAGATGCTGCCTCACCTGGGGATCCATTCCATATATAGACACCAAACCAAGACACTACTGAGATGCCAAGAAGTGCTTGCTGACAGGAACCTGTTATAATTGTCTTCTGAGAGCATGACAAATACAGATGAGGATGCTGGCAGCCGAACAGTGAACTGAGCATGGGGACCTCAATGGAGGAGTTAGGGAAAGGACTGAAGGAGTTGAACAGGTTTGTATGGCTCCAGCTACATATGTAGCAGAGAATAGCCTTATCTGGCAACAATGGGAGGAGAGGCCCTTGATCCTGGGAAGGCTCAATGTCCCAGTGTAGAGGAATGCCAGGGCAGTGAATGGGAGTAGAAGCATGGGAGGAGGCATGGGAGAGGGATTTGCAGAGGGGAAACTGGAAAAGGAGGTAACATGTGAAATGTAAATAAATAAAATATCCAATAAGTAAAAGTAAAATGAAAGAATCTGGATTTGAAAATTTAGCTAAAAGTAAAACAACAAGAAATGATAGTCTGAAAAGACTGACAGTTTATCCCGATTCATAATTATAAACTATAGGCATTCAGCATTCAAAAGATATATTGTACCTTTGAATGTGCATAGCTTTAATGTTTTATTATACCAGTCAAATTAAATTAAATTAACAATTTTTTCGTATAACTATTCATTTTCTGGTTGAATTTGAGGTCTTCTCAATAAGAGGATCAATAGCTCATGGCTAAGGACATCATAGTCACTAAGGTAAAACCTACAATTGTTAATTTGCTAAATGTCTATGATGTCAAATTTCTTTCTGCATACTTATATTTATATCCATATTTTTGCTACTTGTAACCCCTTCTGAAAATCCCCTTTTGCAGCAAGCAATAGTTAATGGGGAGAAACTCAACTTCCCAGTGTGCTGAGAATAAAAGACTGAGTGCTCAGCCCTAAAATGGACTTCAGCATTAAACCCTCCACGACCAAGGCTAAGGGAACTTCACAGAAGAGGAAGAAGAAAGTGTAAAACCTGAAAGATGGATAAGAGTGATACTAAATGCTGTCTTCGGCACATAAGATAATCATCATTCTCAAAACATCACGGTAGTGTGGTTACTTGCACAAGGCTTGCACAAACCAATTCAGCCAAAATTCCATCATCGATGAGGAAGATGATCTTCATATCTTATACCTTACAGAGAGCTCTTGGCAGCAAATAGTTGGTAGGAGACAGAAGGAACATATGGACATCAGTAACTAGACTTAATAAGTAAGATAAAAGAACATGAAACTGAGAGGGGAAATCCTGCTGGGAGGATATTAAAAAGTTGTATGGGGACAACTTGGGGGTAGAATATAATATTTCATTATATATAATATTTGATATAATACAATTAATAATATTTCATTATATAAATATATAATATATATTTATATGAAATTGTCAAGTATAGAAAATGTAATAGGTAATGCACATTTTGTCACTAATTTTGTGTGTATGCTCTGTGATGCATGTGTGTATTTGTGTTCACATATGTATGTACATATTAATGCTAACGTGTGCATTGCATGTACTTGTGGAGGTCATATATTGACATCAGTTTCCACTTTATTTACTGAAGCAGGAGCTCACTGAGACCAGGCCACTCATATTTAATTATTCCATTTATCCAGCTTGTGAACTTGCAAGGAGTGTATGGTGGTGAGTGCCTCCTTCTCCTTATTTGTGTCCCCTGTTTTTACTTCATGAGCTAAAATTACAGCTAGAATGCCTTCACTGTAGGCCACAAACCTCAATATTAACATTACTCTTTTGTTTGGGCTTATTTGAGTTTTATGAAAGTCTTACAATTTGAGAGATCACTCTTTCATGAACAATTTCAATGCAATTTACAACTCATTTCTACAGAAATTATTTCAGGATAGATGAGCATCCAAAGTCCATTTGAATTTCATATTTATTAACCTCGTTCTCTGCTTTCAGTAAACATGATGGAAATTAATTTTCAGGCAACTGAGCTATTTAAGGAAACAAACTAGTTAAATATAGCAAGTAGAATGATATTAGGACTGAGATTGAGAATCCTCCTTTGCACATTTACATGAAACAGGACCTTCCAGTCAGCCTTCCAATTAGACCACACTGAAAGGCAATGCTTTGTTGAGGGCTGTCAGCACAATTAGCATTTATATTTGCAAAGCAGTCCGGGCCCCATGAACAGTGCCAGCATCTTTTAAGATAAACCTGGTAGTCAGTTTGAGCTAAAAATAGTTAACTAAAGAAGAGCAATTTCTCTTTCTGACATGCAGTGAAGTACCTTCTAATACAAGGTGATGGGTTTTGGGAAAGTGAGAATGTTTGAGAAAAAAAAGTGCTCTGTAGTGAGAATCTATTTTATTCAGGGTCAGCAAGTGGGAGAAAATAAAAGAGGTTATTATGAAACAGAGGGAGTGAAGCATTCTGGAAGAATTTGACTCTACCAAACAACCTCATATTTTAGTTCCAGCTCTGTCAATTACTAGGTAAATAAGCACATTAAAACATATATATCAATTCCCCATTGCCAAATGAGGCACAAAAGCCTATCTTGTTATGTTACTATAAAGAAATATCAAAGTAGTACCTATACAATGCATTAGTAATCATTGGTTTCTGTATTGTCTTCATTCTTCTATTCCTCCACAATCTCCCCACTCTTCCTCTTTGTCTCCCACTTCGCTGTCTCTACCTATAACTCCTTTTCCCTCTCCCACTATCTCTCTCTCTTTTCCTCTCCCTATGTTTGTCTTTTTTATTTAACTGTATCTGAATTTTTAAAAAAGTCATTTCAATAGCATCAAGGCAACCTTTGTCTTCCCCTTTAGACTGGCTTTTAAGTTTCACATATACTGTACAAGCTCAAACCTTTCATCATTTACTACGATTGGTCTTTGCTAAAATCTCCTCTCATGATTATATACCTTTATTTCATATGTTTCAGTGAAACATTTTCTTTTCAGATGGGTTAATTTGTAACCAAACATTTTTGGAGAGCAGATTCGTTTATGATCTCTATGTAGTAGATAATTCACATTTTGATTACCATAATGCCTTAACTCAAAGACTCCAGAAATCACCCCTCATCTGCTTTAAATTCTAAAACTTGGAGGGTTTTAAAACTGAGGTAACTTGCTTATCAGTTTTCTATCTGGGTTTCCAAACAGATAAATGTTTAGACAAGAAAGTTAGTGTATTTCATGGCTTGTGAACTTTGAGGAATAAAATGTGGATTAAGAAAAGATGGAGGATAACTTTTGATTTATAGTAATCAGGTCTTACTCTGACCATATCTCACTGTGTGACTTCTACATGGCTTTTGCATTGACAGATTGTAAGAATTTGTAAATACAAACTCTGGACTTGGGGTGGACATAAGTGATAAAGTTGTCTGTCAAGGCCCCAGGTTTAAAGAACTACAAAGAAATAAGTCGAATGAGCGTGTCTATTTTTCATAGCAGGATCATGAAATCGGCATTTAGATATTGTCATATTTTGAATAAACAACTAATGTCTAGAGAAGTATGACCATTATTTAAATATAACCTATTGTCATTATCCATATGCCTTGAACCAAGAAACATTGTTAATCAGTTCTTTACACTATCTTCTTTACAAGTTCAGGGAACCACCCCAAACCTAGGCAATCAGCACCTCTGAAAGTAAGGTCTATGTTCCTCAGCTATTACTGCTCATCCAATGAGCTTTATTCTCCACTGAAACGTGAATAAAAGTGAAATAATTAAAAGTAATCAGCCACTGACAATGAATGGCTGCTTGGAGAGTGAGTGTCAGTCTTCTTCAAGAATGCATCTCCTGAGAGGTTACCCAGCAGATGACCCTGCAGATTTGCACATGTAAAGATAAAACAAATTTGATCACACACACACACTCACACACACACACACACACACACACACACAAAGAGAGAGAGAGAGAGAGAGAGAGAGAGAGAGAGAGAGAGAGAGAGAGAGAGAAATTTTGAAGTTGCTATGGAGAAGTGTTAGGGTATCTAGGAAAAGAATTTGAGGGAAGGAAATGAGGGGTTCAATTTATTTAAATATATTATATGCATGTATAAAATTCTCCATAATAATTTGTATAAGTTTCTTATGGATGATATATTGTACACCATATGTCTTTATGATCATTAACATACCTAAACATTTTACAATAGTCCTTCAGCAAGAATTAAGGAAAAGTTTCATATTCTGTTTTTCCAAAAGCACTTGTAGTCAAAATAAGATCTTTTCTGAAGTTTTCTCATAAAAACCATGAAATTTTAAAAAAAAATGTAAAGTAAATGAAACAAATGATTATTAATGATCAGTGTTCAAAGGTTAATTTGTAGGATAACCACTAAATAGTTTTATATTATAGAGCATAATTATTGTAGGAAATAAAGCTCATTCCAGGAGACGTTACTTTTTTATAGAATATATGTGACTCTTTTACAGAAACTCTTTTTTGTGTGTTTCTTCTCCACTCCCACCCCTTAATATTTTGTATAAAGCAACCTTGCTGCTTGCCTTTCTTGGTTTGGAAGAACACTGTTCAATATGAGAAGATATTTTTATTGCCCTATCATAGGAACGTGGTGATTGCCTATTCATAATTTATTTTTTACTCTTAACTTTAACCTCCTTTACATAAATCAATAGTGTTCTCTAGATCTGTTCCTCAAAATATTCTGCTCTTCTCCATCATACATGATGTTCTGGAAGATGAAGAATGATATTCAATAATGACCTTTGCCAAATCCTTTTACTTGAAGACGCCCAGTGTTTTCCCTGTTTCATGGTTTTGAAATTGAGACTAATGATCTCAAAGTTACTCTGAGAATTAAAATGATCAGATGTAAATTGCTCCATATTTATTCAAAACATGAGTCAATGTTTCAGTACTATTAATTCCTCTCTATTTTTTTGTTTTTAAGGATTGATTGAGATTTATACATATTTTCTACAAAACTTGAATCCCATTGATTTATACAGATTATGGATTTGAAACCTAGATGAGTACATTTATTGAAATTTTTTGTTACCAAGTCAAGTTAAAGTTTTATCTGTCACCAACTGTACATTTTACATTCCTATACCCTGAAGAGAATAACAGCCCTGTGAATTCACAACGTAGATACCTAACCTGAAGGAGCTAAGAATACTGTTGAAGTACAGTCCTACTTTTTTCCATCTACGTCATCTCCTTATAGTAAGTAAAGTGGTATCAAATAGGAATAGAAGATGGCTAAAAATAAGAGCTGCAAAATCAGAATATGTCAAAGGCTTGGTACCGATTACAATAGTTAGAAGGGTTTGCATGAAGAGCAGAATTGATGTTGTGGCACTGAAGGCCGTATTTAGGTACAAAGGACTGGGAGATTTTCAGAATGAAAAAAAAAATGACATCAACTAGAGATATGTACAAAATCCATGAATTTTGTATGTATAGACACTGAACAGAATAAAGGTGACCAAAACATATACCTAAGTTACATATAGTCAATGAATTTGATGAGATTAAACCTTGAAAGTTAAGTTAAACGGTTAAGACTCTACTCAGAGAAATTACAGTTCCTCTGGCTTTTATGTGCTAGTGGGCTTTTTAGTTTTTTTTTTTCATTTATTCTTCCCTCATATGATATGTACCAACCACAGCTCTCCCACCCTCCATTCTTCTTAGCCACAACCCTGGGTTTTTAAGCACTTGAACATCAAATATGGTCCCAGAATAATATGATGAATTTAGTAATAACCAAAAGCAAAGTGATGTCATACTGAATGACGATCTAGATTATTTAAACTCACTTTGATTTACTCCTGAGGTTTAAAGACAGCCTACATAAATACTTCATTTGGATATCTACTCATACACCTATGATTCCTTCCTTTTGAAAGAAAGACTAACACAGGGAATGACACTGCCAACATTTGAAAGTAGTTCAAATATTGAAACACTAAGTTTAGCATTATCTGAGAACATGAAGCAGAAAGGGACAGAGTGTTATGTACTCCATGTATACACATAGGACCAGGTTAGACAATGGACTATGGTAAGAAAAAGCAATTGTTTTTTTAATGGACCATGGAAAGCATTGCCTAAGCTTTCTAGCCCTGTACATGTGAGCCTTATTCTCTACAGCATTTGTCATAAAGTATTTCAAACTAGATGGTTTTAAATGAACGCAATTAATTTTCTCAGTTTGGAATGTAATAAGCCTTCCCAGGTGTTAGTGAAATTAGTCTATACTCATCACTCCCTTTGAAAACTGAAAGCAGATTCCTTTGCTGCCTCTTGACACCTTCTGATATTTGTCATTAGTCCTATAGTTCTTTGGGTTTGTAGATGCATCCCACCAACCTGTGCCTCTCTTTTCATTTTCTTCTGTGACCCAGCATCTCTGTCTCTTCTCTCTTGCAAGGACATGATTCAACAGGCTTAAGTACCTAAGCTCTTCTATAAAGAGTTCATCTCAAATATGTTAATAAAGACCCCCCTCCAATTTTCATATTTTCAAGCACTAGTAAATAAAATGCCAACAACACATTTTTAGTGGCCACAATCCAAATGTGAAATTTTCTGAGAAATGAAAATGAGTCCTTAGGGAATCCATGGATAGACAGTAGCACATTTCCTCAGAGGCTGAGACAATTTGGAAATGCACCACGGATGCTTCAGAATTTTTGAGCTTCAGTCTATTCCTACTGCCAATACTTGTACTTTGGATATTTGAGTTTTCATAATAAAGTGTATGGTTAGAATCAAAGATGCACATAATTCTATGGAGATTTGAATTTATGCATGTTTTATATTCATCATGACATTTTGTCTCATAATTGAACTGTAAATCATAGAATACCATTCTTAAAGATTTAAATAAGATTCACTGTAGTCTAAAATAATTGAAAATTAAAATAAAATTATAAGCTAATCAGCACATTCTGACTTTATCCCCTAATTGAAGAACACTTGCAAGCTTCTTATTCCTGACAGGCTTAACCACCAAACAATTAGCTCTTCTGCAGGACCTCTCCACACAGAACCTAGAAGGTTTTGCAGCATCTTTTCTAAAGAACAAAGAGTTGAACAGGTCACATTCAGGCTATTGTCTATCAATTTAGGAATCTCATGAAATTATAATGTATCTAGAGACAAAGAAGGGGAAGAGGAGTATCAAGAAGCTAAGATGGCTCCTTCTAGTTTTTATAGGAAATCATCCAAAATTGTTAAGAAATATTTGCTCCTAATAGAAATTACATACAATGTCTTCAAAGAAAAATATGATTTGAGGTGGGGGGGTCTGCAAGATGGTTTAGAAAATAAGGTGCTTGCCATAGGAGTCTGATGACCTGAGTTTAATATTCAGACCCACATAAAGCTGGAAGAAGAGAACTAACTCCTGAAAGTTGTGTACCCTACCATGTGAACTTTGGTAGAACTATGTGAACACAAACACACACAAAGGCACACACACACATACACACGCACACACACACACACACACACACACACACACACAGAAAGAGAGAGAGAGAGAGAATTAATTAATTAATTAATAATTAATTTAAAGTAGAAAACTCTATGACTTTCAAAGAGGCAAAGCTATTTGATTAAGATATTTTATAACACACTCCTCAGTGAGAAACCAAAGGTCAGGAATCCACTGGCTATGAAGGCTTCAAGTTCTTTGTCTGTCCTATGAAACACCAGGTGCCTTCTCTTTGCATTTAATATATGTGTACTTGATGCCCTTAATTCAATATGATCTGGTTTCTTAATTCTTGAATTGTATGGATTGGATTCTACAAAATGTGATTTTATACTAGTGAGATCTGCTGTTTTGTATCTTACAAGGTACAATTAACTTTGGAAATTATTCTTTGCCATGTTCTTCAGTCAAAATGTAATTGGTTGGCATTTTGAACTGCCACTGAACTCTTTGGTGCTCAAAATAACTGACTCTTGGGAAAATAGAGCCTTCCTATTATTTTAAGATCAAAAGTTGAACCATCTCAGTAGCAGGCAAGGCTGTCAGGTTGCCTCTTATAATACTCTAAACACAGCTGAGAATAATGCTTCAGTTGTATACATAGCCAATAAGTCTTATATCTGAAATCTGCCTCAAAACATAGTATTTCAGACAACAAATGAAAATTTTAATTTCCTCTTTGCTTATTCTATAGCTTAAACACAATCTTAAATAGTAAGAAAAAATTATTTGAACAGCTTTATTTTTTTTAAATCACTCACCACTTTCTGAAACTTTTCTGTCTCTAAAACTACAAAATGTTATTTTTTTAAAAAAAAAAATTCCATAAAAGGCAAGCTCAATTAGAACAAAAATCATATTTTTCCTGTTGATTCTTTCTAACAGCATATTTTCTAATAATTCAACAAGTTCAGTTGAAGGTATGCAGGTGGCATTGGCATATTTCACTCAGGTGGTTTCTTTGTTTTCTTTCTATCACTGTGATAAACACCATACCAAAAAGCAAATAGGAGAAGAAAAGGCTTATTTTCCTTATAAATCTCTGAGGAAGGTCAAGGCAGGAACTCATGAAGAGCAGAAACGTGGAGGCAAGAACTGAGACAAATATCAAGGAGAAGAGTTGCTTAGTGGTTACTCCTTGTAGCTTGCTCATCTTTTCTCTTTTTTTCCAGGAATTTATTTATTTACTTTTCATCCAGATGCCAGCCCCACCTCCCTCCTCTCCTCCCAGTCCCACTCGTACAAACCCCTTCCCTCACTACACCCTCCACTATTCCTCAGAGTAAGGGAAGACCTCCTTGGGTAGCACCTGATCTTGGGACATCAAATCTCAGCAGAACTAAGTTCATCCTCTCCCATTGAGGCCACACAAGTCAACCCAGCAACAGGAAGGGGATTAATGGCAGGTAACAGAATCTGAGTCAGAGACAACCCCTATTCCAATTTTTGTGAGACCCACATGATGAGCAAGCTGCCCATCTGCTACATGTGTGTAGAAGACCTACATGCATGCTCTTTGGTTGATGGTTCAGCCCCTCTGATCCCTGACAGGACCAGGTTCAGTTGGCTCTGTAGGTCTTCTTTGGTGTCCTTTATCCCTATTGCCTAAATTCTTCGTCTGACTCTTCCATAGATTCCATGAACTCTTCCTAATGCTTGGCTTTGGGTCTATGCATCTGTTTCCATCAGCTGTTGGATAAAGCCTCTCAGACGAAAATTGTGCTAGGCTCCTTTCAGAAAGCATATCATTAATAGTGTCATAGGAATTGTCTCTCTCTCACAGCATGGGTCTCAAGTTGGCCTAGTTATTGGTTGGCCATTCTCTCAATATCTATCTTTATCCCTGCACATCGTGTATGCAGGAAACTTTTTGAGGGTCAAAGGTTTGGGTGTGGGTGTCTTTATCCATCCACTAAAATTCCTACCTGGCTACAGGAGATGAACACTTGAGGATCTGTATCTTCCATGCTAGGAGCCTTAGCTAAGGTCGTCCCATATCCTCCCAGGATCTTCTCAGATCTGCAGCGTGTCCCAGAGTTGCTCCCCCCAGAGTTTTCCCTTATCTCTCCCAGTTCCCTCAACCCCCTCCTCAGTTCTCCACATATCTGATTGCCACCCCTGTTCCCCTCCTTACTATCTCTGCCACGCAGTTCTCTCTCTACATCCACTTTTAATGTCTATTTAATTTCCTCTTCTGAGTGAGACTCTAGCATCCTCCCTTCAGCTCTCATTTAGCGTTTTTTGGTCTGTGGATTATAGCATGGTTATCCTACACTTAATAGCTAATATCCACTTATAAGTCAGTACATACCATTCATGTCTTTTTGGTCTTGGCTTTTTCATTCCGGACAATATTTTCTAGTTCAATCCATTGCCTGAAAATTTCATTATATCTTTTTTTTTAATACTTAAGTAGCGTTCCATTGTGTAAATGTACACATTTTCTTTATCCAATTTTCAGTTGAGGGACATATGAGCTGTTTCTAGTTTCTGACTAATAGGAATAAAGCTGCTATGAATATAGTTGTGAAAGTGTCCTTTTAGAATTGTGGAGCATCTTTGGGTATCTGCCCAGGACTGTTATAGTTAGATTTTGAGGTAGAAGAATTCCCAGTATTTTGAGAAACCAACAAATTGATTTCCAAAATAGTTGTACAAGTTTGCAATCTGACCAGCAGTGGAGGAGTGTTCCCCTTGCTCCATATGCTTGCCAACATGTGATGTCACTTGAGGTTTTGGTCATAGACATTTTGATGGGTGTAAGATGGAATCTCAGAAATACTGTGATTTGCACTTCCTTGATAACTAAGGACATTGAACATTTCTTTAAGTGTCTCTCTGCCATTAGAGACTCCTAGCTGATAATTCTCTTTTTACCTCTGTACCCCATTTTTAAATTGAGTTGTTTGGTTTATCGGTGTCTAATTTCTTTAGTTCTTTATATATTTTGGGTATTAGTCCTCTTTCAGATGTAGGGTTGGTGAAGATCTTTCCCCTTTCTGTAATCAGTAGTTTTGTCTTAGTGATGGTGACCTTTGACTTACAGAAGCATTTTAGTTTCACGGGTTCCCATTTATTAATTTTTTATCTTAGTGACTGTGCTATTGGTGTTCTGTTCAGGAAGTTGTCTCTTGTACCAATCTGTTCAAGGTTAATCCCATTTTCTCTTCTATGAGAGTTAGTGTATCTGGTTTTATGTTGAGGTCTTTGATCCACTTAGACTTGAGTTTTGTGCAGAATGATACATACAAATCTATTTGCATTCTTATTATGCAGACATCCAGTTAGACTGCACAATTTGTTGAAGGTTTATTTTTTTTCCACTGTATGGTTTTCGGCTTCTTTGTCAAAAATCAAAACACATATGTTTGTAGGTTTATTTCTGAGTCTTCAATTCAATTTTATTGATCAACCTTTCTGTTTATATACCAATACCACACAGATTTTATGATAGCTCTGTAGTACAGCTTGAAATCAGAAATGGTAATAACTCCTGAAATTCTTTTATTTGTACAGGATTGTTTTAGCTATCCTGAGTTTTTTGTATTTTCATGTGAAGTTAAGACTTGTTCTTTCAAAATCTGTAAAGAATTGTGTTGAAATTTTGATGGAAATTACATTGAATCTGCAGGTTGCTTTTGGTAAGATAACCATTTTATTGTGTAAAACCTTTCTCAATTATCTTTGCAGATAATCCTACTGAGATACCAAATTTTTGGGGTTCAGACTCTATCTGATGAAACCTGAATTAAATTTAAACTCAAGTAAATGAACAGGCTGGTACCTAGCTTCATTTTCCAGGTTACCCGCCAAAACCTGACCCTAAGTCTAGTGTCTGGGCTATACCCAACATAACCTGTAACTCCAGATTATTCTCTCCCAACAAATCCAGCACTTGACACCAGTTTTCAGGTTAATTCCCAACAAATCCACACCTCCATGTTAAAGCTGGCCCCTGCCTAACAACCACCAATTAAGAGGAAAGCAGAAGTTAAGTTTATGCTTTGGCTCTAGCCAATTATGCTAAAGGCCACAGTAGCACCCCAATTAGATGCTTGCCAGGCTAGAAATGCTCACCCCTCTCTTGTCATTTTCTGTAAATCCTTGTCCTGATGAGTGTTTGAGGCTTTTCTCCACCTCAATAGTCCTGTGGGTCTGCGGAGTTACGCCCAAGCCAGAGCATGTGAATACAGACCCTGGTGTGATTGCACTGGATAGGCTCCTGACTAGTCTTTGTGAGTTCATGGACGCTTCCTTGCTACTACACTCTGTTGTGTCAAGTTGACAAAAACTCTAACTAGCAAAATGGAAAATTAAGACCGATTACTTACAATTTCAGAAGTAATTAATTGTTTCAGGAAGTCAGAAGGCACTTAAACATGCTTAAATTTCTAATGTCCTCTCTTGGGCATTACCCAGAAGAACACAGCACTGAACAAGCTGTACTGCAAAGCTATGTGCTGCCCAAGCAATCTAACATCAAGTTTACAGTGTTGTGAAATTTTTTGTTTCCAAATGTGCCTAGTGCCTGTCCTCGTTTACATTCATTCATTCATTCATTCATTCATTCATTCATTCATGTTTAATAACAAGCATTTGGGATCACTTGATTCAATTAGTAAAGTTTATTATTACAGCACATCCAGGCACTAGAAAGAACATCCTCCATTAGCATTTACAAACTACTAAGAGTGAATAAGCTTTGTGGCCTTTATTACCAGATGTTACAATAGCCTTGAGTATTATCACTGGGTTTTTCATTTGTATTGTTTTGTTTTTAGGTTCTGCAGCCTTCTTTTCTACTTGCTGACTCATGGTTCAGTATGCATAGGAGTGTTTGTAGATGTAATAACATAGTTAAAAACATTGATTTTTGGAGCCCAACCGATTGGACTCGTCCTCTAGATGGCATCATATTTGCTTGCTCTATGTCATCTCTAAACCACATGTATGTACGTATGTATGTACGTATGTATGTATGTATGTATGTATGTATGTATGTATGTATGTGTATGTATATATCCCAATCATGGTATACAAAATGAGGGCATAACATTTTTGTTTTGCATTCATAGAATATCAGCATTTGTGGAATCAGTCTGAGAACTGTTGGCACTAAACAGCAAATAAAGGCACACTCACATGTATTGCACTCATTGTTTTTGCAAGAACGTACATTCTGCCACATGCACAGCTTCCACTTACTCCCATTTCTGTTGAACTTTCTCCTATCAACACCTGCGAATCTGGCCCTTCTCCTTCATGCTTCACTAGTCAGCCACAGTATTTTTGTTGTACCATTTTCTGCAGCTGTTATATGCTTGCAATGGCCTTTTATACCTTTGTCCTTGACAATATATAAAACCAAATTGTCAGCCAAGCTTTCATCTTCTTAAGACAACAACAGCCCTACCCACCAGATCCACTGTCATGATAAAATACCTCCCTCCCCCCCGTAAAAGAGCACATTTTATAGTTTCTGGTTCTTTCACAAATTTCTAGTATTTTTCCAGTGAATAATGAATACCATAGAATAACCAATGTATTTCCAAATAATTTACTGATCAGAGAGAGAGTATTATTACTTCAGTGACTATGTGAGTCATGACTACTAATTAACTGATCACTATTCTCCAAGTTCTAAAACATAAAAACGGATAAACAGAGGTGGATGACTTACATTTTGAGCCTTGGAACAAAACACAGAACTTTATTTCTTCATTCTCTTGCATAATTTGAACTGTAACTCTTATTTTCTTCTCAGATAGATCAACCAACAAAGTGTTGCAAAATCTACCAAAGCTGATTCTGAACAGACAGGGAAAAGTTAAAATACCAGCTAAGAGGACGAAATCATACTACTTTAAAATTTAATTTATCTTTTATTGAGATATATGTGTATGTATATATACATGTGTGTATATTTACAAAGTATAGTGTGAATCTTGGATTGATATATATATAAAATGGATATGGACCAACTGAAGATAATTAAGATAAAACTTCACCAGGTTTTATGATGAGTATATTAAATATATATATGACATTACATATATATATATATATATATATATATATATATATATTACATATACATGACATTAGTAATAATTTTATTAAACCTGTAAGTAAATAATATATAAGAATTTATTCTTCCTCAGCTGTATGTTCAAAATGTTTATTTTTACATTTTAATAAATGTCATAAGGATCATTGAATCATGTGGCACTTGTAGCATTTTTCTTCCCCAAGGTATTAGGCTTATTTTGTGGGGTTTTTTTTATTTTTTGGGGGAAGCTAAAGTTCAGTCAGCATGACTTGTGATTCCTCTTGGATGCATTCCTATCAGAGTGGGTAGAATCACAGAAGTAGTACAAGATCCTGTGTCCAGACAGAATTCTTCAGCAGGAAACTCAGTGGTCAGGCTCATGTCTCCATAACTCCTTTTTCAAAAACTAGGATCTCACAAAAATGGCTTCATCTCTGCTGATGACTGTATCTTCCTCAGCCTCCTATTAAGCTCAACTTTTTGAAGGCTCACAACTAATGGAAGGAAATTTGAGCTCTCTTTTGGGTTTTTTCAGTCTCATTGACAAAACAAATTTAAAATGGATTCAAAAGAGAGCACAAGGAAAGTTTGGTTTTTCCTTTGATTTTTGTTTTTTGTCTTTCATTAATGGCTTTCTGCCTTTTTAATTTAAATTATTCTATTTATGTACATTCTCTTTGTTGCCCCCTTACTCCCCCTCAGTTCCTCATCACATTCTTTTTTCCCCTTGCTTCCAAGAGGGTGCTCTCTCCCCACCCCTATTAGGCCTCCCCCTTCCCTGGGGCCTCAGGGTTCTTGAGGATTAAATGCATCTCCTCCCACTGAGGCCAGACCAGGCAGTAAACCTTTGCTACATATGTGCCAGGGATGTAGCAGCCTGTGTATGCTCCTGGTTGGTGGCTCAGTCCCTGAGAGCTCCTTGGGGTCTGGGTTAGTTGAGACTGTTGGTCTCCCTATGGGGTCCCTCTTCCTTTCAGCTTCTTCAATCCTTCCCCTAATTCAACCATAGGGGTCCCTGACTTCAGTCCAATGGTTTGAGTGTAAGTATTTACCTCTGTCTCAGTCAGCTGCTGGTAGAAGACATAATAATTTTTGCATGAAAATGGACAAAACTAGAAAATATTATCCTGAGTGAGGTAACTCAGACCCAAAAGGACATGCATGATATGTACTCACTGATAAATGGATATTAGCTAAAATTGTACAGAATACCTAGGTTGGAACCCACAGACCATAAGAAGGGTAACAAGCAGAAATACCCAAGTGAGAAGGCTTCAACCCCATTTAGAAGGTGGAAGGAAATAATCCTAGGAGGTGGAGAAAGAGAGGGACATAGGGGAAGAAGGGAGGGGGAAATGAGAACAGGATCAGATGGGGGCAAGGACAGGAGAAAAACCAGAGAGTCAAGAGAAAAGATGAAAATAAGCAGCCTTGGGAAGTGGGAGGTGGGAGATCCGCTAGAAAGTACCAGAGACCTGGGAGGTGGGACACTCTCAAAAATCACTGAGGGTCACTTTAGCCAAAATGTCCGACACTGGAGAAAGGCAACTCAAAGAACCCACCATAATCAGGGCCTCAAAGTGGAGGGACTGGGTTACTAAACCACAGTCAAAATTTCTGACCCAGAATTGCAGGGACGAAAATGGAGAAGAGCCTGAAGGAAAGGAGGTCCAATGACTGGCCCAACTTTGGATCCATATCATGGGCGGGAATGTGGGGTGTGTGGTGTGGGGTGTGTAGGTGGAGTGAGGGATGGGGAAGGTGGAGTGGTGGGGTTAGGGGGCTGGTGTACCAAGGTCCAATTCTACTATACTATGATGTGCTTACAGAGAAGAGCCTGATATAGCTGCCCTTGGAAAGTTTTATTATTTCTAAAAAATAAACAAGCAAACCAAAAAAAAAACCCAAAACAAACAAACAAACAAAAAAAACCTACAGTGCAGGCAAGCTGTCAACCCTCATCTGCTGCCTGCTGCCTAGAAGAGACACAGACATGTGAATGAAAAAAGAGCCTGGCACAGAAGTCCCACATGTTGTGGAAGGAGACTTTAGAGAAAATATAAGAAAGCTCAAAATGTTGGTGTGAGGGAAAGCTCACACTATTAGGAAAGCAGTTGAAATAATAATTAATAAATCCTGGCGGCAGGTTCGCTACCTCCTCAATGCTTTAGGTTCTCAAATGAAAGACATGCACACAGCCTTTACACTTTAATATGCCTTAAAGGGCTCAATAGTTGGGCCACTGCCTAACCTCCAAGCGGTTAATCTGCCTCTCACCAATAATCCCGAGTTATTACTTACTAAACTTTATATTCTCTCTTGTCTACTCTGTGCCAGTGGGGCAGCCATCTGCCTGTGTTCTCCCAGCTACTTCACAGGGTGGCTACCCCTCTTGGTCCTACATTCTTCTCAGGCATGATGGATCCCCCCCTTTCTCCCCTAGTCCCAAGCCTAGGAATCCTAAAATCCCACCTCTGTCTCTCCTCTCCATTTATGGGCTTTTGGAATCTTTACTTAACAGTTAGAACCAACTGGGGGCAGGTTCCAAGAAACTACTTGCCAACAATCTCTTGTGAAGATTTTTGGAAGAACATAATTAACATTAGAATACAAGCGGCTACTGAAAGCTCCTTTACAAAAGAGACAGAAAGAAGTAAGGAGGGATTCGAGGGCAGGGAGGGGAGAATGGGTGGATAGGTGGGGGCACATCCTCAGAGAAGTAGCAGGAGGGAGGACTGGATAAGATGTTTCTGGGCAGGGGGGGTGGAATCGGGAAAGGGGATAACATCTGAAATGTAAATACGTAAAATATCCAAAAGAAAGAAAGAAAGAAAGAAAGAAAGAAAGAAAGAAAGAAAGAAAGAAAGGAAGGAAGGAAGGAAGGAAGAAAGAAAGAAAGAGAGAGAGAAAAGGTACACTTTCCTGAATAATTCAGAAAGGTAGGCCAGCTTGCAATCCTGCATGCCTGAGGTCTGTAAGCTTCTGTACACAGTTGTACTTTTGCTTATGAGAAGCCTGCATACTGCTCTCCAAAACAGCTATTATGATATACATTCACATCAAGGTTCCTGTTTCTCTTCAACTCTGCCAGTATAGTTTGTCTTTATCATAGCTGTTCTCATTGGGATAAGAAGGTAGCTCATTGTGGACTGATTTGCGATTCTCTTATAGCTAAGAAAATTGAACAGGTTTTTCATGTACTTACTGCCCCATTGTATATCTCTTAGGTAAAATATCTAGTCTGGTTGTTTATATATTTTTGATATTAATCATTTCTTAGGTATATAGTTTATTAATATTCTGTAATTTTCAACCTCCTAATGACATAGTAATCATAGCAAGTTTATCAAGGTGTATCTGATCATGAATTGAATCATCAATTCTGGTTAAATCTGAATAAAATTTGGTTATACAGCAGATTCTGCTACTTCCAGTTTTATTGTTTAGAAAAATATACAATGGTTATGCATGTTGGTATTTTTTGTGTTATTACAAAACACAAGCACCATGTTTATTAGTAGAAGTTCTTTATGAGTAATATTTTGTTCAGGAAAAACTGCATAATATGCAAAGATACACAAAAACAACAATAAAGTAAATGTCTCACAAAGGCAAGAACTGCAGAATTAAATATATCAAGTTTACTTGAAAATTAATTGCACAAGCAATAAGAATAAATTAAGACAATTGAAATCTTTCAGAGAGTAACATTCCTCTTAGATATTGGGTTTCTGAAACTGGAGCTTTGTATTCACTGAACATCTGTGAGTACTGAAATATGGTACCCATAAGTGAAAGAGAGACACCAAGGAAGGGTGTGAGAGGGTGAGATCACTACTCAACCCCCTTAATAACTGCCTTTCATGGGATACTATTTATACAAGAGAGCAATAGCAGGGACCAAGTCTTAGATAATGGTCTATTAAAAGCAGAATGGTTCTAAAAATTAAATTCTCTTCAATTTACTGCATCAAGGTAGTGCATGGTAGAATTAGAAGACATACCACCTGTGAGAGAATGCAGGTTTCCTAAATACTTCATAAGGTAGATTATCATGCATTGTGTTTGGATGCTGTCTTTGGGAGATACCCTTTTATAATTACACTGTACAGTTTAGGGAAGGTTGAGTCATGACTTTCTATCTTGAGTCTCAGCATGCTGTGAGTTCAGAGGACTATGAGTCTGAAGGCCTGTTTGCTTTGTAGAACACCAGAGTCCTCATAGTTGTAATATTCAGAAACCAATAAAGAGATTCCATTGTAGTCTCCCTCAGGGCAAAAACTATGCCATAAGATAACTGTAAATAAAGTAGGGTCTTTATTAACAATGGCTACTTTGCTAAAGCTTTAGATTGTTTTGCAGATTACCAACCATTACATATTTATCTTGTCTCTTCAAATTTTGCCTATCTCTTTATATTTTGCCTATGCTTACCAGAGCCTTCAATGTAAGGTTAGTTTTTCTGTTCCTGATAGAGTATCATCCAGCATGCAAATAAGGTGTTACACAAAGCATTCGGATGGAGAAAGCCACGACACTTATCTTCCTAACACATACTTCAATTATTTTAAAAGTTGTGTCAAGCCACTCATGCCATTTTGAGAGTGATATGCATGTGCAAGGTCAGTAACACAATCTCCATGAGAAGGGACTCCAATTCTAGAGGTACACTTGCTACATCTCAAGAGAGTGGTACCAGTTTCAAAGATTACCCCTCAAAAAATGCATATGTACTGACTTATCCAAAATTGAATCCATACACTGCTCAACCTGAAGTATAGGAGGGTTTCCTTTCTGACTGTTAGAGAAAAGCCAACATTCCTGGAGAACTTGTGAAGCTGAATCTGGTCTACAAAACTGAGTACACCTTATCCCTCCCCCCAAAAAATGGCTCTCTAATCAACACATGCCTGTGATTATCATCATTTCAAAGTCACTGTTAGCATCCTACTTATTCTTAACTCTTCCTCAACCCACAACTTCTTCCATATTCCACCTGTCTTATGAAATGTCATCTACCACACTTTACAGAGGTTCTCTGGTTCCATTGGTTGAGTCATTCACATTCTGTTCAGTAATAAAGTCACAAATATTTGAATCAGACTCACTTTAATGAATGAATCCAAGTTCAGCTGCAAGCTACTGTGTGTTCTTGTACTCTGAATTGGGGTGGGAATTTACCATGGGAGAAGTATTTCTACATTTAAGAATAAAGTGATAAACTTTTTTTTTCTACAGCAAAACATCATACTTGAGAAGTAAGTGCTATTTTCTATTCTTAAGAACATATAGTAGATTTTATGCTCATAAATCAGTGGTTATGGAAAGGATACATTTTTAATCCTGTAGCATTCACCAAGAAGGAGGCCCAATTAAAACCATAAATACACACACACAAAGGCACACACACACACATACACACATATGAATCTTTTTTTTTTTATTAAACCGCCATACAATTTATATCTGATGACATAAAGACTTTTAAAATTTTAAATTGAAAAAGAGAAATGGGGAAGAAGGGAGAAGGAATGAAGGGAGAGAGGGAAAGAGGAAGCATGGAAGGAGAGAGGGAGGATTAAAAAGACTCTTTGGCAGCCTGAATTTTTTTCTACAAAGTCAAAAAGCTTAATTCAAATTTTTCCTGGAATTGATAGAGCCAGAGGCTAAGCTAAAAATAATTTTGCCTCATTAGATCTTGTAGTTTAACCTCTGAAGTGGAAGGTTCTTGACAGACACGTTGAAACACCGACTCACAAAGCAACATTGAAAAAGGAAAAAGAATAAAGAGGACTCGTTCCTATGAAATGACCCAGAGAGAATCAAAGAGACAAAGAGGACTATTTCTGTAACTTTCTGGGTCCAAGCATAAGGTTACTGGGCTCTTCCAAGTGGATGACTCCTGGCAGTTCCAAATGTATCACATGCGAAATAAGCATGAGATTCTATACAGGAGCAAAGCTTTGGGAGTGAAACTTTAATAGACAATGACAGGAGTCTTAGGAAAAAAAACAGGGTTTGCTCATAACCCAGTGTAAATTAATAATCTGTCATTGCTGCCCCTTTCCTTACTATGAACAAAGCTTTGGTATTATGCTTATTGAGGAGAAAAGAGCCATAAAGATCTGTTCTTCAAGCTATTTCTGAAAAATTTATAAAAGATTGAAGCAGGGTTAGCTTAATTCTTGAAGACTTTTGGACTTTTGTGATGTTTCTCTTTTCTTTTTTTTATTTTTTTCACTTCATGATCTGCCAAGGTAAAGTACATTTTATATTAATCAGGAGTCTGTTCTTCTCATTCATATTGAGAGTGAGAAAAAGAAAAGGACTCATATATGTCAGAACTCAATGAAACAAAGAAGCAAGCCATCAACAAGGGAGATAAAGGCATACATAATTGTAGAAGGAAAGAAAAAGTTGACAGGAAATGCTTCAGGACCTGGTAGGAGCTGAGAACCGTATCCTCCCTGAAAAACGGTTCTCGGGAAGAACCCCTGAATGTGAAGATCTGGAAGCCAGAGGCCAAGTTGAAATCAACACCTGTTTCTCAATGTTCCTAACTGTGATAATGTGGATCACCTAAGAAAGAAGGCATCATCTTTAGACTCTGCCAACAACTCAAGGAAGCTGCAGGAGAAGCCTAGGGGCGCTGTGTATCAGGAGGGGATGCCTCAGATTAATCAGCAACTGGACTTCAACCCTGTGCAGAAGCAGACTTCAACCCTGTGTCTCCTCACATTTACTCAGCTGTTGCTCTACTTCTGTCATTAAACATTATGATAAGTTCTCTTGGTACCAACCCTAAGCACTTTTATGTAAAAATATTCCAGGAGTCCGTTCTAGCTTAACAATACTGGGAAGAGTTAGCATTTCTCTTCATTCAGTATTATGGTTCCCAGTCAGTGTGCCAATTTCTATCTCATTGAAACTTGACAGTAAAACAGTCCTCTGAGAAAGAATTTCAGTATTGAGAAAACTGAGATACAGATAAGCCAGTTTCACTAAAATTCTGAAATTAATAGAAAATAGATTTAATTATTAAATATTTTGACTTTGAGTCATGATATTTTTAATATATTTTTCTTATATTAATGTTAGACCATCCACAAAGGAGTTTTTGTATGCAATGTGTTAGCCTCAGTTTAAGAAAAAAAACATAGGTCAGATTTATCCTGGGTTATGATTGTTTCATTAGGGATTATTTAGTAGTATTTACAGTGATCATGTAAATCAGTAAGGAGGCAGTAAGATTTCTAGTGTTGGCATCAGCAGAAAATCATACAAATCTGAGGTCAGACTACACAAAATACTTTTATTCCACTCAGAAGGGTTAGAGGGATGGAGAGGGCACGTAGATTACACCAGGAAGATTTAGTAAAAGAAATCACTAAGGATTAAATACTCTACTCTCTCTTTCCTCTGTCCTGTTCTGTTCCCTGTCTTGTGCCCTCTGTTTACTCAATGGAAAGAATGAGTTAAGAAATCTTTTACCCAATTCATAGATGTCATGATGGTAGGGGAGGGCAGGCTAAAGAAGAGTGGGTACAGTGCTAGAGTAGTAAATGGGAAATCCTTAACATGCACCAATTAATGCAAAAGCAAAACACTACTAAAGATTATTTATTTATTTATTTATTTATTTATTTATTTATTTATTATTCATTCATTTATTTACATCCCAAGCACAGTTTCTCCTTCCTACTTTCCTCCTTGTTCATCCTGACACCCCTATCCCCAGTCTACTTGTCCACATTTTCTATTCAGAAAAGGACACATCTCTCATGGACATTAACCAGTTATGACATATCGAGTTGCAATAAGACCTCTTCTCTGGTTAAGGTTGAAAGCAGAAAGAAAGGATCTCAAATGCAGGCAATATAATCAAAGACATCTCAGCTCCCATTGATAGGAGTCCCAAGAGAAGGCTGAGCTAACAACTGTAATAAATGTGCAAAGAGCTTAGGTCAGTCCCATTAAGTACTCGGTCTCTGTGAGCCACTATGAGCCAAAGTTAGTTGATTGTGTGGGTTTCCTTAATGGTGTTTTTGATCCCTTTGGTTCCTACAATCCAGTCCCCCTACCTCAGGATTCCCCAAGCTATGCCGAATGTTTGGCTATGAGTGTCTGCATCTGTTTCCATCAGTTCTTAGATAAAGCCTCACTGGTGACAAGTAGCCAGGACTTGAGTGTAACAGAATATCACTAGACTTACTTGTTTTGCCACTTGTGTTTGATTCTGTTCTAGATTTCTGGGACATCCAGCCTCTGTGTCCTGGCCCTTGAGACACATGGAATGGGATCCCTCTCATTGGCATGGATCTCAAGATGCATCAGTCATTGGTGGGTCACTCCCACAATTTTTGCCACCTTTACTCAGGACATCTTGTTGACAGGACAAAATGCAGGTTGAAGATTTTGTGGCTGGGTTTGTGTCACATTCTCTCTATTGAAAGTCTTCCCTGGTTCCCAGGATTGCCAAGTTCAGGCTCAGTAACCCCATTGCTAGTATTACCTAGGGTCACTCTAGTTAATCCTGGCAGTTTCCCTTGCACTAGGATTTATCTCATTTCATAGATGCTGCATTGGTTCTAGTTGTCTCTCTCAGTACTCTCTGCTATCATTTGATTCCACCTGTTCCCATCTCTACCCATCCACTAAGTTTCCTCACCTGTCCACCCATGTTGCCTATATTATTTCCTCTTCATGGTGAGATTTATGCCTCCACAAAGGTACAAAATGGCAGGCTACAGAATGGGAAAAGATTATTTACTAACCCCACATCTGACAGATGGCTGATGTCTGAAATATATAAAGAGTTCCAGAAACTAGACATCAACAAACCAAATTATCCAATTAAAAATGGATTACAGATATGAACATAGAACTTTCAACAGAGGAATCTCAAATGGCTGAGAAACACTTAAAGAAATCTTCAACATTCTTAGCCATCAGGGAAATGCAAATCAAAACAATTCTGAGATTCCATCTTACACCTGTTAGAGTGGCTAAGATAAAAAATATGTGAGTGACAGCTCATGCTGGGGAGGATGTGGAGTAAGGGAAACACTCCTCTGCCGCTGGTAGTGAAAACTTGTGTAGCCACTTTGGAAATCAATGTGGTCATTTCTCAGAAAATTGGGAATCATTTTTCCTCAAGACACAGCTATACCACTCCTAGGCATATATCCAACACATTCTACTATACCACACAAACACTTTTTCAAATATGTTCATAGGAGTTGTATTTGTAATACTCAGAAACTGTAAATAACTTGGATGTCTCACAACTGAAGAATGGATAACAAAAATGTGGTACATTTACAGAGGGGAGTATTATTCCTCTGTTAAAAACAATGTCATCATCAATATGCAATTATCCATCTAATAGTTGGAACTAGGAAAGATCATTCTGAATGAGGTTACCCAGACCCAGAAAGACAATAATATTTACTCCCTTATAAGTGGATATTAGTTCTAAAGTAAAGGATAAAACCATGTTACAATCCACAGATCCAGAAAAGCTACATAACAAGGAGAGCTAAGTGAATAATAATAAGGTAGGATAATGAATCTGACTAACCATTTTTATAGAAATATTTTTCATAGACTTATGAATGTCTCCTAAAAGTAGTTTTCAAAAATGATCTTTCTGCTTTTCTAACTAATAATGTTTTTCCTACACTTTATTAAAGATTGCTTTTTATTAAGGCTTGCTAACATTTTGGCTATGTGATGAGTTCTTGAAATGAATCAGTGTGGGGCCAATGGATTACCAAAGTTTCAGCTTTTAGTCAGGATGTTTGTCAAGGGATGGCAGAGGCTGACTGGCAAAGAAACCATCCCTAGGCTCACTAGGGGATCATCAAAGCCTTCCCTTCCTTAATAAAACATCAAAGGCTTTGCATGCTGTAGGGTGTTCCTAAGATTAAAACTAAGGTGAACTATAAGTTCTCCACAGTGGATCTGGGCCAGGAAATATTTTGTGAATCTTTTGAAATCTTCTGGGAGAAACTTTTCTATTTAGTATTTGGGTATCTATTGTCAAGGTTTATATAGTTTATAAAGACAATGCTGAACTTTAGAAGGTTTGATTTGCTTACCTGCTCCTTAACAAAAAACAGTTGTATATTTATTATGGGCTCAGCAGTACTGATAAAATGCTTGTGGTAAGTAATTGATACTGGTGTCCAGCTATCCAGTGAGTTAAAGTCAATGCTGCCTTTAACTGATTGTAAGGAATAGAACATATTTAGCAAGTATGGAAACAAATCCCAAGCTAAGAGCTTCTCTAAGTCCCATCCCAGACTAAAATGGCATCTGGGTTAGATTTAATCACCCCTACAGCATAAATCCACACTATATAAATGAAAAAGAATGATGAAATTGAAACACCCAGGTTAAAGCCCACCAGGTTTATCTACAGAATTTTGGGAAAACTAGTGAATTCCTTAAGACATTTGCTTCGGTATATCCCAAGCCAGAAAATGAATGGTGGTTTATTGTTTATTGTAATTAATGGAAGGATATGAAACATCATAATTTATACAATGGCAGCTAGAAATTTCTGAAAATATGCTACATTCAGGCTTTCCAGCATGTTCTGAAAATGCCAAACTTGGGAGATGGAACGATTTCTCAGCATGTGTTCCTATGGATGACCCAGGGTCAATTCTCAGCAACCTAAAGACATCTGTACTCCAGTTCCTTGTGGTGAAACTGACCTTCTGATTTCCATCATTTGGTGTATAGACATGTATGAAGGCAAAAATACACATCAAAGTATTTATTTTTTCCTTTTTAAAAAAGTTCACTTTATATCTGGATCACTACCCCCTGCCAATCATTCCCTTGTACAATCCTTCCTACATCCCTCCTCCCCTTCTCAAAGGGAGGATTCACGACCCTGACACACACCAACTTTCTGCAGGGTGAGGCACAACCTCCCACTGAAGCCAGACAACATATTCCACAAAGAGGCAACAGCTTTTGGTATAGCCCCAGCTCCAGTTGTTTGGGAACCACAAGAAGACTGAAATGCATGTTGGGTACATATGTGCAGGGGGCCTAGTTCCAGCCCATGTATGCTCTTCTGTAGGTGGTTCAGTCTCTGAGAGCCTCAAGGATCCAGGTTAGTTGATTTTGTTGGTCTTCCTGTGGAGTTCCTATCCATTTCAGTGCTCTCAATCCTTCCCCGACTCTTCCCTAAAGAGTTCCATCCACTGTTTGGTTGTGAGTCACTGCATTCTTTTGAGTCAGCTACTAGGTGGGGCCTCTCAGAGGACATCCATACTATAATCTTGTCTGTAAGCATAACAGTATTGTTAATAATGTCAGAGATTATTGCTTGTCCAGGAGTCGGTCTCTAGTTGGGCCAGTTATTGCTTGGATGTCTCCCCAGTCTCTGCTCTATTCTCAGCTCTTGCATTTCTAGTAGACAGGATAAATTTTGGGTCAAATGTTTTCTGAGTAGGTTGATGTCCCTATCTCTCCATTGGGGTTTCTACCTAGCTAAAGGAAGTGGCCTTTTTTGGCTCCACAACTCCAATGTTGTAAGTCTCAGATAAGGTCAGCTCCCCATTGATTCTTGGGTGCCTCCCCTATCCCAAATCTGTGGCATATCCTCAAGATTCTACCCAACCTCTCCACCTCCACCAGTTGAAAATTTCCACTGATTCTTACAGCCACTTGGCCTTCTCTCCAGTCCCTCCCACACCTTTCCCTATACTTTCTCCCATCTAGTTCCCTCCTTCCATTTGCCTCTCTCAACTACTTTATCTCCCCTTCTAAGTGAGATTCAAGTATCCTAGCTTGTGCTTTCCTTCTTGTTTAGCTTCTTTGGGTCTGTGAGTATCCTATATTTTATGGCTAATATCCGCTTATAAATGAGTACATAAATCTATGTCCTTTTGGGTCTGCGTTACCTCACTCAGGATGATATTCTCAAGTTCCATCCATTTGCCTGCAAAGTTCATGATGTCTTTGTTTTTAATAGCTGAACAGTGTTCCAATGTATAGATGTACCATTCATTATCCATTCTTCAGCTGAGGGACATCTAGGTTGCTTTTAGTTTCTGACCATTATGAATAAAGCATCTATGAACGTAGGTGAGCAAGTGTCTTTGTGGGATGTTGGAGCATCTTTTGAGTATATGCCCAGGAGTGGTATAACTGGGTCTTGAGGAAGAACTATTCCCAGTTTTCTGAGAAACCACCAAAGTAATTTCCAAATGGTTGTACAAGTTTTCACTCTCACCAACAATGAAGAAGTGTTCTTGCCCACATCCTTGCCAGCATATGCTGTCTCTTGAGTTGTTTTATTATCTTAGTCATTCTGATGGTTGTAAGAACCTCAGAAACATTTTGATTTGTAGTTCTCTGATGACTAATGACTCTGAATACTTCTTTAAGTATTTAAGTACTTCTCAGTCACTTGAGATTCCTCTGTTGAGAAATCTCTGTTCTGTATATTGTTTTTTTATTGCATTTTTTGAGTTGCTGGTGTCTAACATCTTGAGTTTTTTGGTATATTTTGGATATTAGCTTTCTGTCAGATGCAGGGTTGATAAAGATCCTTTTCCAATATGTAAGCTGATGGTTTGTCCTATTGACAGGGTCTTTTGCCTTACAGAAGCTTTTCAGTTTCATAATATCCTATTTATCAATTGCTGATCTTAGAGCCTAAGCCACTGGTATTGTGTTCAGGAAGTTGTCTCCTAGATCAATGCATAAAAGGCTATTTCCCGCTTTCTGTTCTATTCGATTTAATTCATCAGCTTTTACTTTGAGATCTTTGATCCACTTGAACTTGAGTTTTGTGAATTTTTGTTTTTGGAAGAGAAATTTCAGTTGATTTAATTTCTCATTTTTTTCAAGCTCAAAAGATTCTAGGCCTGACAAGATGTCCGATAGAAGGTGTAAATGAATGCCCCATGGACTTCGTTATGTTTCAGAATAAAAAAAAATAATGTAAGAAAATAGCTCATTCATCTCTTCTGTTCATGTGCCTCCTCTTTCTTTTCTTGTTTATTGTCATTATTATTGTTATTATTACCATCACCCATCTTATTCCTCCTCCTCCTTCTCTTTTTTCTGCTGTCCTCCTTTCTCGCATGTAGAAACATTTGTGAATGACATGAAGTATTAAAACTCTGAAAAATTAAAACTGCAAAACATTTACTTGAGGAGATTCATTTACTAATATGAAAAAGGTAAAAGTTTGGTCTCAATAATGGCCTTGGGGAGACCATACTGGTCCTCAGAATCATTGATATCACCTCCTTGCGTAGATATCTTCTTTGCTTTGAAAGTTTAGAGTAGATGTCCATCAACATATCATTGAAATTTCATTACCGTGGAATTTCACAATCAGCCTCAGTCTTGTATGTAGCTTTCTTTGTTCCAGCACATAACAAGTCTACTTTTAAACAGTTTTAGTTTCATGCAAGTGGCTGGTGACTTACAGAGGATGGATAAAGCTAAGGAAACATATTACTTCCACCTGGCACATCAGTACTGCCTACCAACTTGTGATTTGTTTCGTGTTTAATACATATAGTCAAAGCTATTTCTTCCACAATTAAATTTATTGATTCTTTACCTGTATCCAGAAGCTTTGGTGTCACCTAAGTCTTATAAAGTAATTCAAAAGGAGCAACCTTTATAGGAACAAGCTGTATAATGAGGAGAATAGGCTACGCCCACATTATGCAATGACCTTTAACACAGAGTGTA
Organism: Rhabdomys pumilio; assembly: GCA_030674055.1. NCBI lineage: Eukaryota > Metazoa > Chordata > Mammalia > Rodentia > Muridae > Rhabdomys > Rhabdomys pumilio. Next base: position 172,859,624 of record JANHMN010000002.1, read on the forward strand.
CATTAAGCTATTAAGCAAAAATATAACCAATTCAAAAACATTATTTGGGAATAAGATATGATTCAAAATATTTTAGAAATTAAAATAGGTTTTATATATATAATATATATATATAAAATAATAAGAATTGTGACTCTAGTTGGTCCTAATAACTTGTACCCATAGATTAATGTATCTCTCAAGTGTCAGAAGAAAAGTTTCTATTTTTAATAGGTAGTGATTCACTCAGATCCACAACTGGCCAAAGTACAAAGAAGAAAAGACTACAAATGTGCAAACCTTTATGTGATCTCTATAACATGCCCCTCCTCCCAAGGGTCATAGATTATTGTAGAAGAGAAAACCAGAAGTCTAAGAGCCAGGAATGGATATGTACAATGAAACATTGTCTTCTGAGAAAGGCAGAACAGCTAGATGTATGAACTCACAGTAGTATGAAAACATGCTTAAGATCTGTGTATCTCAACACAGAACAGATCCCAGCGTGAAGAAGAAAGGCAAATAGGAAGTCCTACCCTAGTCAAGGGACAACTGCTGGGAAAGGGAGAGACACATTTGTCTAAGACTATAGTATCTGTTGATTCAACCATGCTCCAGTGGAAGTCCACTCAACCAAGAATCTATGGAGGCTCTAATTAGGTGTAAAGGGGGAAAAATACAAAGTTCGGAAGGGAAAGAGTATAGGATGAGTCTGGGATTTGATGATGTGTGTGAATGTGATTAAAACACATTGTACAGAATTTTCAAAAACTAAGAAAATATCTCAAAAGCAACAACAATAAAATTCAACAAATAAAAGGATAGTAGTGGTACTAACGAGCCTGCAGTAAAATATAAGTGTAGTTAAATGCAGTTAAATATAAGTGTAAACAGCTTCCAAGGAAAATTCCCTAATGATGGAAATTTTTGAGGTAAAGAGAAAAGTTGCATATCACAAATAGGTAGAAAGTCGGAAAAACACATTTTTAACTTTTCTGCCTTATGAAACATGATTTAAATGTGGCTAAAATTGTACTTGGCCATATTCTGATAATTCTAAATTCTAAGAGGAAGACTCTATAAATATAATGGCTTTAATAAGCCAATGATGAGTTTCCTCATTATAAAAGAAGTAACCAATAACAGACATAGCTCTTGAAATCTTGGGAGCTAAATTTCATTAGAGTTGCATATTGGCCTGCTACACAGTAATGGCTTGATCCAATGACAGGATACCGAGTCAAAATGTACTTTATATATCAGACTAACTGACAGACATTTAGGAACCTTTAAAGGAAGTAAGGATGTGTCACTTATATTTCCTATTTGAAAGTCGTTTGGAAAAAAATATCCAATTAATCAGAATATTAAAGTAGTGCTCTCTAAAAGGGGAGAACATACAAAACCGTGATGAAAATCAACCAGACTGGCTTTATTAGTTAGAATCTACATTGTTGTGTAGAGGCACCATGAAGACAGCAACACTTATAAAGGAAAATATTTAATTGGGTCTTGTTTACAGTTGTGAGGTTCAGTCCATTATTTTCATGGAGGGAAGCATGGGGGCAAGCAGGTAGACATGGTACTGGAGAAGTAGCTGAGAGTTCTACATCTGGGTCAGCAGACAGCAGGAAGAGAGCTACACTGGGCTTGGCTTGAGCATCTGAACCTCAAAACCCACCCTCCAATGACAATTCTTCTAAAAGGGCCATGCCTACTTCAACAAAGTCACAATTTTGCCATTATAAGTCTATAGGGAATTTTTTCATTCAACCACTCTGGGCTAGAGAGCCTTGTGGGTAAGGACTCACTGTTGTTGGAGAGAAAATATGCTGAGCATCCAGCTCTCACTTGGTGACTGGCAGACATCAAGGTGTACACAGACACACACATATGTACACATAAAAATAATTTTAAAGCTTTAAAGAATCAACCACATGTACAAATATATAAAGTATGAGGAGTAATATGAAGTGGGTAATAAAAGAAACAATCATATAACAGATGAACTTACACTAAAGAGATTACAACAGCGCAAAAGAATAATTTAGGAATTGGAGACTCAAATATATAATTAAAAACATAAACATCACCTTGTCAAAGTGAAATCAAGGATTAGGTAATTTCAGATTTTATATTTAAAAAAATATAGAAATACAGATTTTTAAATTATTTGTTTATGTATTTGTGTGTGTGTGTGTGTGTGTGTGTGTGTGTGTGTGTGTGTGTAGGCACACATATGCTAAGGTGCACATGTGGAGGTCAGACACAAGTCTTAGTCACGGATCCTCTCTGGCCACGTTGTGAGATGAGAGAGTAAACTCAGGTCTTCATCTCTCTGTGTGAGCTTATCTACCCACTGAGACACTTTGCAAGACTGAAATAAAGAATATTTAGTAAAAAGAAATAATTGAAATATTTCTTCACATAATAAAATAGGACTATGTGTGAGATTGTGAAATTTGAGGAAAAGGGGATCCACCAAAATCAAATTTGTATGAAAATGCTATAAGAAAATCTGATATGATGCATGCTAAGATAAAAATGAAGTAAAAAGTAAAATACAAATCAGTAAAATAGTAGGAGCTAAAACCAAAGTATAATGAGAAGAAATTAGAGAAATACATAGAGCAAGAGGAGAACAAGTGTGTGGAATATCCCATGTCAGGAAGGCCTTGAAGAGAAAAAAAAGGTACCATGTTCTTCTCAGAAAAAAAGAGGAAGAACAGAAAAAGGCAGAAAATGCAACAATGTAAAAGATGCAAGATATATAGACTGTTTATTGGAAGCAGTGTGCTATCTTGTCTACAACAACCATCCCCAGCCTTCAGCATATCCATTAGTTTGGATATGCACTATCTCATATGGTGTACACTCAAAATTTAAGGAACAAATAATCTGATACTGGGTATACTACAGTAGGGCAAAGCAATTCTCATTTCTAGGACAGAGACTATATAATGATTTGGAAACAGACATAAGCAACCTACCTGGATTAGCACAATGTTCTCCACTGGAAGCTTAAAACCTAACTTGGATATTTGTAAAAACCAACATTTTTTTCACACAAAACCATTTTTAGAATATAATACAATATCTAAACAAAAGCATAATCATGCAATGCATATACATATATATGTGTCTTGCTCAAAAAGAAAATTGGCTTTGCACAGAAATAGAGAATGAATAAACAGAGATGAACTTTATGCAAGACAAAAGTTGCTGCTTGCTGGGATGATACTTCAGTTTTATATCTCTCTATCTTCAAAACAACATACCAGGTAAATATATAGTACAAAATTAATATGTCTTATAAAAAATGAAAGAGGACAACTATAGTATAATCAGCCCATATCACTGCCAGCTGTATATCCAAGTGAAAAAATCAATATCATTTCTATTGTGGCACTACTGTTCATAATAGCCAAGCAATGAAAACTATCTCTTTACTCACTGATGAATAATTAAAAATGATGCTAGATGCTAGGATGTTGTGTTTTGTCTGTTGCAGCTACATGGATGAAACAGGAGAACTGTATGTAAAGTTAAACAAACCAGACATAGAGGCAGGTACCATGTGGAATCCAAAGGTCATCTCACAGAAGGAGCCGGTAAAGTGGGTAAAGAGGATGGTAGGCAGAAGTAGTGAAAAACTGGTCTAGGTAATAAATTAAAGTCACATATGAGGAATTCACTCCAGTGTTTTATTATATAACTTGATGGGTGTGAATAACAGTGTTATATAAATAGTTCAAAGTAGCCAGAGGAGGGAATTTTAAATATTTTCATGACAAAAATGTAATAAAAATATAAGGTGATAGATGTGAATTGGATGCCTTTCTTTTAAAGCTTTGGAAATTGAACCCAGGGTACTATTGGCTCCTACTACTGAGCATTACACCTAGATTCTCAATAGAACTACTCCATGTTTACACATATATTATTATATGTCATAATTATGCATATTTATCACATGTCAAACCACAGCTAGGACAAAACAATAAGAAAATTGTACATGTATACAAATATGTAAAACACATATTTGAGAGTTGTTATATTAAACTTTATCAAAGTATTTCATACCAAGAAAATGCAAATATTGTTAAAATGTAGAGCTTATTAAACATTGCAATTCCTAAGTCGTTAAACATGAAACTTACAAATGGGTGGTGCTCTCCTAAAAATAATTTAGTTGGGCAAGTTTAGATAAAACAAAATAACTGTGAAAAGAAAAATCTAAAATAAATGAAGTGAAGAAGCCCACCTCATTTCCTCGGAATACCTACTCTTCTTGACCAGTTGTTCAGGTTGCAGGATCTGACCATGACTTTGAAGTCATCAGCAAACTTAAACCATCGCAGGCCAGTTCTCTATGTTAGGCATTTGGCCACAGCAAAGTAAAAAATAAGTAAAACACAAGGCTATTCAAACCAGGGAGAGATGTGTTATTCTATCAGTTTCACAGATTATCCTGGAGGAGATGACATAGTTCAAAACCTACAAGAATTTCTTTGGTGAACATCTGCTTCAAAAACCCAAGGGAGACTGAAAAATATAACTCCAGAAACGCAAGGAAAATTGGAAAATATAACAATGCACCGAGCAAACTGTGGACTCCATCATGTTTGAGAGAAATTGAATAATCTGAGCAAAAAAGCTACATCCCCACAAACTGATGCTCAATTTTTCTCAAAACAAAACAAAACAAAACTAAACAAAAGAAAGCAAAATAGAAAAGATGCCACTATTGCCAAAAGGACAAAATGAGGCTAATGCTGCTTATAGCTCATAATTTTCCAGGCTTAGACAATAAAGGGAATGTCTTTATAGATACATTACTTATGTATTATTCATCAATAAGTGATGAAAAATTGATTTCAGAAACATATGGACTTTGGATCTAAGATGGCTCTTCAGATAAAGTTGTTTCTGCACTAACTTGACACCCAAGTTCAGTCTCAAACTATCACAGAAAGTTGGGAGAAATAGAATTGATTCCACATACACATGCATCCACTCTCAGCTTTCTCTCTCTCTTTTTCTTTCTTTCTTTCTTTTTTTCTTTCTTTCTTTCTCTCTCTCTCTCTCTCTCTCTCTCTCACACACACACACACACTGATAACAAAATAAACAAAACATTGTAGTAATATGTAATTCTGTAATGAACACTTCTATTTTTGCAAATGATCAAATTCTTGTCTCTGAAAAATAAAAACAAAACAACAACAACAACAACAAAAGAATGTCAGATAAATCCTTTCTACATAGAGTGAATATTTTCTGCCTTATTATCTGCTTCAGTTATTTTATTCAGAATCTCAGGTTACTGGCTCTGTCACAGCAAACAGGTATCGGGAAAGATAAAAATCAAATTCAGCCATCTCTTCTCTCTTCTCCACTTATTAGTAATGAATCACAATTACAGCCTTTATCAATGGAAGGAAAGGTCTTCAGAAGTTTAATTTTGTCTGAGACTGGAAATTGATTCATTTAAAACTTTTATTGCTACGGGATTAGTGATGATACCAGTCTGTGAACTGTCGACTCTTTAACAAATGAGACCATTAAGGACTTTAATTTGTACTAATGCAGTTTGGATTTTTTGAAATAACTATAAACTTCCAGTAATATTCACTCACATTATGACTTCTGAAAAATAATAAGTCTCTCTAGGCAAATGCAACACCTTTTCTTCCATACAGTGATTGAGCAAAAGAACAAATTTGATAAAATATTGCATTTAAGGCTTGAGTTCACAATATACCAGGATATTTATTAAACTTAAGCATTAAAATTTCTAAGCTACAAGATTTTAAATGAGAAAGAATAATATTTTGTCAGTAATATTTAAGAGGAGTGTTTGCACCACATGGTGTAAAGTGAGTCAGATTGGAAACTTATTTTACTGTTAGTTATGTTACTTTAGATTACTTGTTTAAGGTGCTGAAGTCCCAAATTTGTCCACTACCAAAACAAAAAATTCCCATTATTATTATCAATTCATTTTAGTAGCTATATTTGGAAATATACAAAGATCCTGTCTATATTAAATTTTGCCTTTTTAAATATCCACTGATTATTTTCTTCCCTGACACACAATATTAAATATCAAAGTGGAACTTAAACTTGAATTTTACATATTTTAATAATTGTTATACTTCTGATAAGAAACCTTTAAACTCTTAACAAAATGCATGTTCTCCTGAAAGGCATAGAAAGCATTGTTTTGTTCTTTTTGTGAAAAAAGAATTGTTGTGACAACCACCTTTTATATTGGGTGCGTGCGCACATACACACACACACACACACACACACACACACACACACACACACACGTTCTCTTTATTTTTACTTTTGTTGTTTATTCCCACAACTCTTTCTTTAGTTATCCATTTGTTTTATTAATATTTTTTTCTTAAACTAGTTAAATTATTATTTTGTAATTAGTCTGTTTTCACAATGTTTGCTCATGTATATGTGCATGTGTGTGTTTGTGGGTAGTTTGCATGGCACAGGTAAGTGTTTGGAGCTCAAAGGACATGTTTGTCACTCCCCACTTACTGCTTACTTGAGACAGAGCACCAGTGCTGCTTGCCAATTTGTATGACAGCCTAGTTAGCCCACAAGTTCAAGAGAATTCTGTCTTTACCTCCCATCTCTCAGCAGGAGTGCTAGAAGTGAAGACTTGTGCTACTGACCCTGGCTTCTGTAAGAGTCCTGGAGATTATAAAATGATCCTTACCCTTGTGAGGAAAGTTCTTTAACCATTGTGCAATCTTCCCAGACGCACTGTAAATATTTACTACAACAAGCATGGTGATACACTCTGTAATTAAAGTCTGTCTGTAGCATGAAGCAGGAGGATTCAAAGATCTAAGGTAGCTGGAACAATATATAGTAAGACACTGTCTCTAAAATTAAAAAACAAAACAAAACAAAACAAAAAATCTATGAATGTTGTGACTTTGAGAGTGACATATTTTCTGTATATTGAAAGTACACTCTTAAAATTAAATCTAATTTTAAAGTAGCATATAATTGTGCGTACTAATGCTCCAGTGTTGACATAGCACTGTTATGGTATCTACTATTCAGAACGTGCTATCATTCTTTCTTTACCCTCTTCTCTCCCAAGCCTTCTCAAACTCTTAATCACTACTGTACATTCTAGCAAGCTGTTTCTCAGCTTCAGAATATAGGAACTAACCATTGTTTTCATCTGTGTCTTTGGGCAAGCATTTAGATAAACATCTACCTTAGTTCTTCTGTATGATGTGATGATGTCTTGAAAATGTTCATTCAATTATTGACCCATTTTAAACTAAAAGTATATGTTAAAATTTATTTTCGTTAGTGTATTTCTAACATTCATTTCTGCTCTATAATTTGTTCCTTTTGAAGTTATTACAATTTTATTTAGTGGATAATTATTAATAACTTATTTATACTTTCATAGTAATTTGTAGCCTTGCCAACAGGAAGTGGATATTTGATATTGTTCAATATCATTTTTGTTTGAAATCTACCTTGTTAACTATCAAAACTAGTAAGTACTTCATTTCATTTTATTGAAAAAGTGTATCTTTGTTACCTCTTTTATTATTGGATTACTTTATTTCATTTTAAATTCTTAACAACAGTTAGAGATCTGTTTTATAAACAAGTTGTTTATATACACATGAAGATTACAGTTCACAGAAATAATATTGTCCACATCAGTCAACTAAATATAGACATACATATCAATTAATTTATACTAATTTATCAACAACTATTACCTATCACAAACATACCATAAAACCATCTATCTATCTATCTATCTATCTATCTATCTATCTATCTATCTATCAATCTATCTACATATCTATCCATTTAACCATATAACTATGTACATCTTATCCATATGTCTACTTGATAATCATTTGACTCCAAAACACATCATTTTCAATTCATAGCCTGACATCCCTTGTTGCTATAGGCTCATGGTCATCTCATAATGCACAGTACTTTGAGTGTCACTTAAAAAGTCTGCATAGTCTTTAGAAATTTCAATAATTTTTGAAAACACAAAATCCAGATGTAATCTGACCCAATATTACCTCTCGAGTGTGAGATAATATGAAAAGTAACAAATTTTCAATCTGAAATAACAGAATAAACGATCTCATTTCCAAAAAGAATAGGGAAATAACAAGGAAGCATGCAATTAAAGATTAAAATTCAAGCAGGAAAACATGAATTGCATAGTCCCATGTCCAACAAATAGAGATTTTTTATCATCTTGACTCAAAGATACAGATCAACACAACTCTCTAAGTTCTTGCAACCAGTATACCGTTAACCTTCTTTGGAAGATGTTTGTTAATTGTTTTTGATACTATGAGTTTGTCATATTTATGTATAGCATATATTAACCTGTAGGCATATATAATAGATTTAATGTTTTGAAGTTTGTGCTGAACCAATTGAAATTTCCTGGACATATTCTCTCTAGAAAAAAGATTTTTCTTAGTTGGATTGTATTTTCTAAGCAATGACCACACCCACCAAAGTTTAAGGATTAATTTGTATGATGAACTGTTGATATTTGAAAAATTAACATTTCAAAGGGCAATAGAATGGAATTATTCTCTAAATCTCATTATTCTCAGTGAATTAATACTCATGTGTTTGAAAGCCTGTTTCTCTGTGGTGAGCTACAGCAGAACTTTCTGTTTTCCTTCACTTGCCAACTATTGATCTCTTTACTTTAGATCTTTTCTCATATGCATAATTTTCATTTTCATTTAATTTTATATATCTTGAATGAAATGCATTTAAAAACTGGTACTTTATCTTAGATTTAAAAGAAATATAACTTTGAATTATAAACATAAATTTTAAAATAAAGTATTGTACTGACAAAAATAAAATAAGCTTTAGAAAATTGCTTATGTGTAAATAGTCTTTTCAGAGACCATTTCTCTGTCTTCTTCGCTACATAACCAAGATTTTAAATTTATAATTTTTATATGTCCTTGTCTAGATGTCTTTACTGTGTTAGTCACTGTTCCTGACTCTGGCTCTGCTCCTCAGAGAGCCATTGTTCCTTGTGTGATGGTTGGATGGCAAGAAAGAAATTTTGAATGGTTTACTGAAGCCAAGTATCTCAAAGTGGAAAAGGCATATTTACTGTGTGTGAGAAAGAAAAAGTAATATTTGAAAAATAAGTTAAAGCAAATAAAACAAGCTTCATTTGATACTGAGAGAAGCAGGAGGCTAACGGGGGTCACCAAGAGACCATCTTTAAAACCTATTTTCTCATACACAAGAATTCAACCCTCAACAGAATACAATAAAGATTTTTTCTATTATAATAGAAAAAATTATAATAGAAAAGTGATCTCAGTTTCAGAATAGTTACATTGTACTAAAGGTCACATTAATCACATTACCACGGATCTTCATCCTATCCAATTAGAAAATTCACTGTGTAAAACAAGTTAGAGCTAGTAATTTACAGTGAACCAATGTCTGATTGATTTGAAATCCTACCTAAGAAGATGGAAGAAGGAGGGGGAAAGGGGCATGTTAAAATGATTTAGTATGTTGATACAAATGTGCCATCAATATATGGCTTGCATATGTTTTCTAAGACCGTTTAGTATTTGATGACTTGATTACCAAGAAATTAGATTGTTCTCAGCTATCCCAGTGTAGAAAATGGGAGTGGAAATGGAGCAGCAGGCTTAGACTCTGTGATTGTTGTCTTATGGCTATTACTTGAAGACAATTTTTAAGAGTAATGAATTCTGTATTAAGTCACACAACTAAGGTCAGCATAATTCAACAATACAAAGACATCAAGACAGAATATGTGAATAGCTTCTGCTTTAAAATGTAAATGCTCTATGATTTATTTTTATCCAAATTTAATTTTCACAAAAGTGCCATAATATAATTGTTATAATGAAAATTAATTGCAATGTCCACCAATTCAAACTTTGTTTCTATCTACTAAATTACAATTTCCTAAAAAATTCTGTATTGGAAAATTATATTATTTGTTGTCATTACATAGAAAATAGAATGTAATGAACAATTCATTTTCTAATGAATTTAATTTCAGCCCTGAGAATCAAAAATGACAAACAATGAACGTTAAACCAAGAGAGAAAGAACTACATTAAAACCAACTCCATGTGGTACTGAAACAACTGGACATGCAGTTCAGTTGACTGGCAGCAGAGTCAGTGTTATGTGGGTCCAGAATAGATTAACACAGTTGTGAGTGCATGATTGCAGTGCCTGTATGACATCTAGAAGTTGGCATTTTACCCCTTACACCCTAGCGTCTGGTTTGTATATCCAATCATTCATGACTACTCTTCTGTAATGTTCCAGGTGCTTTAGAGGTGGTATTTTAAAAAGCAGCAAAAAAGATTGAGACACTATCTAAAGTGGATATCCAAAGCCAAACAAACAAAAAGGTGATGCAAAATTGAACATTTACCATAGCTCAATACACATTATATTCCTGAATAAAATACTTCAAACTTGTAACTATTTTCAATAATGGACGTAGATACTTTTTTTTCTTCCTATTTCAGATCTAGATTAATTTCTTTGAGATATTGAGTATTTATTTCTCAAAATGCAGAAAAAATAATTAATTAGTTGTCATTAATGTTCCCCAAGTCTAGTTGTATGTTTGGTTTTAACTAAAACATGCTACCTACATTTTGAAACCAAAATGCCCTATCTCTGAATTCTAAGTTGAGATATTCCTAGTGTGTAAATGGGTATCATACTATCACTAAGAAATACAAACTAGCTTGTATACTTAACAAAGAGCTTTCAGAAATCTAGTAGTCTTCAGTCAGAAGCATCACATTGTTTAACACTTATTACTGCTTGGAACTCCTTTCTTTAAATCTTTACAAAATACTAATTGAAGCTTTAACGATTCGTGACACAACAGGCATGAAACACATTCACAGGTATGTATATTAGTACCAATGCCATTATTATTTATATCAGGGAGTATATTATAATGGGCACTCATGAATTATTGGCTTGTAAAGCATTACAATTAGACCTCTTAAAAGCCCTAAAACATGTAGAGAAAACTATTTTAATAAATTTCAGTGTAAAAAATGCAGTTATGTCTTATATGTAAATATTGTCAGGGTGACTATTTGTTATTGGAAAACAAATTGGTTTGCTCTTCCCTGGAGAGAGTCATTCCTCCCACTGTCAGCATTCCTTAGCTGCTGGTAGTTCCTTGTATACTACTGAGGCCTCCTGACCTTCTCCCCCCTACATTAGAATGCATATTGGTAATGTTCTTGTTTCTACTCATGTTTAGGCAGCCGTGCTCATGAGACTTTATATGTATAGCTTCTGATATTTCTAGGAGACATAAATTTATAAAAAGTCCCTGTTCTGGCACTCACATTTTTTTTTTTACCTTTTCTTCACCAAAGATCCCTGGGCCTTAGATGCAAGAGTTATACTGTAGAGGTAGGTACCAGTTGTTATCTATAGAATAATATATGTATATACACACACACACACACATAAACACACACATACAACATGTGTATATATGTAACAACAACTAAAGAAAAAAAAGTGAGCATGAATTTAAGAGGACAAGGAGGACAATATGGCAGGGACTAAAGGGAGGAAAAGTAAGGGAGATGATGAATTATATTCTCAAGCAATAAAATATAAACAATCTTATAAGTATAAAGATGGGGCTACCACTGTTGCTCTTTCTCTGCGCTTTATAAAACCATGGGTTTCTGCATTCACTGCCATAGATGGTAAAGAGAAGCTTCTCAAATTAATGCTGGAAGGGATTTTTGCCTATAAGAATCAGTGTAGTTATTAGCAGGAAGTTTGCTACTGTTCCAATTTAGTTAAACTGTAGCAGACATAGGCTGCTGGCTGGGCTTGCAGATCCAGATATGTATCCCTTGCTCCAATCCCTGCCATGTGTGAGCTAAAAACTTAATAAGACAGCAAACAGTCACCCCCAAAATCATTCCATTAGTGCACAAATGACATACCTTGCCTAGTGGGGTTAAATTCTGGTTTATAGCATTCGGAGTAAGGCAATTACTGATACCCTTGCTTCTAGAGCAAACTGTTCAATACCTTCCAGTGTTTTAAATGTTAGCTACAAGGAGGAGGGCGTTTCTGGCTCATATTCCTGTTTTCTCCAAAACTTCAAACCAAGGTGTGCCTTATCTTTCATAACATGATCTGATTTTTTGTTTCTGGTGGATAACCTAGAGGAATGACAAGAGCCTGTTTTGGGGGATCTTTTGAATGTCTCCACTCTGTGGAGAGTCTCGTACCTTGGAGCCATGTTTAGAGTTCCACAGTTTCTTTGAGGAACAGCATTTAGTCATGCATGTTAAAACTCTCTACAATGCCTCCTTTATGTATCCTTGGGTTATAAGACAGCAGGCTTTTATCTGGCTTCTTTATATTTCCTTTATACCAGTTAATCCTGCCTCCTCATCTCCTAACACCTTTTCCTCCCTCCCTGCTTAAAACTTTCTATACAAGATCCCTATTCTTTTATTTCCTTTTACCTGTATTCTACTGTCTCCTTTTATTTAAAGCACTCACATGGCTCTTTCCTTTCTAGCTTCCACAAGTACTTCCACAAAAAGAGATGAAAGTCCAGCTACGACACAAAGTAGAGGTGGCGTCTGGTACTTAGGTCCATGCATTGCCTTTGTGAACAGAGCACTGACAATAAGATTGACAATAAGGCCAACCTATGGTTCCCAGGAATGTGGTTATAGACCAGCACATAAGGTCTCCTGTACCAAGTAGGAAGAAGTCTGGCTTCTACTGGCTAGGCCTGCTTATATATCTGGAAATCTTGCTCCAGGTTTCTGGCCTTTATCCAAAGTAAACAACAACTATATTATGTATATTGTATAAGGTGTATGTATATTGTATAAGGTGTATATACATTGTATATGTATAAGGTGTATAGTTAAAATACATATAACATAAAATATATTAATTACTGTGTATATATTATGAGAGGACACTGAAAACATAAGAGTATAATACTGGGAAATGTCTTAGGGTGGAGATTTGGGCTGGGGAAGTTTTAAACAGTACTAAAAATTCACAAAGAAACATTACGGAACTTCATTCTTTATAAGCTAATGTTAAACATGCATTTTAAAGGGATACAAAGGCATCTATTATTACTGATATGGAATTAATATCTACCTTAAAGTCTGGAATAACACTTTTAAGAAATTGGATGCATTACAATTTGGTACATTTATGCTTATGACAGAAATGTCTTCTTGGTTGTCTGTTTCCCTGGTCGGAATGAAGTGTTCTATTTTGTCTCCTGAATTTTAGTTTAGAGTCTATTTTTATATTCATGTAGCATCATCTACTCCTTTTCTTCTCCCATTTTATTGAAAGAAAAATTCCATCTTTTTCTCTTAATACAATGCTTATTCTTAAAGGTAACATACGTTTCTTGTAGGCAATAAAATAGTTGGTTGTATTTCCTTCAACTAATCTGTCTCTTGATAGAGGAGGGAAGGACAATAATTTAAAGCATCACTGAAAGATGTGTGTTGATTGCTTTCTCTCCTTTTTTGCTGTTTGTGTTCTTAGTCCTATCTTGTATTTCAGTAATTACAGCTTTATTTGTATTTTGTCTATAAGCTCATGTACATGCATATTATTATTATTTTAAGTCTACTGTATTGTTTTTGGGGCTGGTTTGATGGACATGCATTATCTTAGACTATTCATATTATAGAAGTATTATTTTCTTTCTATTGCAACTTTGACAAACAGCTTTGCTAGATCCAAACGTTTGGATTATCATCTGTGGTCATTTTGAACTTGGACTACTTTGATCCTGGATCCTAAGGACTTTAAAGTGTCTGATGAAAAGTCAGGTGTTTTTGTGATAGGTTTTCTTTTATAAGTGACTTTATATATTTCTTTTAACTTTGAATAACATTTCTTTGTTCTGCATATTTATTATTTTAACAGAAAATATGTCTTAGTTTTTTCTGATACTATCATTTGCTGTTCTGTGTATTCTTAAAAGATATGTCTATGCTTTATTTAGGGAAGATTTTTTTTTCTGTGATTAAGTTGAAAATTTGGTCTCTGCCATTGACCCTGGCTTCTTCTCCTTATTGCAGGTAATTTATATGCTTGGTTTTTCCATGGTATCCCAAATTTTTGCATGTCCATTTTGTGTGTTTTTGAAATATTTTCATATTCTCCGATTGAGTGGTTCTATGCCTCTATTCTAGTCTTGATGTCCTGTGCTCTATTTGACCCATTCCACTGTTAAGTTTACACTGAGTTTTCTAATGAGTTTATTGTATTTTTGAGGTACATCTTTACTTCATCTGGAATTTTCTTTAGTGTTTTTATCTCTTCATTAAATCAAGATTTTCAAATGCTGAATTGTCTTTATCATTCTCTTAAGACTTACTGTTTCTTGCACTTCATTTACAAGCTTATTCCTACTCTCTTCTACATATGTAGTGGGAGCCATGGGCCAGCCCATGTATATCCTGTTCCTGGGAGCTCTGAGGGGGTCCAACTGGTACTGTAGTTTCTCCTATGGGATTGCAATCCCCTTCAGCTCCCTTAACCCTTCCACTAACCCTTTGGGGTTTCTGGGCTCAATCCAGTGGTTGGCTGTGAGTATCTACTCTCTTCAACTTTATAAAGGTTTTTCTTCATGTCTCCATTAACATTCTTGAGTTCTTTGGTCAGGTTTGTTGGTTTATTTGTTTTCATTTTTAATTCTATGTCCAAGGTACACCTAGGAAATTATCCCTTGGAGAACATTTCAATAAGACAAAGGACTTTGTGGGATATATTTTCTTGCCTTTTATATTGTTCATATTTGGCCATGTAATTTGACATGTAGAATTCTTTCATTGGTTATATGTCTGATGTGAGATTCTAGCTTGTTTTGTGTTGAGCAAATGCAAAATCTGTGTGCTCTAGCTAGTACTAGTAATGTTGACTGGCCAAGTTCTTGTGGTGTTTTCATCAAGCCCTGCCAATTCAGGGGCTAAAGGACTGGAGTTTTGCCTAGAAGTTTAGGCTATTGCTGGCAAGAGAGGTTCTGGGAAAATCCATAAGCCTGTGCCCACTGTTGGAGCCCAAACTAAAGGTCTGAGTCCTGGGTCAGCCTCTAGGAGCTCCAAGCGGCCCAGGTTAGTTGACAATGTTGGAATTCTTATGGGGTTGCTATCCCTTCAGTTCTTTCATTCTTCCCCTAACTCTTCCATAGGAATCCTCAACCTCTATCCAGTGTTTGTCTGAGTATCTGGATCTATCTCAGTCACCTGCTGGTAGAGCCTCTCAGACGACAGCCATGCTAAGATCCTGTCATGCATGTCCTATTGGGTCTGGGTTACTTAACCCAGAATGATATTTTTAGGTCCATTCACTAGCCTGAAAAATTCATGATGTCTTTGTTTTTTAATACCTGAATTGCATTTCATTGTATAAGTCAACCTCATTTTCTGTATCAGTTCTTCAGTTGAAAGACATCTGGATTGCTTCAGTTTCTGGTTATTGTGAATAAGGCCACTATGAACATAGTGGAGCATGTGTCCTTGTAATATGATGGAGCATCTTTGGGGAATATGCCAAGAAGTAGTATAGCTGGGTCTTCAGGTAGAATTATTTCCAGTTTTCTGAGGAACTGTCAGATTGAGTTCCAGAGTGATTATACAAGTTTTCAATCCCACCAGCAATGGAGGAGTAGTCCCCATTCTCTACTTCCTCACCAGCATGCAATGTCACTTGAGTTTTTTGATCTTAGGTATTCTGACTGATATAAGGTGGAATTTCTAGGTTGTTTTGCTAAATAAAAAATAAAATATAAATAAACATAAAAATATTACTGTATATAGATTTAAAAAGATATGAGTCCTGGAATGTGGTGATGACATACACATTAAGGTCTTTCTTTCCTTCATCAGACTTCCACTGGCATTTCTTACAGATAATTCCACTAAGTGCAGTTTACCTAATTCTGGTATATTCTATCAAAAATCTTCAGTATTTACCAAAACTGTCTACTTTTTATTTTACTGAGATTGCATGTGACAAAACTCATTAAATAAATTTTCTTTTCCCTGTCCTTTTTCTTCTTCTCATTCTTGCTCAGCTGTCTACCTTACAACCCTTTGTATGCCTCCACTCTCAAGTTGATAGAATATTTGAAAATATATCCTGCTATATATAAACATATATCCTGCTGGGTCCATTTTTTGTTGGTTCTGTGGATATGATTTCAAGGCTGGATAGCTGAACACCTCATTGGACAATCAGTAAGGGTTCTTATCCTTAGGAGAAGCTAATACTCTTCTTCCTAACAGCATATTTTTCATAATATATTTTAATAATCTTTTCAAACCAAAATAATAACATCAGATTCATTACTTTTAACAGGTGCTTAAAACAATAACAAACTTGGGAAGTCATTTCTAATATATATATATATATATATATATATATATATATATATAATCACTTTAATTTTTAAAACAGCTATTTGATATAGGTACAATTTTATTATAGCTTGTAAGAAGTAGTTGAATAAAGAGGAAATTTGCTCAAGAATCAATCACAAAGCTAACTGATATTTCAAGTCAGGAAATGGGGAACCTGTATCTAATGAACCTCTCATAGTTTTTTTTTTTTCACTGATTCTATTGAAAGGACTCAGTTGATTAAGAAAAAGACAGGAAGATAGATGACACATACAAACACACACACACACACATTTTATTTTGAAGAAACAAATTTGTGTTTTGACATTATAAAAAACAGCAAAGAGATGTATACATATGTATTAAATTAATTTAAAGTATTATACTTTCTTTATTATTATTATTTTTTATGTATTCACTTTACATCCTACTCACAGCCACACTTCTGGTCACTCCTCAAAATCCTCTTCCCTATCCTTATTCCCCATCTCCTTTGAGAGGGTGGGAATATTTCCTCCTACCCTTGTATTCCCCTACCCTGGCACTTCAAGTCTCTATGAGGCTAGGAGCATTCTTTCCACTGTGCCCATACAAGGCAGCCCAGTTAGAAAAACATATTCTGCAGATAAGCAAGAACTTTTGAGATAGGCCTTGCTCCAGTTATTTGGGACCCACATGAAAACCAAGTTGCATATCTGCTACATATGAGCAGGGAGGCAGTGAGGCCTAGGTCCTTCCCACGTATGTTCTTTGGTTGGTGGATCAGTCTCTGAGAGCCAAAAGGGTCCAGGTTAGTTGACCCTGTTGGTCTTCCTATGGAGTTCTTATGCCCCTAGAGAGCACAATCTTTCTTCATATTGTTTCATGAGTCTCCAAGCTCCATCCACTGTTTAGCTGTGTGTCTCTGCATCTGTCAGCTGCTGTGTGGAGCCTCTCAGCCGACATGCTAAACTCTTGTCTGCAAGCAAAACAGAGTATCATTAATAGTGTCAGGGGTTGGAGGCTTACCCTTGGGATGGGTGTTAAGTTGAACTGGTTATTGTTTGTCCCTTCCTTCAGTCTCTGCTTCACTCCCTGTACTTGCATTTCTTGTAAACAAGATAAATTTGGCATCAAAATTTTTGTGAGTAGGTTGATGTTCCTCTAGCTTTGTTGGTGTTCTCCCCTGACTACCAGAGGTAGCCTCTTCAGGTTCCATATTCCCAATGCTGTGAGTCACAGCTAAGTACAACACCATTGATTCTTAGGTGCCAACCTTATTCCAAGTCTCTGTCTAATCCTGGAGATGCCTCCTAACTCCCCATCCCCAGCAGATTCAAATTTCTATTTATTCTCATGACCATTTAGCCACTTCACCATCTTACTCCACACCTGAACCCAAACCCTCTAACTCCCTTCTAAACTCCTCCCCGACCCAGTTCCATCACTCCCTCTGCTTCCCAATACCATTCCATTCCTTTTCCAAGTGAGACTCAATCATCATTATTTGTGTCCTCCTTTCTGTCCAGACTCCTTGGATCTGTGGATTGAAGTTTTGGCATGCTGTATTTTGGCTAATATTCACTTATAAGTGAATACATACCACACATTTGGGACTGAGTTATCTCACTCAGGATGATATTTTCAAGATCTATCCATTTACCTGCAAAATTCATATCTTTGTTTTTAATATCTGAATAGAATCACATTGTGTAGATATAACACCTTTTCCTAATCCCTTTGTCAGTTGAGGGACATAGAGGTTGTTTTCAGTTTCTGGCTATTACTACTAAAGCTACTATGAACATAGTGGTGCAAGTGTATTTGTGAGATATGGTACCATCTTTTGAGTATATGCCCAGGAATGGTATATCTGGGTCTTGTGGCAGAACTATTCCTACTTTTCTGAGAAACCTCCAAATTGATTTCCAAAGTGGTTGGACGAGTTTCCACTTCCACTAGCAATGGAGGACTGTTACCCTTGCTTGATATCCTCACCAGTATTCATTATCACTTGAGTTTTTGAACTTAGTCATTTTGACACATGTTAGATCAATGCTCAAAGTTGTTTAAATTTGCCTTTCCCTGATGACTAAGAACCTTGAACATGTCTTTAAGTGTTTCTTGACCATCCAATATTTCTCTGTTGAAAGGTCTCTGTTTAGCTCTGTACCCCATATTTAATTGGGTAGTTTGGGTTGTTGGTATTTAACTTCTGGAATTCTTTATGAACTTTGGATATTAGCACTCTGTCAGATGTAGGGTTGATGAAGATCCTTTGCCAATCTGTATGCTACCATTTTGTCCTATTCACAGTGTCCTTTGTCTTATATAAGCTTTGCAGTCAAATTTATCAATTGTAGATCTTAGAGCCTGAGTCATTGGTATTTTGTCCAGAAAATTGTCTCCTGTACCAGTGTGTTCAAGGGTACTTTCCACTTTCTCTTCTATAAGATTTAATGTACCCATGTTTTATACTGAGATCCTTGATATACTTAGAGTTGGCTTTGGTGCAGGGTCATAAATAAGAATCAAATTGCATTCTTCTATGTGTAGACATCCATCTTCAACTCCATTTGTTGAAGATACTTTCCTTTTTTCATTGTACGGTTTTGGATTCTTTATTCAAAACAAGTGTCCTTAGGTATGTGGTTTTATTTCTGGGTCTTTGATTTGTTTCCATTAATCATTGTTTCTTTTCTGTACCAATGAGATATTACTGCTCTGTAGTACACCTTGATATAAAGGATGGTGACTCATCCTGGGATTCTTTTATTGTTCAGGATTGTTTTGGTTATTCTGAGTTTTTGGTTCTGCATGTGAAGTTGAGAATTGCTCTTTCAAGGTCTGTGAAAAATTGTGTTGGAATTTTGATGGGAATTACATTGAATCTATAGATTGATTTTGGCAAGATGGTTATTTTCATTTAATTTTGTCTATCCATGAGCATGGGAAATCTTTCTATCTTCTGATATCTTTCTTTTCTCAGAGACTTGAAGATATTGTCATACAGATCTTTCACTTCCTTGGATAGAGTTAAAACAAGATATTTTATATTAATCATGGCTATTGTAAATGGTCTTATTTCCCTAATTTCCTTCCTGGCCAACTTATCATTTATGTGAAGGAGAGCTTCTGATTTCATTGAGTTAATTTTGTATAATGCCTCTTTGCTGAAGCTGTTTATTAGTTGTGGGAGTTCTCTGGTAGAATTTTAGGAGTTGCTTATGGATACTGTCATATCATCTACAAATAGAAATGCTTTGAATTCTTCTTTTCCAATTTGTATCTCCTTGATCTCTATTAATTGTCTTATTGCTCTGGTGAGAACATCAAATACTATATTGACTAGATAGGTAGAGAGCAGGCAGACTTGTTCCTAATTTTAGTGGAATTGCTTTAAATTTCATTCAGTTTGATATTAGCTATAAGCTTGCTATATATTGTTTTATGTGTCTTGTCTCATGGATCTCTCTATTATTTTTAACATGAAAGGGTGTTATATTTTGGTAATGACTTTTTCATCATCTAATGAGATGATCATGTGATTTTTTCTTCCAGTTTTTTTATAAGGTGTACTTTTTATATTGATGAATTTTATTATATTGAACCATACCTGGATCCCTGGGATGAAGCCTACTTGATCATGATGAATGATGATTTTATGTGTTTGTGGATGTGGTTAATGAGTATCTGTTTTATTGAGTAGTTTGCACTGATGTTCATCAGCAAAATTGTTCTGAAGTTCTCTTTCTTTGTTGAGTCTTTGTGTGGTTTAGTTATCAGGATGACTTTGACTTCATAGAATGAGTTTGACAGTGGTCCTTCTGTTTCTATTTTGTGGAATTGTTTGAGGAATATTGCTATAAGGTCTTACTTGAATGTCTGGTAGAGTTCTGCACTAAAAGCATCTGGTCCTGATTTTTTGTTTGTTTGCTTTGTCTTTTTGTTTGTTATTGTTTTTTGTCTTTTGTTTTTTTGTTTTGGCTTGATTTGATTTGGGGAGGAGACTTTTAACGACTGCTTCTTTTTCTTTGGGGGTTCTAGGGTTGTTTAAATAATTTATATGATTTTCAATATTCATTTAACTTTTGTAAGTGGTATCTGTCTAGAAAATTGGGAATGACATTAATTTAAGATTTTCCAGTTTTTGTGAAGTACATTCTTTTGAAGTAAGACCTAATGATTCTTCGAATTTCTTCAGTGTCTCATGTTATGCCCTCTTTTTCATTTCTGATTTTATGTATTTGGATACTGTCTCTGTCTTTTGTTTAGTTTGGCTAATGGTTTGTTTTTCTTGTTGATTTTCTCAAAGAACCAGCCATTAGTTTTGTTGATTCTTTGTATTGTTTTCTTTGTTTCTAACTGATTGATATCAGCCCCGAGTTTGATTATTTTCTGCCTTCTACTGCTCTTTGTTTTGCTTGTTTCTTCTTCTCCTTCTCCTTCTCCTTCTCCTTCTCCTTCTCCTTCTCCTTCT